>OX419337.1:8377073-8457073 GCA_948470475.1 Galaxea fascicularis
ACCTTGGTTTAATTGTAATTTAAAGATACCTCTCTAAGGTTCTCGATCATTTTCGTGCGAAAAACGTCAGTCCAAAGAAAAACGAATTACACCAATAAGATATCGTTTAGAGTTTTGTCACGATTCGACATGTGCAACTAAAAATAAAACAGGCTGAAAAAACAGAACCCTTGTTTGTTCTGCCGTGTTGCTTTTCGCAAATTCTTTAAAAGAAGCATTCGTAAAACTGCGACGATCGTTAACTTCTTCCTTCTCTAGTGATCCGCAGTTTAATATGTGACCTTCATATTTTCAGTTATTCCGGCTAGGTCATTAAACTCCAGAATCAGAACTGATTAGCGAGTTTAAGGAGCTTTTTTTTAATAGAAAATGTTTACTTCATTTTTTCCCTGCAACACTTAAAGGGAAATTAATCAAGCCTCCTTATAAAACAGCTTTATCTTCTTTGTTCCTTGAATTGCTTTTTAGCGGTAGTGACGTTTTCCTGTTCCATTTTGAAAATTATCCCTGGCATATGGTATACTTCACAAAAGGTAAGGAAACTTTTAAAATACGCCGGAAATAAATTTCAAGAACACAGCTTCAACAAGGTTTAGCAAGATTATATACAACGACTACTTATCGACAAGACGCTTTCCGTTCAAAATGCTTTTCTCGCAAGTGCTAGCAGTATTCCACGTACTCTTCGACGCTATCGGTCTTCCTGGTAATTTGCTGGTAATAGTAGTGATCTCCTATCAAACAAGATTTCACGTGATGCGGTACATTTTCCTCGCCAGCCTTGCCGCGTCAGACGTTCTTGCTTTAATCCTCGTCAACTCATTCCGAATCGGAAGCATAGCACAGGAAAGATGGCTTTACGGCGAATCCATGTGTCACCTCAATGCATGTTTTGGACGATACTTCTATTTCAACACTGTTCTTCATCTTGTGGCAGTGTCATACGAGCGATACTGTGCAATAGTTAAGTCGCCTTTGACGCACGATGGCGCCGTAACCAAACCAAGAGTAGCAGCCATAGCCCTTATCTGGATCATCCCGATTCCGTTTTCCATCAGTCCGTTTCTTGGAACAGGAAAATACGTTTACAGCCCTGAGGTGTTCTTCTGCACACAAGGATGGATGGTTCAGGGGTCCGATTCCGCTAAGTGGATCGTGATCGTGATTTTCATCATCTCGTACGTTGCTCCGTTTCTAATCATCATATTTCTCAACTGGTCCGTCTTCAAGACAACAAAAACTCAGATAAACGCCGTTAACGTTCAAATGCAGAACTCCACTCTCGAAAGCCAACAGCAAGCGATGTTAAAGCGAAAAAATGAACTTAAGGCTGCCATTGACGTAAGCATTATTGTCGCTGCATTTCTGGTGTTTTTCTGTCCGACATGGATCGTAGGTATTTGCCGTCAATTTGTGAACGCTTTTAAGGTCCCAGCCGAGATCATACAGGTTTCCACTGGTATTTTCTTTGTCAGTTCAGTGTGCAACCCAATAATTTATTCAATACGCAAAAGAGAGTTCCGAAGAGCGATCAAGAAGGTATTCAACCGAGCTATTGGTCAAAACTAAACTATCTAGACAACTGACATGAAAAGATACCGTAACGGGCTTTTTTCCGTGGCTGGCACTCGTACAGCTTATTATCGTTTTCATAATTTCACCTGCGTTTCACATCTATTTTTGTTTTTTCGCGAAATTGTTGCTGGCTCTGAAAGACGCGTAGTAAGCCCTTATTTCCCCCTAATTTCCTTCTAGATTCCAGTTGATTGGTCTAGATTCGAACGAACCGAATAGCGGTGGAGATATTGATATCCTAGCCAAATAAAGCCTTCCTACTTTCACTGTGTCTTGTAACTTTCTAAGAAGTCTAAGGACAATGCCATTTTTGCCATGAAAAAATTTATAAAATAAAAAAGTGTAAAATAAAAGGGTGTTTTGAAATCCGAGGTAACTAACCTCGGTTCAGTTTTGATGTCACACACCACGATTGGGCTGCCTGTAGTCTGGAGGAGTATGGTTGTTTAATTATTCTTGATTCGTGATTACCCATATCAAGACTATTATTACATGCGCGTGAAAGCGGGTTTTAAATTAAGCATGACGCGTTGATAAAAGCTTGAATTAAACGTGGTTCGTGAACGATCTTGTTTTGTGTGAATTAGTTCAAAGTTATCTTTAGTTTTCTAACCAGTACATGAGAGCAGGAGCGCGGGGTGACGGGAAAAGTGTATAACAGAGAACCGTTTGAGAGGAAACCACGAAAAACAAGGCAGGTACCGTACCCTTCCCCTTAATATGAACCAAAGCGATGAACCAATTGGTGAAAGAATACAGTTCGAGACCCCTTTCTCTGATAACTTAAGCAACTCAGATGAAAACCAATTGCACGAGCTAATTGCACGAGACTTCTGCAAGGGTCCTCGATGTAAACCAATTCCACCAGTGGCTCAGAGACTGGTATCGATGAAGAAAGTGAATGGAAATTGTCGTTCTTGGGAACTACTCGTTATGGGAGGAGCATCACAATTAATAGGAGCATATTTCACTAGTAAAACTTAATTCAAAGGTGACAGATCGCAAATAAATGTTGCTTCTAAACATATCTGAATGTAATAACTGTTCATCAGTAGCGAGGATACCTAAAATGTGTGTAATTTCAAAATTGGTTTCGGCCCAATTAAATGATAACACCTGCAGATCATTTTTTAGGAGCCACCCACAGTGCGAGGACAGTTATTGACAATATAAATTACCAAGGAAACAACTCAAAATAATAGTCTGACGTTAAATAACGAACTAAACACACGTAAACTAAATATGCAAAGCAAGATAAGATGAAATAAGGTAAGATAAGATAAGATGAGATAAGGTAAGATAAGATGAAATGAGATAAGATAAGGTAAGATAAGATAAGAGATACGATTTCACTGTGGCGTTTTAAGAATTTAGTAAGATAAGATGAGATGAGATGAGGTGAGGTGAGGTGAGGCCCGATTCAGATGCCGTACTTTTCATGCCAAACCTACTTCATAGAATTAAGTACATGAAGAGTTCGGCGTCTGAATAAATTAGGAACGGCTCAGACGTTCTTTTCGCCTGGCTTGGCAGGGAATTTCGACTTTGGAACGGCCTTGATTCAGACGCCGAACTTTTCATGTGCCGTACTTAACACATAAATTATTATTTGGTATACATTTTCAAAACCACTGACAATATTGATTAGTTTTCCTGCAACTGAATTAGGAACGGCTAACTAAGTTCGACGTCTGAATCAACAGGTGTACTTTTGTTAATTTGGGTCGGTCCAAATTCGAATTTAGTTCGGCTCATGAAAAGTACGACGTCTGAACCGGGCCTGAGAAGAGGTGAGGTGAGATAAGATAAGACAAGGTAAGGTCAGATAAGGTCAGATAAGGTTTAGATGAGGCAGGTAGAAAAGTCGGACCGGACCACTCGGACTAGGACTTACCCGGATCAACTCGGACTGAAGTAAAATTCCCAAAAATGTATTTTTGAAGGCGTAAGATCAATTCGGACCTTCTCAGATCAACTCGGACTGAAGTGAAATCCTCAAACTGTCTTTTGGAAGGCGTACGTCACCTCAAAATACATCCAAAGCGACGCCAAATTCATTCCCGTCTGCTCTGCGATCGGTGATCAAGCCACCGTGTTGTTTTTCTAGTCCCAGGTCTCCCTCATGTGAAAAACGGATTTCTGAGACAAAACCCATGTTCGCGGCTTTTTTGTTTCACACCAAGAGAAGATAAAGGTATGCTTTCTTGTTCACATTGAACAGGGCATACAGATTCATTGCATACTTTGCTTCTTTTATTCCTTACAACAGATGAACTGGATATTACCTCCGGGGTTGTTTATCTTTTTCTCAAAATTTCCCGAAATTTTGGTGGCACTGGGCTCAGGTGTTGATATAAAATAAATAAAGAAACAAACAAATAAACAAATAAATGACCTTTATTTACCCCCGGCAGTTTATTTAGCACAAAGGCTAATGGGACGTAACAAATACATGAAAGAAACAGTTCAGATAAACGTAGCATAATAAGCAAAGAATCCCAACTGGCGGGAGGCATTAACCAGATGGCTATTCACAAGGATGACTGAGGAGTTGAACCAGGCACTTACCCAGAACATAGGCTAGTGGCCATAGCGGGATTTGAACCCGGGTAACCACATTGAAATCCAGCGCCCTAAACCACTCAGTGAATTTTGGAGTTAGCGACTGACGAGAAGATTCTGATAAACTGACGAATTACGAGAAATCAGTATCATTACAGCGGTACCGAGAGCGCACTTGAAATGCCAACTGTATGTATTGAAGACGAACACGTTACAGGAAGATTGCATTCAATATAAGTGAATTTACGTGGGATAAAGTCTATGAAAGTTGAAAACAAATTTCAATTTTCTCCATATATTAGCGATCGGCGGTAAGGAACCGCTGTGATGCAGAAAGATTATCAGCACTGGCTATGTTTAGTGACAACATCAGATGCAACTTCTGTTAGTTGAGGCGAAGAACGTGTCATTTTTCATTTGGACACGGCCTTAGCGCCAAAAAGGCAGAAAAGAAAGATGTGTAACGTATAAGTGGAACATGAATTTTTGTTCGGAATTTCCGTTCGTCCCAGGGATTTGCCAATGCAGTGGAACATGCCATATAAATTCCAACCAGAATTTCCAGAAATTAAAAACTATTTGTAGGATTATCCTGATGGAGAACGGACAAGAGCGTCTAACTAACGTGTTCCTAACAGGGCCGTACGGCTTTTTCCGGCCCCGCTCGCGCTAATGCGTACGGCCCTCATACGGGGATTTTCTCAAGTTTTGGAATGAAAGCGCGCGCGGGGCCGTACAGGTCATATGATAATGGTGAATATCCACCACTTTCACCGACCCTGAGGTGAATAATTGTTTTAGTATATACCACACACGTTGAAAAACCAGTGTGTATTCAAATAATTTTCTGGTCGGAAACCGAAACCGGCGGAAAGTCAGTTTGTTTCTCTTCGGCTTCTCGGAGGTGAATGGTACTTTGCTAATCACCTCCGAGTTAACCAATCAGAACGTGCGAAAAGCACTATTCACCTGGGCCCGGTTGTTCGAAAGCCGATTAACATAATCCAGGATTAGCGTAAACTTTGGTTGCAGTTTTTAACTATTGGATGAAAGTTGTTTTCGCTGCTTCTTGTTTTTCAGGATTGACTTCCCCTAATCTAAAATTTTGCAGAATTTCGGCATTGAACGACGTTTGGGGACAGAGAAATAAGCTCCTTGATTAATTTTTAATCCTGGATTAGCGTTAGTCAGCTTTCGTACAACCGGGCCCTGAGTGGTATATACGTACCAACAACTAAGAATGATTTCGATTATACGACTGCCACCATTTTTGATCATGAACAACACACGTCACTAAATTTACAAGTCCTTAATAAGCACGACGATTATTTATTTACAACGCGTAATGTATTTAAGAATGGTTAAAAACATAGCCATTACAATTCTCATTTCCAAAGTAATTCTTAGACACATAGTATATACCGACCTCCGCGACGAAAATAACTCAAGTCCCAAGAACTGTACAAGAATTAAACGATAAGATAAATGAACATAGAGAATTTGACAAAGTAACAGAAAACATAAACGAAACAAGCCGAAAAAATAGGGCGCGAATTAAGAAAACACTAACTTCCATGTAGTACCACTTTTTAAGAGGAAATTCGTTTTGCTATATCGTTTACGCTGGGTTCTAAACCCCTCTCCTTTTCCAACAACAAACCAGATTTTACGATCCGTTACACGTTTACAGTGAACGAGTTTCAACGTTACAGTATTTCCTGAATAATCACTTAAAGATACTTTTAGCTATTTCATGCTGTTACACAAAAGAAAACGGCCAATAAACGTACCTCGAGTTATTGGGCGATTGTAGACAAATATATTAGTTCATTACAAACGTTTAGCGACACGATCTCGTTACCGCTGGTGTCATCCCCGGTAGCGAAGACCTTCGAAAACTGCCTTCGCATATCTTGACCCAGAACGGTGCCCTGTGTTATCCCATGTAACCTGAGAACTGATTCGTCTTGGAAAATCAGCCAGTCGGTTGAACATCGCCAACACTTACTGTAATAATATTTCACTTTCCAGAAACCAGAAAACAAACATAAGTTACGAATGTACTGCCTTGCAGCGTTTAAAGGATTTCGTATTGTGTAACACCATACATACCGAGAGTTTTCATTGGACACTTGCAAGAAATACGCCTTTGAACTGGGGCCGAGGAAACTCGTTCATTAATGAGCTGACGATTATACTTTCAACTAATCACTGTACATTACTCATACAATTCGCCCTTTATATTTTTATAAGTTATGCCATGAACACATAAAATAAGTAGAAAGGCATTAAGAGATTTTTTTTGGACCATCAAGAAACAATAACGTTACCGACTGTTAACTTTTATCTTATATGTGGCGCGAAACATTTTGTGATTTACAGAGGCCATGTCTCCTTTTATCTACGATTCTAATAATAAATGTTTATCTTCCCTGTAGGACTTCATTTGCTTCGTTTTCCTCTTGAGGAGTCTGGAGATAAAACGAAAACAAACATTTACTCATCATACAGTCAAATGCTGCACATCACTTTACCAGCGCCTCTGGTTTAGTGTCTTGATTGGCAATATTTTCAGCAGCATCAGGCAAGGAAATCAACTCACTTTTGCGCCTCTGAGCTCAGTGATCTTTTCTGTGGAAGTCAGAATTTAACTCTTTTCACCTTAACACAAGGAAAATGATGGCATATTTTTGTACCCAGTCCGTCTCTCCTATGTTCCACTTTTAAGAAAGCTGATTGATTGTTTAGCGTTGTTTCGTATTGGCAAGGAAAAGCAAGACCAAAAAAAGACGGATACAAACCACCTTTCACTGAGCATCCAAGTCAGAACCTTAGACAACTAATCGGCAATGGAGCCACGAAAATAAATACTTTCACAGGAATACCTCTACGCTACCTCCAGTTACAAGGAATCTCCTTCCCAAACCTAACAGCTCACCAAAAACAAAACTCCTTGACTGTTCACCGAGTTTCTCGTAGAATTTAGCATTTCAGTTATGTGTTTTTCCCTAACCACGACAACAATGTTCTTTTTTTTTTTTTACCAGAAATGCAGCTCCGAACAAGTTCAGAGCCGTTCGATGCCTGATGCCCGCGGTTCTAAGTAACTTTGTAATTAAAGAGATTAAGCACCACGTTTACACCAAACAAAGCGTATAGCGTTTAATACCACACTGAATGGACTGACGCCATGCCATCCAGCGGAAGTCAGCACCCATCTTCAAAATGTTCAGACAGTTGTCTCTGTAATAAATTGAGCTTAACTCACATCCATCAATTCATTCATGTACAAAATGGAATAAAACAACGTCAGAGTAGATCATACGATCGCTAATGTATCCGACGATACATTTCATGGGCATGAAAACCAATCCCTTCACGTTCAAAAAGGGCAAACGACAAACGTGAAAACTGGCGGAAAAAATTAGACACGAGGTCATCTCTACCGTTCGTCTTTTGCCGTAAATGTGGTGCCTAATCTCTGTATTATCGCTTTTCAACGGCAAGTTGTAAACGCTCTTCATTATTCAAGGACACACCTTTTTTCTGACGCCATACTCTTTGCAGTGAAGACTGAGATTTGACGAAAGTGCCTTCTTTCTGAGCTACCTATCACACGAATTCCCTGGTTAATACTAAACTAACCTTCCACTGGCTACCTATCACATCAATTCTCACGGTTCACACTAAACAAACGTTGCTTTGGCAGTAATAATAACTCTAATATTTCATTGCGACCTCTCTTGGTTCATTATAAATGTCTTTCAACGACGAAGAGCTGAAGATACACAAAGTCTCGTTTGTACAAACGCACTAACTTTCTACTCGCTACATAAATTCATGAAGCCCTCCTAAGTTATGATGTCTCCTAAGTATTGTTTTCTCACAATAACCCATTGTTTTGATATACCAGAAAATAATACTTAACATGTACATATTAACTTGGTAGGGGTTCGTGAATCTGCCCCCTGATCCATTGCCTCTCATGTGTAACATTGAACATAGCTAGTCTTTCCAAAAATCGATTGCTGCTAAAATAGGCCATTTTCGTATTCTCGGTATTGAACTGGATCTAGCATGAAGTGGAGGCTCTTGCAGGGGTATTCCCCCGCAAGAGCCTCCACTTCATGCTAGATCCAGTTCAATACCGAGAATACGAAAATGGCCTATTACAGCACTAATTAAATGGAATTGTAATTCGTGTTTTTAATGTCATGTATTTGTTCCCACCTGACGAGATTAGTCATGCGATTTTCGGATGGGACAACACTATTAGAACAAGCTGTCACATAATATGATCAAGCTTAAGGAGGCCCCTACGGTACAGAAGTAGAACCACGATTTTATAAAAATACGAACACGAACCTATAGACCAGATACAAAGAGAAGGTCTCCGATTGTAAGCATTAGAGAGATTTTCACCCTTAAAATAATGTTGAAGTAATCTCGTACTTTGATCTCAAGTGGACGCAGCCGAAGGCGAGATCTGATCAAATCCTATTTGTGCACGTGATCGCCTGCCTTGACGGTGACAGGTGATGTAAAAACGCATGCCTGAAATAAATTCCCAAAATGGCCGCCGTGTCCAACGATGAATTTGACTGAAGAGCGGAGAAGTTTTCGCTCGGAACGTCTGATGTAAATTTGAAACCAAAACAGTTAAGAGCCTTGAGAGCTGTTGCGCAGGCTTGATTTTGAGAAGCGTCGATTCCTTTTCACTTCCTGTTTTGCTTTGGAAAGATTCACCTGCGTCGTGACACATTTAGCTTGAAATGCAACGACCTTGTCCCTTAAATTGGAAAGTGTTTTGCAGCAGTTGCGGATACAACACTGAGGAACAACCGTCACTTTTTACGGTACTTTTGCGAAACCACTTATCAAATGTTGTAATTTTACACACCTTTAACACTCCGAAACAATCTGATTGAGAGATATGATTGGGGTTTGTTGTGTTTCCACAAAGGCGACAAAAGTTTCTGATATTAAAGAATATTTCTAATTCACACGTCTGCTGTACGTCCTGCAAAAGCTCGACCATGATTGTAAACATTCAAGTTTGCCGCGCGAAAGTTTTAACAGCCAATCAAAAGACTTATATTTTCTTACTTGACCAGATCTCCTCTTCGGCTACGTCCACAAGAGATCTGGGTACGAAATTAACGCGTAATTATGCATTTGTGAAGAAACTACAAAGTAAGCGTGAAAAAGACATTCAGTCATTACTGTTCAAGGAGGAAGCTCACACATCTTTCAACAGTATTTTATTGTCGCACCAGACCTCAGACCTATCCACACTCTGTTTTCACTTTCACACGCACTGTTTTCCGCTTTCAGAATGCAATTTTACTGTGTTAGCCCTTGACCTACCACTACTCACTAATTTAAGTTTTGTTTTTACTTACTGGTTCGCTGTCTTTATAGTTTGTATCTTTGTTCTCTTTAATGTCTTCTTGTACCTCCTCCTCAGGTTGTCTACTGTTTTCTCCTTCCTCAACATGCCCCTTATTTTCATTGCTTTCCTCAATTTCTTCGTCAGCCACCTCTTCAGCTGGCATTTGATCAATGGGTTTATCCTCCACAGTTTCTTGAAATAAACAAAATGAAAACGGTGTGAGATCGATAGTTCAATCCCACAGTCCCCCCTCCCCCCTGACAGGGTATTATTAGAACTGACCGGGACCCGGGTACCGGCACCCGTGTACTCTGAACTCAGCTCCCCCATTTGCCATCAAGGTATTGCAGAGGCAAAGCCAAAGAAATCTCAGGGGTATCCGCCTATTTAGAATTCGATACCCTCCTATTTCTTCAATTAATGACAGCCCTGCACAGATGCCCAGTTTTAGCATTCTGGGGCGCTTGCCAATTAAGTGTCGTAAAACTAAAATCAAAGCAATTACTCTAGTCAATACCAAAGACAAACAGCGCATTACGCCAATCAGGACTCGAAGTATTACCGGCGCAAAAAGCGCGTGTGTAGGTCTCGATTGGTTTTTGCTGTCAAGGGTTGAGAAAGAAGCGCGAGTTTTGTCAATCCATCACAGAAAGATGTAACACAAATCCATACCAAACAAACTATTTTCGAACTAAAACTCGACTAAAAGTCCCCCCGGACTAAAAACGCCCGTGTACTATTGAGTTATTTCCCCACTGCCCGTAGAGATCTACTTGGAGTGAATGAGATATGAAAAATTTGAACTTCGCACGGAAAGTGCGTTCCATTTCGACATAGTGTGTGCGGTTTTTTTTTTAAATTTAATTTCATGAAATGATATGATTTTATATTTGTCGCCGTCAGAACTGGGCCAATATGACTGGACTCGAAAGCAGCAATAATTCGCATTTACCACAGAAATTAGCATAGCGCACTCAGCTGCTGCAAATCAAACAAACGAAAAATGGCGATTAAGACACTAAGGTTTGCATATAAGCAAAGAACTACGAGATTGGGTTTACCCATCCTCCTGACCCCTCTCCCCCAGAACTCACTCAATATTCCCCTCCCCTCTCCCCCAGAACTCACTGAATAATTTACCTTTGTCGTCGTGGATTTCCGCGGCATCTACTCTGTTGTCGCCACTGGCTTCATACACGGAGGGTTGCACTGATGGATTGCAAAAAAAGTTAAAGAATGAAGCAAGAATCTACCCAAAACAAAACAACTTATATAGCCAGTGCCGGGAAGGGATTTTCCCAGATCGCCGTTACCACCATCTTGCGTAGCGCACACTAAGCTCGAGTATCAGGGTACTGAGCATCGCCTATCTACACTGTAATTCACTAAAGCTGAAACCCGTGTCATGGACAGCAGCTGGACGCCGACAACCTCTTACTGTAACTAATGCATGCAGTTACTGCACAAGTACCTTCATGGTCTTTTTGAGGTTCTTCACTTCTGGAGTCACGGCCTTGCGATGTTCCCTCTCCTGAAAATAACGACAAACGACTTGCTAAAGTACATTGAATCCCTATACAAAGGTGCGTCTCAAAAGTACTTGTCGAGGGCATTAAATCACTCCTCGTATTAAATAATTCTCAAGAATTTTTCTAATGCATACAGCTACCACTCAGGTACCTTCATATTCTGCTTGGTGTTCATCCATTCTGGGTGAAGAACCCCGTGATACTCGCCCACCTGAAAGTGAAAAAAGGTATAAAATCAGAGTTTTCCCTTTACAAATGAAGTTGCAGTCGACTTGAGCAATGCAGGCGGAGATGTATGGGCGAGTCAGCCAAAATTATTATTAACAGAGATTTTCCAGCGCACAGCTACCGTGGCAACTGAGCCATGCACAGGCGGGCGAAAATCGCTGATCGCCGGCGGAAAATTAAAACCCAGAGAAGAAACTGAAATGGTCCCAAGAACACCAGATTTCAAAGGAAAACTGCAACAAAAATACAGGGCTTGCTGGAATTACGGTAAATTAGAAGCGATTGAAAATCCTGGACTAGCCGTTGCGCCTCCAAAAACACTTTTTAGTTGGTCAAATGAAATTCATGGATACCACACAAGGCTAGGGGTAATTATTTATATTAGAAAGAAGTTAAGTTGGAAATTTTCAAACGTTCCTTTTCCGGCGAGAACTGGGGCAAGAATATGGAACCAGATTTTTCCGGACTGGAGACACGCACCCGCTAAGTCAACATGATAAGAAAAAAGTACGCGAATTCTTGCTTAAGTCCCTTTCTGATGTGGATGACTATGTGGAAGTTGCTTCTCTAATTCAAATCCTCAAGTCTAGTGGCTGAGCTAACTCAATATATTCATTGTTCTTAGAGTGATGTGTAATCTCTCTCTTTCTTTTTTTCTTTTTCCTTCTTTTTATCTCTTCTTTTCTTTAGTTGTAAATCTTAGCTTTACGTATATAAGTTTTGTGTTCTTTCCACTTCACCGCCTGCCTTGACTAGCTATTGCTATTTGCGGGTTATGTGAAGTATTTTTTCGAATGAAATGTTCGTGTTGTTGTTGTTGTTCGGGACTCATGACAACCACATACCGGTGACTGAACCGTCTTCTTTGTCATCGATTGCTTCCTCAAGTGGAACGCCATTATCACCGAGCACATCAGCTACTTCCTCTTTGACGTCTTCTTCCAAAGGAACGTCTTCCATTTCTTGTTCTTGAACAGAATCTCGTCTTGCTTGTTCCGCATATTCCCGCAGCGGTTCCTCGATATGATCTGGAATGAGGCCCTCATCTCTAACTGAATACGAGTCTTCATACTCCTGGGCAGGTTCAGTGTCCTTGAGAAATTCTGGAGTTGTGTTGCCGTTGTCAAATCTTGACACAATCTCTGGAAGAACTGTATTATTCTGAGGGGATAGTTTCGTTGCATTAGTTAATGTCGTTATTTATTATATCTCTTAGTTAGTACGTGCGCTGTGATTGATCAATTTTGCGGGCCGTATTCTACTGTACGGCCCGCTTAATTTGAAAGTTACCTTACTCGCGCGTCCGATTAACCTCAGAGGTATAATAAATATATAACTTTAATACACTTTACTTACCTCGTTTTCTCGGTCCGTACTGTAAGTTACGATCCTCCTTTTTCCCGTTGATTTATGGCCTGCGCGCTTCGCGCTTGGACCATAAATGAACGGGAAAAAACTCTGTCCGTAACTGACAGTGCGGACCTCGAACCCGGTTAGCAAGAGGTATGTGTATTCTCCTTTCAATTCTAACATATTATATGTTTAGTAACACGCACTTCTTAAGTCATTGCAGATCAACCTTTAGAATTACTCCAGATGTCTCCAATCACAGTCGCTGGAGTGTTTCAGAAAGCTAATAAGCAGGACTGAGTAGCCTGCACAACAGCCGTATTTTTGTGATGCATGCGCTGGACAAGAATGCGCGCACTCGTCAAACGAAAGGCTTGGAGTGACACACATTTCGCGCGTGGGGATTCACACCAAGAGTGATTTTGAGAGTCACGCTACAGCTTCGCGCCTTGCTACTGTTTTACAGACTAAAATAGGAGGGGAGCTGCAGCCTCATGCCATAACCACGTGAAAGTAACATGTGGTTTATACTCACAGCTTCATTGTCGTCTGGTATGAGCGACTTCTTTTTTGTGTTTCTTTTTGTAACACCTCTCTGCAACAGAGTACATGTAAAAATAGAGTTACAGTCTTCAGTGTCAAAGCTGGCAAGCGGTACACTGAATACCTCAATAGTCAACACAAGCCTATCTGCTTAATAACTGCATTACAAACTAGCAACTTTGTTTACTTTATTTTCCGCTTGGCCCTGCCATTTAGCGCGAGAAGCATTTGCTATTTCTAAGTGGCTGTGTTCTTTCTATCTACATATATATCATTTGTTGTTGTTGTTACAACTTGAATTGCTTTCCAATGAAGATATATAAAGTGAAAAGCAAGAATAGACCTGTGTGCAACAAACAAATTAAGGGGGGGGGGGGGGGGTTAATGGTTGTCACATCATGTTTTGGTTAGTTTTTCTGGTGTCAAAAAGTTAAAAACCTCAAAGTGCAGGCAGCTGCATGAGTTACTAAACCTTGTTTAAGTGCCTATGGGGTAAAAAAAAAAATTATGTTCGCTTAATGGCATTTTTTTAAAAGATCTTCTTTTATTCCCAAGATTTTTAAGTTTTTGATTAAAAATTGATGATGTCACAAGTGGTTTAAGGAAGAATACATCACATAATAAAGAATGTCTCTGGAAATATTTGAGTGATGCCATTCAAACTTTGCACCAGTAATGTATGTAAGGTAAGATACAAAATGTTACCATGTTCAGCTTCCCAGTCTATTTCATGCGAGATTCACTTTCCCCATTGACGAGTAAAATCGTCTGGCATTAGACAGAGTAAAATCTATAAGTGCCATTTGGCACTATTGGGAGTTAAAGGGTTAATCAAGCATTGTTCGCTTACGATGAGCTAGTAAGCAGATGTGAGGTAATATCGATCACGTGTGTTTCAAGTATGACTATCTGACACTCCTTACCTGGTCAAAAATCAGAGATATTTGGTTCTTGGCAAACAAGGCCTGGAGGCTAAACTGTTGCCACGGCAACATCATAGGAGGTACCATTTTGTATCTTACCTGACATCTACATTACTGGTGCCAAGTTTGAATGGCATCAGTGAAATATTTCCAGAAATACTCTTGATTTTGTGATATTATTTATCACTTAAACCATTTGTTACATCATCGTTTTTAAGCCCAAAACTTGAAAATCTCAGGAATGAAAACAGATCTTTCAGAAAAGAATGTGCCATTCTTACTCAATTTTAAGGGCCTTTCGAATAAGCAAACATAATTTTTCATTTCATAGGCACTTGAACTGACTGAGGTTCATCTGCCCCAGTCATGAACACAAGGCAGTTCAGGCAGATAAACATAAATCATGATATACTGATTATTGCTGCTTAATTCCTACTGTCGCTGCTGATGGTCTTGAGGATAACATGGATGATGTGATGATGATGAGAAAAATAATGACAAAAGACTCAGACTCACATATTTCTTGGATGGTTTTACTTCAAACATTCTTGGCTTAGTAGAAGCTCTGTTAAAAAGCAAGTACAGTGATAAAGTGGTGTAAATCCCTTGCTTTTTCCTTGATAAATACAAATACTCTTTAAAGCTAAAAGTTGATGTGAAGAATGGAAAAAATAACATTATCAAGTATTGGGTGGTTCCCCAGACAAACACCAAGTGCTGAAAGTAATTTTTCTTCCTTAACAGGACCTTTGTCCTTTCCAGTCGTCTTTTTTTTCAGACATTTTACCACTTGGGCCTGACATTAATCAGCATAAATTAATTCAATGCAAAATACTTTCTAAAAGGGAAATTTTGAGATGAGATGTGTTGTTGAGACATTCACACAACAAGTCTGATAAAAAAATTATGTGAAAATTAGCAGTGGAATTTGGACCAAGAGACGTTTGGCACCCACATTTTGCTGTTGAAACCACTGTTGTCAAGGGGAATGCAAATAGTATCCAAATTGGCAACATTTTGGCCTGTGAGGTCACTTACTTAGTAAGACTGATGACACCACAAAAAAGTTTCCCCATGCTATGAGTCCCAATGACAACAAAGAACTAAACTAAATGTACATGTATGGAAAATACAGTAACTAAACTGGAAGGGACTTTCAGAAGGTCTGGCATCTCACCGGAGAATCGGAAAGAAACACTACCTAGATGGAGAAACTACATTGAAAATGTCACCTCCTAGGAGTTAGTTGAGAGGTTACTCCTTGATCATCATAAGGTACACTTCTATCAAAGCTGGAAAACAAGTCACAAGAATGATCAAGTCATATCCATACAACCTTAACCTCCATGCACATGCATGATGGTTTTCATTAATTTTTTTTCATTCATTTTCCATCTGTTTGATAATGCACCCACTAGCAAAAAAAAAAAAAAAAAAAAAAAATCAGTCCTTAGGGGGCATGGATTGTTGTTACTTGAATACAATGTTTGGGTTGTCATGGTATTATTAAACAGATACAATTTCTAACTTGAAAAATGGTCACTTCCAAGCTGTTAAGTAACCACACTAATATCACAACCTTTTATTGGTTCCTTTTTGGCATTCTGAAAATTGTCTGACAAATGCATAATGCTTAGGTGTATAATGCGCACCCAGGCCATTATGTAACATACCAGTAGTGTGAATCAAACATGGGAGGCTGCTACAGTTCCCCTGATATTTGCAAGTTGCTGTTTAAAGATATTATCCTAAAGCCTAATAATTTGACAAAAAAAGAGCTACAATTTGCTATTCAGACATTAATAAGGCATACTTGTTTTCTTTCTTTACTTATGAACAAGTGGATAATTATTTCTTACTCTTTACACAATTCATGATGCACATGTAGGCTATTAATGAAGCTGAAAATCGCCTTACTGCACCAGAACAGGATAATACTTACAATAATTCTCTTCCCACTGCTACATATTGCCCATTATCCTCCAGCTCAGAAGGCTCTATTATCCTGTGACGTCCATCAGTTGTGAATAAACTGAAACAGAAAAAAAAAAACACTCTAATGCAGACTCCTCACAGTTCAGGCTGCCCAGGAACATTATCATTAGAGTTTTTACCCAGTTTCTGGATGCCAGTACATAATGGATGCAGAATTACTCTCACTTTTGAAGAAAAAGTAAGGGCTTAGCGATGGGGGAGTATATCAAGCTTAATTTACTCAATAAAACTTACCATACTGATACTTACAATAGAGACAAAAACACATTAAACAAAATACTGTATGTTCATTAATAATCATTATTACTTACTTGAACACCGCACCATTTTTGCTAACCTGGCTCACTTTGTCATTCACAGCTTCCAGGACCTTTAAACAAAACAATTTTTAAAGGATCTCAAACTATATTAGTTCAAGGAGACTGGGGATGATTTTAAAAACAACTGGCCCCAGTTGTTCAAACAATGAATAGCGCTATCCACCAGATAAATTATTAACCAGTGGATAAGTCATAGCAAAACCAGTTGCGCTATGCAATGGATAGTGATTTATCCAGTGGATAGCATTATCCACCTTTTGAACAACTTGGGCCTGATTTATATTATTTTATTTATAGTTCAGCAAATTGTGCCATAGCTCTCGGAATGCACTTGGAAGAAGGTTCTTTCCAGCTACATTGTACCCTTTATTAAATTCCACTAAACATGTATCAACCATGATGGCATCATGCTCAACTTTCCACCCTCCCTCATCCCTTGTACTATCACACCCTCTAGTATTCATTAGCTCTTGCTGACATTAAGTTACCATACCATTCTTAATGCACCTATCAATGGGGTAGGGGGGGGCACCCACAGGAAACTGTGAACTGAGAGGACCTTCCCCTGGGTAGGGATTTGGACATTTATGCATTGCCCCATGGTCAGGAATTCAATATTACATTAAGTTCCGACCCTGATAGACAAAGTTACCCAGAGAATGGGAAATTGACATTCAGTAGGTTCCTGGGGGTAGGGAATTTGACTCTGGCTTCCATGAAAATGTCAAATCCCTCTGGATCTGCCCACCCTGGGGCTTAACATTGATAGGTGCATAAAATAATTAACTCACTTGGTACATCTTGAAGTCAGTCTTTAGTTGGACCCTTTTGGGTTTTGCCACAACTCCATTGCAAAAAACGCTGAAACAAACAAAATAGAACATGCATGACATCTACGATAGGCTGGGTGAGGCACAATCATCAAAATATATACTCGCTTTGGATGCAAAACCACACAATCACACAATCACCAAATGTCAGGGTATTGGTAACTCACGATCAGGACCTCATCCCTCGTTACAACATAAAGCCACTTGTGAATTTAAGTAAAAAGCTGTAGTTACTGGCATCAGTGGCTTCACCGCTCAGTTGGTAGAGCATCGCACCGGAATCACACGGTCACGGGTTCAAGCCCCATTGAAGTCCTGAATTTTTTTTTTCAGGCTTCTTTGCGCAATTGCAAAAATTGCGATCACAACTGCAACGATCATTCTTCATCTGATTTCATATACCCGCAGTTCACATATGATTTCTTTCATATGCATCACTCACTTACATATCTTTCAAGCGAACACATGTACCCAAACTTGACCTGCTCCCAATGTCAGTGGCTTCATAGCTCAGTTAATTGGTGGAGCACATCGCACCAGATTTGAAGCTTAGTTACGTTTATCACTTACACAATCGTTTTGGTCTCCTCTTTTTTCCTCTGGCCTCTTAAACGAGCTCTGCCTGGGATATTCCCAAATTTACGATGATTAAGTTGAAGAAAACTTATCTACACAAAAGAAAAGATAAAAGCCAATAACCAACAGTTTGAAGATGTAAAATGTACACTAAGAGACAAGAATGACACGGTTGAGATATCACTCTGTTGTCGAGTTGAAAAGCTCACGAGCTCACGCGAGTTTAAAGTTATTAAAATGACAAGCCATCTTCTTCCTTCGGTCTTCGTATATCAGAGGCAAAAAATTCAAACATCGGTCGTGTTTTCTTACCACTTAATCTTTAATCATAAATATTTATTTATTCAGTTAAAAACTAAGCAGTAAGGTTTTATTATTCATGGGAATTTGACCTGGATACGGGTGTTATTCACAACTCTGTCTATGAATATATCTCACAGGAATCTGTTTTCAGGAAAGCTTTTATAAATTTCTTGGTTGCAACAAAAACTTTGCTAACGTTAGTGGTCTAAAATCAGTAAAATAACGAGAAAATGGCAGGTGATTTATAATTGCATTATCATGAGCGTTTTGTCAACTATCGCGGCACGATAGATCTGGCAATATAAATGTTAAACTCGTAAATGATAATAAACGATTATCAACCAAGTTAACAATTATATACCTGTGGAAGCTTTACCGGTTGTAGGCGAGGAGGTTTGATCTCGCTTCCGTCGTATCTAAATACAATCAAACAAACTCTTGAGTAAATTTAACCTTAGGTTTAAATATCTAGCGCCAAAGGATCAAAGAGCACGTACAATCTTCCAACAACATACTGATTGCGCGATCACAAACAAGCCTAAAGAGCTTACTCTATTTTCTTGAACCGCTCATTTCCTGGCACAACCACGTATTTACAGCCACTATGAAGATCGTCAAGAGTTTTTATACGATGTCTTCCTCCAGGAGTCCTTACTTCACGAGCCTGCACGCGAAGCGTATCTCCAGCGTATCCGAGGAAAGATTCAAAACTTCTAATACTTCGCTGGTTCACCACACAAGCCTTCGTTATGAAAGGATCTCCGTTTCGGTGCAGATAGAAGCGCTTTCCCATCATATTTAGCCTTTCATGGGCAGCCATACTGCTTCAATCTGTTCACTCTATTGAAAAATTCTGACTTAAATTACGACGGTAACCAAATGTCTTTTCCAATGGTCGCTGTAAGTGCATTTCATTCCTCCTCTTGAGCCTCGTAATTATGTGCATATTATGGGATGCATCATTTTGATTTGTTTACCATAGTGACGTACATAGTTACGAATGATTTTCCCATTTCCCCAGATTTTTAATTACCTCATTATTGCAAATTAAATAAACACAGCACAAAAGCCGATTTGAATCCTATTTGCCGTATTCTTGGTAACGCGCCTTCAAAGTGGACAAATGTCGATAAGAGGCCACCTCGAAGATTTTTCGCCGTCTACGTTGATTTGCTTTCCACAGTCAGGAAACAATGTACTAGATCATGTGTGTGAGACACCGACATAGTTAAGCACTTTAGATATCGACATGATCGCGTCTTTGAAGGGAAAAATGATGTTGCTAAAACTGAAAAGCTGGCCGAAATCAACCCAATTTTCAAATTAATTGTACATGTCAATTTCATCAATTTGCTTCCTGTAATTGAACGATTCAGGGTGTCAGCAGAATAAGCCATATGATAAAAGTAAAAAACCATATAAATCTAAGGGCACTTACCAAAAGTCATAACTGGCCAGCCGGACCGGTCATTTTGAAAATGAAAATGTGCTTCTTTCGAGAGTTTTCGCTAAAACCCCATCAATGCTATGCATACTATATAAAAATAAACTGAGCTGACTTGACAGTTCTGATTAACAGTGGAATTCTCTTTACAAATGGACTTGGCCTGGCCGGCCAATTCTGACCAATGGTAAACGCCCCAAGTCAACCGATTTTGTTGTCACTGATCCAGTTGTGCAAACAGCCTTTATAACCAAGTCGTGTCCAATGCCTGATCCAGTACTGGATACAGTTATCCGCTAATCTGGGCGTATAAGGCATGGGGCATGATCAGTTTTTACAGCTGACGTGATCTCCACCTTTGATGAGGGCCAATGCAGAGATCACTAAAAAAAAAAAAAAAAAAAAGACAGCAAAAAAGAATAGTGATCGGTGGGCGACCCCGTAACATTATAAGCCATTGCTACAACCCTGGTCAAAACATCATGGGACAGTTATAAAAATTAAGAGAGAAAATGCACCTCGTTAAATAAACTCTGAATCCACCACTTAAAAAAAGGTTTGCAATGTTGTTTTAGCAAACTATTTCTTTTGTCCCCCCTTCCCCCAAGCAATGTTGAGTCTACCGAAAATGACTTTGAATGCCTGACGTCAACATTGCATCGGGGGAAGGGGGAGGGGGAAAATACGTCATTTTACGGGTTATTGCCTTTATGTCCCAAGAGTTCTGGCCAGGGTTGTAGGAGCCTCGTTATCAAAGCGGGGTGCACACTCTTTCTCATGAAAATTAGCTAATTCTCAGTCATGTACAAATAATATGTACATATAGAAAACATTGCGCGAGCACTCGCTTTAAACGGGAGGCTAAATTGAATTTGGAACTGATGGCCTATTTGTGTGGCTCTTTTCAGTCGGTAAGAGATATCCCCAGTGTTGTATCAGAAACCTCTCTCCAGACGTACGTTGTCTCGCTCGTTTCGTCCGTCGATGCCGACCACAGGACCCTACAGGAGAGTTTGCTCAGAAGGCTCTTATCAGTTTTGTTAACACATTACTGTCTTTTATTACACGATTTAGACAGTCAGAGGGCCAATAACTAAAATCGACCAATAAGATTGCTCTATTGCCAGTCCGATATTCTCTAAGTATTGGACCGGGTATTGTCCCAAATGATCCCGCGTTGTTCCCGCGTTGTCTTCAGTCGTGTAATAAATCTCTTATTAACCAAGCTTGCTCGGGACCGTACTGGGGGAATATCGGCCCTCGGTCTTTTTTGACGTACTGTCAAGACCTCGGGCCGATATTCTCCCAGTACGGCCCTCGTACTTGGTTAATAAGATATATGTATCGAAATAAGGAGCAAATTTTCACTATTTTTGTCGAACATTTAGCAAAATCATCAACATATTTTTAATCGTTTCTCGAAGTCAGACTTGCATCCGATCCCCCTCAGACCCTTTTTTCTCTGATCTGACTTTTGAGGTAACTCACATTTCAAACTTAGCTTGCAAAGAAGGAAAACTACAGTTAATTCTGAGCTTCGAAGTTGATGCGTTCACTTGTCAGTGATATCCATGTCCATCACTGAGAGCAATCGGGTGTAGCTGCTGAATTTGACAATCTTTCAATTAACACATTCATTTTAATTTTTTTTCTGTATCTCATACCCGGGATTCAGCTTTCGTTAAACGCCAGAAAGTGTTGTCCTGAGAAGCTGCGGTCGGCGCAATCTAATAATAACCTATCCTGGAATAGGCGGGAGCGAATATGTCGAATATTTAAGCTACAGAGCGCATCTTCTATGGGTTTCCTGGCGTAACAGACCTACATGGGATTTTGGGAGAACATGAGAAAAACTTCTAAATCACGAACCGGAGCCGGAGCAAACTGAACCATAAATGCCACTTCTGTTTTAGTAATCGGGAACTGAATTTGTGCATGTCAACAATTGTGACTTGACTATGGCGCAATATTGCTCAAGACAAACTGCTCCTAGGTGGAGAAGAGTGTTCGGATAGAAGTATCCTACGAAGCACGGATTGAGGTGACACACATCGTTTCGCTGTATTGCCATCGTTCCTGTGGTATGCCTGCGATATGGAATTAAGGATCAAACACGACACAACCAGGCTGCAGAAGGAGGTACAGTATAAATGTGCTCTCCAGGGCGACCGTCCCTATATATTACTTATTCACCGAGAGTGAGGTCATTACAAGGAAATCTCAAACTGAGGACTCATTTATTTCATTATTTCTAACATTTTATTCAATTCCATTCATTCGTTTCTTCTGTGGCAAGCACAGCATAATTCTAAAAATATATATCGATCGGCACTCTGACTCCATTTGACAAATAAAGGAGCTACACCCAAGACTTTAAAGAAAGGGCTTACTTCGCCCCTTTTCGTGGGAAACATACTATTGAACTTCAGCATAAAACTATCTTCTGAAGTCTTGATAAACATTCTGCGAATTAAATCCAATAAAACCACCAAAACACAATTTCAACACAAAATACGATGCATTGCTATTTACATAACTACAAGTAATTTCAAACCATAAGGGAGCGCGGCAACTAATGGGGATTTTGAAAACTGAAAACAGGAAGAAATCCTGCAACCGCGCATTCGTTTCCTTCACAACAATTCCCCCATATTTAACAATCAGCTTCTATTCATTAGATTGTTAATATAGCATCCCGATGGGACACTTGATCAACCGAAGCAGCGATTGATGTTTTGGTTTCAAATAAGACAGGAAACGGCGTAACGAGAACTGACATCAAGATGACGACGATTTTAGAAATTTTCAATTGATTTTACTGCTTTTCTCCTCGAGAGTATTCGGTAAACGTTTAGCTGCGTATGAGCTGTTATTAGGATGTTACTCAGGATATAACTCCACAATGGAAGAGAATAAAAAGAGTCGCATGAAATCATGATGACCAAGTTTTTGGTGAAAGATAATGTTTATTACAGTTCATTTCATTCTATGACATATACCTAACTGGATTTGCAAAAGAGTGCCTATCAAAAATTACAGGCATTTGGCCACAATCAACCCAAAACGCAGCATTTTTTTATTCCAACAAGCCCGTCAACCGCACCGAGGCAACCGAAGGCAAGCAATGATTGAGAAAGAGCAGAAAGGAAGGAGGAGAAGAGAGAAAAACAACGGTTGCACCCTTAGTACTTGGCTACTTTAGAGAATTTTTGAACGTGAAAAAAATTACTCCAAACAAGGCTTTTAAGTCGGGTACCTTTTTGCAAATTCAGTTAGACATAGTTGTTGACAGTATTACGATGCAAACGAATACTGCAAACACAGAATGAGGGACTGGCAGTAAAAATATTTTCAATTGTATGCGGAAAAAAATAACAGCACTGAAATGAAATCGTGTTCGGCTAACAAAAAATAATAAGCGGAAAAAAGCGCTTTGTCTACATGACGCTTCAATAAGAAAAAAAACATGTTTCCTTTTGAATAGTCAAAAGTAGAAATGTTTTGGAATTTTTGTTTGAACCAGGCGCCAAGAAATGTGTAATAAAGGTACCGATCCGAACGGATCTTGATGAAAGCTGGGTTCTATCACAAGCACAAACAGTCGACCGCGCCATAATTATTCAAAATGGCTGCCGTTTGAAGAAACCAGTCCAGAGACGCGTTGCTCGAAGCTTCCGGTAATTACCGGGCCCGTTAAGCTGTTTTGTCTTCATCAAAGATGGGAGTTTCAAAAGTTGTTTTGAAGATGGTGCAGTAAGGTTATCAGCTAACGAAACAAAATGGACTTCATTAGAGGTAATACGACACCCTACTTTTCTCGAGACTCTGCCGGATTTCAAAATATGATTTCGGGCCCGTTAAGTTACCGGGTCTTTCGAGAAACGGGCGCCAGGGTCGAGTTGCTCGAAGCTCGGTTAGCGATAACCGTTGGTTAAGTTATATTAAAGCCTATAGGTTGTCATGGTATTTTGCCGTCATACGCTCACGTTCTCGAGCAAACCTAAAATTTGGTCATTTCACGTTGTTGTTTTGCAGAGGACGGCAAAGAAATGTACCAAAATGTAAAACGCACGTGCAGAGCGATTGTTTTTGCTCATTAATCCCATTGTTTTGTGCGTTATCGTTGCCGTCCTTGTTTCGTAAGCTCCCTAACAATTAAACCTTCTTTGACGACACGCCAACGCTACCGTCTTAGATCCCCGCCACTTTTCGCTCGCCCGCTTCACTTCGCTCGTCTCCACTGACCGAGAGCCCGGCAGAGGCTGGCGGCAAAGGTTTTCAAATATCAAATCCAAACAATTCAAAGTTAACGAACTAACAAATAGATTCCCATGTTCCCGTGCGTCTGTTTATTAGAGACCTTACGTAACTACGACGGCGAAGGCAACGAGAACGCCTCACAATGGGATTAATGAGCCAAAACAATACTCTGCACGTGCGTTTTACATTTTGGTACATTTCTTTGCCGTCCTCTGCAAAACAACAACGTGAAATGACCACATTTTAGGTTTTCACCAGAACGTGACCACATGACAGTAAATTTTTCTTTCTTTTTCTTTACTTTAACACCGTTCAGAGTAATTGAGACCCTGGACAGTTCGCCAGCATTTTTTAAGTTAAACAAGTTGCAATAATCCCGAAAGAGTTAAAAAACGGTAAGTTTTATTTTCAAATGACGTTTTCGTTGCCGTCGTCGTCGTCGCGTAAGGTCCCTATTAAGAGATCACAGATAAAGTCAAAATGTGGTAAGAACAAAAACGTAGCACATGAACCGATAGCCGAGTGTGTTACTGTTGTTCTTACCACATTTTGACGTCTTCGTTTTCGTTTGCCCAATCTGGTAAAATATCCTCTAAATTTTCTAAACTTTCCGCCATTTTAGTAAAACATAGGGGAAAAGTTTGAACTGATGACGTCATTCGTGTGTCTGTCCTCTAACAGATCACAAGTAAGGACCAATTAAAATGCATATATAATACAGCTTATTATATAAATCCCGATAGTCAACCCCCTTCACCAACAGTTCAATTCTAATTTTAGTGTTTCTATTTATATTAAAATACATAAAAATTCAATACACTCCATGTACTAGTTTAAGTTGGTCAATAAGTTCCTGCTTTTCATCGTCAGGGAGAAAGGAGGCTCTTGCAGCATTAAATGTCTGAAAAATAAGGAACATTTCGAAGGGTTTACATCTCAAACGTGTGAGTTGGTAACAAACAATGGAAGGCGCTCTGCAAGTAATTACTGGGACAAAACAGACAGAACAGGAAAATCGCCCTTGCGTTGCGTTTATAAAAAGAAAGACACCATTAAGATGTTAAGCGCTTCAACATCAATTCCATTTCGTTTCCTAAGACAGGGTTTCAACTACCTTGTAGAGGTCTGGATAGTAGCAGGCATAACGAAATTTTCAGAAACAACACGACACTTTTTAAAAACATGTTTCGACAGAAACTTCTGTCATCTTCAGTTTAAATCAGTACAAAGTACAGAGTTGAATATATAGTGTGAACCAAAATGCTAATCAAGTGTAAGAACAAAAGGAACCGTGGCAATGTAAATTATTACAGAGAAAGTTTTAAATTAACATGACAAAGTTGATGATTAAATGTAGGTTTTTCCCATTGAATTTGAATGGCTTCTTTTATCTTGAGTTGGAAGGTGGTGGAAGCGTGATCTAGGATGCTAAAACAGTCACTAGAGCATAAATGTCACTAGTCACTAGGGTCACTAGGCAATGTTCAGAATTATGTAAATGTTTAAAAATGTGCAAGGATATGCTCACGTACGCGCGTGGAAAAATGCCGCGTGGTTTCCCCGACATAGCAGACACTACAGCCCGCACACAAAAACGTATATACCACACCCGCACGGAGCCCACGAGGGTTTTCTCATCATTTAAAATCGGTAACTTGTTTAGTGTAAAGGATCCTATCCCCCGTGGGCTCCGTGCGGGTGTGGTATATAAGTTTTTGTGTGCGGGCTGTAGTGCCTGCTATGTCGACGAAACCACCCGGCATTTTTCCACGCGCGTACGTGAGCACATTTTCAGTGATAGGACCTCGCACATTTTTAAACATTTACAAAATTCTGAACATTGCCGCACTTTATGCTCTAGTGACTGTTTTAGCATCCTAGATCATGCTTCCACCACCTTCCAACTCAAGATAAAAGAAACCATTCATATTCAGTGGGAAAAACCTACACTTAATCATCAACTTTACCATGTTAATTTAAAACTTTCTCTGTAACAATTTACATTGCCATGGTTCCCTTTGTTCTTACACTTAATTAGCATTTTGGTTCACACTATATATTCAACTCTGTACTTTGTACTGACTTAAACTGAAGATGACAGAAGTTTCTGAAACATGTTTTTAAAAAGTGTCGTGTTGTTTCTGAAAATACCTTGTAGAGATAGTTGAACTAAACAGGTTTCAAACGTGTTTATTTTGAGAGTGCGCGCGCTGTAAACAGACAATTTTGGTCGGAACCTTGCTTTCTTTAACCAAGGGTTTCAAAAAGAAAAAAAGTAGCAGGAGGATATTCAGGAGTACCCGGAGGACTATTGCGCTGCGATAACCGCACAGTGCGGCGGAGCCGAGGTTCATGCCGAAGTATCCGGCGCAAACGCTTAAAGTAGCCAGTGACTTGCGTCGGGCGCCGGCTTAAGTTGAAATCCCGTTAAACCACTCTTAACAATGTTTAACTCGCCTGTGGGGTAACGAACCATTACACCACTTTTCAGGCATTGGATCACATATTCAAACGTGCGGTTAATCAAAGCAACACATGACTGAAAAGTCTATTTAAGATACGATTTTTACTTTGAGAACTTAAAACTGGCAAGCTTTTTTCGTTGTTTTGTTTTGTTTTTTGAACCTGTGAGTTAACCAAATTAATTCAAGATGTACTGCTCAAAATGTTAGCAATTTAACACTGGTGTATCGGTAGTCATGCATTCAAACCAAGAAAACAAACACACAGAGCTTTTCAGTCAGTAGAACTCACACAATCACGAAAAACTAATAACCGTTGAGCTTTCGAAGTAGAAAACGTATCTTTAAAGGATTTCCTTATACGGTTACATTTTTTTTGCGTTTGACAGTGGTTAACTCAAATATGGTCCTAGCACCAGTCTACGTGTAGCTCATTGTGCGGAACGTGTTACGTCAACTGTCACCATCATCAAAAACTCAAAATATGCTGTTAATGTAACATGCCTACTGTTATTATACATTTAAATCCTCAGCTTAGGTTACTCAGAGCTTGAATTGGAACCGTCTAATTTCAAGGCACTCTACAAACAGAGACTCGACTTACGGCGCGAGTTATTTCGGCAGGACTGAGACCAATCTCCGTAAATGCTACGCCTTGTTCAAGGTCCATTCGAGTCTGACATACCAGAGGATCGTCAGAGTTGAGGGAGAAATTAGCGCCATCTTCCGCGAATCTTAAAGCACAAAACACACCAAATCAATACCACGACGCTGTAACTTCCCAAATCTGAAGACGATTAAAACACTAATCGTATCTATAACAAAATTCTCGATTCTGATTGTTTCTACGCGCGCCTATTTGTTACGTAATTGGCGCGATCACGTGGGTGTCCAATTACAGGTATCCAATTTCAACTTTTTGTAATTGAATACCTGTAATTGGACATCTACGCCATTCACGTGTCAATTAAGTGCACTTTAAATGGCTTCCTTCATAATGTTTTCCCACTGTTTGTAAGACTGTTGGAACATGCCACCGACTTTTTAACTCAAAGGAGGTTCTCAAAATCTTCTTAATCGCGAAATTTGTTATTGATACGATTAATTAGTAATTGGACTTCGTGGCGTACAATTCAGGGAGTAATCTTGCTCGTAATTTCAAATCGGAAATTACTCGCCCGATTACTCCCTGAATTGTGCTCCACTCGGTCAATTACTATTACTTATTTGTCGTTACAATTTTTCGAGAGCGTCCATTAAACCCCCAGGGGCAGAATTCAAGGTAAACACTTTACTGATATGACATTAACACTGGTGAATACACGGGGGTGACAACTCTAATAAACGTTGTTTGAGCAACACTATGTGTAACATTGAAGCCTCCTGAAAATCTGGAAGATTCTCACGTGTTTTTCCCGTGACATTCTTGTAAAAATGTCAACTTCTCTTTCTTTTTCTACACTATCCCCGACCCATGTCATATTTCACAGCAAAAAAAAACCGCGTCTCTAGATTCATTGCAAAATCTCCAAATTCCCGGAAGAATTCTGCTTTTCTCCCTAAACAGGCCTTGTTTGAGTTGAGCAACTCCCTGTTGAATACAAAAACAATCCGATTCATGAGCAACACTGTCATTTCCTTTCCAAAGTTTCTTTTGCACATCTCAAAGGATTTGATTTCTGTTCTTCTTTCCTGGACGAAATTTGGTGAAAGTAGAACTGGCAAAACCCCCTTTCTGGCGTTTCATGTAAAACACAATACCAAATGAACGATAAAGCTGGAAGTGCGCACGGCCAATCAGCGAAAACACAATTCAGCGAGGTGCCTAGAATGATGTCACTCTTAAGGGTGCTTTCCATTTGTCAGAACTGGCTAGCCAGACCGGTCATTTTGAAAATGAAATAGGCTTCTTCGGGGCGTTTTTGCTAAAAAAAAAAAAAAAAGAAAAAAAAAAGCGCCCTTAGTTTCCAAATCGTCATGTCTAAACCTACCAACCGTCAGCGAGACTGAAAAAAGTTTTAAAAAAGTTTCTCCATTGGAGCACCTACCGTCGTAGCGGGTGTGTCCTAAAGCAAGGTTTCACGGCACCTGTCAATATACTGGAAGTGGGACACGCCTGTTGAGGAACAACACAAAACGCCTTTCACACCCAACCGCAATATTCAGGTTATCACCCGTTTGCTCACCACCTGTATTAGTGAACATCGGTGGCATTATTTCAATTTTGATAGGCTAAAAAATACCGACCTAATTCCGTCATACCTACAGACACACGGGAAGCATGGTTTTATTGCTCAAGTTTTCCAAGAACTCTATTAAACAAGGTTTTACCGGAACGGTACTGAGTTTAGTCAAAAGTTAAATTTAAGTTTTAAAACATAAAAGCAGGCGTTTTGAAAACGTGCTGGGAACTATTACACTGCGCCGCATGTTTAGTTCGGAAATCTACAAATAACGTTTTTGCAAGTTGATGTAGGATGTTTGGTTTCTTGTGCGCGCTCTTGTCTTAACCAACGCGCAAATATATGCTGAAAAACAGATACGGAATTCGGTTTTCGTGTGATAGCGAGAACTACCAAAGCGTCGGTTTGTCTCCGCCTTGCGCCTTCGGCTTCGGTAGATAATGCAAAATTCCACCACATTTTAGTGGTAATCCTGACTCGATATCAATAACTGTTACTAGACTGCTCTGGAAAGATCCACCCTTAACTTAAACCCTGAAAGGCGGTAAGCTTGGAGTTTCCGATGGAAAAGCTGCAACTTAAGGTGCAACCTCTTATCCTTACCACACAAACGTTTACCACGGTAGTGGCACTCGTTTTACACAAAAAAACTATAAGTTTCGTCAACAATGGTCACAAAAGTAGTGAAAGATCGATGTTAACCACTTCGTGTTGTCTTCTGACGTTTGAAGTTTTTTTGAGATTATAGCTGTTGAACAAAAGGGGCAGAGAAATACAAAATAACAGCAAAGTACCAAATACAACTATCCTATCTTCCGCTGCTGATTTAGAACCTTTATGCAAAAAGAGGGAATAGAGATGATAAATTTTTTAAGCATGTTAACTGAATGATACATCTTCTTATTCTTAATTGTCCCACGCATACTTGGAAAAAATCTCCGCGGAGTTCTCCCAATAGGAGTGAACACGTCTGACCTTTCGATTACTGGTTCGGATGCTATGTTACTCAGTGAGCTACCATCTCACATCATCTTCATAGCAATCCAGCCACCTACTGACATCAAGATCCGGCGACAGTATGCACTGAGGACTCTGCGGCGTCACATCACCCGCCTAGTTTCATGGCCTCAGCTGGCCCAAGAGTCTTTTGCAGCTCAGTGGTATAGAACGTTTTTACTCACGTGACCAGCGGCCATATTGGTTCGCCAACATGTAGCTTACCTCCAGATGAATATTATCGTCTAGTATTCTTCTATAAAGCGCATCATCTTCAATCACACGATAACCGTGCCCTATGCGTTCAGCATGAAGGATATCCAGTGCCTTGAAATAAAGCAGACGCCACCGCGGAAATCAATATGTACTTATTGAAGGTTAATCAGGCAATATTTGGCTGGAAGAAAGGCAGTATACAGAACGATAGAGGCAGGGTCGCTTGCGTGGATCAGCCACACCCAACTCAGACTAATTGTTTACCTGTGTTACATGACTAATTTCTTGCAGACGCCATGTGTGTATCTTCAAGGCAGTATGTCCCTCATGAGGCGAATGCTCATCCACCAGTTTTTAAACGCCGGCTGAATGCGGAATTTGATGATAAAGGCAACGCGCAAGTATGGTACAATAAACTGGATATGACAAAGGTGGCCAATCTTTACTCGACCGATTGGTTCTTGAGGTCCCGTCCTTCAAAACTCGTAGCCATCCTAAACAGCGAAATAGACTGAAGCTATTGAAGACTTGAATCGCTCAAAAAGCGTTAAGTGGAGAGCGCCAAAGATCGTCAAATTAAAGATAAAACCTTCAGATGTTTTAAAAAAGATACCGCCCACATCCACAAGGAATGCATGGCGAACCGTGATGACAGTACGTATATGACGACAACTGAACTAACAGTGTGAATTACTAGCATTTTGCATACGTCCAGATTTTCCTCTGTTCTCCGTTTCTAGTGCCCACCACGCAGGATTATATTGTAAAGTCCTAGCAATATTTTAGCCAAAACCGGTATCATTCCTGTGGCAACGCCCCTTCAACAACATTGAACAAAAAGCCCTAAAATTACAGGAAAATACCTCTTTGACGCTGGCAGCTGGTGCGGCCTCCCCAGCGTGAACCGTCCGGTGAATGTTCAGCCTCCTGGCCTCCTACGGAAGAAAAAAATTGGGGATGATACCCGACAGGTAAAAATGTATCACATTTACAGTCGAACTTCGAGAGTCAAGAACTCGATTGGCGCGCTACCCATGCATCGCGAGTAGCACGCCTGATCAGTCCTCCCTCAACATGCCTGGTGGTTATATATTATTTCTTTCTTTTTACTGTTTTCGACTTGTTCTTGTTTTTTACTCTTTGGAATTGCTAAGCTCTCTGTTTCACCATCCTGGGTCACTCCTATGCAGAGTGACAAAATCTTTCTCTTTGTAATAACTACTTATTAACCGACACTGAGGTCTTTACGGGAAAATCTCAGACTGAGGCCTTGTTCAATACAGCAAGTCTGAGGATTGAGGTTAACAAGTTGTTTCTTACATGGCTTAAAAAATAACACCTAAAACCCTGTACGGTGGTCAATTTACATCATCAACTCTGTTGATAAAATCAATTTTTTTTGTACAACTCCCCACCGACGCTGCACAACAGTTTCTTTAGAAACCACCCCTTTTCAAACTCGCTTTGTGTTGTGTTTTGTTTTAGCATAACTCGTCATTGGCCTGTAGGCATTACAGGGGAATAACGCCCTAGCACTTAGCCAATCAGAGCGCGCCTTATATCGGCTGGAAGCACCAGCCATACAATGAAAGCCAATCACGACAAACCTTAAAAGCGTTAACGTGTCCTTTCATAGCTGGGATTTCTCCAAGAACTTCGTCTCCCGCTAAATCCATTCCTACGACACCATCATTGGAAAACTCTTGACACAGTTCAAGAATTTCTAATGACCAATCTGAAAATGAGAAAGCAGACCTGCGTTTGAAACCCTTTGCTTATTCACCTGGACATTGAGACTGTTAACAGTTCCCTGCTTACCATGCGCTAACCACGTTCGGTCTAGCTCCCGGCGAGTTTGTTCTCCGACTTTGACGAGAGTGTTTAAGCCCATATAGACGGTTCACGCCTTGCTCTTAAGTGCATGATGGATACCCAGGGCAAAACGCGGAGAAATCCAAGAATTTGCATGGAAATTCAAACCTTCATGACTACTGAATTAAAGCATTTCAGACTCGCCTCGTTTCAGAAAACGTAACAAACTACATCAGATGCGAAATCAGATGATGATAGATTGGATGTGCTGCACATTTAAATTCGCCTACGTTAAGTTTTTCAAAGAGAAAGCCCATAAATATGTCAGTTCAAGAGGAATATCAAGCTTTGAATTCCCTCAAATTTTTAAATTCAGTTTTTGCCTTTTCGAGGAGTGGGGGAGGGGTCATACTTTACGGGTTTTTTTGGTAAATTATCTCGTTAAGAGTCCCAGTTTCAAATAGGTTTTAAATAACAGCTTATATGAGCTGTCTATGTTTAAATCAAGGCTTAACACACACAGCTTCTATCTTGATTTAAATCAAGGATTAACATAAAAATTGGTTTAATCAACGGAGTTGATAAAACTAAATTTTTGTGTACTACTTCCCCACCAACGCAGTACCACAGTTTCTTTAGAAAGTATCCCCTTCAAGGTTTAACATACACAGCTTTTCTCTTTGCTCAAATCCATAGCTAAAATTAGCACAGCCTCTGTCTAAGGCTTAAAACACTACACTAAGATTGAATAAAGCCCCTTACCAGGTTTGTGCCTCATACAGCAGAGAATGGATCGGACCTTCACTCCAAAGTCTAGTTCTCCTTTCTTTAGCCCTCTCAACACGGCTTGTACAACAGCGCGAGGTGAGACTGTGTTTGGTTTGTTATCAAGTTCGTCCAGCTCTCCGTTCATCTCGTGGTTCTCTGATGAACACAGCAGATGTGGGCAGTAACGTACTTCGCTGTATAATACACCGCTGCATGCTTGGTCCTCGCAAAACTCATGAGCTATTCTTTCAATTGCAATGACATCATCCCTGAAAACAAAATCAGCAAAGTCTGGTTCACACTAGCGACATAACAATATAACGACCTGTCGACATGTCATTATCAATGATGTTGCAAGTGTGAACCAGGCTTAATTGAGAAAGGGCAATTGTGAATTGAGTGTCGCGAAACCAAAAACAAAGCAATCACTCCAGCCAATCACAACTGCGCAAGCAGCGTAATCAACCGATCAAGAATTTGAAGCAATCTCAAATAGCCACCGGCAAAGGCGTGATTCAGTACTCTCAGCACGTTCCGAATCTGTTTAAAGACTGCAAGAGTCCATCCCCAGTCACATAATTTATTTCCTTCATTCCCAAGATCCTTAGTTTGACCAAGCAAAATATTATTACTGTAACGATAAATAAAAACTAATGGTTTCATTAGACTATTTCAGCAGGAAAGTATGTCTATTGGCTAATGAAAGGTATCAAGGCTTGCCATAGGCCTACAATCTGCCACTTCATTCACGCATTTACTTTTACATGCAGAAAGGGGAATTTCAATAACTTTGTGCAATTAATGACATCACTCATGTGAATTCATTTTATATCACTTTTCTTGATGAAAGTCTAAAACTGTAAACTGCGAAAGTGACGCTTCCCATTACTTTCGGATTTAGCAGGCCAAAAACGTTTGTAATTCAGCAGTCGTTTCTCACAAAGAGGCGCGTAACATGACAGGAAGAAAGCAAAGTGACAAGGTTCCAAATGTACTTACATCTAGTTATTGTGAGAAGAGAAGGTGCAGAAATGCTACAAAATTTGACATTAATGTACAAGAATTATGAACTCAACAAAATTAGCACAAATTGACTGACTGAGTGACTGATTGATTGATTGATTGATTGATTACAACATCATCACATACAGTAAGTAGTAAATAATGTCAGTATCTACTTCGAATTTCGGAGCAGTAGCAAGTAGTAATAAATCTAGCCTGCAGTGCAGGCGGTTTTGGTGGTTTTCATCTTTCGAGTGTTTAGCCGCCATTTTGGTTTCGTTGCAGACTGGGAGAATTGGGGCGAGAAAGCGATGCGAGAATGTCGCTGGCTTGGGAAACTTTTTACCTCGCCCCAACTCTCTAATGTTTTCCTAATTCAAGATGGCGGCCTGAACAACCGATGGAAATATCCACTCGCCCCCGCCAAAAACCGCCTGCACTGCAGGCTATAATAAATCAAACAAAAGCAGCAAACATGATTTCAGTTTAAATTCCACGTTATTTTAACTTACATGATGACTGGATAGAATACAAAAAAACATTCTAAAAAGCCTCTTAAAGATGATGGTTTATCCAAACTAACAGACACATAACTCCTCAACACCTTCTCATCAAATGAAGGCAGTGACACTTGCTTTTCCCTGCAAATGATTATGAAAACCTATTAAATGGTGTGAACTACTGTAGATCATACAACAACAACAAAATCATATTATTATACATTGGTGTCACCAGCTCGATTTTGATTGGCTATAAGCATGCAGCTAATTCTTGCTAGCTCTGTTTCTCTTACGTCAATTACCTACAGACAATACAGGGGCGGATCCAGGATTTTCAGAAAGGGGAGGTTGTACAGATGTCGGTGATTTAGAAGGGGCCGCAAGGCCCTTCCAACTAGGGGCGTCTGGGGGCATGCCCCCCCAGAAAAATTTGAAATCTAGAAGCTCGGAAATGCAATTTCCAGCATTCTGGGCATCAAAAGGCGTGTTGTTGTAGCCTGTATTTCAAGGTTGGAAAGAGTGTTTTTTTTGACGTTGTCTTCCGTTCTAGAAATCTTCCGTTGCTTTCTTGCATTACTTATTAGTTTAGTTCTAGTAGAAGAGAGACTAAGAATTACAAACTGTGAATAGACGGCTGAAAGAGGTATGACAGGCGGCAGTAAACCGCCGGTAACCGGCTTTTATTGAAACCCTTGCGGCGGCCCGTTTGTACATTATTGTAGTACACTTTTATCGCCAATGGCAGAAGGCGAGTGATGGCCCCATGCCTCTGGCGTGAGCTCTTAACAGTTCCAGTGTCATACCTGTCCCCCAAAAATATGATGTTTAGATTTTGTGAAGGCATGATATAAAATCTGGGATTAATCTTATTTCTCAGACAGAAATTAAAAAATAATAATGTATGATTGAACTGTCCAGCAGTTGTTGTCGTTTTTCTACTGCATTAGCATACCTCATTAATCAAACAACGAAGCCTGAAAAAGTCTTCTTGGATGGGCTTTTACAAAAGCCTCGCAGATCTCGTCTACCTCGAATCTCTCAGGGTAATGCATCGCAATTACAGCAAGGTCTGAGAAGCGCTCTTCAGACATCGTTGATCTGGTGCAGGTCTTGATCCGTTTCATGAGCGAAAAGGACCGCTCAGCTTCCGCACTACTGATTGGTAGGGTGCATGCGATGAGTAGAAGACGATGGATGTTTGGAAAAGCATCCTCGTCACACGCGCCAAGTGCCAATAAAAGATTGTTTGGGAGGTCCTTCTCTGTTGACTGCCACATAGTTTGCCATCTTCGCAGCTCATTCCCAAGGGATTTGGGAAAAGGAAGGTCATTCTCCCAGAACAGCATGCCTTTTGTTGCTTCAGATAGCTCCATGGTGTTTTGAACTATGATTGAGGGAACAAGATAAAGCAAGTGGCGGGCGTGGCGGTCTTCGACAGAAAACCGGTCTTCCATTTGACTAATCAAGGAATCAAGGAGGGGAATAGCCACAGATTTTTTATAATGATCAATTGGACTAGAGCTGGGAATGTTAGAGCGGTTCCTCTGTAGGCTTGTCTTCCTGGGTACGGCTTCCACGATTCCCAGTTTCTCGGCAAGGTTTAATACTTCTGTGTACCACACTTTAAAGTCGCTGTCAATGTTTTTTCTAGCAGACTTGATGTTTCCAATTACTTCATCAACCATCATGTATGCTTCATAAATATCTTGGTCCCGTTTCTGCAGCTTTGATGCAAGAGCTTTGACTTCATCAAGAATATTCTTGGTTGTAATGAAAACCACTACTGTCTGAAATGACGACAAAGAGGCTTTCAGTCCCTGGGCTTTTGTGATGGTATCCTTGTCCCAGTTCCAGCTTCCAGTAGATGATTTTAAATTCGGGTATTCGTGGGGGGCAACAATAGCATCAAGAAATGTGAGAAGAATCTCATACATTTCAAGAAAAACATCTAGACATGTGTGCCTTTCCACCCAGCGTGTCTTGCATAGACCTGCAAGCTTGCTGTGAGAATTCTCAGGAAGGTATTCTTTCAGTGTCAACTCAAACAGCTGCTGTCGCTTCGGGCTGTTATTTAAAAAAAGATATGCTTCGTTAATCAGACCTATCAAATTTCGCACTTCTGCCAGTTTGCATGTTGCTGCGATGGAGAGGTTTAGGCAGTGAGCATAGCAGTGCGTGAAAAGAGCCAACGGACTGAGCTCTTTTATCTTAGCCTGCACTCCTTCCTTTCCACTTGACATAACAGAAGCTCCATCATATGCCTGACCACGGATGTTGCTAGGATCCAAAGAAACAGATGGATCAGAGAGAGATTCCAAAATCTTCCTTGAAATCATGGTGGAATTTGTTCGTTGTAAGTGCATAAAACTAATCAGGCATTCTTTGACATGAGGATCGTTTGGCGAAGACTGGTCCACAAACCTCAGGCATAAAGATAAGATCTCCTGGTTTGAGTGTGGATCTGTACCCTCATCTGCTATAATCGTGAAAGGGAGGCCCTTGTCCCTCAGCTCTGCTGTCAGCCTTTCCTTAATTTTTGATGAATACACGTGAATGACGTCATTCTGAATAGTTTTGCTGGTATATCTTGCTTGTCGGCTTGCTGACATGAGGTGCTTCTGAAGAGGCTCGTTTCCTTTCGCAAGTAATTGAAGTAGAGCAACACAGTTTCCTCTGTTAGTTTCATAACTTGAAAAATCGACACGATCATCACGATGTCCTCTGAAGGACAGACTCTGCTTTGCTAGAAACTCAACAGCTAGAACAATCTGTCGTAGAATTTCTTTGTTCTCTGTGGCTTGATTGGCTTCGGCCGTCGCCAGCTGGGAATCTACTCTATACCTGTCAGGATTCTGAAAAGTTTGTTTGAAGAGGTCTGTCTGTTCAGTTGCGTATCTATGCATCGCAGATTGCTCATGACAGTTGAGGATGCCATCCTTGCCAAGTGCCTTAGTGTAAGATTTCTGGTACGGTACTGTGACCAATACACCTGGTGTTGTACCCTTGGTAACTTTGTTAGGAAATAAGATACAGTGACTACAAATCCCACCTTCAAGTATGTAACTGTAGCAAAGCCATGGGAACTGTTTCAGCCATTTGGATTGAAAAGAAACTTTCCATGTCTTCTTTCCTTTGGTAACTTGATGAGAATGAAGTATATCAGACTCAGAAGGTTTGCAGTGTAATGTAAGGTATTGCATTCTTTTTTCATCTGTAATTTCGTGCGATAATCGCCTCAAAACATCCCAAGAGCCTGCAGCATCTTTGACAACAGTTCCCAAATCAATCTTTGTGCCTGTGGTTGAACCAGAAGTGGTAGGCACAGGACATTTTGTAGCTACATCTAAAATTTACAAAAAGAGTTTATTTGTATACATTCACAACCTTTAATAGGTTAGTCCTTTATCTATTTGCAATAACCTCAATAAAATTGACAGACATGCATTAAATAAATACAATAGCCTGCTTTTATTGTACTTTACAGGTCACATGAAAAATGTCTTGGTTATATATACCTTCACTAAATGACAAACTATTTTCTATAACATAACACTGTTATGCCGCTATAGTATGTAACATGCTTTTACTCTTAGAGGCAGACAAAAGTAACGTCATATTCTTCCCCTAGAGCATCAATATATTCTTTATCTTCGGAACTACAAGATATTTCAAAAAACTGAAGGTTGTTCAATTTTTGCAAAATCAGCCTTACGTCGTTTCTTTCAAGGCTTACACCAACCAGGCACAGAACATTCAATGAGCATAATGAGGAAGTAATAGTTGCCACTTGATTGGCAGTGAATCCTACTCTGTTGAGTGATAGTACTGTAAGATTTTGTAATTGCTGTAAAGTAGCCGTGCAACAACAAGTATCTATTTTTCTACAGTCATTTAATAGGATTAAGGTTTCAAGAGGAGAAGAATTAGAGTCAGTCAATAGGAAATTAAGGGATGATATCGGTTGGCCACTTAAATCCAGATATCTCAAACGTTTAGAAAATCCCAGACTATCTCCTAACAATGTTTGAAGCCTCCTTTCTGATGTTCTTATTTCGATATATCTTATAGATAAATATCTGAAGCCACTGGAGTGCGACATGGTATTAACAATTTGTTCTTCATTTAAATATTGCATGGGCCACTCATCAAGAAGTAGGCAACTCCACAGAATGTTATTGTTGTTTATAATGTGCCTCCACCTCTTTGAGACCAGGCACACTGTTTTAAGCAATTCTTTAAGGCAGAAGTTTTTAAACACCTCGACCAATACTTCATCGGGCAAAGCTGTGTACAAAACGAAATTATAATACTAGTCAGTTTTATTTGGAATTCACTAGACTTCTTGCAAGGTTGGAATAAATACTTTTTGTTGGTGCTGGCCGATATAAGTTTACTTTTCGGATAAATAAAAATAAGAAATTCTACCTTCGATCCCAGACCCTCCAGCCTGATCGACAGGGTTGCTGATTCTTGGCTGCTTGTTAGGAGGAGCACTTTCTGTGTTTATAATTATAATGACAGTTCACTTAGTGAAGTATAATAAATTATTTTCTTTGTCTCCGTTTTAAAAACAATTTTATTTCTGCTTACCTTCATTAATACCTTCATTATCTTCAGGCCTCGACTGGGCTGAAACTGCAAAATGTTTATTTATGTTCAAAAGACATGATTTTCTTGCCAGTCAGCTTTCAATATGGTGCACAATGTAAAATACACTTTGTATGAATTGCACGGTATGTCGAGGCTATCGCGTGTCGAAGCTATCGGATGTCGAAGCTTTCTGTGTTTATAATTATAATGACAGTTCACGTAGTGAAGTATAATAAATTATTTTCTCTGTCTCCGTTTAAGAACAATTTTATTTCTGCTTACCTTCATTAATACCTTCATTATCTTCAGGCCTCGATTGGGCTGAACCTGCAAAATGTTTATTTATGTTCAAAAGACATGATTTTCTTGCCAGTCAGCTTTCAACTGGTGGACAATCAAAAATACACTTTGTATCTGTTGTATGAATTGCACGGTATGTCAAGGCTATCGGGTGTTGAAAGTAGTTATTATTGTTATTAAATATAATTAACCGTCTTTTAAAAAAAAAACACGAACTTACCTGATTTCTTCACATAAAAATCGGTTATTTTCTTCATGACAGCTTCCAGTTCGTACGTTCTTCGACCTCAGCAACTGACTCAAACATTCGCTCGGTCCCAATCCCGCTCGTTTACGCTTGAATGAATTTCACCTGTGTTCCTATTATATATGACCCTGAGGACGTCACGCGATCCTAATAAGACTTTCTCCCAAGTAACTGATACCCCACACTGACAGAAGTTGCGAAATGTATATTATCTTTTTAAATCCGCAAAAGCAGGTGAATGGTGGAAGTGAAACAACTTCGTAAAAGACAATTTTGTTCTTATTTTTTTTAAAGAAGAATTAAAAAAAATTAAAATGCTGCTCAAAGGGGGGGTTGCAACCCCCTCAACCCCTCCCCTGGATCCGCCCCTGACAATAGTTTTTATATACGTAGAATTGACGTCATACCTACAGACAATAGTTTTATGCATGCAGAAGTGACGTCAACTAATACACTAACCAGCAGTTTGATCAGTTTTGTTATGGCGGAGTCGCCAGTGCAGCTCAGGAATATGCATAATAAAACAATTATTGGATTCGGTTTTCGCATGATAGCAATAATTATCAAGGCCTCAGTTTGTGTTATCCGCCTCAGCCTTCGGCTTTGGCAGATAACTCAAACTTTGGCCTTGATAATTATCGCTATCATGCGAAAGCAGAATCCAATAATTGTTAATTAGCGACATTAACTGCACTTTGCCAGAGCCCTCCAATGTGCTAGCAACCTGGGATTTTCCCCAACCAATTTTTCCCGATTCCAATTTAGCTGATCCGTCCATTACTTTAAAAACTTTTCCTTTCATGCCATTCCCCCCACTCTAAGAAATTTTCATTGACCTTCTATGGGAAGGGGGGGGGGGGGGAGGTGTGGACAATTTCTGGATGAGTTAATCCAGAATCAAATAGCAACAGGGCTTTGACACACTCTTTCTTGAGTAAGTCATTACCATAAACAGTGTTTAAAGTTTTTGTTCATCAATAATAATAACAATATAATAATAATAATAATAATAATAATAATTTATTACTTGTCATGGCACAAATTAACATGTGAATAGGATCAAATGTGCCTTACAATAATAAGCTTTACAATTTGAAATCTTTACTATTTGAAATTCTTTATAATTCTCAAATCAAATCAAATCAAATGTTGGCTTTTGCAGAGAGAGGAAAACTGGAGTACCCAGAGAAAATCCTCTCGGAGCAGAGTAGAGAACCAACAAACTCAGCCCACTTATGACACCAATTCCAGGAAATATGAAACCCAGGACACATTGGTGGAAGGGGAGTGGTCTTGCTACTGTGCCAACCATGCTTCCCATATTATATTGTCACTTACTTTGCTAACTCAATGATAGTCTGTATCCGCACTGCACCATCAAGATGAACATGCAGCTCCACCTGTGACAATATCAAAACATTACCTTCACATCAACACAATTTCCACTTTTTTTTACAAAATGAAATTTCATGCAAATCAATGATGATTTATTAAGGAACTGGATTTATGCCATGACAAAAGGAGCAAACTGTATCAGGAAGGAAAATGAGTTTGCCACTTAAACAGACATCCATGGACATAGTACACCCGCCAACTTTTCCTCACTCAAACGCGATGATGCCGAAGATTTTGGAAGATGTTTCGAATGAACTGTTTTAGGAGAAAATTGATTATTAAGGAAAATTGATTATTAAGGATTTAAGAACAGAACCCAGAATTAGATTTTTATAATTCGAGTACCACAATTTTCGAAGACAATACAACCATATCCAAAAAAGACTTTGCAAAGAATTCAGATTAGTTTTCAAGAAATTGCTAAACATGACCTCATCCCCAGTGTCTTTCTTCAAAACTCAGATATTTGTAATATTAATACTCATTTTACATGGATTTTTCTTTTCTTGCGTAAATTTGATTTTGCATATTTTCGGAAAGTGTCAGCTTATTTTAATTAGCCTTTAAAGATTCTAATAGCTCACATGTTTTCAAACCAGGTGTGAGAAATTCATCTCTTAGGCATAAGTTGGTGTGAGATTGAAAGCAGGCGGGAGGGTTATAATGTATTTTTTAGGCTTGAAAATTTACACGCTCAGTGTTTTTTTGGGTCCAGAGATCCATCAATTATTTTTTTAGGTCTCAAAAAAATATGTGTATTTGTTTGGGGTCACATATCAGTATTGAGGTATGTAAGTTTTGTACTTTTTTTGGTAAGATATTTTGATGCCAGGCATTTTTTGGGGTCTAACATTTCAGGCTTGTGTATTTTTTTGGGGTTTGCAATATGAAGCTCCGTTGGACCCCTCTGTCATGTATACTTCGAGTACCCCCCCCCCCCTCCCTGGGGCAGGTATAACATAGTTCAGAACAGTATCCGGGATGCAACATTGAAATCAGTGTCAAACAGAAAGTGAACACTGTTACGGTAGTCACTTAGTTTTTTCCTTATATGGTTAGGTTTTATTTCTTTGGCCTACACAACCTTTGGACCCTTAGGGGCTCAATTTACTGGCCATGCCTTTTTGGTTGACCTTTAGTCAGATCAAGTTTAGTTTTCTGTTAGCCTGTTCAGTTGCACGTTGATCGTTGTCCAAGAAAGAACCAGTTTCTCAAGCAAGTTACATTCTACCTTAGCCTTTACTGTGTGGGACAGATATGTGAGTTACTTTCTTTGTCTTTATGCCTGCTCCCTATGGAATTAGTCCTCTGAGGAGTAATCGTTTTAAGTATTGTTTTCATTTTATTGTCTTGAGTGTATGCCTTTATGTTTACGTTGAAATTTGCATATCATGAAGTACTTCTAAGCCATTTTATGATGTTTGGCCCAATAGTGGCTTCCTATAGTAATTAAGTTTAAGTAGAGTTTGCCAGTGTTCTAAGGCTATGTTTTGTTGTATTTAGTTTATGCCTTTGTGTGCAGAACACTTGGTTTTTATCATATATTTGTTACAATGTTTGGGGTTCCGCCCCCAAGATGTAAGGGTCATGTTTTGATCCTTTAGTTGTTTGCTTTGTTTGTTTATTTAGTTGTTTATTCAGTGCTATTGTAACCCTTAATTTTCAGTTTACGAGAATCATCGATCATTCTTTTGTTGGCGAGAAATAAACGGCTTTAACAGAACTTTCATTGCCTTCATTAAATATCTGCATCGTAATCTCCGTAAAGTACACCCATAAATTCCGCGACACATCTTGATTAAGCCGCTTCTTGATAGTCGTCGAAGCTACATACACAGCAACAGCATGGCAGTATGACAGTGTGTGCATCTCAGACAGTGTAGCTCCACTATATTACATTTGATCATGAAGTAATGCAGCTATCGATGTTATGCCCGAGGGGGGGGGGGGGCACGGGATGAGGTGGGGACGTTCGTGCACACCCCACGTGGGGAATTTTAGCAAACTTTGAACATAAATGTTGGCCCTGGGGTCGGGAAGTTTGACCAATGCTAAAACATGACCTCAAAACCGTTTTCCAGGGTGGGGAACTTTGAATTGAAATCTTATCCCAAGGGTTAGGAAGTTTGATTCCAAATTTTTGTTTCTGATCAAAGTCCCCACCCTATCCCGTGGTCCCCCCCCCCCTCGGGCATAACACTGATAGCTGCATAAGAGCTGTTACTGGGCTGATCAAAGGAATGCACCCCACTCTTACTGAAGACATATCCATGGGGCTTGTCTTGAAGCCTTCTACTCCCAGTGGAGTCCGGATTCCCATATGACAAGCCCAACGAAAATTGAATTTGGGTTCATCAACATTGAGTCGGAGCCTTTTGAAGAAGGCGGCACATTACAACGGACACAATTGTTCAATTTAATGTATGTAAATGAAACAAAGTGTTGAGTCTACAACTAAGGTTCGGGCATTAATTTGAGTGGTTTGAACTGATCGGCGTAGTAAAATATAAGCTTAAGCTTAGGTTTAAATGAGAAGCGTGATAAAGCAACGTGATGTTGTGCAAATCTCGATGACAATAAATAGCTGTTCTCTTTAATAGCATCTAAATGATAACACATAATGTGTACACGTACAGAAAACGTAGTTTCTCTGATAAGGTAAAACGTAAGATAACTGAGTGGCAAAGGATGAGCCAGGCTCAAGCTGACGTGCAACTCTAATCCCCCATCGAACAACTGATCAAAATCACATCACGCTCGCGCTGAAATGAACAAAGAACTTACTTTTGACTTGGGTAATCTAAGTGCCATTACAGTGCACCAGTAAACCTATGTCTCTTTCAAGGACGAAAACAAACTGACAGTGTTCCCAACTCGAGAAATTTTCCCATTTTGTGGCGTTGTTCCGGCCGGTTTTACGTGAGTCCGGTTGTGGTTCTCAGATCTCCCTCGTTCAAACATGTTGGGGGCGTGACCTGGGCGGTGAGCAGTAACGACAGACTTCTTATCAACTTCTAATCAAATCGAGCACTGTGATAAATGTGTTAAGGCACTCAAACGGCTTGAAGGAGAAGACAAATGTTCTAACCTATGGAAACCTTAAACTAAGCATTCAAAACAAATATGAAGCGTGGAATGAAATCGACTTGCGTTTTTATCAAAACGTCTTGCATCGAAACTGACTTAGACTCTGACCTAGACTGCTTGTACTCGATTTTTCTCTCGATTTTCTCTATTGAAATACCTTCTTGCTCACCGAAAAAAAAAAATGGGTGGAGAAGGATTGGGGTGAGATGGGCGGCGCGCGAGAAGTTTCATAAAAAACGCGTTGTTTTGCGAACGTGTGCGCTGGGAGGAGAACTCCACAGATTTTAGAGGAAAGGCGGACTGCTAGCAGTCTAAATCTGACCTTATAACAGTAGCGCTGATGCACTAGTTTCCTTTGGAGTCGCAATGACAGGTAATGTAGTGCGGACCACTCGTATTCTGTAGTATACACCTTTATTAGTACTCAGCTAGTTCCATCAATGAACAACTACTTTGTTACAAGATCGGCTTATATAGGTAGGCTTGCCATTCCAGAACGGTCCGTACAACTACCAGTCTAGCCTGCGAGAAAGCTTTCTCGGGGGTGGCGGTGGGAGAGGAAAGGTTGGTTAAAGACATAGCATATACCATCTCGTTTCCATGTGGCATGGGAGTACTAAAGGCGAACGTGGAAGCGTGAGCCAACTTGGGGGTTACAGGGGCATGCTCTCCCGTAAAATGTTCCCTTTAATTCCTCTAAAATGAAGGAAATGCCTTTAAAAATAACAAACGAAATGGTTACAGTTCCAAACTTTTGGTATTGTTTCTACTGTACAATGCAAAAGCTGATCATCTGATCATTGTTATTCACTATCACCACAATGAAATGTTATCCACTCTACTGTAGCTACAACTGCTATCAACCTTTAAATAACCTAGAAGTCGAACCAATGATTTTGCCTGGACTGCAGTGTTAACTCAATACTGCACTGTATGAACGTACGTTGAATCAAGCCGAATGGAAATTATAACAAAACGGTATAGCCCATTAAAAAATGAAAGCGAGGTAGTGGCTGATCAGTTTATTGTATATCAGATTTCAAGATTTTTCTTTTTGTTATCGTTACGATCGGAAAATTCGTTAGCAATGTCAAGAACAGAAAGGCTGTCTGTTCTTTTTTATTATTATTATTACCAGGTTAGCTGGTAAATCGCTCTTGTTTCATTGAGCGATGCCGTGTTTTCAATCTTCGGGCGCAAAACGATCTTTCACCAGTTGCCCTTGTTGACGGATTTACCAATGGGCCATTTCCGAGTTCATGTCTGCCTCCTCTTCAAAGCGAGTCTAAGTGCTGAGTGTTTGTGATGGTAATTAGTTCTACATTACATATGAATGAAAACTAATTTTCATAAAAAAAAACTTCGCACTTAGACTCGCTTTGAAGAGGAGGCAGACATGAACTCGGAAATGGCCTATTGTATGAGCTTGCACACTGACATAACTTCTTTTATCATCTTCGTTTCTGGGGTAGTCAACTTTTTACTTTAAACTTTTAATTTCCTTCTTTGTTTTTTACTTCTCAAAAGTGGGGGAGAGAGGCTAAAAGCCCCCAGCCCCTCTCTATGCCCATCCGGCGTGCAGTTAGGTGCAATACTATGAATTCGGCGGTTCAAGATGGTTTAATTTGTTTCTCCGAGGTTCCCTGAGATTTTGAACTCTGAACTTTTGCATAATTTTCCGGCTGCATGTGATATACAAGCAGCGGACGTCTATCTGTCCGTGGACCTCAGAAACTTATCGTCATGCTTTGTCATCCTTGACAAATGTACTTTATCAAGAATTACTAAGTATCAGAAAGCATGATGGAGCACGAGGCTATAGCTTGTAAACACAGAAGCCAAAAATATCCTAACACTGAATTGGGACTGATTTCGATCGAGTTTGTTTATCTCTCAGAGCACTGACTTTTTCTAATCGAATTCAAGTTCAAACAAATAAAAGCGATAATAAGTTCCCTTTGTGATGCAAATTCATGAACAGGTCCACGAATACAGTATAAGGGCCGCGGACAGGCTGAGGGTGACGTCACTGCTTCATATCACATGAAGCTGGAAAATTATGAAAGAGTTTCGAGCGGTTAAAATCTAGGGAAACCTCGGAGGAACAAACAGTTTTAAACTGGCGACTTGGTGTTATTGCACCTAACATCATGTTAAGGCTGCCACTCCAATCTTGGCGATGGTATATCCGTTGCCTTGAGACACATCCATGGAAAACTCAACTCATCTCGACAGGTTCGCCTTCGTACCTCTAATCATTGCTTGTTAATACTGTATTTAGGGCATTCTGCGTACACTGAGATTGTATTTCGCTTTGAGGCGGCTTTATGTTGCCGGCTCCGTGGTAATAACTCAGTTAAGGCCTTTCTGGTTCTGACAATTTGTCTGGTTCAGTTCACAACAACATTGAAGTTCAATTAATACAACCTCAGTATTCAGATTTTAGAAATAGGCGATCATGTAATTAACATAACCTGAGTGGTTGTATAACTGTATACCACCTCCTCTGTGTTCCTTAACTTCGAAGCACCAATCGAATCAATGTCTTGTCTTCCTTTTTTTCTCTCTGTTATGAACATTAGTATCGTAAAACGAAAAAGAGACTTGCTTGGTAATTATGCGGCGCGATAGTTTACATGAGGCCTTCCAAGGGGGGTAGTCTTGTCGCCTTGTCGCATCCTTTTGTGTACCTTTGTCGCCTGACCAGCGGAGGAAATTGTCGCTGTCGAAAAATGGATTGTCGTTTTCGCAAATTGTCGCTTCTTTCGTGTCAACTTCTGTCGGCTGTCGGTACTTTGGTAACAAATTGTCGCCACATTTTGACGCAATGTCGCTTGTCGCTCAAACCCCTTGGAAGGCCTCTTACATATGTTAAACTTTGTACCCGGGCGAAGTCGACTCTGAGTAAATTGAATACGGTTCACAATTAACCAGTGTGAAGCTGCAGAATTACTGCCCTCGAAGAACCTTTCGGGAATCAAAGTTTAGATGAACTGCAGGAGATCTTATTTTGAACGGTATTTACATCATTGTGTTATCCGTTCCTTTCGCTTTGTGGTCCTTATATCAAACGGACTTAATTGGTGAACGTTGCTTACAACATTTGGTTTAATTTATAACGGAGTTCTAAACTGAACACCGTCGGTACAGGGATTCTAAAAGCTGACGATTCAAGCGTTACTGCCCTTCGTCAAGGCGAATCGAGGAATCATGGGTTGTGTGTAGGTTATAAAGTGGAGAAGGAGCTACGCTATTGGTGGAAACATGGCAACGTGAAAAATAGAAATGTATTGATAAAACCAAATTTTTGTGTACAACTCCTGACCGACACAGCAAGACAGTTTCTTTAGAACTAGTACCACCTTTAAAACGTTGCCTGGTTGCCTGACTATCGGCATAGCAGTTGCTTCCTTGTCTAGAGCTATAGAACCGAATCAAAATAAAGCTTTTTGAGAGAAAGAGCCTTTTTTACTGATTTCTCAAGCACTTTTCGAACTCTTGAGAAAGGAAACTATTTCTGCGTAGGTTTCAATTTAATTGATTTTTCCGGGTTTGAGCCCCCACGCGAAGCGTGGCATCAAACAAGGACCGTCTGAAAAACTCTCCGAAAAGCTTTCTGTTCAGTTGTTCTTGTTGCCGGCTGTTGCTTCTTCTTTCTTGGTCAATCACTTTCCCAGAATCCGTAAAAACTCAAACGCCTAGGTGCAGGCCAGCCTTAACTGTTTTAGAGCCCGTGTTAGAGAGCAAACATTTATAAGCAAATATTTTTGCTTATAAAATGGAGAATTTCAAAATAACATTAAAATACTTGGCATGTTCTTCACCGGCTATGCTGCTCCCGTTAATAGGTGGTCTGTAAACTACTTTGACGTCGGGTACGTGTGTGATTGGCTAATAACAAATGTTCCACATTTGGTTTCTATTTATCCGCAGGGGCTCTCCTCGGTGCTGGAGATTTCATTGCACAACAATACGTGGAGAAAGTCCCTCTGCGAGAACATGACATAGTAAGAACAGCTCGAATGACAGCTGTGGGTACAGTTGTGATTGGACCCATATTCCACGTGTGGTATGCGGCGCTAGATAAACGGTTTGCCCGTAAAAGCCCGGGAAATGCGATCAGAAAAATGACGGTCGATCAGAGTATTCTAGCACCTGTGTTCCTGGTGCTATTTTATGGGGCTGTAGGGTTCGTGGAACGACGGACTTTAAAGCAAATCGGCGACAAGATTTACGAGGAGTTTTATCCCAACATGGTTGTCAACTACAAGATTTGGCCTGCGGTGCAGCTCCTGAACTTTTACCTGTTTCCGGCGCATTTGCGTGTACTAGTTGTTAATGTTGTGTCGCTGTTCTGGAATACTTACCTGGCATGGACATCACATAAGGAACTGGAATACACAGCAGAGTGAAATGAAGATCCGTAATTGGTTGTCACAAAACAAATGTCCTTGGTTGTCACGCAACCGCTCAGTCCTAGTCGTCTTGCAATGCTTGTTAGGGGTTGTGTGTTACAAGAATGCATTGATCGCTTGTAATTGTTGCTCATCAGAGACAGTTTACTGTGCGTGTGCTGTACTGTATGCCTGTGCCACACTCACAGCTAGAAATCCTTTTCACTGGTGAAGGAAAAGGCTAGGAAAGGAGACACTGATTTCTCGGAGGAGACATTTTTCACTTCTGTACTAGTACTTATTCCCCGTCTCCTTACAAGCTTTTTGTATCAGATTAATATTTTACACTCCGCACGCCGCACTCCGCGTTTTTCACCTGACCCCATGCATGTCGATTCTAGCGTTTTTCAGTCAGCGGATCGAAAAGATTTCTTAATCCGGGGTACAAAATCTGCATCTGTGTTTGTAAGCAGTCAAGCGACAAGCGCATCACAAGCGGGTGTCAACTCCTATATTTTGACTAGAAATGAATCTTCTCGGTTTTCAGAAGACAGTAGTTTATTATCTACATTGTTTTAAATGCTTGACTTCATGTAAATATGCGCGGGTATTGTTTCAAATGCTTTACATGTAAATAGGTGTGGGTATATCAATAATCCGAACTCCATTGCTCTGTATACACCCAGGGGTCCAAGGCTGCACCTTCAGGCCTGCAAACAAGCTTTCTATCAGGGGTCTCGGGCGAGTCGGACGCAAGCAGCGAGTGATCGAAGTAAGCTGCAAGAAGATTGGGGGCGAGGGTGTGAGTCAAGGGAGAGCTTCCTCGCAGGAGTGAGAAACACCGTGGAAGTTTCTGAATCCCAAGTGTCTGGCCATTTTCTTAGATTCTGAATAGTGGGGAAGAAAAACACTGCCTTGATGAGCCGGGGAGGAGCAAAAATTAACTGAAAATGTCTGGATTCCAAATGTTATAGAGTGTTTTCACATGACGTCAAGGCGGCCATGTTGGTCCCCCAAAACAAACAAACGGCGGTCATGTTGGTGCCCCAAATTAAACCTCTGGGAATTGCATTCCATTTTTTTTTTGCAAATGGCTTCTTTTGCTTTAGTAAAAGACACTCTATTTTTTTTATAAAGACGATACCATAGAAAATATTTCTCAAGATATTTGATGAGTATAATTCCGTTGATGAATAAGTGAATAAAGAAATATATTACGAATGAATTAAACAATCAGAAATCGACATCACTCAATCGTTGGATAAATGATAATAGTCAAAAGAACTTACTAATTAGTGCTAAGTACCTATACGCTCACTATAAGGATCAAATCGGAACGCAAGAGGCAAAACTGAGTACTGGTTAAAAATAAATCTTAGAGCAAGGAAGAGAAAGAACGAGGAGAGAGCTATAGGCTGTCATCCTACTACTCTTGTTTGTTTCGCTGCCTATCCGACAAAGACCGCAATTATTAATTGATTAGGACGAAGGTTAAGGAGGTAACCGGGACATGGTCAGTGAATCTGTCAAGTCACGTACTATGATAGTGACAGCAATTGGGTTGTGAGTCATAATCTGACACAACCAACCAAACTCAGCCAGGAAAGCATGACACAAGGGCAAGTGACTTTTGAGGTATGGGTCCCCAGATCAATCCTGCAGGGCGAATGAATACCAGCTCATCAAGAAAGAATTCTCCAAGTTCGGGGCTTCGCAGAGAAAAACCGGTGGAGGAGAGAAGCCAGCTTTTTTGACCCCAAAAAAATTTAGAAGGGTTTGTATGGAATTTTGTAAGCATAACTGGGCTACAATCTCAGAGACAATTTGCCCCCAAATGCTCATTTTTGGCAAGTAGGCCTCTTGGACATTGTTCTTTCAGAATATCCTGACAAATCCCATAATTTCAGAAATTTCATTTTTGTGATGTCACACTTTAGTACTCTATTAGCACTTTAATTTACACCTCAGAGTTAATTCTCTGTTCCATCACTTGTATGTGTTTATAGTGCTACGCGACACAACATATATAAATAGTCTGGCACGTTCTGTTTAAAAAGATGGACCACAGCCTGTGAATTTTGCAGAAAATATACCCCCCACAGTCTGAGATAAAGTCCCTTCAAAAGAAAGTGTCTGTGCTGTGCCTTCTGACAGCATTTCCATTCTCAGGTCCTCTATATTGTTCATGCAAGTCATACCCCTCATCAATTCTTAAACCATCATCCAACTCAGGCTCTCTTAAGTGAATGGCCATGTTGTGCAAAACAATGCATGCAACAATGATGGTGCAGACCCTGTCTGGGGCCATTCTTATTTCTGAGTGAAGGACATGAAACCTACGCTTTAGAAGACCAAAGGAGCGTTCAGTGATGCAGCGGGTGGTTTTATGGGCTCTATTGAACTGCTTCTCTGATCTTGTTTGGGGTTGGGCATAGGGGGTCATTAGGAATGGAGTGCAAGCATATCCACTGTCACCCAAGAGAACTCCAGACTCAAGACCACATTGCCCTTCCAGCTGTTGACATACTGCTGATGTCCTGAATATGTGGCTATCATGGGTACTGCCTGGCCACCGTGCAACCACATTTGTGAATAATCCTGTAAAGAAATTGAACCAATAATAATCATTGCATGCACTCTAATAAACTTAATTAATTCTACATAGTTGGTATTAAAAAAAAAAGGGAATAATCCTGTAAAGAAATTGAACCAATAAAATTATCAGAATGCATGCAATAATTATTATTGCATGCATTCTACTAAATTATACATACAATCCGCGCCAAAATTGTTGACACATTTACCTTTTTAACCCCCTATTTCGTGACTGTGACCCCTCTTCGCCCCCCTCGCTTGTCCTTTCAGCCCCCCTTCCCCCCAAACAATGTTGTGCGGCAATTGCTATGATCTCGAGGTACAAACAAGCAACATTGGATGGGGGAGCGGGGTGTTTTTTACAGTTGATTGCGCGATAGCAAGAGTGGTGTCATTTGGTTCACTAAAACTACTATAGAAACACAATGTGTCAACTAATTATGTCGCCGATTGTAGTCGGTAATAAAAAAATTTAATCAATTTGCATAATCAACTCAAACAGAACAGGTATGACATCAACATGTTTTGAGTTACCTTCGTGATTACAGATGGCCTGCACATTTACGGAATGAAAGCCTTTTCTGTTGACAAAATCTGGCTCATTGTGCGAGGGGGCTTTTATTCTCACATGGGTGCCATCAATGCAGCCAATCGCACAAGGGAAACCTCCAACGCGAAAAAGACCATGTTTGATTTCGTCTCGCTCATTTGCTGTTGTTGGGAACTTAATAAAATCGTTCATTTTCGAAGCAAGAGCCAGTGTCACTCGGCGAACGACTCGACTGACCGTTGACTTGTCGTACGATAAAAATGTATCTCCAATGACTTCCAGGAAACTACCTGAAGCTAGGAAGCGCAACGTAACCAACACTTGCTCCGTGGCCGACAACGAGTGATTTCTTCTAGTCGAGGGAGCAATTTCGTCTGACAACAACTCAGCAATAAAATTAATGCCTTCCCTCCCAAAACGATACCGAGATCTCAGCTCTTCTTCACTGTAGTGGTTTAGCGGATCTACAAGTTCTCTGCGATAGTCTCTGGCTTTCCTTGTGTTTCCGAAATTCAAAATGGGCAGAAGACGATGGGCCGCCATTTTTATTTACTTCGTCACGGCATCATTATTTTATCGACTGGATAAAAAGTTATACGACCTACCTTGATATGGATAACTTTATCCGATGGATAGCGGCTGGATAACACTATCCAAGCTTTGAGCAACCCAAATGGTGTGTGCGGATAAATTTTATCCAGTGGATAGCGATTTATCCGCTGGTAGCCTGAGTATCAGGCTCTTTTTGCCTTCCCCACCCTATAAACGCCTGATACTCAGGCTAATCCGCTGGATAAGAGTTATCCGCTCTTTGAACAACCGGGGCCTGGGGGGTAGTCATTTTAACTCATGTACCCAGTGCCTCTCGAATTATTGGTTGTCAGAATCCAACATGGCGGCAACTTTGCATGCGAACGAATCAGTTGATCGCATCATGAGCTGAGAACCAAAGCAGAATAGAAGTCCCACAATATGAGGATTATTGTAAGAGCCTGGGCAAAATATCAACAGCTTCTCATAGAACATCCGTGGAAAACACAAACAATTGGAACAGGTAATGCGAGATGTTCGTAAGTTACGAATTCTACTTGAGCAGTGGGTCATTCCATTTTTTATCCGCACCCCCTTAAAGATGGCTGAAATCTGAACCCTAAATTTTTTGTCGGCACCCTTTGAAAAATAAAATCCGAAGGGTTGATTTTTTGTCGGCACCTTTGAAAAAACTGTCCTAAGGGTCAAAATTTTGTCTGCTTTTTTGAAGAAAAAATCCGACCTCCCCTTTGCAAAAAGTTGCCATCCTTAGCGGGGGGTGCGGATAAAAAATGGAATGACCCAGTAGTGAAAAAAGTTCAGGCTTGGGTTTGACTTCCGCACGAGTTTGAATTTTTTTTTACGAAGTGTCTAAATGACCGGCAGCTGGTCAAACTCCGGATCCAACTTCAAATCACTATAATAATTATGGTCCTCAGTCCGATTCGGGCTCCCTGTCAAGGGCTTTGTTTTCCTTAGCTAGACTTGGTACTACGGGGCTTGAAGATTTTGACCGGCTGCCGGTCATTTAGACGATTTGTACTTTGATAGTTTATATGAATAAGACTGCATCACTTTCTTAACGGTTACTTCGATAGTTAAGTCTGTAAATGTCATCTTTTGTTTAAAATATAATAAATTCCTCAGTTTTTCTGAATTTGTCAAGGAAATATCGGACTGCTGGTCATTCAGTGTTTTTACAACCTTGACCGGCTGCTGGCCATTTAGACACAGCCTTTTTCTATCAGTTAAGCTGTGAAAGGGTTCTGCTTGAATTTCCTGAGTAAACAAATAATAACACAAGGCAATGGCCAAGCAACATTTTGGTTTACGTGTGCAAACAAAACTAATGTTCACGGTATTTATTTGATTAAGCGCCCAGGGTGCTTATTTAATTTTTGGACTTTCAGGGTGGGTGCTTATTCGAGGCTGGGTGCTTGTTAACTTTTTCTACCTTCAGGGTGGGCCCTAATTCGAAGTGGGTGCTTATTAATTTTGAGGTTGGGCACTTAATCGAATAAATACGGTATGCAAGATTACCAGTTAACAATGATAAGTCACATTCTTCTGAAAAGAAAAATGAAATGAAATGAAATGAAATGAAGATTGATCCTCACAGTTGTGACATCATGATATGGATATGATGCTATAAGGCCACTGAGGTTGGGAGCTGGTCAATTGTGGGTCCAATTTGTTTCTGTGAGAGAGATGAGTGAGAATAATGTATATGAAATAAATCATAATAATTATATGAACTGTGGAAATGAAATGAAATGAAATGAAAGTTAATCCTTGCAGTTGTGAATGCAATTTACGCAGTTGCATTAAGAAGCCTGAAAAAAATTCAGGACTTCAACAGGGTTTGAACGCATGACCTTGCGATACCGGTGTGATGCCCTAACCAACTGAGCTATGAAGGCACTGATGTTGGGAACTGTTGTGGTTGTTGCTAATTTCAGGAACATTAAGACCCTTGGTGTGCAAATTGGGCAAAATTACCATTAGTCCAGCCTGTTTTAGAGTGGGAAACAATTATTGAAAGACAAGAAAAAGGCAATTCAATTTCAACTCAATTTAACTCAATTTATTTCAATAAATTCAATAATAAATACATAGATATATACATGTACAACCTGCAAATAGCAAAGCTAATCGCGACGGGTTGTATAACTGATAATCAAATTATTATAGGCAAAATAACTTATTAGTAAAATCAGGTATCAGTAAATAAATGAATAAATAAAATAAATAGAATAAAAATAGGTATACATTCACAGAGAGCATTTACATGACTAAAGTAAGAACCTATGAGAACACATAGAATATAGGGAAATAATAATAACAGCTAGAGTTTGATTAACGATAATTAGTAATTTTTGCCATCAACGTATAGACATCAACATAATCAACCTCATTACCAAGTACTGCAAGTAAAAATTGGTGAATTTTATTTTTGAAAGGTTTTTTTCTAAGTTTACGCAGGTCATGCTTCAAGCAATTCCCCAACTTAGCTCCAAAAATGGAAAATGAATTCAGATGAATACTCAGTCTTGATTTCTTAACATATAAATTACCAGCATCAGAAAATCTAGTGTTAAACATGTATGTATGAACATCAGATGAACAGGAAAAAAGATCACAGATATTCTGAGGCGCAGAATTGGTAGATATGTTGTGCATTAGAGAGCATACTGTTTCAAAGAAAAGCATATTGAGGGGTAAGACATTAGCAGAGACAGACAAAGGAATAGCATGAGATCTATTACCAGCAAGGAACATTAGCCGAAGAGCTCGTTTTTGTAAGATGAAGACCTTCCTCAAATAGACCTGTGCAGCTTGGCCCCAGACAGCAATTCCATAGTATAATGCATATGGGAAAATCAGAGAACGGTAAATTTGGATTAAGGTATTTAGAGGGACAGAGTGCCTCAACCGTGCAATAATTCCAACAACCCTGCTAATTTCAGAGGCAATGTAGTCGATATGATATTTCCAAGTTATGTTTTTATCGATGAGCACACCCAGGAACTTTATATATAATCTTTGCATTCAAGAAAGGTATCACTATTTGAGGCATTATTGTATATCCTTATATTAATCTGATAGCTAAGCTTCTTTTGTGATGGTCTAAAGATGACAAAATTGGAAATTTTTTGCATTTTATGGTCAACTTATAAAGCATTTAACCAGTCACAGACTTTCTGCAGTTCGATGTTGGTTACACTTTCTAGTGACTTCAAATCCTTATCAGCATACAGCAGGTTTGTGTCATCAGCAAATAAATGAAAAGAAAGCTTCTTAGAAGAATTATTAATATCGTTAATATAAATCAAGAAAAGTAGAGGGCCTTAAGAACAGAGCCTTGTAGGACCCCTGTTAGCACATTTCTTTTAGATGATATTTGTTTATCAATTTGAGTAGTTTGGACACAGCCATTTAAGTAGGATGAAAACATTCGTTTACCAGGCCCCTTATACCGTAATGATAAAGCCTGCTCAAAAGAATTTAATGGTCCACAGTATCAAAAGCCTTTTTAAAGTCGAGGAAAATACCGCAAGTAAACAATTTGTTATCCATATTGCTTTGGATTGAATTAACGGCATCCACAATTGCATGCTGAGTTGACATATTCTCATGAAAACCATACTGGCCATTGTACAGAAGTCCATTTAATTCAATATAAGATTTTAATCTATTATACATAACTTTCTCAAAGAGCCGATTAAAAAGTGAAAGAAGTGAATTGGGATGGTAGTTACACCCTTGAAGATGGGAATAACTTTTGCATGCTTTAATTTGGATGGGTAATTGTCCTGTTATAACAGAAATATTCATTATTTGTGCCAGTGGTTGAGAGAGTACAGTACTAGAAGATTTCAGTACGCGAACAGGACAGGAGTATAAGCCATGCGCTTTATTAGTAGGGAGGAACAAAATTTTAGTTTCAAGTTCCATGGAAGTGACTGGCTCAAAGAAGAATGAACTAGATGAATTAATAAAGGAGAGGTGATCAATGAAACGATAATTAGCAGGAGGTACTGATGCCGCAAGTGTTTGACCCACAGATGAAAAGAATTCATTTCAAGCATATTAGGAAGCGCAACGATGGGCTTGCATCTTCTTTTGTTTCGGCAATAATAATAATATTATGTACATGTACTCAGTGTCCCATTTCAAATGACACTGATGAATTAACAAACTTTTAAGACAATGGCAATCAGTAATGTTTTTATTTTGTTAGTTCTCTGACGTACATGTATGCTCACCTCCAACTGTAGCCACTGTTTTGTTTTTTTTTTGTATGAAAGATTTTCACCATAAGCAACAACTGTTGAATGTATTTTGCAACCAGAGTATTAACTTGCTTTTTTCTTGTTTCTTTTTATATAATTTCATGGGCTTTATCTTTGACACATGCAAGAACTGCACATGGTAACTTTCACTTTAAAAGCTCAAAGCTGGAAATACACAAAAATTCCTTGTCTCGTTTTGGAGTAAACCTTTGGATTGAGATACCTTGTTATATTAGAGATCTTCCTAAAAAGGAATTCACCAAAGTTCTTCACAGATTGCTTACTGATATTTTAAAAAAGAGAAGATGACTATATTGACACACCATTGATAATTAAAAATAAACAGTTAAGTAATTTCATCTTGTATGAATTATATGCTTTCCGCTCTCCGTAAATTTCCTTAGATGCAATGGTAATTAAAATAAAACTATGATAAAAAAATGGATTATTATAACTTAAATATTGCTCCTTCCTTTCGTTTCTTTTCTTTTCATTTTAATTTCTTTTCTCTGCTGGGTGGCCTAGATTAGCAATTGCTATTTTGTGGGCCAGTCTATCGTGAGACTATTTTATATTGAAAAATGTAGTTGTAGTTATGGTATCTTGTGTAACTTAGAGTTCAATACTAATTTTGTGTTATTGATAAGCACTTTTTTTTAGTCTCCTGACATATTAAACTCTCGAAGCTGTACCATGGGAATAAAAAAATAAACTGATGAATGAATAATTTGACTTGAAGGTAGACTTGGCACTGGCTTACCAGGTACATTTAGTGTCTGTGCTATTTTTACCAATTTCTTAATAATGTTCACCTCCTGATAATCCATTCTGTGTAGGTGTTCTTGTAGCTGCTGGAGATGTCATCACTCAGCAGTTTGTTGAACAGAAAGGAACAAAACATGATTTTGCTAGAACTGCTCGGATGGGCATGGTCGGCCTGATTATTGCTCCTGTGCTAAGAACATGGTACTTAACACTGGACAGAATTGTACCTGGTGCCGCTAAAACTGCTGGTTTCAAGAAGATGCTGTTGGATCAAAGCCTCTTTGCTCCTGTAATGATCTGCTTCTTCTTTGGTGTCACAGAGACACTTGCTGGCAAAAGGCCAACTGAAATTAAGGAGATGCTAAAGGAACGGTACGTGCCGACCCTGATTACAAATTACAAGATATGGCCTCTGGCACAAACACTCAATTTCACTTTTGTTCCAATTCAGCACCGTGTTGGCTTTGTGCAGTTAGTAGCAATTTTCTGGAATGCATACATGTCATGGATGACCAACAAGCCAATGCATCAGAGTACCTTAGAGGATACTGTGGAATTGATCCAATAAATTTTGGTATTGAATTTCTTTTAGCTGATTAACAAGATTAGATTATGAGCGCAAGATTTCTATTGCGTGATAGCTGATGAGGGCGAATAATCTAATTATTTTAGTATAAATCTACCAGTCATTCAAAACTAAACAAGTAAATTATCTAAATTCTCCCCGCAGACACTTTGAAAACGCAAAAATGTCACAGCCATTTTGTTGACAAATGCTAGTATCTATCACAGAATAGATAGCGAGTAGCATAGCCAATCAGAGACTGGCATTCATGATAGAATGCTAGTAGAGTTATACTAAATACTCATGCTTATATAAGTGTACCTTACTTTAGAAAAATTAATAAGTATCTCCACTAGCTTTGCTCCCCCTTTCGTAAACGTTGCCCCGTTTACAAGGGGTTGTCCTATCAATAATCTCAATTAGTAGACTCGACTGAGTTAAAAGCTAAGCGTTTAATCAATATCTCTTGAATTCGTCTTACAACGGGTGTGTAAAACTACTCTGTTAAAAAAAGGGGTCCCTAGAGTTATATACCGAAATATCGCGTAAAATATCGAATGACTAATCTGATCTTCTATTGGTTGTTGCTAAGTTATAATTAATGAAAGTTCATTCAAGGTTACATCAATCAATGGTGTTAATTAAGAAGAGAAACTTTTGTTCTAATCAAATTACGAAGTCTCCGACACCCCAAAGCCATACAAACCATACATGCTGTTGCTGCTCCCTTAAAAGATACCCCATCGAAACGAAAATTGGTAGCAGGTTAAATAAAGCTGTTTCTTGTGTAGATCAGTATGGTGGCTCCTTTAGAATTAAAAGCTTTTGTGGCGTTTTTGTTTTCGTTGAGGATATGGCCTATACAGAAGATGAAGAAGAACCTTTATTGATTTATACCGTTCAGGGTAGCCCCTTTGGATGCAAAATGCTGTCTGTTATCAATAGGAGCCCTGAGCACAACAATGTACTAAAACTACAGTATACATATAAGCATTGCACTGATAGTGATAATAACATAGATATAAAACTATGTACAAATAAAAGATTTAGAAGTAAGTAAATACGAAATACCATTAAGATAGTTCGTTAAAAAGAGTGCAACCATAGTAATAGAAAGATCTTTTTGCGATCTCAGTCCTCAGAGCAGGCGGATGTAAAAGGTTGCTTTGTCTAGTAGCGCGCGCATGGATTGTATTATTACGTTTAAAATAAAAATTATTCTTTAAAATATTGGGGACATTGCCCTTGCAGGCATTTCTTAACGAGTTTCAAAACAGATTTATGTCGGTGCCCCTTCAATGTGGACCATATCAGAACGTCCATTGCCGGGTTGCTGCGCAAAGTTCTTGCAGCTATTCTGGCAGCCCGGTCTTGGAGGGCTTCAAGGCCTTGTTTATGACCTTTCCCGCAAGAGCCCCACACACTTTCACTGACTTTGGGAGATGGTCAATTTTGGGTTCATATGTTCCCGTAAAAGATATGTAAGCGAATGATGCATATGAAAGAAATCATATGTGAACTGCGGATATGAAATCAAACGAAGGATGATCGTCGCAGTTGTGATCGCAATTTTTGCAATTGCATAAAGAAGCCTGAAAAAAAAAACTGCGGATATGAAATCAATTGATATCTCAGTTGGTAGAGCATCGCACCGAAATCGCGAGGTTACGGGTTCAAGCCCCGTTGAAGTTCTGAATTTTTTTCAGGCTTCTTTACACAATTGTAAAATTGCGATCACAACTGCAACGATCATTCCTCATTTGATTTCATATCCGCAGTTCACATGTGATTTCTTTCATATGCATTATTCAAATCAATTATATTCACACGCAAATTCACGCAAATGCAAATTGAACTCATTTTCATGTGAATGAAAACGGATTTGCATATGAAAGGATGAACACCTAGAATCGCTTTAAAAAAGAGGCCTACGGTAATTCGGAAATGGTCTATACATATTGGAAAGGCATTATTAAGTAACTTTTTAATTACGGTATTCGAAGCCTGTTTAAAGTGATATTTCCTCTGGCTAGACCAATTTCCTTAGCTGAATGTCCGAAAATTTTAGAGAACAAAATTTTCCTTTGAGAAACTACTAGCTAAAGTAAACTTTCCACAAACTTTCTAAGGAACTGTTTGGTTTCCGAAAATGGTAGCTGACGTTTTTGACTGCAAAAAACAGCAAATATGACCCGAAAACGTCAGGAGCTATTATTAATATGTCCACTGTGAATCTTTTGGGTTGCGTTTCAGTTACGAGAAAATCCGAGTGCACCCTTTGATCGACGCCGAAAACCTAAGGCGAACCACCGTCCACCGAACAGATGTCTACCCAAACTTGTTTTCCGAGTTCATGTCTGCCTCCTCTTCAAAGCGAGTCTAAGTGCGAAGTTTTTGTTATGAAAATTAGTTTTCATTTATATGTAAAGTAGAACTAATTACCATCACAAAAACTTCGCACTTAGACTCGCTTTGAAGAGGAGGCAGACATGAACTCGGAAATGGCCTATTAGGTATGGGTGATGATTTAATTAGCATTGTCAATACTATCTACTCTTCATTTCCATCCTATCGTTCCGCTGCTCAACTGTTCCACCATTTTGTCTTTTTGTAAGGTACAATCACGTGTTCGTGTAGGCAGGAAACAACCTCAGGGTTACTATTGTTTATTACTTGTGTTTGCGTATTAGCCTCTTGTCAATAGCCGTTTTCACACTAGTCATAACGGGTTTTTCTTCTGACGAGTTTCCCGTCTGATATGAATTCGTGGATAGAAACCTGTCTAGTATTTTACCGACATGAATTCATATTTAGACGGAGAAGAGACGGAAAACATCGCATATTTGTCCGAAAGAACCTGGGACGAGATTTGAGTTGTTACCTAGCTAGTATACCCGCGAAAAGCCCGCCAGTTCGAATATGAATTCCGTTATTATAAAACTTCTTGCTGGGCTGTAGAAAATGAAGCATGTTCTATCATTTTCGTCCACAGAGCTCAATTTCAACTTTTTTTTTTCTCAGTTTGATAAACAGAGTTCAATAGTTCCACAAGTGCTCGGAGTTTTGTTTAAAGCAAAGGAAAACGAGCTAACGAGGAACGAAGTCGTGTTTGGTGGGAAACGGGGATACAGAAACTGGACAGAATTTAAGAGAAGGCTACGCATAACTCGCTGGCCGCTCTCTAGTCCCAGTTTCTTTACCGCGCGAATTATGCAATTTCCGTCCAGTTCCCCGTCTTGGGGGTGAATGTAAATCAAGACGAGTCCGTCACGTTTCGACAGAGAAATAAGACGGATGACTTCAGACGATTTCCCGTCAAAAATTCGTATCGTCCCAGTTTCACACAAAGACGAGTTTTCCGTCTCTAGTGTGAAAACGCCTAATTTTCTTGAAAGTCACTTTCTGTCCTGTAACAGATTATAACATTAATAGTTAGAGTGCCTTGTGAGAGTATAAAGCATGCGATTGACGCCACTTGTCCGCGCGTGCAGCTTGGAACTAATTTCACATTTAATTTTTCACAATCCAAAAAAAGAATTCTCTCGATTTGTGGCTATTCAATAGAACTGGTGCCAGGAATTTGAAGTGGTGCTTGTTTTAATTGAGGGATTTTAGCCCCCCGTCAAAAAGTACAAATATGTACAAGACAACGTTGACTGAATTAGAGAGATAATTCCGTAAGCAGGAAGCTGAAAATGACTTCTCTCAGTTTATACAGAAACTGAGGCAAACGTATGTGCAATAAAAACACTTAAACCTTGCTTCAAGTTATCTACGGTCATGTAAAACGCAGACAACATGACCGAAGTTGCTAATCTCGTACCCAGATCTCCCACGGTTTCCCACCTGCAGTGAGATCTGGCCGTACGAGATTACCTGGTGTGTTTAGTTTCTTCGTTCCAGTGTAATTATTTTAAAAACAACTCAGTCCAGGGTAAGATAAGTTTCTTTATTTACAAAAAAAAAGTTTCTTTTTGGACAATATTTGCAAAAATGAAAGGTCATCATGACAAGCAATTTTAATTAGATCGTGCTAAGTAACAGCTATCTGTTTTGGTTACATGAGTTTATTGATTAACTGCTAGAGGGTTTGTCAACGTTCAGAAGCTTTCTGTGATTCATCCATTCATTGAATGTGCCACTTGAGCTGTTTAATATTTTCTTCAGTAGAAACTAAAAAGAAGGAAAGATTCGAATGAGTGTTAAAGAAAATACGAGAATAAAAACCACAATGGCAAGACAACAGAAGCAATGCGGCCTATTTCCTCACTGATGTCATTGTCATTTTGAACGGTTGCCAGAAACACAAGCCAAACAACGAATTGAAGCACAATACTTTAAAAAAAATAGTGCGTTTTGAAAACCGCAATTGCCACTAATTAGAACAAGTGGGATTCCACAGAATGGTGTGAATCAAATCTGTTCACCGAGGAAACCAGAAAAGACGAAAACTCGTTGTCTTCTTTTTCAGCTTTTTGAAGATTAAAAGTTTGCTAATTGCCAACATTTTTAACAATACAGCTGACCTTCAAAGCATCCATCATTGTCAGCGAGCACAGTTCATAGGCCGGGAGGGACTGGACAACCAGGCAAAGCTTTGCCTATATCAAAGAAAAGTGAACAAGATTACATTAAAGCCGTTTTAGACCTTTCTACTTTTACTTAAAATTAAGTATTAAGTAAGTATCACAATCTTAGCATACGTTGTTCGCAGCTGCCATCATTCAACGGCATATAGGATTGTAAAACAAGTTTCCGTATCATATATTTTACTTGTTTGACGAGTTGAAAATTAGTTATAACACGTAGCTTCAGCTAGTTAACCACTTATCACAACGCGCATTAAAACAACCCTTGGCTCAGAATTACACAATAGAAATGCTAAAAATCATTTTAAGTTTGTTGCCAACTTATCGCCTACAACAAATATTCTATTAAGTGGGCCTTTAGCTAGTTCTTTGGTTCTTTATGGACTAATTGTTGCAATAACAATAACAATAATAACTACGATGATGATAACGATGACTATAAAAAATAATGAAGATAAAGATAGGAGAGCAATGAGAGCTGTAATGAGAATGTTGATGGTGGTGGTAGTGATGAAGATAAAGATGATAATGATGATGAGGATGATGTGCAGATGCCGACGCTAAAGATGAGGATGATGATAATGATGACGATAATGTACAGATGCTGACGCTAAAGATGATGATAATGATGATGATGATGATGACGACAACGACGACAACGACGATCGTTTCCTAAACGTCATCGTTCCCTTTGGAAAAGGAGCAGAAAATCTTACAATTTCGACGTAACTTGCATATCCAATGCTATATATTGTAGAACGGACTTGACTACAACCTAAAAATATGGATTGTCTTCATTGAAAGAGTAAATTGCTCTCTGAAAAGCGCTTAAGCCATTCAAAGTGTTCCCTTTGAGAGGAACTAAAGTTAACCGGCCCTTTTGTTCCCTTTATGTGGAGTATGATTCCTTTATTGAAAACAACATAAATTGATTAAAAAAAACACTGCAGATGACCAAGAAGCACTTGCAGTAACGTAGAGAGGTATTGTTCAAAGACCCTTATTATGCCATTCAAAGGTATGGAAATGCTGTCTCCGTGTATCCGTCGTATCCACCATACTTTAAGAAATTCATTAAACACCAAGTTGTCCCCGGCACTAAAATATCTCAGATAAGACGAAAACACAGCAAGTGGATGAGATACACGTACAATGACATAAGGCAGTAATGACCAAAGACCCTAATCACTATGCCATTCAACGATCTAGAAGTGCTGTCTCCGTGTATCCGTCATATCCACCATACTTTGAGAAATTTATTGATCTACAAGTTGTCCCCGGCACTAAAATATCTCAAATAAGACGGAAACACAGGAGATGACGGAGATACACTTACAGATAAGCTGAAAGGAATAATAATAAATATAAATATAATAATAATAATAATAATATTATTATTATTATTATTATTATTATTATTGTTATTTATATTCCTTTCAGCTTCTCTGTAATTCAAAGATCTAGAAGTGCTGTCTCCATGTATCCGTCATATCCACCATACTTTGAGAAATTTATTGATCTACAAGTTGTCACCGGCACTAAAATATCTCAAATAAGACGGAAACACAGGAGATGACGGAGACACACTTACAGATAAGCTGAAAGGAATAATAATAAATATAATAATAATAATAATATTAATCATAATAACAGTAGTAGTAGTAGTAGTAGTAGTACTACTACTACTACTACTACTACAACTGTTATTAATATTATTATTATTATTATTATTATTATTATTTATATTCCTTTCAGCTTATCTGTAAGTGTATCTCCGTCATCTCCTGTGTTTCCGTCTTCTCTGAGATATTTTAGTGCCGGGAACAACTTGGACTTCAATGAATTTCTTAAAGTACTGTGGATATGACGGATACACGGAGACAGCACTTCCACATCTCTGAATGGCATGATAAGGGCTTTGAATAGTGCCTCCCTATCTTACTGCAAGTGCATCTTCGTCAAGTACCGTTTGAGATATTTTGAGTGACGGACAATTTGGAGTTGAATGAATTTCTTTCAGACATGGCTGATATGACGAATGCATGGAGACAGCACTTACAGTTATATCATTTGGAGTTAGGAATAGCATCATCTTTCAGTGTTCTTTAATAGTAGTTTAATATTCATGTAATATCTCGTGCTTGCGCATTCAATTCTGTTTGCGGAATTCCTTGCTCGCCGCCAGACAAATTGCTTGCACAAATATTTACAAGATAATTTTACAACCAACGTTTGATAGTTGTCACCTTCTTTTAAATATTCCTGGAACATTGCCTATTACATACTTTGGTCTTTCTTTGCTATTTTTACTTGTTTGGGGTAGGATTATAACTGCTACCAGTGCATTGGACTGCACGCTTTTTGGCATAAGTTTGGGATATCGTTTTCTAATGTGCTAAAATCACTAAATTCCTCGAAAAAAAAATCCATGCCAAGAAACGGACGCAATATATAATCGTTATTCTCTCAGAATACTTTTGCACCGCTTTCAAAGCAAGCATGCGTTTCTTTCAAAGATATTGGATATCTCACAAAAGTTTTAATATTTAATTTTCAAAGCCAACAAAATTCGTCCATTACGCAGCATTCGGTATTCGCTACCTATCAATAGCTTTAAAGCCTTTGAATGAAACACCAAAAGAATTTTAGTATCGCTATTTCGTTCAAATTATCATGGTTACTCCTTGAAACAAAAAAGAGTCACAGAATTTAAATCAGCTATTACGTGAAATGCTATAAAAGCGAAAGGCTTAGACTTGCTCTCACCAGTTGCAAAGTTGAAATCGTGATGGCAAGTGCTCCTGCTCGGCAGCTCAACAGTAAGGTATGTATCCTGTGCTTTATCTTAAGTTGTGTTTAGTCAAAGGGTGAAGAGTTAAGTCTTGTATCGAATTCAAGTAGGAGTGCTAACGTTGCTATTTTTCTGTTTGACTCTCTTGCAGAATATTCGAAGTGCTCTTGTAAGCAAAGTGTTACCAATCGTTCAGGAAAAATGTTCCGTGATCTCAGCTAAAGTGACCTACAACACATCGCAAGAGACAAGAGACCTAGACAAGCTATGGTTATAAAAATGTGCGAAACGAGACGCGTGCGACAAAGCCATGAAGAAAATCAAGGAGATGGCATTTTTCTTTTCTTCAGTTGCAGTTGTGGAAAAGAAAGTTCAGGAAAACGAATGTGAAGAAGACAAAGATGGTGACGAAGAAACGCCGAATAGTAATTCTCAAAGGAAGAAAAAGGTCTATTGGCCTGCAATATCGTATTGGATAGCTCTGCAATCCAGAGATGGCCTTAGAATGTCAACTATTCCAGTTCACTCGGCGGTTCTGGAAACAGGCATGGAAGTCACAGCTAAATCTGTACAAGAATGTTCGAGAGGAAAGGAAGAAATTGCAGTCGCTCCCTTGTGCACAACAGTGAAAGACCATAATAACAGCTTCTTGCAAAGAAAAGTTGATGTGTCGTTTCAGCATTGTTTAGAGGCGCTTGAATCGCAGATATTGGAAGAGCCTGTTCCATCAATTCACGGCAGCGAACGTGTCGTCCGCCTGCAAGTTCAAAGTCCCGTTTTTTCATCGGAATTGCAAAACAGGGCAATCCCGGCACTTACTAGAGCTGGTCTGGTATTTGACGTCTTTGGAATAGAAAATGTGAAAGAGTCGGAAAGTCAGCAGTCTATTGGAAGGGCCTTGTCCAAGTCTCCCGTCATTGTTGCACTAAACAAAATTGAGAGAGCCATGGCAAAACTGGGCTACGCGTTACACAAAGGCGACGTTTTCAAGAAAAACGAAGCTTCAATGTATACCTTCGAACACGCTTGCTCCATCAGAAAGTTCCTGTCAGTCCTGGCAAACAACGATCAATTGAAGGAGATTATCATCACAAATTTCAACAAGCTAGAATCTATACTGGACGACCCCGAGAGCGAATTTACGAAACAGTTAAGAATCAACTACGACTTAATTGAAGTTTTAAATGGTTGGTGTTTCTCGCTAAGTCAAAGAAGATTTGTCCAAAACCCCATTAAAGAAATTGGAAAAGAATGTCCGCGAGCATTTGTACAGTACTCCCACACTAAAGAGCCAGAGGCCAAGTACTTTCAAGAAATTCTAGAGAACAGCTTAAGTCCGACTGGTGTGACACACTTCTGCGAATACTACTTGCGTCTTCTAAATCACGGAATTAAACAACACAAAGAGAAAGTCATGTGCTTAATTGGGGAGCCAAACAGCGGGAAAACAAGCCTATTCACGCCTATCACTCGGATAATTCCTGCTAGGTAGTTGCTGTTTTGGTCTTGTTTTTGACTGCTTCATCAGGTAGAAAATATCAACGCAACCTCGGAAGTGTTTTTCAACCGTTGAGAGGCGCCCTCACCCAAAATAAAGCACATGCAAAGGTCGAATGTTCACTCGATTTTGTACAATTAATTGTTTATGTCTCCGTTCACAGGTACATCGCCATGATAACCAAACAGAAAGCCTTTAACAAGAGTCTGGTTGACCAAAGGACCCAAGTCATCTTCATGGATGAAGCACACGTCAAGCTTTTAGATCCCGATGACTGGAAAGTTTTGACGCAGGGGGGACTTACCGCTCACGATCGGAAATACAGAAGCTCTAGCCAACAGGAAATTCGATGTCCCATGTTCATCACCTGCCAAACAGAAATGGATTTTGGGGAAGAGCACAACGCGGCCATGGATGCACGTCTACGCAAGTTCTATTTTAAAAGTCTGAACTCTCGACCAATTCCAGGAGTACAGCAGTCATTGCGTGACAGTGCAATGGATTGTATCGTGTGGGCAAGCAGAGTGGCGCGCACTCCAGATGATGAGCTTCCCCCTCCAATGCCTGGATCAGCTGCAAAGCCAAATGAATTTGATGACGAGGAAAGGAATAGAATCGCAACGATAAACCTGGAAGACAGTGAAAGCGAACAAGAAGCAAGTGTTGAAGAAGGGCAACTCGTGGTAGAAACTGACGACGACCTATCTGAAGGAGAAGTCAACCAAGTAAATTCGGATGCCGAATCAACGTTTTCTGACGGATGGGAGAGTACGCTTGAAAAAATATCTGAGCTTCGAGAGCAGCAGCCATGCAACAGCCTGAGACAAAGGCAACTGGGGCTCATTGCAGCTGGAGTGAAGCGTGCCACGAAGGAGAGAGAAACTGAAGCACAACGGGCTAAGGCGCGGATTCTTGCCGAGACAAGACAACATTGGATATCTCTTGGAATGATTCGAGAGGAAGATGCTCACTTGCTGGAGACGGTTGAAGGCCCATACCATCCCAGAATTGAACGTTCACGGCAAGAGTACTTCGCGAAAAAGAAAGAAGAAGAGCAGAAGAATTTGCAGGATAAAGCGTCCAATTACTATGAGAACGAGTGGGTGTGGGCAAAGGAAAAAGAATTGCGACAGCTACAAGAACAAGAGGAAACTGCAAGGGATGGCGATGTCAAACGCGCTGTGCATTACATGATTGGAGTTACTGTGGAAGCCCTCAAGTTGAACTTCAAACGAGATGAGTTACCTGGCCTCTCCAGACTTGTTATCATGGAAAGAAAGAAAAGAGCATTGGATATGAAGTGGTTATCCAGGGAACAGGCCGAACGTGTTACGAGCGTATGGGAACCCATGCCATACCCATTCAATGGAGAAGAATGCGAATGCGACGATCAAGATATTTTCATCACTCCTTCTTCTTCCCAGACACCAACACGGAAAAGCACAAGCCAGAACGTCTCTCAGAGAGGAAAATCTAGAAAACGGCCATCCCAAACAAGCACTCCAGTACCCAAGAAGGGAAGGATAACGAACTTTTTCAAACCTAGCCAACAATGAAAATCGATGTTATCATAAGTAAAACAGATATTTTCAGAAATATGTAGATATTGGGTGCTAAGTTATCGACATTAAAAAGACAAAGTATCAGGCAGTCAATTGTATGCCAACTGATTTGAGCCTCTTAGACTGAAACGAAGAAAATAAATGTCATAACTAGAATTGCTGTATTTAGGCCCCGTGTTTCCAGAGAATTTGTTAATGGTATTTCATCCGATGGAGGTTTAACGTAAGTGGTCTTCCAGTTAAACATTACACTATTTTGCTATGGTTAATTTAGTACTTTTTGAACTTTCTGGCTGCGCGATTTAAGAGAGAGTTTGGTTTTCGCCCTTTTTGAAAATGAAAGTCTGGATCTCTAAGAATAGCTGTCCAATTTCCGAAACCATGGCGTTCAAGTCCCATCCTCAAATATTGATCCTGTTCTGGAGTAAATAGCAGAATTTTCCTTCCCGTAAAAGAATCGGGTGTTTTCGAAACATTCTTGCTTTTGGAATTAGTGGGCGTAATGTGAATATCAGTGTGTTCTTCGGGGACCGACCCATCGTCATTGTCCTCTTGTTCTGGCGAAGACGCTGATTTGTCTGAAAGTCGTGATCGAACATCCATTTCTAGCGCCGATCCCTTTTCGCCATAAAGGGTTTCCAGGTATTCGTGCGCCTTGGTCGCGATTTCTCGCGATCTTTGCTTTTGGTAATGCACTCTTGCCACAACTGAGCTATGCTTCTGGTCCTCGGAGATCGTGCCTTGCGCGTTGCTACTAAGTTTCTTGGAGCTGACTGTCTCCACTATTTGTCGGTAACGAGTCGGATGAACGTATTTCCCGATCGCGTCAAACACTAACTTGCTCATCAGCTCGCCAAGTTTGTTGTGCTGGCCGCCATTCCTCGTGACTAAAACGTAATCACAAGTCGGTTTCAAGTGAGGGCGAATGTGGTCGATGTAACCATCCAACACCTGCATGCTTGTGTCGGTGAGGAAGAAAGAATCAAAGCCATACTTTCCTGCCGTCTTGAACATTTTCTGATCGATAAATCCCCCGTTGGTCTTTGCTGTGCGCACCATATCAACGGTCAAAAACTGATAGGTCATCGGGCGGGAACCTTTGACCTTGATAAACAAATACACCGCAAGAAACTTTGTGGCAAAGGACAACTCCAGTGGTGATACTGTAGCTGGTTTATCCTTGCATGTTTTAAGTACGTTCTCGTAGCGAGGCAAGTAACGCGCAACAACTTCCAAAAGCTCTTCTAGCGTGGCCCAATGTCCCTTGGATTCTAGGGTGTCGATGTCGAGTTCATTGATCCATTGCAACCGCATCATTTTCGAAACTGTTTTACGGGCCTTTTTCAGATATGTTTCCGTAGAAGACAAGCCCCTCAATACAACATCGGATGCACCATTCACTTTTCTGAAATCCGCCAATTCTGCAATGGCGTCTAAGTAGCCAATGCGCCCTGCGTGTCCTAGTTCCCAATCACCTTGCATCGTATCAACGAATTTAAATAGGAGATTAGGCGAACATAAACTAAAGTCGACAATGTCAAATGTGAGCTCCTCTTCGTCTTCGCAACAAAATTTAAGAAACTTTAAGCACCTGTTGACGATTTGTTGTGCTTGTCGATCACTTTTACAGCCTCCGCCACTTCCTGTGAGCCACGACAAGAAATTCTTAGCAATGTCGCTCGTCTTGTCAAAAGTCGCAACTGTCCTCATTTTGCGCGCAGTCTTCTGATCAGTGGCTGTATTATTGTGCGCTTGACCATCAAACGATTCGATTTGAACGCTGTCTGGCTTCTCGTCGAAATAATAGTACCAAGAGTGCTTGCTCTTTACGTGTTTTCTACAGCCTCTTTGTGTAGTGAATCCATCGTGCTTACAAATTTGCACTGGGCAGTGAAAAAGACCATCACAGTCATCCTCTTCTAAGTGAAGTCTCTTTGGTTTAGGCGATGCATTTGCTAACATTGACCAGTTGACATCCTTGCCTCGTTTGTTCATCTTAAGCATTTGGTTGCAAGCGATGTATTTCTAAAGAATGCACGCATATATATACTAGCAAAAGGTTCCCCAAGAGATCATCCTATTCGCCAATAAGATATTTCTTAGCTCATCTCTGTCCACACTTGGTCTATCTTGCCCCTTGCCTCATTGTTTCCTTGTCCGTATTTGGTACACAATTAATCAAAAGGAACAAAGGCACAAGCCTGAACTTGCCAGGGCCAGCCCGGACGAGATTAAACATGTAGCTGGCAAGCCCCACACTTAACTTGATTGTTGAAGGATGTATGTTTTGATAAATTTGTATAGAGGAGGTGATGAACAGTAGTTTCAGACAGCCTATTCCTTTTTACACTTTGCGCAAAATGGAACGCTAGTTCCTTTGTCACAAATTTGGAGCCTGTTCCCATTTATACGCCGGACATGACACTCATCTTAAGGAACAAACAATCACCTCGTCCATGAATAGGAACCATTTGAACCGAAAGGGAACAAGGCGTTCCGAACAGATAGCCTATTCCTTTTTACACTTTGCGCAAAATGGAACGCTAGTTCCTTTGTCACAAATTTGGAGCCTGTTCCCATTTATACGCCGGACATAACACACATCTTAAGGAACAAACAATCACCTCGTCCATGAATAGGAACCATTTGAACCGAAAGGGAACAAGGCGTTCCGAACAGATAGCCTATTCCTTTTTACACTTTGCGCAAAATGGAACGCTAGTTCCTTTGTCACAAATTTGGAGCCTGTTCCCATTTATACGCCGGACATGACACTCATCTTAAGGAACAAACAATCACCTCGTCCATGAATAGGAACCATTTGAACCGAAAGGGAACAAGGCGTTCCGAACAGACAGCCTATTCCTTTTTACACTTTGCGCAAAATGGAACGCTAGTTCCTTTGTCACAAATTTGGAGCCTGTTCCCATTTATACGCCGGACATAACACACATCTTAAGGAACAAACAATCACCTCGTCCATGAATAGGAACCATTTGAACCGAAAGGGAACAAGGCGTTCCGAACAGATAGCCTATTCCTTTTTACACTTTGCGCAAAATGGAACGCTAGTTCCTTTGTCACAAATTCGGAGCCTGTTCCCATTTATACGCGAATCACCTCGGACATGAATAGGAACCATTTGAACCGAAAGGGAACAAGGCGTTCCGAACTGCAGTGGATATGCCAGTGAATAGGAACGACTAGTTCCTTACTGTGTCTAGCGAGAAATTAGATTGGGAACATTTGTTCCCCAACCACTTTGAAAGGAACAGGAAAGGAAATCGGAACTGATGAAAGAGGACCTTTTGTTCCTGAAAGGATAAAAGAGGAACCAATTGTTCCTTTTGACTAGCATGAAAAGGAACTTTATGTTCCAATTTGTTGCTAATGGACCAGATTGTTCCGAAATTTGCCAACCTCTGTTCCTATTGTGCAAAAAAAGTTCCTTTATTGTGCGTAATAAAGGAACAAAAAAAAAAACGCGCGGAACACTACGTGTTTAGAAAAGACACTTTTCCTCGTGTCGCGTCACTAAAAATCCAACTTTGACGATTTCCTCATGTAAAAAATGGCCCAGCAATACTGAGGACAAAAATCCAATTAAAACCTACAGTGTTTTAACCCGAAATGGTGCTCTCATTACTTTTGGGTAATGTTAATGACGATGGCAATGCGTGTTGTGCGCTAACGAACAAGATAAGGATTAAGTGGCGTGACAAGTTTCCTTCAAACCTACAATCCTGGACAAATGTGTTGGGAAGGTAGCATCACTTTAGACATAACCCCCTCCCCCTTATCAATGTTGGATTTTCTTGGAAGGAAATGGTGACTTCTCTTGAATCAAGAACCGCATGAAGAAACCCCAACATTGAATATGGGGGAGGGGGGGCCACAAGAGCATGTCATTTCCCAAATAGTACAGCTAATAGTTCGAACAATCGAAATAGGTGCGAAGTGAAGTGATGCACGCAACTTTCCCAACAACTTTTGACCACGATTGTAGTTAAGCAACTTGCAACGACTGAAAATAAAGAAGCGTATCACCCCATACAACAGATAACTGACCTGTACAAAAGGCACCGTCGTCACGCCATCGATTGCAAACGGATACAGCTTTTTCAAACAAGTCACCACGTTAATCTCTCTTCTAACTCCAAATTCCTGGGCTTCCTGTTCTAACTCTCCGTACCTAAAACCAAATGAAACAAACGGGGTGGGTAGGTGATGGAAAATGCCACAGGAAGCTCAGCCGACAAAGTTGGAAAACGGCCCCGTTTGTAAACACCACGGCTGAGGGTGATGTATATTTCCAAGGTGAACTAGAGTCCTAGACACATTTCTTGGACAATTATTGTTATTCTGCATATTTCGACGCTGTTTCGCAAGATCTACTAGCAACTATGAGGCAAATATCATAGGCGGTGTAGGGGTAGGAAGCCGGAAATGACAACGAAACAACGGAATAAATTGTTTGGTAATTAGTAGAGTCCCAGAGACATTTCTTACGACACATCTGGCTCCTCTACCCTTTTTCGATGTTGGTTTGCAAGATTTGTGAGCGCGAAGAATTTAGTGACAAAAGCATTGACAAGACGAATGAAAACAGTCATGGCAACGCTTAAGGGTACCTTTAAATGATTCGAATGGAATATGTCTTTAACACTCTGATTGTTCGGGGTAGGAATAAAAGGCACACTGCGTTTAAAAACAAACGTGACAAAATGCATGTCTCAAAAAACTGCATTGAAAAACTTGACGTTTGGTATGCTTCAACATACACCTTCAGAGTGTAATTAGTTTATGTTCCTAATTTGGAAGCAGTCTTTTACCTCAAATAGAACAAACATTTCTGGGTTCAATATTTAACTCGGTGCTTCACCGGTTCAATCGTTGGCTCTGCCCGCTAATTCACTCCGAGAATGTGTTACTAGGAATTCACAAAACTACTATGTCGTGCGAAAACGAAGAAGAGATGCCCGTAAAGATATTGTAGAAAGCATAGTCAAAATATGGCAATAAATGTTGTGTTAGTGACTGTCCTTTTTACATGAATTTTGCGTATTTCAATATGGCCGCTTGGAAAAACTCACGTCGCCTCTTGACCAGCCCCAGTTTCCCTCGTTCCACCTTACTTTGTTTTGGTTCGTTGTCGTCCAATCACATCTCAGAAAAAAGATATCCAGAAATGGATATAGCCCATTGCAGAAACGTGAGAGGACTGGGACGAGTTTCTTACATTGATTAGATTGAAAATCTTAACATATCAACTGAAATGTTACTGAATGAAAAGCTACCCAGTCCAGTTTGACAATTTTCAACTAAAAAAATGTCCAAATGAGCGTCTTGCAAAAGTTGCAAAATTCCATACAAACCTTTACAATTTTTGGCCTGTCTACCCAATCCATACAAACTCTCTATTTTAGGTGATATTTGAAGTCCTATCATTTTGCCATTTTCCTCCACTAAATAATACTTCTATTCTTGCTTAAGACTCTCAAAGTTAGTTGATCTTTCATTTGAATATCTTAGTTTTTCAAACAAACTAAAAACAACCACACTCTATCCCAGTCCCCTCACGTTTCTGCAATGGGCTATGGCCCAGACTGGCAAGTACACTGGACACTAATGATAAACAACACGCGATTTTTCCCGCATCTCTCGAGCACATTAAATACTTAATGAGCCAACCAACCACCTAACGCGTCCCAATGGAAAGTCTTACTTTCCATTTAAATTTAATTGAAATTTAGACAAACGGTCACTTCGAGGATAGAGGGCACAGGAAATGTGAAGTTTTTGAAATCAAAGTTTATACGACAAACGTTTTTTTATTGTTTGCCACCGCAGTGTGCATTGAAATATGTCTTGTAGTGTAGCTTCACAAGATTATTCATCTCAGTGATATTTGTTTGGCCGAGAATAGGAAAACGTCGGTGAACGCTCAGTCATCAAAGCTTTAGAAGACTACATGATGACGTATCAAACGGCAGCATATTCCAGGTATAAGTTAACCTTTTAAAAGTCACGCTTCCCAAGCTGGGAGTAACTTCCTGTCAAACAAAACCTATGTTGCTTGGTAGGCGCTAACTTGGCAGTACAATCAGAATTTCTATAACGATTTTAATAAAAGTATCTCCTGAAAAAATGCGGTTTGAGCGTGGGCTCAGTTGGCTAGGAGTGCCTCTTTACCATCCCCTGCAAGTGTGCGAACGGGAAACTAAATTCAAGGAAATTTGTCTTTCAAAAGCTGAGAAAAAAGAATCTAAATCGAACGAGTAGCAATTGTATCGAACCATAGCAAATAGCAGCATTAACGAGAAGACATTTGCTGGCAGAAATGAAAAGGTAAGCATGACGTCACTGAACTTCAGAAAGCTACAATCGCCGACAAAAGCCCTTGGCACGCCTCGATCAGATAGCAGGAAATTGCGTTGACAAGCTATTTTGGAAACAATAACTATTGACATCACTAGAATTGTGAACCCCCTCCTCTCCCCCCCCCCCCTGACAATGTTGGAAACGAGCAATGACGAATTCATCACGATAAACTTACATTGAATTGGGGGGAGGGGGGCTAACTGATAAATTTCCCTGATAGATACTAAAAAAGTAGGCAGGCGTACCAAGACATTTGTCGGGGATTGTGGTAAGTTTGGTCTGACTATTATTACTAAATTACTTATTAAGATAACATCAATCCATAACATCAATCAGCCCGTTCTTTTGGGTCTTCAGTTTTCTTACCAGGTTGCTGTTTTTACATGCTGTCTGGAGTATGCTTCACTGACTCCGCGGCCAGCCTGTTGAACTCGCTGTAAATCTACTTTGAACAGAGAACAAGGGTTGAATGCCAGGAATTTCTTGATAAATGATTCTCTTTCCTTTCTGAAGAAAGAAATATATCATCAAATTATATCATCACTTTCTTGACCCTTGATATTCATCCACAACCATTTGTTGGTCTTCTTTTTCTGTTGTTTTCGAAGTTGGGGAAGGGGATAGTGATAGTGTTGGTAGTGGTGGTGGCAATGGAGGTGGTGGCGGCGATGTGAAGGTGGCAGTGGCTAAATTAGGCCTGTATGGTGGCCTTCTGCTGAGATTTCCAGATTTTGTAGGCTTCTGTCTCCAAATCAAGAAGCATCACACAGACAGCGACACTTGAGATTTAACGAAAGTTAAAATGCGCCTATAAAAAAGTTATACTGATAGACTTCTAACGGTTAAACGAAAAGTAGGAAAAAGCTTTTTATAGCCGCCAGTTTGCCGATGGCATTTACCTGTTGATCCTGTTTAGCTCGTCTTTAACCCATTCGGCAGACTTGGCTTGAATGTTAGCAAACCCCTCGGTTATCATATCAGACAAGGAGCTCTCTATTTTGGAGGATGACTTCTTGGCTCTTTTCATGAAGAACAAATTATATATTTAACATTGCTTAGCTTAGGTAACTAGACGGCTGGAAACGGATCAGTGAAGAAAGATGTCGTATAACCGCAAGGTTTTTTTTGGTTGTATTGGTTTACGTTACGTTAATGTTGGGCTATGTGGTATGATCAGTTACAAAAGAAATCCATTCCGCGAACACAGTCCTCGCTCGCGAGTCATTTGTCGACTTCAAGCGGGAAAAATATGGAAAGACAACATGGAAAGCAATCTATTCATTGGTGACAAAAGAGAACCTTAATATAATATCAGTAAAGTAACCCGGGCCGAGAAACATTTGAGCTGAAAGCCTATACGAGTACGTACGAAGAACACTAATAATAAAAAAATGACAGATAAAATCTTCATTCCTACCAATTTTGAAAATGTTTATATTAATTTGTTTATGAATATTTGGCTTGCGTCTGACAATACTGCAATAAGTTTGAGCTCACGTACCTCCTCTTTTGAAAAGCGCTACTGTTACCATTTTCTTTAGAATCTGAGAAGAGGTGAAGAGTGATTAAGAATCAAAGAAATTATTAACCGCCTTTATAACAATTTAACGCAATGATGTAAAGTTGCTAATCCAGTTACCTAAGGAAGTTCTCAGGGGTCTTAAACCGTGTGTGAACTTACACAGGCCATAGTTAAGACAGATGTTTTATCGATCTTTTTTATTCATAGTATTTTAGATTGTCTTGCCCACATCATGGTGTTACCGCCTTCTTGGAAATTACATTTTCCGAAATCCTACTCTGAAGTAGAAAAAACCCTCAAGCATTCGTGTGTAAGTTAAATCCGTATGTAAGTCTTATAACTGGGGCGAAAACTCACATCTTCAAGCTTTACTACAAACAACTATCTGAAACGATCCATCTAAATTCGAATTAATGAATTTTACTTTGAATTTCAAATTGGATACCAGAAAGAAAGCTGTTTTGCAGTTGCTGGTTTGAAAGCAACACATGAGGTAGTGTAAGGAATGATGAACGGCCAATGTCAACAGAAAAAGGTTCTTTTTAAAGTAGAACCTTAAATCAAATATAATAATCACACAACTTCATACTTTTCTCAGATAAGGCAACCTGGTGCCAAAGCGGCATGTTTTCGCAGGCCACGGAGGTCTGAGCTTGGTTTCCTAAGGCCTGTAGAATGCCATACCGCCTATAGAGGGAAATTAGCAGGTATTGAGATGATACCTTACGTCACAAACGAAACTGCTGGCTTATAAAATTGTTCAACTTAAACCCTGTTGGTGAGGGGCCCGCCCAATAGGGGGGGGGGGGGGGAGGGGAGGATGGTCTCTGCAAAATTTGGATGGGGGTGAGCTGCTGTGCTGCTTGGACTTTGAAACCCTCACCCTTAACCAGACCAAGTTTTGGTGCATTTTGCAATTCCATACTAAACGCCACAAATCCTTACCCTATGCCAGACACACTATTTTCCAGAAACTCACTAACACAGTCCAGCTAGTGGTGTTTTCAGTGATAACGATCTAGTAACGTTTCCCCTGCCATTAGGCTAAGGGGCTGTTTTTTGAGGGTTTATTCTTGGGAAAAATAATCTATTCTAAATTATTCAGGCAACTGATCAGCTTTTGTAAAATGATACCCTATTCTTGACCGAACCTCTCTGATGTCTATACCCTATTCCAGACTAGCTAGACTGCTTGAAAACCATACCCCTCACAGCGGTGCATACCCATATAGCTTATATAAGGGAGTACACCTCCCCTTCCGGGTAACTGAACACTGATCATGTAGCCCCTTATTTTAGAAAACAACAGCAATCACAACGTTTACACGCAACCATTCTTTAAAATGTACGCTGGAGCAGGCAAGAAAACAATTGCACCATATAGCTGTTCATAAAGTGAGACGATACCGTTGTCGCATGCCATACGGCATTTTTGCAGTTTGTAAAAAGCTCGTTCTCGTGATTCCGCCTCTAGCACCAGGCTCATTTCCTGCGCCACCGCGCACCATTCCCGGAAAGGGAGCCTGGGGATTGGAGGGTGGCTTTTCTCCGGCCTCTATCAGATCTTCCCACGTCTCAATTTTGTCAGATGTGTCCCGCAGCCTAAAATAAGGTTGAAAGAGGACTATAAAGAAAAAAAGGCCACTGAATGCTGTTTGAAACGTCTATCGAAAGTAACAACAAAGGGAGAAACTCTGTCTATTTAGTGAAACTCAAGTTGAATCCAAGCGCCAAGCCTCAAGTAACAGTATTTTCGTCAAAGATATGTGTTGTCGATGGTACGTAAAGGGTTAAAATGGCCTACGTTCCAGTGAGTCTTATAGCTCAGCGGTTGAACATCTGAACAAGGAATCGAAAGTTAATCCAAAGTTGAAGTTAAAGAAAGGTCATAGATTTTTTCCGAGTATGCAGGTGGCACTATAGAACAATTACCCCATTTATCCACCACGCTTGAGATGTACCATTTTATTTACAGCCTTGGAATAATTTTCTTGAATACCTTAACTTACGACTGAAGGATTGCCTAGACTCGATAGCGCCAGTGCTAGTGATTCCGGGACGAAATAAAGATGACGGTGAATCACTGACAAAGCTTGCACGTGTGTTCATGAGGGGCGACAGGTGGCTCTCGTGTTCCATCCGGGAGATTGTGACGTCGGTAGAGGACCTCTGATGTGCCCCGCGGGACAGAGTGTGAGTATGAGTTGTGTTTCGTGTAGGCCTCAGAGGCCTTCCTTTTTGATCCGTTTGGACCTTTGTTCGGAGTGCCTTGAGAAAGTCCCTTGACAAAGGAGTCTAAAGATGAAACAAGAATATCAACTGGATTATCAAGATTGGCGTTATTTGTCTAAATTAGACTTTTCATTCGGTTGCAAAGGCCACTTCCTAAATTATTTCTCTTATCTCAAGGGCTTTTTTTTTTTAATAAAAAGCAATCATTGATCACAAACAAAACAGTTACATGTAGTAAAATAATAAGAACAATGACAAGAAATACTGTGTAGCTGTTTACAAGACAGGAATGAGCTGCGGCTTAGCCAGCGATAAATTATTCAACCTCTTCAGTAATCGGCCCTAATTATATAACTTAGAACTTAAAATGAATACTCCCAAAAAAGCTAGAGATTCCTCTAATCATGGGAGGGACCGGTCAGCGTTTACAACCTGCGCATGTAAAGGGCACCGTTAACGATATAATGGCAGGCAGGGCAGAGACAATTTCATAAGGGAGCTGAAATTCCAGACTCTTATAGCTGTAGGAAAAAGAATAATTGAAAAATGAAACATTAGCTTGTAGTTGATGATAAGTGACGTGGTGCCGCCTAATAGACCTGATTTTACCGGAATAAGTAACTGCGCCATGAAACTGGCAAGTTTTCCATTAAGTGTCTAAATTAAATCGCGTTTGCTATGATTTTCCTGACGCCGACGGTTGTTTTGTGATTCCTTAGCAAAACGCGCGTAACTATCTCAACCATGGGGAAGCACAACCCAAGCACAAAAGACCAATTTGCGACGATCTGGCGCATGCATTTTCCCGTGCTTGGCCGAGGCTTCATAAAATTGATTCGAACCAACTCACTGCGCTGTTGCATGTCAGCAATTACATTGAATTTGGTTCTACGATACTCTATTAAAACCATTCTTTTATAATCTGTATTGCCACTCAACAGGTTTGTTGAGTTTAAGTACTTAAAGGAGCACTGTCATGGGGGTTTTGCTGTTTTCTGACCCAAACTTCACAGAAATTGCTACTTATGACCTTTACTCATGGCAAAACATTCCTTGAAATGTAGGAGATTGAAGATATCAATCAATTTTTCGCCTAATTATTTCTCAACAAGGTTTGATCACTTTTTTTTTTACATAAAAGGTTACAATAGCAACACGTCAGACTCTTAGAAACACTCTTATTTTTAGCTGCATGTGCCCCTTTAGAACTAAAAACGAGTTCGATGACCCCCGACTAATCAAGATTGAATTGCAATCTGTAGGTTTAGATCGAGCCACCTTACCCTTTCGATAAAACTAAGGTATAAAAATTCCAACTTCGAATACTGGTGATATATTGGATTATGTTTTCGTACCTTGGTTCGCAAATCTCTTGTCCTAAGATGGTAGATGGAACACAACAGTGTGTACAGACAACTGAGTTTACTTGTGAAGTTGCGAATATACCGCTCACGCACATCTCTAAAAGAAGAGAAGCGGGGTGTTTATTGGACTGTGTCACGAGGTATTCTGATTCATTACTTTTTGTTCGGTCAATAATACGTTACAGTTTGCCTAAAGCCCGTAATGCACGGTGTATTTACAAAGACCGGGTGGAAGAAACACAGGAACACCGGTATTAACTCTGTTAAAAACGGTGTATCCTAGAAACTCGTTATCAGGACCTTTCCTTTCGCTAGGAATGAGGCGGCGGTACCTCCTATTGTTACTGCGCATGCGCTTTACGCATCTTGAGATTTCAAGGGTTTCTCGGATTTCTTAGGACTAAGATGTTTTTGTGCGGTTCAATATGTGTCTAAGCGGGGAATGAAAAAGGACTGCTGTGATCCAGATGAACTACCATTTGAAAAGACAATTACCGTATTTTAGAGCATCCATACTAAATCTCAGAGGGTCGTGGGTTCAAATCCCATATGGGGCTCGGATTTTTTCCGAGTTCCCATTTGAAGATGCACAAATATCTTTCATGTATTTCTCACATGACTCGCTTGGGTGGTTGTTCAGAATTATTGTTGCTAAGTTAGTACATCTGAAAAACGCATGGCTATCGCTAACATCTGTGCTTCCAACATAACCACAAGCATACGTACACAAGGTGGGAGGAGGAGGGGTGTCTGTTCCGTTGGCACGGACTTTGATCATTGGGTTAAAGGCCTATCAAACTATGAAGCACTGTCACTCGGCTGTTCTGCGCAGACCTCCTTGGGGCTTCGTCACGCGTTCCTCCCAAACGAACGTCTGCTGAGTGAGCAATCCTTTCCGTTTTCCTCTATTCAGAGAATCCAATCAGCATTCGTTCGTGGGAGAGAAACGCGTGACAAAGCCCCAAGGACGAGACGCCAGCA
>OX419337.1:8462073-8479573 GCA_948470475.1 Galaxea fascicularis
TTGTACCTGCCACACAACTGAATCCCCCATCTACGAAGCACACATACATGGTCATGTGATTGTTTTCCTTGTTATTCGTTTTGATCGCTAAATTAACTCCAGACTCGCTATAGGATATGACATGCGGGGTTAGAAGTGTCCTTTTTAAGCACGTGGATTAAAGTACGTACGGAGAGCGTCGGTGCGATGGACGGGAAAAAAATGCGTGCCCCCCTTTCGGATTTTTCTTTTGTAATTCGGAAGGTGGTTATGACTGAAGGCGGTAGGTAAGATATAAAGTAATTACCGGGCCGCGACAAGCTGAGAGAAACACTGTAATATGATTTGGTGTGTCAAAACGTAAGGCAAATTGCTCGACTACCAGCAACTACGCAGTGATGCTCTTACAGGCCTCTTCTCTCCCCTCCTTTCGGAATATATTTCTTCACGGACTGAATCTCGGAGCTGTCAAGTGCTTCTTTGTCTTTGTACAAGAAAACTAATCTCAAACATTTTTCGCAGGCATGATAATTTATCGTTTATGCAGAATCATGTCATACGTCCTTGCTTATCAAGGTTAGCATACTGACCCAAGTTGTTTCTTTAACGAGAACAACGCTCTCTCAATCATTGCAAGTATAGACGGTTTGTTTTCCAGACCGGCATGTATACGAACTTTTTCTTGCTTCTACCTATATCACGATAAGCTACAGTTATTTCTGTTAGCCCTAACTGAAGAGTTGTCGTAGATTTGCATTCACCAGAACAATAGACTGAGAGCAGTCTCTAATTTGCTCTAAAATGTGTGGGACGAGCACGAGCGCGAGAGGCGACTGAACTATCGACTTAGCCGCTCGCATCTCGCGTTCGCGCTCCTTTAGAGCAAAAGAGAGACTGTCCGCAGAACAATAATTTACATGGTTGGCTCAGTTGGTAGAGCACCGGACTGCTGTGCGGGAGGTCGGGGGTTCAAGCCACGGCCGGACCAACACTCAGGGTCTTAAAATAACTAAGGAGAAAGTGCTACCTTTGTAATGACATCTGCAAATGCTTAAACTTTCTAGTCTCCTAGGATAAAGACGATAAACCGGAGGTCCCGTCTCACAGTACAGGTGTGGGATTGTAAACTGCCTAGCTGCAATTTGCGCCTAAAAAAAGGTAGTCTGGCAAAGTCCCCCATAAAGTGTTGTAAAGGGCTATATAAATCATCATTATTGTTATTATTAATTATAAGTGATTGATTGATTGATTGATTGACTGACTGACTGACTGACTGTCTTCTTACAACATGCAAATGTGTAACATAAATCATTCAACTTACCATGGCATTATGCATACGGAGAGCTTAAATCCAGAATTGCCAGAATTGCCTCAGCAGCGCAAACACAGCAGCAGGTGCAAATACCAGCAATAGGCTACTTTTAAAACATCGAAATTCAGCGTGAGGACCAGACGACAAAAACAAAGGAAAATGAAAGTTATGTTAATCATATTCACATTCCTTGTAATTTGTTTTCTATTAATTTTGTCCTCTGGGCCTCGCTATCGAGCTGAATTTCGATATTTCAAAAGTAGCCAACTGTGACATTAAGCAAGTCAGATAAAGAGTGCAAACTATTACCGAATTGCTACTTTTATTTGATCAAGTGTCTATTATTTTTTTATCTAATGAAGCCTGGCTGTGGCTCACAAGAGTTGGAGAGTATCAGCGAGTCTGATTTTTAGGTCTGGCCAAGCAACCGTTAAAAAAAAAAATAGTATATGTACCTTTTGCTGATCATTTAGGCGAAAAAGATATTCATTTTCGCCAAGTGTATAATCAATAAGGCGCGTTTAAATGTCCACTTGGCGTCCTTGATTGTCGAAAGATGCTCTTGTTTGTTCGTTGACACCATTGAACGTTTATAAACATGCAAGTTGCGCTCTTGAATGTTCCGTGGCGTTAATGAAGTGCTTCTTAATGTTATAGAATGTATATTCGCCTTATTGACTCTACACTTCGCGAAAATGAATATCTTTTTCGCCTAAATGATCAGCAAAAGGTGTGATTATACAGTGAGGCTACGTTCACACGGTACCAGACGAATTTTCTACCGGTTGAAAATTCATCCATTTAGGGGTTCCGTTCACACGGAATCACGCTAAACGTACGAAAATTTAGACGCCTCGCCGTTCAAAAATTTGAACGCCAAAATCGAGGACGAATTTTTAGCCGGTACGGTCGAAAATTTAATCGGCGCGCTGTGGACTCCTTGACCGTAAAAATGTTTGTACGACAGAGGCGTGGTTGCATGGATGCGTGATAACTAAGCTGGCAATGGATGACTGAAGAAAGGTCTAGATTATGAAGATGCAATGTGTCGGATTATTAATCACTGTTCTTGGTAATATTATAGTACATGTATGACATGCGAACCTTTCAACGCACGAAGGCGACGGTGTGCTGGACTTCTGTTAATGTCAGATAAAGTGTAAAAGTCTATTACCAAATTATTAAGGGCCGTTTCATTATCTGTTTAACAGAAATATTTCTCGCTATCAGGTGTCGAATCTTTACCGTTATCGCTACCATCGATTGCCTTCCACTTTCTAGACGCCATTTTGGAGTACGCTAAAGCACAGTACATCTGTACTCAGCGCATGGGCAGATGGTAAAATTACTGACAAAAGTTAAAATTCAACCGGTTAGTCAGTTCAGTGTGAACAGAGAGGAAATATTGCACAGTTCCGTGTGAACAACATGCAGGGTTTTCATTTGAGGCCGGAGGCCGGACGTTTCGTCCGGCCGTTTGCCATTCCACGTCCGGTACTTGAGATCAATATCGGCGATTTTTTTTACTACTGTAAACATTCACGTCCGGTACTTTCAGAAGTATGTCCGCTACTTTACAAAACAGTTGAAAACCCTGAACATGTCAGGTCAAATTTTTCAATCGGTCGAAAATTCGCCCGTTACCGTGTGAACGTAGCCTCTTGGTCTCCACTGAGAAGCACAACATGCACCCAACCGGATGTGGCAATAATTGCTACTGCATGAATAGGCATTACTAACAATACATGTAAAAGCCAAAACAAATAATAGAAAAATATACAATGTATGCGTATGAAACAAAAAGAACTTCCCTATGCTGGTCCTTATTAAATATTTTTGCAACAGTCCCTTGCAAAAAAAGAACATAGCCCCTTGTTTCTATTTGTTTCAGTTTTGTGAAAGTGGATCTCAGGCACAAAAATAATCAGATTGGTGTCTTAATTTGACCAAAAATTAAGGCCCCTAAAAACTTTTTTCACATATCAAATGGCACACAAAAGAGTGGCTCTAAAAGGAAGAGAGAGCATCAATGTAATGTGAAAGGTGTTTATCATTAGAGTTTCAAAGTGATCACGTGATCATGATCCATATCTACTGTATAAACATGTATGACTAAGATCTACGACAAATGATTTTTTCGTAGTATAGTACTAAAAGAGGAATTATGCAGTAGTTTCTAGCATTCATTCAATCCTTCTTGGTCACATCAGACAACAAATTTGACTTCACATCACTACTCTGATATTCTATGTTTTTACTTACTACAGGTTTGTTTGACATCCAGGACAGATACATATTCCAACACAGAGAAACTACCTGGACAAAATTAGCTCTATGCTGAAGAGGAACCAACGAAAAGTTAACAGCTTGTACAAATGGCCAGACTTTGAATGCTGTGAGCATAGTCTTGAAGTACTTTTCTTGTAACAACAGTTTCACTTCATGAGGTTTTTTTCCAGACAGTGTTCCCGATAGAGAGTAAAAGAAGAAGATAATAAATGGGCCATACACGGTTTGGTCGACAATCAGTTTCTTGATAATTTGTACCTTGGATGTGGGGGGTATGACACGCTCTAGAGTAAGAAACCATGTTCTTTGAATTGGTCCAATAATGAGTCCCATTATGCACATCCGCATAGTTCTTCTAACATCGTGGCCTGAACCTTTCTTTTCAACCAAATGCTGAGTCAAAATATCGCTAGTGGTAAACATGGCAGCTAAAACAAGATGCAAGAAAACATTTCAGTAAATAATTCCTCCACTGCTTCTTTTTGTGGAAATTATTATAGTTATTACTATTATTGTTATTATTATTACTATTATTATTAATAGTATTATGGTTATAACCACTCTGCTTATTTATTACTCTTATTATTGTTGACACTGTTGATGCTATTATTATTATTCAGACTCGTAATCATTATCATCATCATCATTGCCGTTATGATTACTTCTCAAATCAAATGAAGAATGATCGTCGCAGTTGTGATTGCAATTTTTGCAATTGCACAAAGAAGCCTGAAAAAAAATTCAGGACTTCAGCGGGACTTGAACCTGTGACCTCGCAATTCCAGTGCGATGCTCTACCAACTGAGCTATGAAGCCACTGACGTTGGGAGCTGGTCAATTTTGGGTTCATATGTTCCGTGAAAGATATGTAAGTGACTAATGCCTATCAGGCTTCTTTACAACTGTGACGATCATTCTTCATTAATTGATTTCATATCTGCAGTTCACGCATGATTTCTTTCATATGCATTATTCAGGATTATAACTACTATTACTCCACATGATCATAGCATGAAGGTAAAGCTGTTTTCTAGGTTGCCTTGAGATCAAGAACCAGTTGCCTAGAGTGGCAAGGGAACCCACAACATTAGGAAAAAACATAGAAAAGTGATGGGTGGGGGGAGCCAAGATAAAATGCATGCAAGGTAAAAGGACAAATTAGAATAATTTGTGCAAAGAAGAAGGCAAAGAAAAGAAATGTCATACACCTGAAAAAAAAAAAATCTGCACAAACAAATATCATGCAAATTGAAAATACCTAACCCCAGTTTTCTGATGGTCTGTCCCTTATAAACTGCCTTAACAATTGTTTCTATAGTTCCATAAAATTAATGCACTGTTTCTAGCTGAACCCAATAGCACTGATTTCTGGATTAATCCACTTGGTGTGTTCAGCCCAAAGACATTCAGACTTAGTTTGAGCCCTTCTGAAATGGTTTCCAAAGGACAAACTACTGTAGTAAAGACATGACCTGTATCTTCAGGCTGAGAATATAAAAAAAATCACTTTCTGCAGAAATCATGTATTGAAGACCAAACAACCCTCAATGACACCCTCTGGCACAATTGGAAATGTAAGAGGGTTGGGAAAACAAGCTTTATGCTGTATTATCACTGAGCTTTAGAGAGCTAACCCTTTAAGGCCTAACAATGACCAGCATGTAATTTCTCCTTACATTATCATCACACAACCATACACTGTAGGAAGAGAAATGACCACCAAAGAATAAAGTGTCCTTGTTTAAACTAATTCTCGCAGTTAGATCCATAGGAATTGTACAGAGAACAAGCAGGACATCATGTATGCTGATACCAGGAGTGACTAATTCTCAAACCTCTAGAAAACTTTTCGGGCCACAGAAGTCTGTTTTCTACTGATTAGAACTGACCTTTTGGTCAAACTGGCCAAATGTCTTATTCAGTTTTTGTAGCGTACTTTCTTGAAAAACATTAAAACTGGTGCAAGTGAAATTTCAAGTAAATAATGAACTTAGTGCAGCTAAAACAATTTTCCATGCCTGAAAGATTTGGGAAATTTCAGGAAATGTGAACCAGGGCTTATAAAATATTTTGATTAATCATTTTTTGTCACCTGAGCAATAAATTCATGGTATTCATATCAGTAAACCCCAATAGAAATCAGACGAATTATGAAGTAGTAAATTAACTTTTGATAGGGATGCATCGTTATTATTATGGAGTAGTAACTTAACAAGTCCAATAAAGATTCCATCCTAATGAGAATTCCATTAACCCAACTTTCCTGATTTGCCAATAGGAGTGTGCAGCAAAATCAATGTACTGACAATCACAAAACAACCATACAAATTCCAATTATTCTTCCATTACACAAGCATGATAAATTAAAAGATTGGATGTAAACAATCATTATTTGCATCCAATCTTTAAAGGCATTTACGAAAATCTTCTGCTCATCATAAAGCTTAAGAAAACCCTTATCTGGCAGGTCTTTATAGTGTCTGCAAGGCACATTAAAACCTCTTATAGTCCACTTTCTTAACACCACAGCTACAGTGTAGTTGCTGACCATAACTAGTTCCTGCTAGCCACTACTAACAGCCCCAGATTATTTCAGATATAATGCAAATTACTTTGCCTCAGGAAAGCTGACAGTGCCCTTATGTCATTGAACAATAACATAAAACCATCATCAGTGACTTCAGACTTGGTATATTGTCTTGGCTCAGTCAATACAGAATGGTTAATTTGTGTGGGAAATTGCACGACCTTGAGTACAATTCGGGATTAATAGATACAAGGTAAAGGCTCATGCAATTTGAGAACTTTCAAAATCACGAGTATCGACTCATCCCAAATTTTATGAGAAGGTCATGCGATTTTTTAATTATAGTACATTCAACAAAATTACGAACTTATGCACCATTGTCATGGAAACTTAATAGGTACTCCTACAGAGTACTATTTGGGATTAATTGTACTGCTCTTGACCAATCAGAATTGAGTAATTTTGTTGAGTGTACTATAAAACCATGAAAAACATCTTAACTTTTAGGATGCCCCGATACACTGTACTGGTATTTCTGGAAAGAAAAAAATTAATGATCCACAGCCAATATTTAAAGCTGGTTTTTCTGATAAGTTACACATTTTCCTTGAAGTTCATTTCAAAGAACGATACAGTGAATGTATACAATTAATATTCTCCTCATGACACCTGCAACATTATATTAAGAGTTAATTTTAGCACACCATTACAACTTCATTTATGATACTGTCAGATAACTGTTCCTATAAATAGGAATGAACCATTAAAATGCACAAGGTAACAATGCAAGTCATAAGGAACCATACTGGAAAACATGTATGTTACAAATTTCGCTTATGTTTTTGGCGTGTCCAATCTTTGGTGGGCATAAATTCCAAACACTTCAAAATAATGTTACCTGCAGCAGTTCCAAAATACACAATCGACTTGTTAATTAACAGTTCAATAAATGCATTTGGAGCTATAATTTTATGTATATTCATTGTAACAGGGGCATCCAATGAGCCAAATCAAAGGCATTTTTACATTGTAAGTACCTTATGGTGTTTAAGCCTGTTTAAAGTCATGTTTCCATCAGCTAGATCATGAATTTGATCTGTTCAGATTCCTTAGCTGAAACTATAATTGCCCAAAAATTTCAAGGAACAACATTTTTCTTTGAGAAGTTGCTACTAGGGTAGCTGAAGTGAACTTTCCATGAACTTTGTCAGGGAACTATTTGCTTTCCAAAAATGCTAGCTGACATTTTAGACTGCCAAAAACAGCAAATATGACCACTCCAAGAACATCAGCATGTATTAAAATGCCATTGCGGATCTTTAAGCCATGCGAAAATCCAAGTGTACGTCTTTGATCAATGCCGAAAACTAAGGTAAACTACCCTTAACACTGAACAGATATCTACCGGAACCTGTTGTTGGGTGCCCCTGTTGTAAATACACTGAGAACTAGATATCTTTAATATCATTTCTGTATCCATTCACATTACAAGCAATTATTTGGCTACCTGGCTATAAGGGGAGTGGGGCCAAATCCCGAGTCTGCTGTTGGCGAATTCAGACGACCAATGTGGCAAGCAATTTTTTGTGAGGTTGGCGTAGCGAATTTTATGTTAAAAAATGTGGCGTAAAACTTCGGCGTATGGGTTACAAACTTTCCAATATGGATAAGGAATAGAAGCGGGAATTTTGACCTTGCCCCCTACTGAAGTCTTTATACACTTTTCCTTGTTTGGAAGTCAATTGGAAGCCGAGATTGCTGTAACTAATACACAACAGAACAGACTAGAAACATTTTGATATGGTGATTACAATCTTTGTCACGAGTTTATGTTCTTTTGATCTAGCTAAGTTGTAAACGGTTCGGTAGCTTTGATGCTATTATTATAAAATGGCGACATGAAAATATTAATCTGTGACATCAAACATTTTGTGCCGGAAAAAAATACGAAAAATCACTATAATTCTCATACCTGTGGTTAACATTTGAGTTCTCCAAGGATTTCTAGAGAAAGACGCCTGATACGCCGACCAGGCTCTCGCTAAAAATCTGAAACTAACCATCTCTGGAATTATCCCCAGGCGTTCTTTATCCGCGCGTAGCTGGGAGCCTGGTGTAGGAATTGAACGGGAGTTGTTTCCGGTCTTCCTCGAAGTGAAAAAGTGCCAACTTGTGGTGTTGCGGCATCGGGTATAAACTGATTATAATTTTAATAGTTTAGTGTTTATGTTCTTCAAACAGTGCTAAAGCCGAGGCATTACCCGAGCAATGCGACAGTGAGCTCTCTATAAGTAACCTTCTACTCCCTTTATTTGAGTGTTATTTATATATCAGTGCAATCGTATTAAATTAATTGATGAAAACCAACTATACCATACTATGTACTATTTATCCAAAAATAGAGGAATGGTGCTTGCAACTGCTAGTTATCAAACTACTTATTTCCTACGTTCATGCTCGTTGTACAGATAGTGGGAATTTTGGAGACAGACTAGTATATAATACTCCCTTCGATACTCCGTGCAATGTTGTTTAGCTACCGCTTTGTTTCAGTACTGAACAAAACAAACACCCTAGCATACAATGCATATAAAAAACAACTTAATACATAGGGCTTGCACTTAACTTCAAAATTTTATCCGATGGCTGCCGTATAGAGAACCAAATTAAAGGCGCTGTCCACAACTAAATTAAAGTAGAGACTGTGGACCCTGTGAAAACAAATTAATGGATGATCTTTTTATATACATAACAGGTTCAAGGCAGGTGCCTGTTCTTGTGGGAAGAAAACACGAGTCGATGTCGGAACTGAAGCAGGTTACAAATAACACTGAGAAGCACTTGGTATTTAACTCCCAGTTAAATGGGTAGACCATTCTGGCGCTAAGAACTGAGGTATGTATCTGTTTGATTACTACTTTAATCTGGAGGCGGCATTTCTGTAAACTTACAGAGCAAGCGGAATCAATAGCGCCTTACTCGAACAGTGAACGCTAACGCGGCTGAGTTTGATAACTTCGAAATTTGGAAGGGTAGCAACTTAAGTGAACGCCACGAAAATTTCGTAGAAAGTAAGTCGCAATATCAAATACCTGGTTTGCCTTAATTGAGTAATTATCACCGTGTTGAATAGTGGCGGTTTTAGCCCAGGTCAAACGAAATCAGTCGAGAGGCCAATAAGGCCGTCAAAAACATCAATTCAAAATGAATAAGACAGTTTTGGTGCATGTCAACTAGAGCGCATGAATAGTAATGATGACCAAATGTGGACAAAGTGGCGACGAGATGACCTTCGGACAAAGCCGACAATGTCGGTATAGCGGAGTCACATCACTGACAGCGAATTGGCTACATTGCAGCCAATCAGAACACGAGAAAAACGACATCCGCAGATTTGGTCAAAACCGACAACGGTCCGATAAAAGAGCACTAGTTTCGATATGACTCATATGTACGAGCTGATGATTTTAGTTCATTAAGTTGTTTTTTGGGTTTAAGTTCTTTCATTTCTTTCGTCTTTCAGGGAGCCTCGATTTATCACGGCGATTAGGAGTGGTTATGATTTCAAGCCGAAATCAAACATACAAACAAACACATCATTAAGGAGCAGGAAGAATTGTTAGCTTCTAAAATAATACTTGATTTCTCTCATGCAAATGACTTTGACGGTGTTAGCTGGATTTACTCGATGAAAAGTGGAAGCCACGTTTAAAATGTAAAGAGGCTAGATTTAATTCGTAAGATGAAACAGTCGTTTTAATTTGATGAAAAGGAAATTTGAGAATTCAACGAAAGTTAGGTAAACTACACCATGGCCGACATCGAGAGCAAGGAAAAGGGACGCAACATCGTATGTTTCTTCTTTCTTGGCATACTATCCTTAATTTACGACGAGATTTGCCTGATTGCGGCAGAAGACATACTTGCAGGGTCCACTGTCGCTACAACAACTGTAATCCTGTCCATCGCGATACCAGTTTTGATTATAAAGCTCGTTGCACCATGGTTTTCCCAGCGAGTGTCATACTTGAAGAAAATCCTCCTCGTGATCGTGCTATTTCTTGGGGGACTCATGGCCCTAGTTTTCTCATCACACATCACGGGAAGACTTGCGGGTGTGAGTTTTGTGGAGTCTGGAGTGGCAACTTGTGAAATAACGGTGCTTTCATTGACCGCATTTTACGAACATATTACCGTGAGTGCGTTTGTGGCCGGTGTTGGCGTCTCTTCGTTTGTTGGGCCTCTTTACTATACTAGTAAGTATAAAAGTTATATTGTCACACAGTCGGGTCTGGGCGACCCACTCATCTGCAAATTCTGCACATGTAGCTCAGTGCGAGACTGCTTCCTCTATGATCAGCTTTTCTCATCCAGATTTCACGTCTGAAATTATAGTTGTCCCGTCGTAACAAGGGTTCCTGACTATATGACCGGAAAGATTATTTAACTTCATTGAACTAAAAATTACACTAACGTTATGACTTCGGAATCATAACAGAAAAATAGAAAGACACTTCCATGAACTAAAATGGCGCTTAAATATTTGGCCCCATTTCTAAAATCTTTGCACTTTGCAACCGCCGACCGGTTGGCTTTACTGCCGACCGGTTGGTTCAGTTGGTAGAGCGCCGGACTACCGTGCGGGAAGTCGTGGGTTCAAAGCCCCGGCCGGACCAACACTCAGGGTCTTTAAATAACTGAGGAGAAAGTGCTTCCTTTGCCAATGACATCTGCAAATAGTTAGACTTTCTAGTCTTCTCGGATAAGGACGGTAAAACGGAGGTCCCGTCTCACAACTCTCCACAATTAATTCTGTGGGACGTTAAAGAACCACTAGGGACGTAACGAACCCTGGCTGTGACCACCCCTAGTGCTGACCTTGGGTTGGTGCTTCACATAGGGATAACCTCATTGCACCTTTCCCCCTTGGATAGAATTCCAAGAAAAATGAGTATGAGTATGAGAGTATGAGAGTGTGTACATAAACAACATTCTCCATTTGATGCGAAAATACTGGAGATGCCCGTATATTTGTCCACCGGCATAATCTGTTCCGAGAAGCGAACAGTTTTGCGACAGCAAAGCTCTCTATGAGCTTCGAGTAACTGATAATTTTCTAGCCAAATGGAGGCTATTGTCTATATTATCCTCCAAATATTTTTCGCAACATGCATTTGGAGAATATCACCTCAATCCCATATTCTTCTATTTTAGCCGGGACATATTCAGTCACATAATGCATTTACACCGATCTCGTGCAAGCGAAGATATTTGATGGATTATAACCATGATTATCAAGTTCTTACTCGGCTCTTTCCCGTCGTTTATTGGTCGACACAGAATCAGGTAATTGTAATTGCGCTCGTTTTGAGGAAACCATATTATTGACAGTCATTCCTACTGAAAAGTGAATCAAAATATTTCTAAAAGCACAGTCTTAAGCTAGAAACAAGAGGAGCGAAGACATTCCCAACAATTCCTCAAAGCTAAATAAACTGAAAACGCATGCACGCTTAGTTCAAAATGTTTTTTTTTTCAGGTTTAACTACTTGGACATGCCTGTCACCTCGAACGACGATTATGATAACCATTCCATGGCCAACTTTATTCCTGATTCTCTACGCCATTCTTGACAAAGAACCCATCGGAAAGAGAACGCCCACTGGCGGTGGCAACAATCTACAGAAAGATGACAAGTCACTTGCTAATAGCCAAAGCGTTTCTTTCTCGGATAGAGTAGTCGTGGCAAAAGACATTTTCCCATATATTTTATTTCTTTTTATCACATACTTCTCAGAGTATCTTTCAAATCACGCTATTATCACCACCTTGGCATTTCGCAATGCGCCTTTCAATCCCAGAGACCATTACCCTTACTACTTGCTCTCGTACCACATTGGTAAGTTTGTGGGCAGGTCACACATATTTCTAGCCTCCGCCGTTAGTCCTAAGCTGACCTTGTATATCAGGGTCAGACGGACTTGGATACTAGCCTTGATAGCCTTTCTACACTGCGCCTTCTTCTTTCTGGCTTCGTGGTTTCGATTTGTTCCTTGCGTGGAGGTCATCATCGCACTTTGTGTTACCGAAGGTTTCACAGCGGGATCAATGTATTTGAACTCAGCGCATACAGTTTCTGACTTGATAACGAATCCAGAGAGAAGAGAATTCGCACTATGCCTGTTGACTGTAGGAAATGCATTTGGAAAGGTTGTGGCTGGGTTAGTAGGCTTGTTTCAAGAGCCTTTTCTTATGAAACACTGCGTTGAAGATCTAAAGCTAGGGGAGTATTGCTTAACACGACATCGGCATGAGGCTGGTTGGAATGACAACGTACATTGTTAAACTGGCAATGCAAGTTCAGTTGTGTTTCGAGGCCAGGCTTTATGGGAGTTAGGAATGCAACTGGCATCGATTATCGCGATTCATGGATATGCTCTTCAAAGTCGCACTGCGATTCCTAATCTGATTGCACCAAGAGACATTTAAAGTGGGTGTTCAGAGAGGTTTTCAATTGAGTGTTAAAAGTAATTCACATTTGCTTTGGTTGTGTATCTGACTAGGCAGCTTTATTGGTTCAGAAACTTTACTCAGTGGACAATTGTGATTCGTCTGTACGCATTTTTCCGGCGAGCTTGAGTCGTGTTGCATCTGATCTCCTTTGAATTCCGATTGGTTCGTTGCGCAGTTTGTTTCACTGTGATTGGTCACCGGTATTGGTTTATTTCTGACATAACGACACTCAGTTGAAAATCACTTTATATATCGAATAACTCTTGCAATTTTCGTGCGATGCCACCTCGATATCTGCTCAGGGGGTAGAGGAGCAATTAAAGATAGAATCACAATACAGTGGATAACTGTCAAAGTTAGCCTTTGTCATTGCCGTTTCCTCAAAATATCGTTTAAGGGTTCTTTTCAGTCATTAGACTGTGTGTTTGTTTTAAATCAGTATCCATTCTTTATAACTTAATTTTCGTAGAGCATTGGGTTATTTGTTGATTCGGTTAATTCGCAAATATTGCCTTTTGGTAATGTTTTGTGGACAAGGTCAAAGTAAGTGTTTAATTTATTTGGTTTGAGCGTGTTAATCGTCACGTCAACAAGATGCTTTGAACAGTTGACCATAGGCAGGTTTGCCACTCTTTTTTCTTCTTTTAATGCTTTCTTCAGTACAATAAAGATACATCAGCTAGAGAAAAGAAGAAAACAATTAAAAGGGGAAAAAAAAAACCTTTGTTGAACCTCTATTAAAAACGGCCCCCTATTAAACCGTCACTCCTCATTAGGCGGCCAGTAGTCTAAGTCCCAACGACAGTTCTTCTATTGTTTTTTACCTCGGTTAAGCGGCCGTTTCCCCGAGGGTGGCTGCTTAATAGGGGTGAAAAACTTCAGCGGTGGAATAAAACCCTGATCATTCTCCTGAAAAAGCGAGTATTCACTTGATTTTGTTTACAACACTTTGCTGTCGCTTTGCTGTTTATCTAGTTGTTGCTCTCTTGAACTGTTGACACGTCGTAAAACTGAATACGGCCAACTTCATAGCTTCGGTTTTCATGTGATATTCGTTTCGTTTTTTCCTTCGGAGTCTAATATTCTTATCTTGTTCAATTTTCCTTCACTCAAAGAAATGGAACGATGATACGGTACCAAAATTATTTACAAAGAAATAATTCTATATAATTATAAATATAAGGTGAGGTCCGTTACCTACTCGACTCTGCTCTATAACAGATGCAAGGTTTCATAGTAACCGACGACTTTGCAGCAGCCGTGTGGTCGGTCAAACGTCGTATACTTCACATGAGCCGAACTTAATTACAATTTAGGTCGACCCAGATTAGTTATTTTCACGTGTTGAGTCAAACGCCGAACTTAATTCAGCGAACTTAACTAGGTCATGAAAATAAACAGATCGAGGTTGACTTATACATTGGAAAACGTTAACATGATTATGCATTTGGTTCGGCTCATGTGAAGATCGGCGTTTGACCCAAACTCTATCTTCAGGCGTTTTTCACGCCTGGTCGGCCGTGAAGAACACCTCGACAGATCCAAATGAAATCAGTCGAACCTAATTGGGTCAAACCGGCCGTTCTTCACATCATGGACTGAAGACAGTCAACCGATGTTACCATTTTGTTTGGGATGACTTGGCAGTCGCCGTAACTGTGGGCGAATTAAGACGACTTTAGTAAAATTTAAGGCAACTTAAGGCAACTTTCAACAGTTCTAGGGGTGTATTTGAACCTCTTTAAGGTATTGTAAACATAATGAATACAGTATTCATGTCAAAAGAACTGTGCACCCTGATAGACTTATTAATTAAAGGCTGTTCTCCAAGAATGATGAATAGTTGGGCACCCAAACTCTCTAAACCCTTGAAATCCAGGGCGCCCAACATATACTGAAGTTTAGTGTAAAAACTAATACTTCCTCGTTGTCCAAAGGCAAGAGATTAGTAAGTCGCCGGGGCCAACCGGGCGCCGCTAGAGCTCAGCCCTACTTCTAGTCATTGCCTTTTTTTTATCCCTTGAACTCACTAGGATGCAATAAAAACAACAGTGATAAATAAAGGATAGGAATGAACAATAAACTGGGGAGACCAATACCAACAGATCATGTGGTCTATGGCATAAATATTACTACAATCAACAACCAATCACAGTCAGTAAAAAAGTTAAAGTTGAACAGATACATTAAGGTAAGGCCGCTGCAGCTCATTTCCAGTGTAATACAACCTGAAGAAGTTTACTTAGTTTTTTGGACTTTTGTTTTGTTGTAGATTTGTTGTTAACAGTCTTTTGTTTTCTTCGTTTTACGTCAGCTGTGAGTTATTACACTGGAGATGAGCTGCATCTCCCTTCCCTTTTTAAAATAAAATTGGGGAAATACTTTTAAGAACTTTACGTTGAACACCAAACTAACAGAAACATAGCATTCATACACAACCATTTGAACTCCCTATTATCTGTAAGTGAAAAAATTTCCAAACTAAAATAAAAGCTGCGAAAATCAAATAATAAGAAAAAGAAACCACAATCAGTTGTTATATTCACAGATTATTGAAATAGTGATCTTCAAAAAATAATTCCCAATTTTTGCCACTTCCCTATCAACCTTTCCTTGAAAGCTGGGTAGTTAACACGTCTTTCCAAAGATGTCACGAAAGTGCTTTTGTCATTTTCAGGAACCCAACCAATTTGTTGTTCCCTTGTTCCTAACAAGCAAAATACTCTGATCCCGTACTTTGTACCGTACGCCAAGGTGCTCTGTAAGATCACTTGTTTTCCACTTTGTCCGACTACACCACGGGCTGCTCGATATTTTGAAGTGCCACTCAAAATAAATCGAATCTGCATGATGCTTTGAATCGAAACCTTGGAAGAATTTTTTTTCCAAAGGACGTATACAAAACATGGACCCCGGTCCATGGACCACCTCTGAGGAACCGGTCCGTGGACCACCCCTGTGGATCACTCCCAATTTTTTAGCTGAATTTTACTAAAATTTGGAATTGGGTGTCGTAAACAGCCGAATTTACTCTTCGTTCCGAGCTTATGGTAAAATCCAGTTTGTAGTCAACATGCATGTGCTTTGAATTCCATACAAGAGAATGTGACATCGTGTTACCACTGAACAAGCTTAAGCTGTTGAACAAGTCCGGTTCGATTCCAGTTCAATATCAGGGAGTAGAAAAATGCTGAGGGGGTGGGGGGAAGGGGCACGTCAAGTCTCTCCATAGGCTTCCGTCGGTCTCTCTTCTTCTTACCTGCTGGGAATGAGGTCGCTTAATATACAAGAGGGCGTCCTTTCAAATGACACCCTTCTCGAAATAATCATGTTTACAGTGAACGCAAGACGACATGCTTTCATCGATCAGCCAGTAAGGTGGTTTAGTAAGTCTGAGAGACGCAATGGACAGAAAAGGTTGGTTTCAGTGGTTTCAATTTGATACGATATTCTTTCAGGTCGAAAATGTCATCACGAGTGCTGTGAAATTAACAGTTAGTCATCTATAATTTTCTTCAGTCGAATTTCGGAGAGGTGAAACAAATAAAACAATAATTGACATGATTCAGTGACAGAACGTAAACTCGTCTATCAGAACAAAACATGCAAATATGATTGTTAATGGGGGTCCGGAAACAGAATAACATTACTAAAATAAAAAGAAACACTCAAGCCAGTCTTCTCATCTTCCTTCATTTCCACGTGCTCAGTTGACCTTCAAAAATTACGGTGGTCCAAAGGTTTTGGTCCATGTTTTGTATAGGTCGCAGAATAACAGTGCCCAGTCTATATGCTGTTCATCACTGTCACTTCTAATGAAGCATTATACTTCATTTGAGCTTACATGACAAATGATGATTACCCTCCTTTTGAGGAGGACTGTGTAACAGGCGTAAACGCGGCACGAAAGCCGTGAAAGACTGGACATTTAGTGTGACGTCGGGCGCACTGAGAAGAGTGTGTGTGCTTTTTGTCGAGATTCCGCAATGTTTTATGTTGTATACAAAGATATTCGAGGATATACAGTTTACCAAATACAACTACGATCAGGGAGAACACAAACGCATTGAACTTGTCATCTTTTGTGTGCAACAATATAGTACATGTAGGTTTCACGGTCGCCGACGTCTTCTTGGAAGTGGGGCAAACACGGCAAAATTTACAGTGAATGTATGGGAAAAATCGTGATTTTGATGCTCAATAACTTGGAGAAGGTTGATATTCTACAATTTCTATGAATTACAAACTAAAAATATTAGCTAAAAGAGGTAACCGATCAAATTTGAGAACTGTACTCTTACCAAGAAAGCAGCAAATTTAATTTTTATTTTTCATATATTTGTCTGTAAAGTGGAGCCGCCGTTCGCGGGAAAATTTAGAAGCATTTGTATGAAAAACTAAAAAGACGATTTCTCGCTTCTCAGAAAACCGATGCCCTTCAAATTTAATCGGTTAACTCTTTTAGCTAATATCTTTAGTTTGCAATTCACAGAAATTTCAGAATATCAACTTTCCACGAGTTATCGAGCATCAAAATCACGATTTTTCTCATACATTCACTGTAAATTTTGCCGTGTTTGCCCCACTTCCAAGATGACGTTGGCGACCGTGAAACCTACTATTGCATCAAGTTTGTTTCCAGGTTCTGCTCTGCTTTTAACAACAACAACGGCAAGTTTGGTAGTGTTTATTTTTCTCACGGACTTCGAATTGCGTTGGAATTAGTTTCATTTCTGCAATGTAAACTGGTAGCCAGTCGATGGCTACCGAATGAGTCTGTATCTCGTAATTTAAAAGATGCCCTTTCAGTGTGGGAGTTCACGCCACGAAGAAAGTCACTTGAGTCGTATTGTAATCGGGGTGTTGACACAGTCCTCACA
>OX419337.1:8484573-8532073 GCA_948470475.1 Galaxea fascicularis
TTGGAAATGTTGAAGTTGCGAAAGAACAGTTGATAATGTCTGTCAACGGGCCAAGGATAACGGGGAGGCAGTCTTTAAAGGAGCTATGTCACGACGATTTTGTGGTTTTGGATCAATTCTTTCCAAAAACCGTTACTTATTTATACAAACAATGTTCCTGACAAACTATGAGGTGGATATCAAATTAATTTTATCAAAGAGAGCAACCCATAATAAGCTTTTTGTTGTTTTTTGTCGAGATAGCATCAAAACTTGAAAAAGTTGGCCCAACCTTTTCAAGTTTCAATCCATTTCCATCCTTGCCGCATTGGTAGCATCAGACGACATGAAACAGTTTTAGTGTCATAACAGTCTTAAATAACAAAACTAGACCATTATTTTTGGATCTCAATTGACCGCAAGACATATTTTGAGCTTTAAAAATATGCTAAAATAGCGTGACGTAGCTCCTTTAATAGTGCGCATGCTGACTTTGTCGGGTCCCGGAGACTTATTAGAAGGCATAGATAATACAATACGTTCGATCTGTATACAGGTGACTGGGGTGAAATTGAATAGTTCCTCAGCTGAGGTACTGATCGTTGGTGGTGAGAATAGGCTTGTATCAGAAGTGTTGATGTTGTTGACTACGGCCAACTGTGCAGCGGTTTGAGCAACGTTTCTCCCAACAGAGGCGAAAAATTGGTTGAAATCGTTAGCAACTAGCTCAGTGTCTCTGCTATAGACCAGAGGTTCTTTTTCTTTGGATGGAATACAAGTATTAATTATCTTCCACAGAGATCCAGGATTATCCTTGTGTAACTGGACTTCTCTGCGGTGTAGTCACACTTGGCATTCTTAAGAAGTGGTTTTACTGATCTCCGGGCTTCCTTGTAGGCCTTCCAGTCGTCTGCGTTACGGCTTTGTCGGTAACGACGAAAGAGTTGATCTCTAGAGGTCATCTGATCCTTAATTTCAGCTGTTACGTAAGGACAGGGACGACTGCGGATTCTGATCGACTTAATTGGTGCGTGAGCGTCTAGTGTGGAAAGAAAAGTGTCGTTAAACGTTGCAAGTTTATGATTTATATCTTCCTCTGAAAAAATCGAAAGAAGTTGGTCTGACTTGGTTGCTAGGTCTGCAGTGAAGAGATCAGGGTCATAATGCTTGTAACTCCTTGTTGAAATATAACATGGTGGAGGTTTAGGTAGTTTCAGCTTGAACTCCACGTATACAGGTAAATGATCACTAATAGGAGAGTTCATAACGCCACGCGCATGAACGAGGTCGGAAGATGAGACTAAAATGACATCAATCAGAGATTCGCAGGTGTCTCTTATCCTTGTTGGTGTTGTAATTATCTGCTTCAGGTTCAGTCTCAGACAAAAAGTTAGACAAAGCTTTGGTCTCTGGGCTCTCCTTCAAGACGTTACAGTTAAAGTCTCCTAAGACAACAATAGGCTTGTTCATGGTCAGTGCTTGAATATAACTGGGTTTCAGCAACTCTTCAAAACAGGATACAGGACAATCAGGCGGTCTATGGGATACGCAAATCACGATTGATCGCAATTTCCTGCACTGCAATTTTAGCCAAAACTGATGAAAGTAGTTATCAGATAAATGACAAATGTCCTTCAGTACGGTGACTGCGATGTCTTTGCGAATATAAGCACAGACTCCCCCGCCGCGTTTACGTAACCGACCCTGTCTGTAGAGCTTATAGCCGTCAATGCTAACCTCAGAGGTGGTTACGGTGGTATTCAGCCAGGTTTCAGAGACGGTAATCACTTCGGTTTTGTTCGCTGCAGCCCAGTCCCTGAGCTCGATTAAGTGCGATGGACTGCGGAGGGAACGAATATTCAAGTGGACAATCTTGAGCTTTGATGTTGTATGGATATGCTGGGCAGAGCTTCTAGAAGGTTGACCTCGAGGCGTAGAGGTTGCGTTTATGGTTGTAGACTCAAGCGTTGGCCTGTCGCGTGATGAGGTAGAAGGATAAGGCCAAACAGTATTAGGAATTGTTTCCATGATGGCATCATAGGTGTGATCTTGATATTTGATGAGACAGAAGAGGTTTTATGCAAATCGACTACATTTGCTAGAACTTTAGATTTCGATGAAGGAAACGATGTAGAAAAACGGGAAGAACATCTCAGTTGTCTGCCTCGTTGTCCACGGAAAGATTTCCGCAGAGGTCCCTACATTAATTATGCATCACTCTCATACTAACCCTGTTCCAAAAACGAATTGAGTTTGAGTCACAAAATGCATGCATAATTATGTAGGGACCTCTGCGGAAATCTTGCCATTTCTTGAATATAGTGACATCATTCAAATTTCCTGGCTCTTACAAGAATCTGGTAGATCTTGGAGTTAAAAATGGCAGATAGAACAGTGATAAAACGAAATTTAAAAGGACCTACGAAACTGAGCAGCCGGACATTGACCGGCGCAAAAGGACCACAAGCATGCAAATATTTTTCTCTGTGAGGATATAACTTGGTCTGACAAGCAGCTATAACAGCTAATCTGTTCGAACAACAAATTATTTGGAAAGTCAAGTTAATTGTAGCACAAAGCATAAATAGATGGATTGAATATCTCACCTTACAAAGCAAAAATTTTGTGCCGGACCCCGAATCGCTCAAAAACATTGTGACTGTAAAGCGTGACTAATTTCCCTCAGGACTTTCACAAAATAATGTGATATTATCTCGCATTCAGAATAGTCGGAGATTTTATTACGACCAAAACGTTTATAAAATTAACTTGAAATGAGCCGTCGACCAGTAAGAAACTTTAACTTGCCTGTTACACTTCTTAACAAAGCGATCACATTTGAATATTATTTTCATAGTCCGTGTACAAATTTGCATATTTGTGCTCCATCGCCGTTCAAATTACTTACGTCTGTCAATTTCGTCTAATGTAATGCTTCTGGCGCCTGTCAATCAACTGCGTAATTTTACGGAAAATATTAGCGCGTAAACGGTTCTTTTACCAAGAGGTGTGTCTGAAAAGGATGTGCTTCCACAAAACACAAACGAATGTACAGGTTTCTTGCACATATCTTTATAGAAAATAAAGTTGTTGTAAATTCAAAGTATTGTTATGTTCCTCATCCACGAGCTGGCTCATAGGAGCCTTTGATTATAATAATTAAAGTGCAAGATATTGACTTGTGCATGATGAGAATAAAAGTTGCAAAATACATGCAACGCTTGTGGAGAAGGGTTACATATTTCATGACTGGTCTTTTACCAATGCTTCAGTACCCCCTTGAGAAAATTATAGAATAATTGCTTCTCAAGTGGTTTGTGGTTCTTGCTTCCAAACCATACATGCAAGTCAGCGACAAATGAAAACAACTCTCTGAGGAAACTGAAGGTGCATTATAAAAGTCAGTCGAACTATGCACAGTTAAAGGGGTTTGGTAGAAATGACACTTAGACGACCTACAGGCAATCTCGTCCCCAGAGCCCGCTTTGACCTCTGGCAAGGTCGGATTTTCAGTCCTAAATTCGAGGACTTCCGGCGACACTGCGCAAAATCAGAAAGGGAGCGAGATTCGGACAAACCAGCTCTGCATTTGCTGCATTTCGCCGTGAAATACGGGTTGGAAAGATTAGGAAAACCAGACGCTCTGCTCAGAAAGAAATTGTGTGAAATTCTAAAGGGCAACGGAAACAACAGGAATTGAAAGAGCGATCGAGCGAACAGACGATGCCATTAGGACGCTAGCTTCGCGTTGTTTCTTCGCCTGTTTTACCTTTCTTGAGATCACTTCTTGTGTGTAGGAAACTTGCTGATGGACTACAGATCTGCCATTTTTTTCCTCTTCTGACTGGTAACACTGACTCTCAGTATTTTTGTAAAAGAAACTAACTTTTGAAACCTTATTACTTTGTGGTGAGCAGCATCGACAGATGTACGAAGAGAGGCTATCATGTCTAGCGATTTTGCATTAAAAAACCTCTCTAGAACTGAAGGAACTTTTTTTCGAAATGCCTTTGAGCGAAACAAGTTCAGTGGTTGATTCCTTGCAATAATATTTTCATCACATTTTTAACAATTCCCGAGTCGCTTCTCTGACAGAAATTCAGTTATTTCGGTTATTATTCCGTTTGCTCCCTGGTGCACTTTGACTTCCGATTTTAATGTTATTGTGTTTATCAGCCAATAAGAACTGGATATGAAATCCAATTGGCCAGAGGTCCCGATCCCTCACGCATGTCAAAAAGGATTGCGACCTCTGGGGACGAGATTGATCTACAGGTACAGCGTCTCGATTCTGCGCAGGCGCAAACCGTCATCTTTTATGACTCAAAGAAACAATAGAACTGTGATATTGAGGTGGCAAGATTTCCCGAGCTTCTTCGAGAAATTGAGTCCAGCGTGCTTTATGCGTATTTGCATAAATCAAGTTTGGTCAAAATCAGCAAAAATAATTACAACGCGCAGTAGATAATAAAAAATTGTAGGCTTTTTACATTATGCTCTTCTTCAATGGGAATACTTAAGGAAAAATTTTCTATATCAAAGGTTTTGGTTGCCCATCAAAGAATGGGAAAAAACATCTTGAAGGCAAAAATTGCTGAGACCTTACAGTGTAATGGTTTCTATATGCGCATCCTCGCCTTATGTTTTCTCTTTATTTGTTTTGTAGTTTATATTATATTTGTCTTGTAATTTTTTATAACAATCTGGCAAAATAAATAAAATGAAACTGAAACTGAGCTTTTCCGGCGTTGCGATGTACCAATGACGAGGAATTCAGTCTTGTCGTTATTAAATTTAAGATCATTATTAAACATCCAAAAACGAATGTCTCTGATGCAGTGTTCCATATTAATATTCCTCACCACAGCAAGTTGTTTAGCTCTGTCGTTCGGACTAAATGAAATGCAAACTTGTGAATAATCAGCGTAACCGTGAATCATAGGCAAATAATATTTAATTATCTCAAAAAGCTCACTCGTGTACAACGTGAACAATCGCAGACCAAGACAGGAACCTTGAGGCACGCCACATTCTAATTTAGATAGTGACTCGTTAATCCTTATCCGCTGAGTTCTTCCAGACAAATAGGATGCAAAGTAGGAGAGGGCTTTTCCCGAGTCTGCCTTTTGGTCGAGCGTCGAAGGTCGAGGGTAACATGTCGAGGGTTAAAAATATTCTTGTTTTTTTTATTTTTTTACTAAAAACTCGTGAGCAGCACACAGCAACAAATCTTGTCAACTAGCATCAAATAAAGAATGGAAAAATAGACTTTTGATTTTTTGAAAGAATTGAAAGCTAGGAGAAAGAGAAGCAAAAGGGAAAAGTGAAAAGGAAAGGGAAAGGGAGTTGCCTAGTGGTCGTTGGAGCTGTTGGCACAGAAGTCTGCACTTCTCGGAACAGCGACCATCTTGAGAAAGGTCCTTGAAGTCTAAGGTCTCGGGAAGAGACCAGACTGAAAGTAGATATTTCAGTTACCTCCAGGACTATGAGGGCCTGTGTTTTTAAAGTTAATAATTGTCATATTTGGAAATTGTAAGTCGTCTCGCTTTGAAGGTACATTATCTTTGGCGGCCGGGAAAGCTAATAACGAAAACAAAAAATTGAACTTGCGCTTTGTATTACACCCTTCTCCTCTGACGGAGATCCCCTTAGGCCCGGTTCACACGTCGAACTTTTCATGCGCCGAATTAAATCATTTGATTCGGCACATGAGAATTAATTAAATTCGACGAATTTGATTCGACCGGGTCGGTCGAATTTAATGATTGGGTCAACCCAAATCAAATTCGTCAAACTTCTCATTGTTACGAAACGTTTTTCAGTACAACGAGATTTAAGAAAAGTTAGGAAATATCGCAGTGTCTGATCATAAAGCTAGTAATTTAGGTGTTTTACACCTGTCCTCAGAACAACGTCATGTTCCTGAAGGTTGGATCTAACACTTGGAAAGTAACCCCCCCCCCCCACCCCCCACAAAAAAAAATTCTCCTTTTCAAAATCTCTCCTCGCGCGCTTTGGCTTAAAAGCTCTCTTTACGCTAATCACTTTCACCTTTTCATCGTTTTTATGGGTTCTTACAAAATAGGGAACAATGAATGGAAGGAGTGGCAGAATTAACTAAACTGAAGCTAACACAATCAGCGACATAAAAATACTTTTTAGAGTTCTGCTGCTCGTCAGGTTTAAAATCTACTCTACAAAGGGAGGCGTGGTCGTGTTAAAACTGACACCTCTTTGACTGCAGGACTAAAACGTTAGAATGACGAACATTTTTTCCAACCTCTCTTTTTTCTTTTGCCTTACGAATAAGGTCAGTGTTCGCACTACGCGAAATTACTCTGTCAACACGAAGCCATTTTTAGTGCGAACGATTGTTTTTACCCAACTTCTTTCTTCCTTGACATCCATCCTTTTTCGGGTCATCATATTTTTCAAAGAAGAAAAAGCAACGCACGTGACAGGATCAAATCTAGAGATGAACCACTAAGTAAGAATCAGGTTCATGATCTGAGTACTGAATCCACCGTGGTATTACCAGTTCCGGGACAAGTCCAGCCCTTCGGTCCGGGGGGTGAAGAATTGCTTGAAGCGATGTAGTCCCGGGACAATTTGAGCCGGGCAATTTGAAAATAACTCCTCGCTGTCCTTGGGAAGTAGCCCACTTCTCTTTTCACGATGGCGCCGAACCGCGTGAAGAATACCAAATATCGTGAACAGGTAGCATCCTATACATAATCCTCGCCGTTGCCGTAGTACGTTCATCCTCAAGAAAAAAACATCTGACTTGTTCCTCATTTTTTCCCTCTCGCTTCCCCGTTTGTTTATTTTGGAATGAAAGTACAAATTCTGAGATATTTTTAATCCTCGACATGTTACCCTCGACCCTCGACGCTCGACCAAAAGGCAGACTCGCTTTCCCCTGTATACCAAATTAGTACTCAAGTCGATGTAGCAAGGTGTCGTGATTTACTGTATCAAAGGCAGCACTCAAGTCGAGCAGAATTAGCAAAGTAACACGTTCATAGTTCATGTTCAAGAGAATGTCATTCATAACTTTTAGCAGTGCAGTTTCTGTGCTGTGGTTCTGTCGATAAGCTGATTGGAACACTGGGAACAGATTGCTACAATTTAAATAATGTTGTAGTTGCTTGGAAACAACAGTCTTAACTAGCTTTGTGATAAATTCCAAATTACTCACTGGCCTGAAGATCTTAAAGACGGGGTAATCCATCCTTGCTCAGCAGCGGCCGCACTAGAGCACACTTCCAGGTGCACGGAAAATAACCAGAATTAAGCGAAAGATTAACTAATTTTGCCAAAAAAGTTTTTCGCAAAATTCTGCTCACAGCTGTGACGGTTGATTTTTCCACTCTAGCTAACGGGAAGACATGAGTTGGGAAACTGAATTATGAATGGGGGAATTTAGACGCGCTTGTGGAACAGAGCCGTTACCCTCCGGAGATACTCAGGATCTAACAGCGAACTGCACTCCAACAACAACAGCGACGACTTGACTTTGGTTCCAACAGCAGTTTATTCCCCATAATAAACGTAATCTTAACTTTAATCGTCACAGTTTGAGGTGCTAATACACTATTTGTGTACCTAATTGCACCACGTTTGTGGTTAACACAAAGGATCTGACTTTTAGCCCACGAAACCTCAAAAGTTCTAATTAAACAGTAAATTTGTCAAAGCCGGTGTTTGTTACTGAACTAGCCAGAAAAGTGCCGCCTAAAATTAAGTCCAGTTAAAAGTTTCAAGGGGGTGAAACTAACTGGTAACTTTTGAAAATTTAATTGGCGACTCGTGCTGTTACATGGCATCTAACAACAATCTAAACGGTGTAAAGTTGAAATGATTCGGACACCGTAAATTCAGTGCTGAACTTGTTAATCCTTAATCAATTCCCAGAACTGATTTGTTTGTAGCTTCTCCTTATAACAGCAATACATTGCCCAGCAGGCAAATGATGAGAATACACAAAATGATCAGCCAGAGGGTATCTTGATAAAGCCTTAAACTCCTTTAACTAATGCATAACTGAGAACTTTGGGACTGTATAACAGCTAGAAAGGAGAATTAATAATTGGATGTTGGGAGTAATGAGTCAAGGAAAGATAAATTGACCTGCAGGGGAAGATTAACCCTAACTACGCTTATTTAGGTGGTTTGACAAATAGTTCGTTTACCGGAATATCTGCTGTAGGCTTTTTTAAGTGCATATTTTATTATTTTTTGGTGTTTAGAAAAGTCCCAAAAAGCGAAAACACTTCCAAAAGGTAACTGATATGGTCCAATCACGCGAAATGCTGAAAAGCCCTGTCAATCATTAGCGAATTTTTTCTGTGTTAAAGCCCAAAGCTATAAAACACCATAAAAGCCCTGTACCATTAATTATTAAACCTAACCCCAAGATAGAAATATGATAAAAGAGTAAAATAATAAATTGAAGGTAAAGTTAACAAAAACCGGTATAACTCTCCATACCCAGCTACTTGGTTTTGTCAAATAATCTTTACTGCACCAGGATGTAACCAATGGCTTTGATGTTTTTCTTTCCGTTGTCTGGGTCATGTTTAGCCACATTTCCACAGATGTTTGAGTCATGATCCCTTGTTTTAGTACCAAACCCAATTCTGGAGTCACAGTCACGGCAGTCCTTGTCATCGTTGCCAAGGATACCAATTCTTGCTTGTGCGTGGTTGGTATCGTCAACAGCATTGAATCCTTCCCTGTTGCAGTTAGTCTGCAAGGATGCCTCGGAACCAAGTAGCGTCTTCCAAGTGTTTCGACCCAGGGAGGTGACTCGGTAACCACCATCAGCGATCAGTTCGTGCAAAGAAGCAGCTTCCTGATTTATGAATATAAAATTGAGCTGCTCGGCGATCTTCATCCCGAGGCAGATCTTGGAGAAGGACGTGTTCCAATAGGTTGGTAACTTTGCTTCTTGAGTGTCAAACCCAGTCTCCCCTCCTGCAAGATTGAAGGTTTCTTTGTTGCTCCACAGAGGGGAATCGTAGATAAATGTTGACTGTAAAGAGTTTTAAAAATGCAACAAAAGCAACTTGTTAGATAATTGCCTTCGAAATAAATGACTAAATTTCTTATGTATGAAAATTAATTAAGTAATTAATGTATTTTTATTATGTGCTATGTACAAAATTTCATACAATATTTTAAGCAAGCTTGTTTACACCCAATTATTAAAAACACTTGCAAAGAAGAAATTAATCATTCAGTGAATTCCTGTGTCTTTTTTTTTTGTCTTATTGACCGTCGCCTCAAGGTAATAGTATAAAAATCAACCCCGGTAAGAATTATTGATCGGGGACAAAAGAAGCGATAAGTAAATATACCTTGTTGCCGTCAATTTTCATGACAGGGGTCCATCCCCCATCTCCACAACCGAAGTCTCCCATTTGACACAAAACGGACGTTGGTCTGGACTCCAAGGTGAGGGTAAACACCTGACTCACGTTTGACCTGTTATGAAGTGAAAGCATTTCGATCATCACGGGTATCTATTTCAATTGATCACTTGTGTTATCCGAGGATTGCAGTAATAATCCATCATCAGTCACCACCAGGCAAAGTTGTTAGAACCGCGCGAAGCACTAAAGTTACGTTCAGGAAAACAGTGTTTAACCTAGTGTGAAGTTATTTGGTTTCTCTCTTTTTACTATCCTTTTCCGATCATCCTGAAACCCCAGTTGCTCATCACAGTTTATTCGCAGTCTACCTATATTCTCGTTTTTAAATTAATGTTTTTTGTATCTCAAACCAGGGCCGTAGGCAGAGTTCAGAACAAGACGAGGCAAGTTTCGAGCGCGGAAGGCGCGAGCCGCTAGGGGGGTCTGGGGGTATTTTCCGTGGCATTTTTCTTCAGAAAAGTCAATCCTGGGCAAGTTTAGAAGTTCACTTTTTTATTGCTGAGCGATACTGGTGCCAAGTTAATGACCATCTGTATTTTAAAGCATTCAAATATTGTAACACATATATATGATATAACAATAAAATGAATTCACGAGAGTAGCCAACGTTTATGGATTTTATACTGTAGCAAGAGCCATAATGGGACAGTGTCCCATTATGGCTCTTGACTGTAGATAATTAGGAGAAGTCTTAGGTAAATCGACAATGGAGCTCAAAATGGTCGGACGTGCCTCGAGCAGACCCGCAGGTTTTCTTATAATCTGTAAACTGCGAGTGTAAGTTAACAAATTTCTCCATTTTATTATATTTTCTTATGATGGGAGACGACGCGAAGCAATAAAGAAAGACCACGATGAAGTGAATAAAGAATTGAAGAACTTAACCAAGGAATTTGAATCGCTGCGAGCCAAAGTGGCGGATAAATCAGACCGCGCCTCATCTCCCAGCACCGCGGATGCCCAACATCTTAGCGATACTTGCGATGGCGTCTCAACATTTATTGAGACCTTTCAGACGAGATTAAATAGATTGGCAAGTCAGGTGGAAGCTGTTACAAAGGCTATCGACGAGGCAATAACTTATAGTTACCAGTAAAACCTGAAAATGGTCGGGGTTCCACAAACGAACGAGAAAGAAACGGCTGAAGAAGCAACGAGTCTTTGTTTGAAGATCTTCAAGAAAATGGGCGTGGATGTCAAAGAAACTGATATTGACATTGCTCATTGAATTCCGGCAAGAAAGCAAAATGGCCAAATTTAAGACAGGGTGTTAATGCTACCGCATCAGTTTTCGTGTGTAGGGACTGGGCACGAGGCGCCAGTCTTCGCCAGACAGTGACATGTTCTAGAGGCAAGTAATTTTACTGTTCGGAGCTTGGTCGAATCTCGGCAAAATTAAGCAGTGATATATCCTCGGTTTGAGAAGTTTATAGTACGGTTGTTGCAGTCTACATCTCCCTTTTACAGATCTAAGGTGACGGATTTACGGAGGTTATTGTAAGTGGAGTTAGAATGGCAATAAAGGGCAAAACATTCTGAGTTTAGCCGAGAGTGACGGTCTTTCAGAACAGTTTCCAGATCGAAAGTTACACAGCGAGACAACGCAATTGTTTGCGAGTTTGTAAGGCGCATTGTTCGGGAGAGGGTGCTGACGGCAAGGGCAAACACGAATCGTCTCACACCAAATGATTTTGATCTTCCCTCTTACAGCCAAATCGACCAAATTGCCGGTAATTCTGAGTCACCTATTGACGAAACTCCAAGATATTTTACGGTCGGCGAAAAACTCATCAAACTGAGTACGGCTACAGGTTTTGTTGGGCTAAATCTACAGCAGTTTTCCTTCGCAAATCTGATAATTCCAGAATCTTTAGGATAGAGTCGGAGAAGGATCTTGAGGTTCTACGAGAAAACGAGTATACTAATGATGAATCTCACACCTAAGTTTATCTTTCTTTTTCTTGCCATTACCACATAAATTAGTAGCCTGTAGTTATGATTATGGCAGTTAAAAACCAACGTGTTGATAAAGACATAAGGTGTTCTTTGCGCGAACTACCATATTTTGACTTTCGAGGAGATATCGCTTCTTTACATGGGCAATTTAACAACAGTCTGTCCTCCACTAGGAAATCTAAAAGAAGGCTGTAGCACCTAGGGGGGTCCGGGGGCATGCTCCCTCGGAAAATTTTCAATTTTAGGGCCTCTGAAATGCTGATTTCCAGCGTTTTCTGGAGCAATTTTTTCTAACCACGCGTTTGTTATACGTTTTTACGTTCAGTTTAGGGGGTTCGACCGAACCACCCGAACCACCCCTAGATCCGCCCCAGAACACTGATTACCCTGAATAACCTACGTATATTTGTACTAGATATCATTCTCCACATAGCTTTGAAGTAATGAAACAAAACATGATTTTTAACAAAACATAATTTTAAGCACAGCTTTTCAATCTTTCACAACAACATAAGAAGTTTTAATCGCAACTTGGAAAATTTACAAATCCATGTTTTAGAAGAACTCGATTTTCACTTTGATGTAATAGGTGTAATAGAAACCAAAATTACCAATTCAAGTTTGGAGGGATTAATTCCAAGTATTCCTGGCTATAATTTTGAATACGTTCCAACACTCTTCAGTGGCAGCTGGGGGCGTTGGAATGTTTACTGATGCATCTCTTGATTATGTAATTACGGCTTACCTAGCCTGAGTATCAGGCCCTATCGGGGAAGCGGGGACGAGGGAAAGGAAGAGGAGAAGGGCCTGACACAAAGCCATTGATTCGCTTGTGTCCAACATCCAGATTCTGGATGTTACGCTAATTGGTCAAAAGACAATAAGAAACGTCACGTGAGTCAACCGGAAGTCAAGCTTCCAGCGCAGGGGTTACAGACTGTCTAAGAATAATTATTGTAAATCAATCCGTGTTGACATTAGATTGTATCTTGATTTTGTATTCTGAAACTTAATGGATCTATAGTGTAATTTGATTGACATAAGTGTCAAAATAGTCTACCATTGTATTGGAAAAGATAAATTTGTAAAATCGAAGCTCATGTATCAGTTGATACGAAAGTTCGGAGTTGTTAGAGATTGTGAAATGTAAACAGTATATGATGGAGAACGAAATAAAGAATTGTTGAAAGGAGAAAGATACAGTCCTCTTATTGAGTCGAACCAGTGCCGGGATTTCCCGAACACAGACGCCATATTGAAGTCTACTCTCATGACACATGACAGTTACCGGAAGTGATTTTGATTGGCTTATTATAACACGTGCTGTGTGGGGGTGGAAGGCCTCTGAGAAGCTATTTGTGTCAGGCGTTTCTTCCTTCGCTTTCTCGCTCTTTTTGCCTTCCCCACCCTAGAAACGCCTAATACTCAGGCTACGGCTTACCAAGCTCTTTGGATCGAAATAAGGGCCGATCCGCACTAGCAACAAGTCTGTTTTGGTAAGGTGCAATGACTGACAGAATTTGTCAATCAAGTCACATCGCCAGTGCGGACGTAATTTCGCAACGCGACCAAATTTTGCTGCACCGAACAAACTTCAAACGTTCCGTCGGCCTGCCTCAGGGGCACGCCAATGGCTGAGGTCATACTAGAGGCTTTACCATGGTAAAAATTGCTTTACCAAGGTAAATTGTGCAACCAGCTATTTACCATAGAAAAGCTGTCAAAATAGATTTGACGCTTTCCATGTGCACTCTTTCGCATAATCAGTAAAGTTATACGTGACGAGTACACTAAATGTTGACATGTCGCCTGAGTTCATATCTGCTGTAAGTTACTGAACCGTGACTTGGCGTGTAATAAATTATGGATCAACAAGAGAGAGTTATATTTTCAATTGTTCCCATTTTGCTTTTAATTCCGCTGCTTAGACGAGCACTTAGAGTTCGCTTCCTTCTTACATACAACTACTTTGATCTTGGGACCAAAGAAAGTGCAGCGGTTTCGTTAATTAACCGTAGACGGCAAAGACGGACAAAAAAGTAAATCCGCACTTACTTAAAACTTGTGAAGGACGAAGAATGGGCCATTTCCGAGTTCGCTTGAGCCTCTATTTCAAAGCGAGTCAAAGTGCGAAAGTTTTGTGATGGTAATAGGCCATTTCCGAGTTCATGTCTGCCTCCTCCTCAAAGCGAGTCTAAGTGCGAAGTTTTTGTTATGAAAATTAGTTTTCATTCATATGTAAAGTAGAACTAATTACCATCACAAAAACTTCGCACTTAGACTCGCTTTGAAGAGGAGGTAGACATGAACTCGGAAATGGCCTATTGGCCATTCCGAAATTCAAAAGGGAACTGGGGCGAATTTCAAATTTTGAAGTAATCGATAAATTGACACCATCACATGAAAGATAAAATAAAGATAAGATCTCGGGTCAAGTCAACTTTGTTCTTGCCGCAGTTGTCAGGGCAACTTACCAGAGTTAGGTTTACCAAGGTAAACTGAAAATTGGGGGTCACACTCGCGGTGCCGTTAACCATGGTATACTTGAGTTTACCATGGTTAACTTTCTCCACTGTGACCTCAACCAATGTGCGACTAAGGAAGTTAAAATAACAACTTTTGTTTTGATATGAACTGAATGTCAAATAATGCGATGCAGTAAAGTGCAACATAAAATAAGAGATAACATCACGCTGTAGCGCGTGAAGTATCAAACAATATGGCGCACGGAAATTTTCCCTTCAACTTGGGAGGCAATTTTTACCCTTCCAGAAGCGGTTTTGAAGACCCAAATCAACGCCCGATGCAGCCATATTATCACTACTCTTTAACTCCATCCCAAGTCTAGTATGGGCCCAATGATGTAGATTTTTTGGGGGGAGTTCGCAGATGTTCGTCGGTGTCTGGCAGCGCTAGCGCTACTCCGAGCCCAGGTTCTAGCCAACAAACCAGCTCGTCGGAGTCACTGACCGATTTGAATGAAGCGGCCGAAAGGTGTACGATAAATGGTCAGAGGAACAAGAAACGTTCCTAATTGACCTCTGGGCATAGTACGATAACGAGCTGGAGAGTGCCCAAAGTCGAAAATATTGGGTTAAGATACAAGAACGCCTCAACAAGAGATTCAAGTCGTCATGGTCCGTCACGCAGATCCAGCGAAAACACAAATGAAAACACAAATGTCATTCAAAAACGCCTGTGTCTGGGATGCAAATGCGGATCAAAAATTGCCGCGATATTGTCGCGATCATATTACGCGGTGCAACATTCTCGCGACAACAACCAAAATTGTCGCTAGTGCGGATCGCCCCTAAGTTTCACGGGTAAGAAAGGTATAGTATGTGGCATCATATATAAATAAATTCACCCGAGCAGTTTCGAAACTATTTTGCAGATGCAGTTGAGAAATTTATTCATCTAGTAAAACCCTTAGTTTAACGGGTGATACCAATATAGATTTAATTTTTATTTAATGTTTGATCAGTAAGTTAACCGCAATCTGTGCAAGTAATTATGTAAGTCTACTTTTGTAAATTTAGTAATTACTCATTATTTTCATTGTAATCTTTTAGTGTGACTGTTCCGCCTAGATTAGCAAATGCTATTTGCGGACCAGTCTTTTTGTGTTGTGTATTGTCAATTATTCTTTAAATAAAGTTGAAAGTTGAAAGTGAAACCTTTTTAGGAGTTAGTTCTTACATGATGTACAGAATCACGCTCACTTATCAAAAAAACGAAAGGCAATTGCCTTGTCTTGCCTCATGCTAGCTACGGCCCTGCAAACAAATCATGTCAACCCAACGTGCATGAAAGACACACAGCGTGGGGGATTTCCAGTTTGCATTATTTTATTTTAGGTCCATTGAATGTGCAGTAATTATTATTATTGTTTTTGTTTTTTCAGTCGCATCACTTTTTATTTCTTTGCCGTCTTCTAGCACATTTTTTCTTCTTTTCCTCTGTTTCCTGGCATATATATATTTTAATCTCCCGCCCCCGTCCCACTCTACATCACGTTTCTATTGGTCCGGCTTCCCCGGGCTCTTAATTGGACTATTCCGAAGGGGAATAAATACTCGGAAATCAGTCTTGTTCCTTTGAAGACTAATCTTTTGAAATGAACGGAGTAGTATTCCATATATTCTACCCTCGCCGAGCAGAAACATGGTAACAACATAAGTCACTCTACTCGTCACTCTGCGGCTCGTAGCTTACTTCTGTTATTCTTACCACGTTTTGACGTCATCCGTGCGTTATCGGAGCACACACGCACAGACAAATGGAATCTACTTGTTAAATAATTATAGACTGAATGGAGCTGACCTACGGGACCTTGCGTTAATGTAACATTAACTCGAAATACGAAATGTCTGCCTTGCCTTATTTTTTGAGAACGATGTTTTTTTTTAGAAAAGCTGTTATATTGCTGTATAAAAAGAAGAATTTGCTACTTACATCTCTTTGTCGTAAATTTCCTTGCATGACGAAACTGCACATGAGAACGTCAACATAAGGACAAAGCAAATTTAAATAATAACAATTATAAGATATGGCTAAGTTAGTGGAATTTCTGAAAAATACACGAGCACCCATGTTGCAAGAAAAAATGAAGTCGGGTACACAAAGAGAAATTATTCATGATAATACAAATTTTCATTGGCCTGCTACAGTCTAAACAGGCTTTGCGGAATTACGTATAATATGCATGACAATAAGATTGATCACTGACACAAATTGCTTAACAGTTGTATAATATTACTCGCTTACTAGTTTGTACAAAAAGTGTAAAAAAAAACCCTCATCCTCAGTCGAAAGGTGGAATATTTCAGAGAAAATTGAAATTATACCTTCGGATTGTGTGCAATTTATTCCGTCTCCATGGTATCCCAGCTTACAGCTACATTTGTAAGATCCCTTGGTGTTACTGCACACAGCATAAGCGCTGCACTTGTGTAATCCTACTGTGGCACACTCGTCAATATCTCGGAAAGAAAAGGTTTTGCTTGAAAACATGGGAAGCCGATAATCATCGTCTCCATGGTATTGCTTATTGGTGCAAACGTCTGCGCACTTTGCAATCCAATTAATAATTAATAACCGTTGAAATGAATTTTATTCTAGGGATGTTCATAATGAAACTAATTTCTGTTCGGGTTGCTCCTGAACAATGATACAAATGAATTGACCGAAAGTCAGTTACAAGCACTTATTCTAAGACACACCCGATCCTTCTGCGCAGGCTCAATACGGTAGGAACCAAGAAGCTATTTACAACCTGTAATTTCAACGGCCTCATAAAATTTATGAATTTTGAAGTACAATTATGAACTATGAAGTAAGATACCCATAAAAGCAAAATAAAATTTAAATATTTATCGGTAAATACTGTGAAGCGCCATTACAAACAACATCGATCAGCGCTGGAATTCCGTGCCTTCCTGTAGTACACTCACTAATAACTGAAGATAAGAAAGCAATCACCTGACCAGCTTATCCAAAGGAGTAATTATTGTATTCAATGACCTTCTGCAATATTCTTTTCAACAAATGAGGTATGATTGACAGATTGAATCACAAGAAAGCCTGTATAGATTGTGCCAGTAAATTTAGTCAAAGTTGCTCCGAAAAAAGGTCAAAAATTGCCAAAAATCGGAAAAGATGCTACAAGAATTAAAACAGCTGCTTGCCGAAGTGAACTACTTTATTCTGCATAGCACCTTAAAACAACTTGTAGAAATTGTTTGATGTAACCTGCCTCCATTATCTATTCATTTGCCACTGCTGCCATGAGCGAAATAACGGTATGGCGTTTCAGTTCTCAATATCCCACTTTGGAAAAGAGCAAGGGCCTGGGAAGGAGTTTTTTTTTAATATCTCGATTGGAAAAAAAATTGTTCTCGCCACATGAAAGAACATCTCAAAAATGCTAACCTTACTAACTTTGAGGCTGTTCAGTTGAAAATCATGAAAATTAGAGACTGTATGGAATGGGAGGACATACTTTCTGAAATAGAGGCATTTGTATGGGATTTCCTTGATTTTTAAATTCATGTTATCTGGCGGATTTTCATCGAAACATGCTCAAACTTGCTAAGACTACGACTTTTTGGATGCCTTTGCATGTGAGAAACCATTTAGTTTCCAAACTCCCAATCAGAAATTTCGTTCGTATTTCGTGGGCAACATTAAACCAATGGCTGCTGACCTGTTTGTGGGTGCACGACAATCCATACTGAGTTTGAAAAATTAGTTTGTTTCAAACTCATTATCATCAGGAGCCCATACCAGGATGCCATAACAAAGGAAAATAAGATTTAAACCAAGGATAATATTGAACCAGACATTTATTCTTCAGATGGCTCATTTGTTGCCGAAAAGTTGCTTTGGGAGGCAAAAGATGTTCTATGATGCTTGCAGCTCGAAAAGTTCCTCTAAACTCTAAAAGTTGCCGTAAAGTTGTCCAGCACAATCTATTCTTGGTTTTCAGTCACGTGACCAGCGGCCATATTGGTTCAATGAAACAAAAGAAAGTATTTGCAAAAAAATAGAGTTCAATTCCGAGAGGGTTAGCCTTGTGCACCAACATGGCCGCCATTCCTTTGTTTTTGTGCACCAACATGGCAGCCCTGGCGTCGCATGCAAACCAGTAATGAGGCCTAGTAACAAGTCACACTGAAGAAGCCGATTCACTGACGAGGCTCCTTTACAAGCACATTTTTGTAAATGACAAATAGTTCTTTTCCTCAGTGTTACACAGTTTTGGTTTCCTAAATCTGAAAAAAATGATTTGACGGTAAAACAGTTCGGCATGTTGTTATCATGCCCGGCCGATTCCCATTCATTTTCCCTGTTTTCTAAGTTCTTTTCCATTTTTGTTTACTCGTTTATTTTCGGTTAAAGTATTTCAATTGAAGCAATAACGGGCTGCGATATTTAAAGGGCACCCTGCTAACACAAGTTTCTGCGGGAACCAGTTGACTTCGAATCTCGACTTGTTAACGTTCCGTCTTGGTCTGATTGATATGAATTGCAGTTAACACTACTTTCTTTCGATCTTGACTCAAGAACATGTCAAATATGCCCACTTCCCTATCTTCAAAAGGATGTTTTGGAAATTCAATTTTTCAACCTAATTATTCCAATACAAATGACGTTAAGGAAACGGGTCATGATGATTACCGTTGCTAACAACAACCGGAGGGTTCATTAACAGTAAACAAGAAGAGTTATTTTGACAGTCCCTAGTTTGTTGATAATAAACACCGCCAAGGTGTAGAAGATAGCACCTCAGCTTGATTAGCCCATGAGTAAGGATTATCAACAATTCTTTTCAATGAGACTAAGCACTTTTTTAATAATACCTATCTCACAGTGGAGTCCCTTGAATGCAGAAGTGCCGCACAGACAGCGGTATCCTTTGCTTGTGAAACCGGTTTGACACATAGCGTTGTTTAGGCAGGGTTCATTCAAACACGCATTCTAAAAAAAGACAAACAGATTAATCTTGATCAAGTTATTGTAGTAGGCATGCTATCAGCTGTAAACAGTTAATAAGCAATTACTCTATGAGGTTGAGCATAATACCGAGCATTATCATGGCCAAGGAGTTTGTGTTATCTACCAAAGCAGCGGTCTGAGGCGCAGTACAGTATTTAGTTGCGGGTTTGGAGTCGATAAAAATTGAGATAGCGAAACGAGTGCATAGTAATAGTAATAAACTGTTTGTAGTTAATGAAGAGGAAAGGTTTCTGGTACATTTCTTGTACAAATATGATAACATTAACGCTGTAACAATACAAAACATCTAAACAGTGTGTAAACCTATAATTCATTTTCCCTTCGAAGGAACCAAACACAGATTAATTTTCCTTACGTCTACCCCCGCGACTAGATTTCCCATTGAATTTTCTATTGAATCACTTATTTTTCTTAAAGGCTACCCTCCTTCAACAGTATGTATCGGACATTTTCCTTTCCTCGTTTTTTTTATTAATCGAAAATACACTAATGCATACTTTTGCGAACCTCTGCTCCACGGTATATATACTCTGAATTTGTCGTCAGTTTGTTCTCTTGTCCTTCAAAAGTAGCATTATTCAGCTCACACTTGTATCTTCCATGTTTATCAGCCACTTTTTTCAAATTGTAACTGACACAGTTGTGTTCCATATAGCATTTAATCTCACAGACGTCTGCATCCATTACGTCATGCGATCGAATCGTGTGATTTTTCAGGCGTTTACCATTAAAGGCGTGTTCGGGTCTGAACTCCAGTTGGCGGCAATCCTCTAAGGATTAAAAGCAAAGTTAGCATTACAACAGAAACACGGACCTGAGGCAAAGTACACAGGGACAATAAGAGGCCGGGGAGTACAACGGCACTAATAGGCCCCTCTCTCACACAATGCAACGATAACTTCAGCGTAGCGTTGGTTGACAGAGGGAGGGACCAGAACTGGACTACAAGTTTTCTCTGATCTTAGTTTGAGTTTGTTCTAATAAGACTGGATACGTTTCCCTAATACAGCATTACGTTTTTAAAATGTATTCTAAGTTTTGTTGGATTTAACAGCAGCTAGATCACTGTAAAGTTGTTGTAACTTTAATTTGTCCATGAACATAACGATTAAAGGGCTAGGCATATTACTGACGGGAAGAACTAACCTCCAGAATAACAGAATTGTCCTGTGACATCGTTGAACAACAAAAATACGCTCCAAAGCGTACACTGAACAAATAACATGATAGGAAAGGCTTGGCGTGGGAGGCGACGAAAAGTTTAACATCTGAAACATCTAATGCAAGGTAAGACACTTTTAACAACAGAGTTTTGTTTTTCGAGACACACATGGGTTAGCCAATCACAAACTAACTGTTACAAACCGCAGTAAACTGAAAAACAACCCACGGGCCGATTGAAACAGTGGTTTCCTAGTTTCTGATGATTACTATTGTTGGGTTAAAAAAAAGTGATTGAATTTGCATATTTATGCTTACGCTTTTCTGCGCTAGTTACAAAGACAAAGACTGCTGGAAAGAATTGCAAGCAAAAAAAAAATTAGGAGACTTCCCCTTTTTATTTATTCATGCGAAAAGAAAAAGTGATTGACAAAATACAGAAGAAAACTAAATAATAGAGACAGTATGTTAAAAGATAGTTAAAAATTGCATTTAAAAATAAACAATTACAAGTTAATGTTCAACCAGAAGTAGTAAAAAAATACAGAGCAAATACTTGAAAGAAAAAGAGCAAAAAAAAAAAATTTAATTTGGAACTACACACAGGTTAGGTATCGTTCGACGAAAAGTTGGAGGCCACACTTGAGTTTGAAAAGAAGAAACGTTCCTTCGTCCTGGTTTCACCTTTGTCCGCCTTCTTGGAATACTCCTGATGGTACCCTAGCCTTTAAAAACAAACAGAACCTAAAGTGTGAAAACAAGTTGTTTTATACCAGTCTCTTGAGTGAATGGAATAGAACCGGGCTCAATTCTGCTTAACAAAGTTCAACTTGCCGTTTATTCTGTTTCACCACCATTCAATATGACATGAACACATTGATTAAGCCAGGAGTTTTTTTGTGGTATTTAATTTGTTGATGCACAAATCGTTGACTCGTTCCTCAGTGGCTTAAAGAGGGGCTGTAATGGGGATTTCCAGCCCAAAATCTCACAAAAATGCTACTTTAATCACCTTTATTCATACAGAAAAGTATGAATATTCACTCTCAGAATCGGTACAAAGAATCCGAGAAAAATAGATAAATATTCTCAGGGATAACGGATTGGCGTTTTTTTTTAGGCTTTTGGTGTGCTGAAAATAAAATTTTTTGTACGCAAGCAAGGTCACTGCCAGGATTTTTGAAATTAGAGTAACGGAGTTCTACACACAGAAGTGCAACTTACAAAACCCGTGGACAATATGTCTAATGCAGATTGAAGCACCTTCAAAATTAAAAACGCACACAATGGGACACCAACTGTTGTCCTACATACTGACTTTAAAGACCTGGAGGGACAAATTCAATCAAGCGTTAATGAAAAAAGTACACATAGCACCCGGCACCAAGCACGATTCACAATTTAACATCTGTTGGACCTCAGTTGCAACATTTAATTTTTTAATCAACAAATGTTGACCCGTACATATCATTGGCTTAGCTAAATAAAGGCTTTTCGAATTTCTTCCCTTTTAACTCAAATGCGCTCAAAGAATCAGTGGATAGGTATTCTTTAATGAACAATGTATATTTTAGTAATAAAAGTGCATACAGTTAATTCGTTCTCACGAGAAATCCTTATCGCCAGTTATGAAGCAAAACACTCTCCAAAACTAAAGTTTCGCTCGACGTTTTCACTGATCTACCATGTTGCCCCAATTTATGTCGTCTTTGCTCTTCATACTATCTTCAGCGATGTCAAAGTCAGTGAATGCAGACGGTTAGTTTTCACTAACTACTTTTTAATCTATTTTGACTTTTTTTGGCTTGTCACGACTTTGCAAACAGAAATGAAATTGGCGTCACCATGTAAGCCTGGTTTGACGCGATGCATTCGGAATGCATCGCGCCAAAACAGGCTTACATGGTGACGCCAATTTCATTTCTGTGTTCGGTGACTACTTACCCTTTAGCACTTTATTGCTAGTCGCAAACGTAGTTCTTACATTTTATCGTATCTGAGAAATGTTTGATTGTAAAAGCTCCGTGAACACCTTTATTCACACGCAATACCTGACGGTTCGGTTTTGCGTTTACACAATATTACATTTATTTGACTAAAAATAAGAGATCGCACAATAAGATGTAACGAACGTTTGCCAAATTGATCGTTAAGCATAAACGCACTATAGTTCAGGACGTTACTAGTCGAGCAGTTCGGCAATCGAACTCATGATCAATCGAACCTAATTGAACTTAATCGAACGATTATTGGGTTCGATCAAGTTCGGTAATCAAACAAAATCTAACCCAAAAAATATGAAAGTTCGATTTCGTTCGGTTTCCGAACTAATCGAACCCAATCGAACTCAATTGAACAAAATCCGAAAATCTTAAATTCTCCCTAAAAAACACCAGATGTTTACTTCGTAACAGCTACAAATGGATAATGAACTAGCAACATTTTTATTAGTCTTTTATTGAAGTAAACTCCGATCATGAAAAATACATGATTTTACAAATAAAAGAATAACCGACTGTAAGATCGAAAAATAACGAAAATTAAAGTTCAACGGACAATAGAAAGTTAATCTTACTTCACTGTTATTATTAAACACGTTCCAAAACCTTGGGGGATATTCCAAAGTTAAGATAAATCGGCTAAAATAGAGAACATTTGTTGAATTTTTGACGGAATTGTAATTTTCGGCGGTTATCATAAGGAAAGTGGATTATTTCACCAGCAAAAATGCTCTTTCGGCTGGGAAAATCCCTCTCTCGTATTTTTTTGATGGAACAAATTTTCAAAGTGCCCAATGTTAATGTAACATTTACGGGATTAACGGTTTATTTCGTCGTAGACCATATCACACGCATTGGCCTGCGACTCTAAAAACAATTTACGAAACCAGTATTGTCAAGGTTGGTTTCAGACATTTCCGAAACCACTGTCTTGAACATTGATATAAAAAAGGGGTGCCATTAGTCATTCCAGAAATTTCCGAAACCACTGTCTTGAACAAAGGTATAAAAAGAGAGGCCATTAGTTATCACTGGTTTCAGAAATTTCCGGAACCACTGTCTTGAACAAAGGTATAAAAAGAGAGGCCATTAGTTATCACTGGTTTCAGAAATTTTCGAAACCACTGCCTTGAACAAAGGTATAAAAAGAGAGGCCATTAGTCATCACTGGTTTTAGAAATTTCCGGAACCACCGCAGATGCTCATTGGTATAGGGAACAGGCGGGATCGAGCCATTACGAAACTATTTCTGGTTTTGGTAAATATTGAAACCAGCTTCACGGATGATATCGGAAATTTCCGTTACCATTACGAGTTGCATGTCCTAGCAATTTCTGAAGACACTGAAGCCAGTGACCATTGAGTCAGAAAATTCCTAAACCAATCATGCCACGATGAACGTTGCGTTTGAAACATATCCGGAATCTGAGCATCTGTCGCAACAATTTGAGTTACAAGTTTGCAGAATCACTTTTACTCACCTCCTATCCGTGAGATCAAGAAAGGGTATAACATATTTAACGTAATTATTTTGTTGAAAACCTGATATTGAATTTATGTTCATTTGATAAGAAACTACTTTAAACGTTTATTAGCGGAATTTAATTTAAGTTTTGTACACTCTAATAAGTGTCATGCATCGCGAAGGAAGAACAATGGTCTGTTCAACCGTGTATTTTAATTTCACAGAGGGAGACTTGTGTTCGCCTTATTCGCTTTTGTCCCCTTCAAGCGTCCGAAATCTTTCAGCAAACCGAAGAATGGAAGTGGTGTAGCCCACAAATTGTTTCGAATTTGCCTAACCCTAACTTGACACCCTTGGATATGTTAGAGAATGTGACCTGAAGAATATAGGAAAAGGATCTGAATAAGATAATGCACTTTCCATTTCAAGTTGTTCTATGCAACCACAAAGGTGCAACTTTTTAAGTGAGAAAAGGTCGTGCTTTATACGTTAAATATCACTACCTTAATGGAAGAGGTATCCAAACTTTCAACAACAGCAGTAACATGCACCATCTCCTCTCCGTTAACAGTTAATGCTCCTTTCCGTTTTATTTTTGCTGTGGAATTATTCAGTTCAAGCCACAACTTTCCTGTCTCTGGTCTGTCGCGCTTGGCATTTTTACTGTTGCTTATGATCAACTGATGTCATTTATTCTTGGTTGACACTCGCTCAGGAGAGTGTGTAACGATGCCAGACAGTTACACCCAAGCTATGTCACTTTTATCCTTTTCAACGTTTTATGAATACATTCTTGCCCAAAAAACACCCAATTTAACCGAACATCGCGTGCGGAAAACAATTCCGTTTTATTACGGTGTAAGGGGACATTTCAGGGCGGCATTCTTTGAGAAACGTCAGTTGGCGGTGGGTTTAGGCCTACTGCTGTACACTACAGTCTGTTCCTTTTGGAAGGTGTTACAAAATGCAGCCATGTACGTCTGTTTCTTTTAAAACTAACTTTTCCATTTTCGAGTTTTTTTATTTCGTGCCCTAACCAAACCGCCTGTCCATTTGTTTTTTCATCATCACGTCACTGACGTTATCATATCGATTTCACTAACGCGAGGGTTTTCCTGATTATGTGACCATAAAAAAGAACACCTTGTTGGGAAGATTCCGTGTCCATCAGAGATCGCCATCTGCTGCAACAATACAAAACGCGCAGTGTGCTCTTTTCCGTGCCACCCTAAACAGCTATTTTTAGGTTATCACTCATTCAAGCGACACACACTTAACGATGGAAATTACGAACACTTGATCCTCAAATGTTCTCTAGAGTCTGGCACAAAGATACTCATTTTACAGGGTGAACTCGGTTTAACTTAATGGACCTTCCAAGTAGCGAACTTGAGAATGCGGATCCTTCTTCTCCGTTCACATCAGCGAGCGAATGCCTAGAACCGGACACGGAAAGTGAGTTTTCGTCTCCATTAAATGGGAATTATACACTTCAACTTTCTGTTAAATTAATCAGCCCAGCATCTAGCACACTGTTCCTTCCAGACTCGGATCAAAGTGCCCCGGAGGATGATTTAGAAGCAATTGGCTTGACAGATCCTGGAGAGGATGAGGATGATCTTGGTTGCAGGCCTTTAGAAGAGTTCGATGAAGATTCTGATGAAGCAACGACTTAAGGAGGGGGAAGTGGAAACAATTCCTTGGAAAATGAAGGTAAAATATATAGGTACTTTGATGCATGATAAATATTTGTAGCAAACATCTTCTTGAGATGTAGTTTTAATGCAGCAGCGTAGTTTTGTGCGGTCTGCGTCCCAGGTCGAAATAACCTTAACAACGTACAGGCAAAACCTAGTCCGTTGTTGTTTACAGAGACTACCTGCTCGCAAGACAGCCACGGCGGCAGTAAAGTCAATGTCTTCGACGGGGCTACAGTATTTCTCTACTTTGATTCTTGTATATCAAATTCGCAGCAAATTTGTATGAGAAAACAGCTTCATTTTCAAGGAGCCACAATAAGTGAGTTTTATAACAAGAAAGTCAACATCGTGTTGTCAAACAAAAGTGCCAAGAAAAAGTTCGGAGATGGTTCATTGTTAGGAACATCGGCGTCGCAAGGTGCCATAATGCTGCAAAAATCGCTAGGGGTCAAAAAGAAAATTGGAGACGGCAAAACTTTCATCGGCAAAAAGCAGAGATCGATGGAATAAAGGTTATTTTTATTGAAGATGTCACATTAGGGGTCCGACCATTGCGTGCTCCGTTTCTGAAGGTGGAAGAACATGGTCTGAAGTTTAAACCGCTCATACTAGAAATGAGCGAATTGCCGGATTTGGAAAAGATGCTCGTCGATGACAAAGAAGTTAAGCCAGATTTTGCTCACAAAAAGGGTCTGGTCAAATACTATGGCCTTTGTGAACAACATTACATAAGTATGAGTATTCATGTTGCGAGTGCCACCCACAAACAAAATGCAAAGGACGATACTAAATGGAGGGAAGTGGATAAGTGGATAAAAAGGCAACAGACGCCTACAGAATTTGTAGAGACAATGATAACAAAGAGTAAAAAACAATAAGGGGGGGGGGGGGGATTACAGTCTTTCTTAACTTTATAACCTCGGAAAAGAGTAGGAATCATGTATAAAAGCTTTTTTGTCGAGCACCTGGGTTTTTTCAGTCCGTTGAAAGAGAATGCGGTTTCTAAACTGTCAATTTCTTTCCGATTTGGGTCACGGCATGCCGCCAAAAAAAAAGTACCTGTAGTCTTAAGAAAATGGTGAAAAACTTTCCGGTCTTTGAATGATATGCGGGATGAAATTGCCTTTTATGGTAGCATCTGGGTTTATGGTCCCACGTTAAAGGAGAAAATCACTTGTCTGCGGTTCTATTTTAAAATCAATCTTTCTAAACTGTCAGAAGCGAAGGAAACTCGTTTCCTTTGCGAATTAGGTCACATGCGGCTAAAAAAATTCTACCTAACAAGCAACAACACAAGTTTTATTGAAAGCGGTAGATATGAGAATATCCCTAGATTTAAAACTGTACGATATGAATCGAATGATATGGAAGACGACATCCCAAATATTCCAAGTATTTAGTGTCAGTTATTGCCATTTACATGGACGTTAGGTGTCGTAAAAAATCGTAAGCCACATACTTTGCTGTTTCAGGTTTACACTGGAAGGTACATTCCTCCACAACAAAGAGCAAATCCTGTTCTGACTGAAGAAAACTGTTTGGCAGAAATTACGGTGGGGGATTTGTTGCAGTTCACATAGATAACTGGGATAAAGTGCCAGTAATTGGAAATGTCGTGGAAGTTAAAGAAGAAACCATTAAGGTTCACTACTGGCAGGGATCTTTCAAAGGAAAGTTTAGGCCTCAGAATGTTCCAAGAAGCTGCAGTCCTTTGGTAGACGAGCTTCCTAAAACGTGTGTCATCCTTTGCTCATTTTCTCTGTCAGATGAGAATAAACTTTTACCATCTACCAGAAAATATCTACATGAGGAGTATGCTAGATTAAGAAATCAGAATGCAGCTTTAACTAACGACGGCTAGAGCTTAATTTGCGAGATAGTTATTGTAAATACTATCGTTTTTTTTATTTGCCAAAGATACGTTTTCTCTTTTTTCGTCGGAAACGTAAAACGTAACATGACAAGCTAATTATTTGGCGAAAGATTCAACAAGGAAAATTAACTAAGCATTATAAAGAATTCACATCAGTTCAGTGGAACTACTCATTTGACAGTTTTAGTTTAGATATTTCAGTTGCTTTATTCTTTATGATTTTTCCATTGTTTTATTCATTATATGTCATTTATCAATATAAACCTATTCAGTTGATTTGGCAAGATTAAAGTGGTTTTGTTTGCCTTTTAGGTACTCAATGTGATTACGGTTGTGCTGCGGTGTGATTTTATACAGCCCAGTGTGATAACTGCAAAACAAATCTCATCTTTTAACTAAACTTATGGTTATATTGATAGTTTGTTCTAGAAATCTGCAAAAGCATCGGTTCTGGAGGAGAGTGGTATGGAAAATTTCTGAAACCACCTTTAAACAGAAAGGTGGTTTCAATAATAATTGCCAGTTGTTTCAGAAATTTCCGAAACCACTGGCAGTTGTTGCTTTGCAAAATTAGAAAATAATGTGACATGCCAATTAGTTTTCAGAAAATTCTTAAACCTTTCTCGTTAGTTTTTTATTAGTTGGTTTTAAAACTCTTTGACTCATTCGTTGAAGATACGAATCGTGGTTGTTGGTTTTGCTGACCAGCAGTTACAGACACGAACAGGAACAACTGGGCTAACACAACGAGCATATAGACTGATAGCCGAAAGCTTATGACTGTTTTTAACTTTTTTAACCAGAGAACGCTTTTACATTTTAACAACGAGCATACTTTATTCAGGCTGTCGGCCATGCTTTCTACACACATCACACACACACTCGAGCTCGCATGCACAACACTGCTGACCAATTACAGCAGGCCTACCAACAGTTTCAGAAATTTGTGAAACCAACAACTACGATTTCCGATCATATACCAATCTGGTATAAAAATGCTATTTATAAAATGATGATAATGCTTGCTTGGCTTCAGAAATTTCTCGGAAACCATGAATATTGTGTTTGACAGTGTTCCAAAACCATTCTTAGACAAATCTTATCTCAAAATGCTCTCCATTAAATGATGTTAATGTTTGCTTGGTGTCAGAATTTTGGAAACCGCAGTTATGTTAGGGAAATTCACAAAATGTAGTTTTCCAGACGGAAAATTCTCCATTCTGTCAAAAATGATCACTGTCAGTCTAATTTCAGCCGAGAAAAAGTGGTCAAGAATTGCGTCTTAACTAAAATTTTGCTCTTACGTCCAAAATCGCTTAACTGTTAATAAAATCAGCCGGCCTTATAGGAATTGAAAGTCGGATGATTTTAACCTTTTACAGCTCGATTTCTGCGGAAAACTCAAATTACGGAAGAATAAATTAAAGTTAACAGATTTCTTACCGCATTTTAACTTAAAGTCGGGCGAAAAAGGTAGATAACTAGAGATTTCAGCCGAAAACTGAACTTTAGAATAGCCCTCAACATTTTGGAACGTGTTTCAGTAATTGCATTCCACTTAATGATTTGTTTTAATCAGCCTACAGAGTCTTAAATAATAGGAAATAACCCGAGTAGCCTGCGTAGCTGCGGCGCCTGTTGCGAGGACTCGTCACTTCCCATTCCCCTTTCGACTTTGCCGTTGTTTTGCGGGTAGCTTTGTCAGCTTTGGCTTCCCAACAAAACCGCCATTTACGCAGGCTATAACCCAAACAAAATACAATTAACTGACACAAAGCTAAGGTAATTTAATTGGAAAAAAACCCGGCCTGAAAGGCGATATTCATCACTAAAGTTTAAGAGATAACGTGAGATAAAAGAAACCGCCATATTTGCTAGAAGAGCGAGCAATTAAAAGTAACGACGTCAGAGTTGTTAATGCACCTATCAATGTTAGTCCCGAAGGGTTTAGGGATACGGGATGGGGTGGGGGATTTGATCCGAAGCGCATATTTTGCCTCAACCCTCCCGACCCTTGGCAAAAGTTCAAGTTCAAAGTTCCCCACCCTGGGGACTGAGAATCAAGAGTTTCGCCAAAAGCCTGAATGATGAAAAATAAACACATGATTGATGAAGCGTACGCAAACTCATGAATATGCAGAAAGTGTCATTGTATGTGAAACATGTCTTGAAAATGATGGGAAGAATTTCTTTCCAAACAAAGAACACTTAAAGAAACCGGCCGATGGTCTATAAAAAAGATTGGGCCAATTTTCCTCACCTTTCGTACCTCCATTTTATTTTTGCCTCACGAGGACTTGGTATTTTAAGATGGCGAGTCACTCGTATCCACGCTCTCTCGGTCTTCAAGAAGGCAGCATCGTACCATATCCTCACTGCATACTCATTACCTCATCGCATAAGATTAAGTTATGGGAAGAGTCCGCGACTGATGAGGCAGTAGGCATGCAACGAGGATAAGAGCATGTAGGGGCTTGGTCAACCTCCACCAGGGGAGGCGGGCGGGTCGCAAGAGACGACTGTCTTTGTGGAGTACAGGACGAAAAGATCACGCTCCAAGCGGAGAGACCAAATTTAAACTCAAAATGGCGCAAAGTATTACTGACGCTATCAGCACGGGGGGAAACGGGGGAATGTGATGGAATAACGGCGTGTTTTGCAACGAGCTAATTAATTATGCAGTGAGAAAAGCAGCGTGTGTTTTAGTCCAAGCTCAGGAAACGGTCTTTGATGAATATTTCTTCACTTTTCAGGTTTGGTCAAACCTACCCATCCTGGGGTCAATATTATTTTCACAATTTGTCAAAATTCTTCACCCGGGACGTGAAATGTAGATCCAAAGTCGACTGTCGTTTTTCAATCACCATGCCATCCAGCGTCGACCGAACTCAATCAAACGTTCGATTGCGTTCGATTGCTCAAGATGTTTTGGGAGCGGGTCAACATTGACCTGCTCCCAAAGTCAGTGGCTTTGTAGCTCAGTTGGTTAGAGCATCGCACCGGTATCGCGAGGTCACGAGTTCAAACCCCGTTTAAGTCCTGATTTTTTTTTTTCAGGCTTCTTTACGCAAGTGCAGCAGAAAATTGCGTTATAACTGCGAGGATCATCCTCCACTTGATGCTTGTGGTTTCTTTTTTTATTATTTCAGTTTCGCAGCTTAAATTTTAGTTTAGGGAGCTCAAATGGCTGTGTTTGAATGCCATGTTTCCGTTAGTTTAGTGTTATTCATGAAGTTTTTAAAAGTATTTCCCCAATTTTATTTAAAACTGGGAAGGGAGGTGCAGCTCATCTCCAGTATAAAACTGAACTTACAGCTGAAGTAAAACAAAGAAAACGAAAGATTGTTAACAATAAATCTACAACAAAACAAAAGTTCAAAAAACTAAATAAAATTTTTCAGGTTCATTTACACTGGAGATAAGTCGCAGATGCCTTACCTTAATGTACCTGTTCAAGTTTAACTTATTTACTGACTGTGATTGATTGTTGATTGTAGTAATATTTATGCCACAGAATACATGAGACAAATAACATATTATGACCTGTTGTTATTGGAGTCTCCATTTTATTGTTCATTCCTTTTCTTTTATTTATCACTGTTACGAAAAATTACTGCGTGACTTGCGTTACTGTCTGGAAGTGTCTAGAATCGTCTGCATATTTAATTAGTGCTGAATCATCGTGATTCCGTAATTCTATTTTAAGCCGTTTGCATATGTCGCTGTAAATAGTTTTTCATTGTAATGTTTCTTTATTTAGTCGAGTCGGAAAGTTCTAGAATTTTATTGTGTAGAGTATATTAGCCGGTCGGTGTAGCTTTAGAGTTTTTCTAAGCAGTGTGTTTGTTGAAGAAAGTAAAGAGAAGTAACTTGAGAGCTGAGAGCTGAGAGCGTTTGGCGGAGGCCGTGTTTATTGAAGTTGACAGAGGTCGTTTATACAGTTGGCGGAGGCCGTGTTTATTGAAGAGTGACAGAGGTCGTTTATACATTTGGCGGAGGCCGTGAGTATTGAAGTTTGACGGAGGTCGAGTATAATTTTATAAGCCTAGTGTGAGCTTATTGTGAAGTCTTGTGCGGAGTTTACTACTTTCGTTTGGAATAAATAACCTTGTTGCTGTTCCGACAACCCTGCGTTCTGTTTAGTCTACAAACAACCCACTTCTCACTCGTCACAACACAATCGAACTCGTAACAATCACTGTTGTTTTTATTGCATCCTGGTGAGTTCAGGGGGTAAAAATAGCAATGACCAGAAGCAGGGCTGTAATCTAGCGGCTTAAGCGACTTATTAATCTTTTGCCTTTGGACAACCAGGAAGTATTAGTTTTGAACTAAACTTCAGTATATCCTGGGCAACATGGATTTCAAGGGTTTAGAGAGTTTGGGCGCCCAAGTACTCATGATTCTCGCAGAACAGCCTTAATAAGTCTATCAGGGTGCACAGTTCTCTTGAGTACTGTATTTATTATGTTTACACTAGGGCTGGGGTCGCACTAGAGACAAAACTGAGACAAGTTTGTTTAGATAACCAAAAAATCCGTCAAATTCCTGTCATCAGTTGGCCACGCCAAGTGCGACCTACTTGTCCCGACGCGGACAAAAACTTGTCCGCGGAGACAAATCTTCAAAGGCGCCGTCGTCCTGCCTCGGAGCACGACTTTTTGCGAACAACAAACAAAAATTGTTTTTCTTGTGATAAACCTGTCAGTCAATTCTGTAAAACTTGAGTTTTCTTTGGTTCACTTTTCACTTTTCCTCGCGAACTTTGTAGTGCAGTGTTTCTTCACAGTCACATAATCATGAATCCCAGTTATCCGTTTTATTTTAACATCGATCCGGACCAAACTAACCTAAACGAGGCGCAAGACCGATATAGGCCAGGGCAGTTATTCTGGAGGCGGAATCAAAGCGCCCGTATTTGAACGAGGGAAGCGAGGAGAATGATCCTTTGAGCATCATTAGCTGTATTTACGTTAAGAACATAGAAACAAAAACAAGGAATAGAGCGAGATGGCGCGGATTCATTGCATCGGATCGTTGAGCGCGAAATGAGCGGGAAATGATATGCATTCGTGAGTGCTCTTGTACTGACAGGTCTTATGTTTACTTAAGTTCACGTCTCTGATGATTGTGTCTATAGTGCGACCTCAAATGACAACATTTCAATTGTCTCGGACAAGTTCTGAGACAAAATTGTCCGCGCTATCTTCAGACATTTTAAAGACTTGTCTCTAGTGCGACCCCAGCCTAGGTTCAAATATACCCCTAGAACTGTCAGTTATATCAGTTCAACACATTTTAATTAATTTGGAAGAAAGTTGCCTTAAGTCGCCTTAAATTGCATAAAGTCGCAATAATTTTGTTGCCAAATTTTACTAAAGTCGCCTTAAGTCGCCCAAAGTTATACGGCGACTTAAGGTCCAAGAGGAGGCCTTGCAGTCGATTTAATTTTGTCATCGCTAAAGAACCCTTCATATAAGAACGGTCGCACATACGTGAGTAAAATATTCCAGAATAGAACTCGACTCGGGCTTGAACTAGATTCGTGCTACCATAATACTCGCGTTTCAGCAATGTAAGGAGGTCGTTTCGACGCTCTGTACGTACGTACTCTCACCGATTTCCAACTGCCAAATCATCCCAAACAAAATGGTAACATCAGTTGTCTTCAGTCCATTTTCCTTTCCAAGTATTAATTAAGTGCAAGGTTGTCGAAACAGGTGTGTAACTGTCGTAAAATGTCATCAAAACCAATAAAAAAGAAACTGTGCAGTTCTCCATCGATAGTGTTTACATTTGCATCTGCATGGCGACCACAGGCAACGACTCACTTGTTACAAACTCGCTAGCGTTGAAATCGAAAACTCCTCGCAATTTGCGACACTGTACTGTACACTGACACTGTACGCCATTTGGCCTTGAATGACGTTTCCAAGATCTTCCGCTTTCCCTCCCCCTCCCCCTCTTATCAAAGTTGTTAACAGTGCAACACCATGCTCGAAACTTTGAGGAACAACTTTGAAAGGGGGAGAGGGAGGGGGTGTGTATTGTATCTCACAGATTGTTAGCAGCAGCGTTTTAGAGAAAGAAGAGACGCTTTTGATTGCGACTGTCTGAACAATTTTGCAACTGGTTGTAGCGTAAAAATCGAAAACTCAGCTGGCGAGAAATTGAAAATTTGCCGAGAACTCGCTGAGAACCAAAACTTTCCCAAAGCAACTCAACCATAGTTCTCCAGAATTTGACCATGCATTTCTAAACCTGACCATGCGGGTAACTTTTGCTCCCAACGTCAGTGGTTTCATAGGCCAGTTGGTAGAGCATCGCACCGGAATCGCGAGGTCATGGGTTCAAACCACGTTGAAGTCCTGATTTTTTTTTTCAGGTTTGTTTACGCAATTGCAAAAATTGTGATCAGAACTGCGACGATCATTCTTCGTTTGATTTCATATCCGCAGTTCACATATGATTTCTTTCATATGCATCATTCACTTTTGTAACTCAGTGATATAAAAAGCCCTTTAGATCAGGATTTACAACTTGATAGGCATTTGGCAGCAACGGCTTATCATAGTGTAAAAACCCTTGATTTCACAAGCTAAGTTCTCGCAAACCGCGTGCTCGAGTTTCTTGATCTTTCTGGGAAAGCAATCACTTGAGTTTTTTCTACCCCTCCCTTGAATCAATTATCTGGAATCTGCAAAAATGTTGCAGACACGTGACCAGCCGCAACCAGGGTACTTTCTCGAGGGAGGATGGGAGAGGACCTTGGGAACGAGGTTGCCGAAAGTGACCAGGCCTCCCTTTGGTCCTTTCGGAAGAATATCATAGACAGGACTTCTGGATGACTTGGATTGGGACATTTCAACGAAGTTTACTGGCCAAACGCCACCTAAAAGCTGATGTTTTGATATGGGTACCATGGTGGTGGAACAGTAGGCTGTAGAAAATTGCTTCTCTTGACAATTAAAGTATACAAAACGGGCACACCAAAAAAATGTACCGGAAATAAATAACTAAAGTATTTTGCGTGTTTTGCGATAAAAAAGTAGAATTCTCACAAATATCACCAATTTTGACAAAAATGTGACTGTAATCCCGCCTTAAGGCCCAAGAAAGAAAGGCGGAAACCACCCTTGTACTGGTAAAGGCTAACGAACTGAACTTAAGAGAAAAAAGTCTGTTAAACTAAATTTAAGAACTGGGTGGGGTCAGAATATACGTGACTGGCACCTTTTGACAAAGTACTGAGCAACTGCTAACTCTTAAATTTATCATCAAATAAGTTTATTTTTAGTTCTAAGAGCGTAGCCATCCCGTGATGACCCGCGGGTGGAAGGGACTTGGCAGAACGATAAAGTTTAAATGTGCAACTTTTTTTTATGTAAATCAGCCAACTTCCTCGTGCTGCTGTTGTTCAGTTCGTGGTTTTCCAGGGGGGCAGCTTTACAGAACATTAACACTTGCAGGAAGAAGAATCAAACGTTTTTGAAACAGGAGGAACAAGAGATGTTACTGAAATCAATAACTTGTCAGAAGCAAGAATAATTACCATACCAAAAGTTAGTTTTACCGACTGACTTGATAAAACCAAATGGTAGTGAAAAGAAAAGAAACGTTTTAAAAACAGGAATTAAGGATTATGAGACAGGCCCTGTTGCAAAAATGTATCTTTGAAGTTTCTTGTTTACTTAAAGCATTAGCGTACCATGCTGAATCACCATTGTTTATCCACATTTTATAACGAAACCTTGTTCTTAAAAAAATATTCAAATTCAGACAGATGATGCCATTCACCAGTTCACTGCTTTGTCTCCCATTATGCTTGGCAAGAACACGCAAGTTTCTGATAAAAACATGCTATATGGCTGATAGGTTTTTACAGTCTTAATCACTACTGAGGCGAAAGTGGCGAAAGTGGTCTTGATTAGTTCTGACAGCGCCGGTTGATATCGAGGATTGGTTTGTCGTGTTTGGGCATCGTGCGAAGGTAACGCCTAGGTTAGAGTGCGTGTGATCCCATCCGTTAAGCCAAAATAGTCAAATGCCGTTATTTGGCGTCGTTTGGATAGGAGGACTGTGTTCGTCGATAAATGGCTCGATGTTGGGACTGGAGGCTGGATTTCAGACCGGTTCTGACACCATGTTATGCGGCGAGCAAAAGAAGCAAGACGTCCACATTGAAACACAATTTATTATACCCGCCGAAGCACGCGATCATCCGGGAATATGGGATTACATAACAATCAAATGCGAGTAACGCAAAAACAGTAACGTGATATAACGTGAAAAGGATACCGAAAAAAGAAAACGTCTAAACAGTTTGCACGGGTTACAGTGGACAGGGAACTATTGAGATGACGGTGGAAATTTTCATGATCAGTTTCTGCCGGTTACTAGACGCTCTGTAAGCGTTTACCTGGAATTCCTTGTGAGGCAGAAGTAGACGCCCGCTGTAGAAAGGTTTGGAAGCAACGGAAACGGAAACGGCTTTTAGAACTGACTCCCTTCTGACCTCTTCTAAAATTTGCTAAAAATAAAATTATATTTCAGAATAAAGAGTAGCGAGAAAAACGACGTTTCAGCGACGACATGTGCCGAAACGTCATGTTTTTATCTCGCTACTCTTTATTCCGAAATATTTTTCAAAACCTTTCGTTATTCGTAGAATTAAATCATAATAACCGAAAAACATTAAGGCCGGCTTCAACCAACGAAGAATTTGTTTTACACAAGAGGTTTAAGGTCACTTTCTATCAATGAAAATTCAAGTATTTGTCTGAATTCACAACATAAACATTTCTAAGGTGAAGAAGGCTTTCCAACCCTGTTTGTTTTCGAACGGATGGTTTGGTTTTAATTGTCATTGACTCGATGAGTGAATAAAGCCAGCTACAATTAGTTCACCATGTTTATCGCCGCTGTTTGTGTTTTATTAATTATTTCTAATAAAGCTTTGATGGCCTAAGAACAAGACTTCATTTGATGGAATTTGTTTCATTGGCCGTTTTCATTTTGGCCGTACAGTTAGCCTGCGAGGAAGCTATACTAGCCACAACTGTACAGATCAGAATATGTTCTATACGCCAAGCGTTATCTCTGGTCAGCAGATTCACAAATAGCATAGGATCGAACTATCGAGCAAAGGAGTGAAATTAGCCTTACTCCTGCAACTCAGAAATAGCATGCAACAGTTTTCCGAGTTAAAAAGTAACAAAAATCTTCCTCAAGTTAGCTCGCAGGCCTGGAGACCAAAAATGGGCAAATCCAGTGGATTACTGCATAAATTCGCACAATATTTTTCTATATTTTCAAATCATAAGAAAAATTCAATGAAACAAACCATGCAAATCTTCTTTGTTTAACACAAAGCGTCTCTTTTTTATCATATTTTGTGGGAGAGGGGCTGGGAGAAAGTAGGGAAGGTACCGTTGGTTTGAAGGACCATTCAGAAAGGAAAGATAGGCCCGCGTGGAGTGTTAACTACTTTTGCGTGAAAAACATTGTTCCTTGTTTGTATACAGCAAACTATACAAGAGGATCATCACAAAACCAAAGCAACTGTTCATTCCCAATTTACATACATAATTGTTTCGTTTCGATCTTTTAAATTCTAAAAATAATCTCTTGCAAGAGTCTCACATCTGCTCACGGTCAGGGAACGCTGAACAGTATAAAAATCTGGGAGATATCACTATCCTGGCTCCCGAAATGTTCTTTCCCGGCTGCCGTCTGCGTCTGAAAAAAGCGCATGCTTAAGCTCCCTATTATGTTATCACAAAATCTAGGTATCCAGGCTTGCAAATCTGCAAGCTTTCACATTTTCCGGCTCACTTGGCCAGAGCTGCAGTTGTAAATATCACAAACCCGGCTTTGGAAATTTGTAGCCAATGCTAGGCTTAGCTCCTACAACGTTATGTTAATAAAAGGGTGCATGAACGAATGAAGGAATGACGATTTCTTGAATATGAACTGATCAACTTCCTCTCAACCTTACTGAAGCCTTGAGTGACAGATTTGACTTCCTAAAGGGAAAACGCCACCTTCATTGCATAGCTGTCCATGCTTTAGAAAACTTAGAAACTTAGAAAAATGCTTAACTGCTATGTGATTAAATTCCCTTCTGAGAGCCCATTTTGCTTTTGGGATTAAGTTCCGGTGCTTTATTTAAACCCTTCGTAGGGATTGTCGTTCCATCTCAAAGATGTACTGACTGTATTTTTCATTTTCTCATGGAAGTACATAGCGAGGGAACAGTGTGTCCGCAATTTACACCTGCCTTAGTGAAATTTGCAACTCACTTTGCCGTTTGCCGTTGAGATCCTTTTAAAATTGGAGGTTGGTGGCTTGTGGATGAAGTATGGCATTTGACGAAACTTTACCCTTTGACAGGCTTGACACTAAATGCCTAATCTAAATACAAAGAAAAGTCATTCAAAACGAAATCTTTGAAACAAACCTTAGTGGAATTAATAAAAAGAGGAACTCTACTTATTAAGCGTTTAAAAAAAATTGCCAGTGACACTCTGCCAAGGAAATCAGTATATATGTAAGCATGGCTCACGGATAAATTAGTCACATATAATATTGAAAACGGATGTAAAGTTAACCAAAGGTTGAATGCAGGTCATCGCGCAGAATGCTATTGTCTTTCGCGACATGTACTTGCAGTGCATAATTTTACAACGGGCGGCATATTAATTTGCATATCCATAATGAGTCGGCTGTGATTGGTTGAAAAATTTAGCTTTAGTAAACTCGACTCTCTCAGGAGATTTCAACGCCTGTCAATCCTACCGTTCAATGTGTGAAGCGAATCGAAAGGTGTGATAAAGTGAACAATAGCGCTCTAATGAAGGCGAGCGACACTCTTAACCAAGGATTTTATAATATATATTTCTCTCAAAGAACGTAACATAACTATGACATAACTATTACCGTTCAGTATTCGCTGTTCAGTGATGTGTATTGTTTGAGGAGTTGGATTCAACTGGATGTTACTAGCAGATCACCGTGAGTAATTTTTCTAAAATGTAGCAAAACTCATATAAATTTGGCGTAACTCGCTTTAAAGCGCTGACGAGTCTAACAGGAACGCTTGAAAGATCGTTGAAATAATCATAGAAAGGAAATAAACTGCAAGAACGTCTACCTTTTGGATGCTTAGAATGTGATTATTTCTGTTTTGGAGAGTAAACGAATAACAAAAAGACGACTAAAATACTGCTTCCTGTGTTATCTGGTGCTTGTTATTTTGGCTTCAGTTTATAGGGAAGGGGTTTTGTAGGAGCGAATACCCAGGATATGACGACTTCTTAGCTATAGGTTTAAGCCGCACTGAAAAATGTTTCAGAAACCGACGCCTTATTGTCGAAATTTCGAGCTGCTGCGGCTTTCCAAAAAATCGCAAGGTAATCTTTACTCGATTAGCCCTTTAAGGGCCTTTGTCATGATAATGCGCATGTGTGGTATAGAGACTCACACACTGCAGTTTTTTTTCCATGCAAATGACAAGAGCATCAATATTTATATAATTTACACCTTTCAATTTTCTGTCTTCCATCTTTTCGCAATTTTTTTTTCTGCTTTTATTTGGAAGCAACGCAGCGTGTTGTTTGGGAAGCTTTGTTCCACTCCTGCTTCCAGTGCATTTCATTCAGCAGATTAAGGGAATTACTAAAGTAAATTTTAAAACTTAGCTTAACTCAAACAAAATTAGGGTCGGATCATTTACATTCACTATCAGAATCTATCTATCAGAATCGTTTGAAAGAATGATTAAATAAACACAAAAATGAAATTAACTACAAGACTGTCTAACGCTGATATTTACGTTTGGAATGCGATTTTAACTTCTTGGAAGAGTAAATAAACAACAACAACAATGACATTCTAAGAAAGTGTTTTTGTTGGAGCAAATACCAAGTGGTATGTTTATTTCTTTAGCTATATATTTAAGCCCCCAAAATGTTTCGGAAACGAACACCGTATTTTTGGAAATTTGGAGCTGCCGAAGGCCTCCCAATAAAATGCAAGTAGGCTTTTACTCAGCTCTTAAAACGAACTCGATTTTTCCTTTGAAATCCAAAAAGAAACTAGTTTTCATATGTTGAACTTAATTCTCCAAACATGATTTCCTTGGAGATTTTCGAGTTTTAATTAAGGTGATCTTTATTATTATCTATTTATTCGGTGGGGACGTTGTACGCAAAAGTTTGGTTTTATTAACGGAGTTGACAAACGTAAATGGGCCGCCGTACGTTCTAAAAGCTGACGTTTCGAGCGTTAGCCCTTCGACAGAGCGAATGGAGGAATAATGGGTTGTGCGCTATTGGTGACAACAATGAATGGCAACGTGAAAAATGTGCTTATTCAATCCCCACCACATATAAGCATATAAGTTTTGCCCGGGCTTTGTCATCAACGCTATTTTTCCTTTTATAAATTACTTTTAAATTATTCCTTAAAGAAGTCTATACGATTTGTCAGGAATGATGTTTAGCGATTGACAATCAGTTAGTTCAAAAATGTGGTTTTCCCCGTTCAAATTCAATTTGGACTTCACGATCTCTTTCAACGCATCTATTTCAAACTTAACGAGCCTCTTTGGTTTCTTTGCAGGTGACTGCCGTCGCCTTAGGTTTGTTCCCCCAGTTGATGGTAAACGTCTAGAGAGTCACATCTTTTTAAATCTTTCAATTGGAATGTACACACCATGTGAGCATCGCTGCGTCATGGAAAGTAAATGCGTGTCGGTCAACATCGGTCCATCGATAGAGAATGACAAAGTTACCTGTGAACTGAATGATGCTGATCATTTACAGTTTCCTGATGATCTGAAAGATCACCCTGGGTGGACATACAGAGGCACAGAGGTGAGAAATGCAAGAAATGTATGCTGACTTAATCAGAGTCATGAGTCCGTGAGATACCCGCAAATTGTAAGGCAATGCATCAGCACATCTCTATGTTGTATCACTGTTGTACGTCACTCCATTAAACATGTGAGTTGCTAGTTACCGCATTTCTGTCCTGACTGTGTGCTCTTCTCTGCCTGAAGAAGCGCTTGTCAACAAATGCAGTTGGCAAAAATAACTGTAATCAGATGATGACGTTAAAGATGATCCTTGGACAGTTTGTGGTGGGTGGGCGTGTGGAGGCGAGAGTGCGGTGGTAAAAAAAAAATAGTACAGGAAATTGCACTACCTATGATTATCAGGCAAGAGTTATCAAAAACTAACTGAGGAGCCTTTTGGGAACTTTAATCACTATTAACGAAAGATTCGTACCAATATTATATTAATAGCACATATAAATCAAGTTGTAGAGGGTCATTTGTTTTGTAACTAACACTATCAGTATTAACCATAAAAAAGATGCGAATTTTAAAAGCTTAAACAGCCAACTGAAAATAACCGAGAAAACGTTTCAACAAATTAAAATTTCTAGTTTTAAGTGATCTGTTTGTCACTTTTGTCCTTGGCTCGATTATCGGACTGCGTCATTGAAAATGCTGATCACGACGGTCACATAGATGGTGACGGTTAACTGATGTGATGGTGGATAGTTTGAAATGTTCATCATGACTTAATATGTTGATATCTTAAAGAAATTGCTGTTATCACAATCACCACCGCGAGTACCATTATCATTGTCATCGCTATCTATCGTTGTCGTCATAACAAATCATCATCATTATCGTCATCATGTTTACAAAATGAATATCTGACTGCATTTACCCCTGCGATAGACCCTCCTCCAAAATGGCGGCCGAAAATTTAAATAAGTGAAAATAAAAAACGTATGGCAGCACTAGAAAGAACGCCTTTATTTTAGTAACCCTGCAAAGTTTCAGCATATTAGGTGTAATATCAGCTGAGAAAATGTATGTTGAACCACTTGAATGAAAAATTTACAGACGTCGGTAAATTTTTCATTTTTCAACAAACATTTTCTCAGCTGATATTACACCTAATATGCTGAAACTTTGCAGGGTTACTAAAATAAAGGTACTCTTCCTATTTCTGGTATCAAGTTTTTCATTCAGTTCAATTTTAACTCATTCAAATCCATTGCCGCCATTTTGGAGAATGGTCTATTGATACTGATGCTTTGTGTTCTTAACAGAATCCTTGTTCCGGCCGGAATCCGTGTTTTCACAACGGAACTTGTGTGAGTGGGTACAGTGACAAAAAATTTATTTGTCTATGTCCTGATGGATACACAGGAGAACAGTGCGAACAAGGTGACAGTAAAAGCCCTTCAATGTAATCTCTCATTACAATTACTCAATTTGTTTCGTTTACTTTTACTTTGACTTGACAGATTTAAAATTAGAAAAGTGGGACATGAAAATCACAAAATTCATGTTGATACAACGGTGAATATTTCTATGCTATCATGTACCAGCTCTTCAGTTAGATAGATTATTGCAGGTTGCACCACACCTTTAGTGTTTGAAATCATTGTTTAAAATTAGGGAATTTGAGTAAAGAATTATCGACTCCCCTAATAGGTTTAATTTACATTTCGTTCTCTTTGTTTCTTAGATATCGATGAATGCAAGGAGGGCAGCCACGACTGCCACAAAGATGGAACCTGCATTAATACCGTTGGACACTTCAATTGCACTTGTAATCCCGGTCATAATGGAGACGGACGACAGTGTTCAGGTAAAATTGCAAATAATTCAGCGAACTTTGAAATAGTGATACAATAAAGTTCTACGTTTAAACAGAAGAACTTATGGAAAAACTACCGGTGGTGATGTAGGAAATTGCATGTCCATCTTGTGGGGCCACATGCAAGTTTGGTCTCCTCAACAAACGTATTTAAGCGAGTTGATTCATTGAAGCAGAGTCGGGCAACCAGGCTAATGGTTAAAAACAAGTTATAGTCGAACCTCTCCACGCAGCCATTGCAACGAACATTCAATCATCCACAAACGAACATTGAATGAAACGCAGAAAAATAATATTGCAAATTTTAAGATTGTCCTGATCAATATTATCCAAGTATGGACCTTTACATCTTCCCAGTTTCTAAAGTAAAAATTATTTTCTCAGATATCAACGAATGTGATTCCGGACAACACAACTGCAGCTTAAATGCTGTTTGCTATAACATTAAGGGATCTTACATCTGCAACTGCCTTCCGGGATATTACAGAGTTGGAAGAAACTGCACGCAGTTTAAGGGTAATTAACGACAATTTCCTCTTAGATTTCAAGTTTTAACCTTGATGAATTTTAAACTTTGATTTTCTGCTGGCAAGTAAGACAACGCTAGTAGAAAAACAAGGACCCTGTACAGTTTCCTACAGACTGCAGATTTCATTTATCTTCTTTCTACCGAAGATCTCTCTAGATTTTCCCCATCGAAAAGATCGAAACAAATTGTAAAGAAGAGTCTTCTAAAACACACGAACGGTTGCTCAGTCTTTATGCATATCATTTCTTTGTCATTACTCCGGCTCATAACGCCAAGAGTTTAGAAATGAAATGTGTTTAAGCCATTGTGACCGCTTAGAATTGAGGGGACGTTCCGCCAACGCATGTTTTGCTAAACAGCTCAAGGGCAGTTCTAACAGTGGGTGGGTGACTCTGAGTTGTGTGTCAAAAGCACAGGGCTAGGGGGGGGGGGGAGGCGGGCCAGGGAAGGGGGTGTGGTGGCTGCTTTAAGACTTTCTCTGCAGTTAGAGTTTACAGTGTAGGATGCCTTGGAAATTTTTCCTGCTCTAGTGTATGCCAGGGCCGAGTGCTCGATGCATGGTTAGCGATCACCCACGAAAAATACCATGACAACCTATAGGTTTTAATATAACTTAGCCCATTGTTAGCCCCAACCATGTTTCGAGCAACTCAGTCCTGAATGATAGTTTTCTTTCTGTGGGTGATTGGCAGTTGTGTGAGCAAAGCACAGGGGTGGGAAGGCTGTCTTTTGTACTTTGTGACTGCAGCAGAATTTGGTTGTTTTCACAATTTCTGCAGGCACCTTTTGACACTCAAATCCAGTTAGATATATATTATTTGCTTGTTCTTTTAATTTATTTTTTATTAATATTTTTGTCATAAATTATTTTTTCTTTTAACATTTTTATTTTACTCATAAGTTCTCCTTTTTTAGCATAATATTGTATTTTACTGAAACCTTTATTTTTATTTTTATCATTGTTAATTTCTTGCACGTCTATTTATATTCATTATATTTATTATTTATATAATTGACATCACTTTATTTTTTTGGTGTTAAATATACTCCTAATTGTGCCCGAGGAGCACCAGAAACTTCTTTTTACTTTGTTTACAATAATCAATATTTTCCAAGAGCACCAAAACTTGGAGCTGGTGTTACAAAATTAGACGCTACATATGTAATTTTATCAACTGTAGAAGGACCCCTTTTTCTTGCCAGAGCCCCACCTGATTGATTTTTTACAAATTTTGTTTTAGTTATACCACATTCAGCACATGTTCATTTCATCATTAAACGTCCATTTTTTGCTTTAACATATTGTTCACTACCTGGAATACATTCAGTTTGTTTTTTTTATTTTACAGAATATGATTATATGATTATATACATAATTTACATATTTTTAAAATAATTGTTTATGAATTTTTCATTATAATTTACATCACTAATACTAAATCTGTTTAAAAATTGTATAATAATTTTCACCCAATAACTATCGATGAAGAAAATATATACAATAATATATACAATAATATCCACATAAAACACTATTAATATTTTGATAAGGAATGTTATTGTATATTACTTTCATTTTATCTTTTTAGCTCTAATTTCATATTCTCGAGGATAATGCATACCAGATGAATCAAAATACCATAATGTTGTTTTATTATTAATTGCTGGAGCACAACATGTCCAATGAGTTCCCTGGTTTTCAAATTCATCAAGATTAATAATACAAGGTGAATAATGTTTAGGCATATATTCATTTCTACTGAAAATACCTTTAATTGGAATGTGCAAATAATTACACCAATTTTGAAGATCAAGATTTGATAATGGTCTATTTTCAAATTTTAAAGAATGTTTCCGAGTATTGGTATTCCCTTGAATAGGCTGTTTTTTCCAACAATTATTCCCTTTCCTTTTTTCTTTCTTCCTCTTCCTCTTCCAATTGCATATGGATATGAAAAAGGATTGGGCAAACAAATTAATCTTGGTTTGGGCGAGACTTCTAAACCTTCACCTGAAAATGGATGCAACCCATAACCTTGAATATATGGATGTAAACTTCTACCAGTTATTTTCTTGATACTTTAGTAACTGCAACTATCAAAGGTGGTAATACAATACCTGCTAATGTGGTATATATACCCATACCAGTTTGTTTTTGAGTTGGTTTTAAAAATAATGCACCAGACATTCCTAAAGCTTGATTAAAATCATCTTTTTGTTTTGGAGTTAACATCCCTGATAACCCTTGCATATTTGAAAGAAAACGATTAGGAATCAATGCATCTGTTTTATTTAAATAATGTTGTCTTACTAAAGGATTATTAGCTAATTGCATAGCCATACCCATTGGTATAGTGCCGCCAGATTGCAATCCCTTACCAAATATTTTAGTAATTCCCAGTTCTCCAAGTGCAGATCCTACAGCTCCAACAGCACCTTTAACTAATGGTTTTGCAGCTTTCATGGCTAATTTACCAAGTGTACCCCATATACTACTTCCATGTCTAACAGCTTTTCGTATTTGTGTTTTACTTATTTTAATATCTGATCCAAGACCAGTAGCCATTGCTTTTTTTTAAATTCAGTATTAATGCTATCAACCCATTAGCTAAGACAGGAATATGAACACACCTTGTGGGATAAAGGGGTAGGGGATTAAGCACTCCAGTCGCAAAATAGCTGACATAACATGTTGGTCTAAAGCTAAAGTATTATGCAACAAAGAGAGATGATAATTCTCTCTCAAGGGTTATAATCCCTTGGCTGGGGAAGGGGTAGTAATCCCCTACAGGAGGTGATAATCTTCCGGGATAATACTCATTCCCATGGCAACACAACTATAGGGGTACCGATCCCCAGAATGAATAGCTGCCATGAGCCTATGGGTGAAAGTATGACCAGCATGGGAGCACTTAATCCCAAACCCTGAATTTATTATACTATTAACAAATATAAACACTTCTTAATGAGCAGAAAATTTTAGCAATAGGATTAACAATGTGCTATCTTATAAAGGAATATATATATATATATATATATATACCTGACCTTATGAAAACCAGGTCGACGAAAATTCGAGGCTTTTTAGAACTTTCTTTGCTATTACCTCCGTTGTTCAACAAGGACACTTAACTTTTTGCTTATTACCAGATTACAGTGTCGACGAAAGGAAAAAAAAAGAGAACATGGCTATTTGCTATATAATTAGACATGAAATCGACGTAACCTCTGACCTGAACTATCGTGTGGGCAGTAGTGTCAGTTTTGCCCAAATCTTGCTTTGAAACGTCGGCCTTGCCGAGAGCAAAGTTGCCGTCGGAAAGAGGCATCGATTTGCACGAAATCAAGCAACGTTTTAAACCGAATTCCCTGGTGGCTAACACAAATAACAGCAAGCTCTTGATAAATTACATCTACGTAAACATGTGGCAAATGTTACGACTAGATTTGAGGCCGGAAATCACACATTATGACACTTCAAATTATCACATCACTTATCAGATCACTAGCATAGAATCGCTAAAGCCGCAAGGGCGGTAACAAGTCAAGAAACTGGAAAAACTTACGGTTTTCGCGCAGAAATACCGAGGCAAATCTTGTCGTCGCCTGATAGTTACTTGAAGTCCCGGATGTTGAAAACCGATTTCAAGCGAACTTCCGTCAAGCCCTTGTTTCTTGCTCAATTTTTACTAAGTCTTTAGCCTGGTCAAAAGTCAAGTCCAATTTCACCATCTGCGCTTACAAATCAACCCTGACACCTACGTTTTGAGGCTAAAGACTCCTTACCTCCGAAAGCAAAGCTCTACAATAACCTTCACTGCGCCTAACAGTCGACTTGGCATAGCCCCGACAAGATAAATACGCACGAAGGTTATTAGACGAGGCAGATACTGCATCTCGCTAGAATTTTTCCCTCACTGAGCTTCATGATGCTCTAAGGAAGACTTTGCTCTAGGAAGTGAACAGGAAAGCTAAATATACTGACTCCGGTTGAAACTAAGCCTACGCTAAGATTTCAAATTCATGCAAATTTTCTTAAGAAAGAGAGAGAGTGGGACCAATTAAAGAGTATTAAAAGGGAGGAGGGGGAGGGTAGGGGGGGGGGAAGAGCGTATTTTAACTTTCAATGTTCACTTTCTCTTACTAATCAGCTAATTGCCATCGTCGCTCCCCCAGCACAAGCAAAGACGAAGAAGAATAGAAGGGGGAAACACACCTCAGTACTAAAATAAACAAGGCTTAGTATAACTTTCCTGCGACCCTGTTTTCAAAAATCCAGGTATATATATATATATATATATATATATATATATATATATATATATATATATATATATATATATATATACGTGTAGTAGAGTGGCTAATGCCGTTAAAACAGTGCTCAATACACTTTTAAGTGTAGAGCTTTGGATATATATATATATATTACTGACAGTGGACGATGAGTCAAATTGCCAGAGTTCATGTCGCTGAAGATCTTTGTGACTGTCATTGTGACTATAGCCATTAAGGCTTCCTTTATTGTCTTTTGAGTACTAGCAATTATGAAAAACTACCAATACAAGGGGAAGAGTGGGAAGGAACTGTTATTCTTGTGAACGAAAACAACGGAATGAATCACTAAACCGAGGCAAACGGACAAACATACTTTGATTGACAGATAGAGGGAATCAGCACTGTGATTGGACAATAAAAATAACTGTGCATAAAGCCACGTAGGCTAAATGACCTTTGTACCCTTGTATTGCTAGCATTTACACACACATTATCATTTACTGTTAGCCTGACTCTAATAAGCTAAAGGTTGTATCATTAACTGTAATTTATATTCTATAAATTTTCTATTTCTGTTTTTGTAAGCATCAGCTCATGTGGACCATTTAATTCATTATGACTAAGTCGTATTGTTATTGCTGAATTATTAACAGCTCCTGCTAATTTGTCTAATTGATTCTGACTTAAATGAACTTTATGTGGATAATATTTTGTCATTCTATTTTATATTTTATATAATTTCATGCTTTAATAAGTAATTTACCACCACTTGTATAAACTTATATTTCTTTTTCATGTAATAAAAGAGCATTCAAAGTATAATTAGTGGGATTAGCACCATTTAATTGATATCTAAAAGTAAGTGATACAACGGAATTATAATATCTTCTTCTTGATTCCGAAGATTAAAATATAATATTCCAAAT
>OX419337.1:8537073-8564573 GCA_948470475.1 Galaxea fascicularis
AATGGATCAGATATCTAATAAAATTGGTTATCCTGTTTTAGAAATAGGAACAGCAAATGATATTAAAGATACTTCTGAATATCCAAATAATAATAGAAAAATTGTTGTATTTGATGATTTAATACATGAGAAAAGATACCAAACATTAAAAATTATGATGATAGAGCTGGAACAAGACGTTGAGACTTCGTAATTAATAGTATTGATGAGAACATTACTAGAACAATTAATTTAAAAAAGAAATAGTTTGAAAATTGATAACAGGGCAATCAATGCTACAGCTGCTGAAATAAATAGATTAAATGGTTTGAGTAGTACAAATATGAATAATGATCACGTACACATTTATGAAACGATAGTTCATTAAGATTAAGAGGATTATATGTTTTCCCTCTAATAAAAATTTTGTTATAATAGTAAGTAGAACACAAAGTTCTCCTAAAACATTATTTATTCCTGATAATAACAACTCTAATTCTGATATGGTTATTACAGTTGGTAATCAAACAATAGAAGGTATTAAAACTTGAAATACCAATTACCACTAATATGCCAACAACTAATAATCAATTAGCTAATAAACATTATGTTGATACTGAAATAGCAAAAATACAACCTGGGGGATCCGGTAAATTTTTAAAACTTGATGGAACTTCAAGAATGGATGGTTCGTTAAATATGAATAATCATAAAATAATTAATCTGAAAAATTTTGATGAAAGTACTGCATTTGATAATGATGTCCCAAATGTTAAATATTTACAACAATATTACGTTAATCGGTATAATGGAATTTTAAGTAATCATTTAAATGCAAATAACAACAAAGTTAGAAATCTATCTTTAACAACTAATATTGAAGATGCAGCTATTAAACAATATGTGGATGATTATTTTTTAGCATTAGCTGGAACAAACCATATGTTAGCTAATTTAAATATGAATAATAATACTATAATTAATCTTTGTAATCCAGTTGATGATACAGATGCAGCAAACAAAAAATATGTTGATGAACAAACTGATGAGTAATATTAATGAAATAAGTATTGAATTTGGATGGACTTCTAAAAAAAAGACGATTGGTCCTCATATATTATTTTCATACTAATAAAAATTATATTATATCTTGTATTTTATGGTGTAGATTTTTATACTAAAAATATTGATCCTTCTGTTTATGATGGACCCTCCATTTGAAATAAAAAATGGTCAAATGGTAATGGAAGTTGATTTAGGTATTAGTGATAAAGGAATATATAATAAAAATAAATTATTGTTTAAAATGACTGATGGTGGTACCGAACTTGGTTTGGGTACAGATCTTAATTTATCTGGTCATAATATTAAACAAGGAACTACAAATGTAATGACTAGTGATGAAAATGGTTCTGGTTTTTTTCCCAAGGGTGTTAAAGTTGGTAGTAATGATGTATTTCAAGTTAGTGATATTTCATATTTGATGAAGGTTATGATTTTGCATTAATAAAACCCAGTTTAGCAACTGGATTGGTTCTATATCATGAAAACAACCGGAATTTTGCTTATGAAATTGTTATTTTAACTTAAACATCAAATAATGTTAGGCCTGCCTATGCTGAAAGTTCACAAGCAGAAGATGGCCGAATTCAACAATATTTTCCTTCTAATTTTCGGACTAATTATTTTTTAAAAGTTAATGGTGATGATATTAATAATTATTCATCTAGAAATGAAGATTTTATGTTAATTGTTGAATATGAAAGTTAATCCAAATATATTATATAATGGTGTTACGAGTTCGTTGTGTTGATGAGTGAGAAGTGGGTTGTTTGTAGACTAAACAGAACGCAGGGTTGTCGGAACAGCAACAAGGTTATTTATTCCAAACGAAAGTAGTAAACTCTGCACAAGGCTTTGCAATAAGCTCACACTAGGCTTGTAAAATTTCACTCGACCTCCGTCACACTTTAATACTCACGGCCTCCGCCAAATGTACACGACCTCTGTCACACTTCACTAAACACGGCCTCCGCCAAATGTATACACGACCTCTGACACACATCAATAAACACGGCCTCCGCCAAATGCTCTCAGCTCTCAGCTCTCAGACTTACTTCACTACTTTTAGACTATCTTAGAAACTCTAAAGCTACACCGATCGGCTTATATACCTTACAACAAAAGATTCTAGAACTTTCCGGCTCGACTAAATAAAGAAACATTACAATAAGAAACTATTTACAGCTACATACGCAAACGGCTTAAAATAGAATTACTGAACCACGATGATTCAGCACTAATTAAATATGCAGAAGATTCTAGACACTTCCAGACAGTAACGCGAGTCACGCAATAATTTTTCGTAACAAATGGGCATATTCAACAATTTAATGCAAAAATAATAAGTATTCAAAATAATCATTTTCCATGCTTCTAATTTGAAAATAAGAAATGTGGATGCTGATGAAGATCCTAATGATGTAGTTATTGTTAAACAATTGGAACCAAAGATTGTAGCTAAAACAGCTACTTTTACATTGAAAGAGAAATACAATGGGTTTAAAATATATTTAGAAAATTATATTCTTATTACTGTTGGAAATTTACCTGCCAAATTCAATTGCTGTATTCAACAATCTGACAAACAAATATCTCAATTATTTGGTAATTTAGCTATTGAACAATTTGCATTCAATCCCAATTTACCAAGATTCACCATGAATATCCAAAAAGGTGTCCTGTATAGTATAACTACTGATGAACATAGAGAAATAAATATACAACAAACATTAATTACAGTGCCTAGTTTTGTTATTGCTAAAAGAGTCAATTCCGTACAAAAACTACTTTTAATACGTTAACTTATGTTAACTTATGATATTTTCGATGATAAATACTGTACTTTTGGTATGTATTTTGAACAAATTTTCATGAAAATTAAAATATTCTGTTTTGAAATAAAAAAAAGTAATATGTCCATTGTCTGTTATGTTGTTTTCATGTTTACAACATTTATTATTTGATTTATTTATTTTATTTATTTTATCTGAGGCCCTCCACAGACTAGGGATTTAGTTGTCGACAAGTTTTTGTGATCGACAATTAAAAGTTATCGACAACTAAAAAACGTAGTCTGTGGCGCAAGTTGTCGACAACTAAACCCCAAATTATTAGATGTTGACAACTAACAGTTGTCGACGGCTTCATTTTTGGACGTTTTTCTAGTGTGTGAAAACTTTTGTTTTAGTTGTCGACTACTTTTAGATCTCCGCGCTATCGTGTCAGCGGCTTCCCCCGCCGGCTTAAAACATGGAGGATTGCAGAAAATGTTTTATCCAAAACGATTGAACGGCAAATTTGGCGCAAAGTTCGTTCGAGGGACTTTTGTCCAACGTGCCGTAGAAAATGGAATGACGGGGATTTTATCACCAATTTGCGAGTAGACAGGGGTATGTTACGAGTTCGATGTGTTGAGAAGTGAGAAGTGGGTTGTTTGCAGTCTAAACAGAACGCAGGGTTGTCGGAACAGCAACAAGATTATTTATTCCAAACAAACGTAGTAAACTCTGGACAAGGCTTCACAATAAGCTCACACTAGACTTGTAAAATTATACTCGACCTCCGTCACACTTCAATACTCACGGCCTCCGTCAAATGTACACGCGACCTCTGTCACACTTCAATAAACACGGCCTCCGCCAAATGCTCTCAGCTCTCTCTACTTACTTCTTCTTTAATTTAAGACTCTTAGACACTAAGAAGAAGCGAAAGCTACACCGATCGGCTTATATACTTTACAACAAGAGATTCTACAACTTTCCAACTCGGCTAAATAAAGTAACATTACAATAAGAAACTATTTACAGCGACATACGCAAACGACTTAAAATAGAATTACTAAATCACGATGACACAGCACTAATTAAATATGCAGAAGATTCTAGACACTTCCAGACAGTAACGCGAGTCACGCAATAATTTTTCGTAACAGGGTACATTTCTTCTTATTGTTGAAAGACTGACCCCTTATATTCATGCGTATTAAGCTCTCAGTGCCCAACCTCCCTGTGTATCGGTGGCTAAATCAGTATTTGAGCGCCAGTGTGTGGAATCCCTTTATCCAAATCCAAATCCAAATCTTAAATCAATTTCTTTATCACCTCATCAAGAAAAAATAAAACAACAATTAGTTAACATGGGAAATGAATATTTATTAACTAATATTTCCAATCAAGCAAAAGAATCAATTGATAATTATTTAAATGTTCCAGAACCTATGGATGTTGATTTTCCCCCAACAATACAGTTGTTTGAAGATTGAAATATATAATATATAATATATAATATGACAGAGAATAAACCACCAGCTTCTAATATGTTTAATATTATAACTAATTATGAGAAATTTTGTATCCCTGTATATTTGAAAACAAAGAAAAAGACCTATTTTGTATAATATGTAACCAACCTGGATACCATGAAGAAATTGAATGATGTATCAATGTTTGTGTATATTTGAAAACTAAATATGAAAAAAATTTAAATTGAAAAAACATAATAAATAAAACGCGTTTACTTAAAAATGATTTCTTTTACTATAATATATAAATGTCAACATTTATCGAGCAATTTTTCTCCAACCAAGATCTGAATATTAATCTTACTACATATACTGATAAAAAGAATAATATTTGGTTTAAGAGTAAAGAAATAGCACAAACATTAAATTATAAAGGTACAAAAGATGCCATTCAAAAACATGTTGATGAAGAAGATAAGAATATTTTGGGAGGAGGTGATGTTTATTAATGAGTCTGGTTTTTATAGTTTAATATTTTCTTCACAATTACCAACCGCTAAACAATTCAAAAGATGGGTCACGAATGATGTACTTCCAAGTATAAGAAAGAAAGGTTTTTATAGTTTATTCAACAACACAAATAATAACTGTTTTATAATCGATACCGAATTCAATCTTTAAAAGAAAGTTATTGATTATATGAAAAAGTTTCATCCACAATATTTACTATCAGCTAATAGTTGCTCAGCATTAAAAACATCTTCCAAACGAATATCTTCAGTTCTTCAAGGATATCAATCTGGAATACCAGATATAATAATCAATAATTATCACAAATATTATATAGGTGTTTGTATTGAATTTAAATCACCAACTAATAATTACAAAATTTCTAATAAACAATTTATGATGAAAGATAAATATCGTTACGAGTTCGTTGTGTTGATGAGTGAGAAGTGGGTTGTTTGTAGACTAAACAGAACGCAGGGTTGTCGGAACAGCAACAAGTTTATTTATTCCAAACGAATGTAGTAAACTCCGCACAAGGCTTCACAATAAGCTCAAACTAGGCTTATAAAATTACACTCGACCTCCGTCACACTTCAATACTCACGGCCTCCGCCAAATGTATAAACGACCTCTGTTAGATTTCAGTAAACACGGCCTCCGCCAAAAGCTCTCAGCTCTCAGTTCTCAAGTTACTTCTCTTTACTTTCTTACTTCTCTAGGAAAACTCTAAACCTACACCGATCGGCTTATATACTTTGCATCAAAAGATTCTAGAACTTTCCTGCTCGACTAAATAAAGAAACATTACAATAAGAAACTATTTACAATTACATACGCAAACGGCTTAAAATAGAATTGCAGAATCACGATGATACGGTACTAATTAAATATGCAGAAGATTCTAGACACTTCCAGACAGTAACGCGAGTCACGCAATAATTTTTCGTAACAAATATATTAATGAAGGATACAAATATCTTATTTCAAATAGTTATGACGAAATTATAATAGAAATAAATAATTACTTTCAAAAAGTACGAAAACCATGTATATATTTTAAATATAAACTATCATTTAAAAACATTGATACTTATAATTCTCATTAAAAAAATTCATAGAATAAAAAAATTGGGCTTAAAGACAAAATTATATAATTATACACAGGGTGAAATAAGGTGTTTCCGTATTACGGAAAATTAACGGAAACATAATAGTTTAAGTTTCCATTACGTTTCCGCAGGACGGATAACACGGGAAACTTGTAAGAGAAAAATGGTGTACACGTTTCACGTTTCCGTAGAGTTTCCGTCGGCTGAAATATGTAAAAGAGTTTCCTTTAAGTTTCCGCTGAACGGATACAACGGAAAAGTCTTGAAAAATTTCTGGTTTGGTTGGATTTTACAGTTCTGCTACACTAAACGCCCGTTTTGACTCACGAATGTTCAAATAACCGGTGTGCAGAGAGTACGTGTGTAGTTCGTAGTGTGTGGTACTGGGTGAGGGCAGTTCTTAAAATAACTTTTGTTAGTGACTGACGTTTCAACAACCTGAGCGGAAGTCATCTTCAGAGTCAAGTGAATAGTGTTTGTCAGTCCATGAAGTCTGGTCCGCTAAATGCGATTGGTCACTTAAGCCATGATGGTATTGGCTGAAAGACTCGTGTAATGCTTTTCAACAAACTCCATCGTAGGCTTGTGTCACGCACCGCCATAACTCTAAAACTCAAAATGTTCTGTTACCAAACGAAGCACGCTATTGAGCTGTAAAATTGCAGACAGGTATAAATTTACCGCCTCTTATGCCTGATAAGGATAAAAACTTCTGTGGTTCTATAGTTTTGAGTTTTAGAAAGTGAAACGTCACGTGGAAACGATATATATTGTAAGCTCAATTTAAAATTTCTAAAGCAGATTTTGGATAAAGCCATAACATTCACCTACATGTAATAAGAACTATGCAATTCCAATATTGAAAAGAGAATAATCACTCGATCTCGATCCTCCAATAATGAATATTTCCACAAAGACGTACGATGACTAGAAGATTACACTTGCCAACAGAGTTATGATCATACGTGTCAAGTTGTATTGTGACCCCTGGACTTTAGCACGAACGACGAGGCTCACTGCGCGTGCTTGCCTCGTTTTGGAAACGAGATTCAGTGAAATGCGCGCCATTTGAAAGCGACGCTGAATATTTCGCTTGTCTTTCGGTTGATTTCGGTACTTGTAAAGTTGAAGCAATCAAGTTAGAGCTTGAGATGACTGAAGGAAGATCAACTAGACAAGAGGAGCACTCAGATGATGGAACGGCCCAACAGGAGGCCCCAAATCCCATGGATTCTATAATGAAGACACTTCACCGACGGTTGGACACGATCTTTGACGCCAAAGCAAAGAAGAGTCTTTATTGCAAGAGGAAGCGTCCATCTGTCGATCCTACTTGTTCAGTAAGTACAGAATATACTTATCCTAAGCTTATATAGCACTAATTACCTGTTCGTAGCGCGCGTTTGTATTTTTAACTCAGCACTCGTCTTCTCACGTGCTTGTTTTACTTTCATGAGTCTTAATGAATCGGTTAAACAGTCCAGCATCTGTAAACTCTTGGCTTATTTTCGATAGCAAATATTGCAGGTGATGAACATGAACATGAAGTCGACCAACGAACAACATGTCGATTCTAGATTGTTTAACCGATACATGCAACACGCAGAACACGATATCGGCTAGTTGATTGCGATTTAGAGTTAATGTAGGCTCCAGACCATGTTGCCCACCTTTTTTCTTCATGGCAGGTAACAGTTTCTAACTAGTTTTCTTAGCAAGAGGCGCATTTTTACCGTAGTATACGGGCTTTCTCTTAAAATAAGCATTCAAAATGGCGAATTTTCGTGTATCTTACATTACCCACCCTTCTTGAGTTGAATGTACCGCTGCCAACATAATATCACCCGAGCACATTTTAACAGGGCGTAACTAATCGATATTTTCGATACTCAATGAAAATCGATAGTAATCGATTTAAATCAAGGTAAGAAATGCTTTGTTATGATCCATTATTATTATATTACTTAAGTTGTCTCCCACTGTTCTAATGGTTAAGAACCTTACAGTGAACCTTCCAATGTCAATCAAAGTTGAATGTGCACATTATTGTGACAAAAGCACTTAAAAGAACTTTCTAGTGGGTGTTTACTTGTAGTGGTAAGTACATAATGTTCACAACTTTGACATTCTCATTTGCTTTTATCAAGGATGCAGTTAAAAAGACATACAACGAATTAGTGAAGAAAAGGGAGGATTTCACCAACTTTTTGCAATTGATGTCAGGTTACAGTGCAGGCCAGAATTAAGCGAACTACGCATACGCGTTTTATACGCAGCAAAAATGCGTATGCACGTCTTTTTAGACTCGTCTATATGTGCGCGTATTTGCCATTGTTATTCATCGTTGTAATTTCTCTTTGTGTGGTATTGTCAAATAAAACAAAAGAATTCACCAGGTTGCCGACAAACACAAAATTTGCATTTAGTGAAACCAGCCAGTGACAGCAATCATATTTCGAATCTTATCCGCTTCGTAAATACTGGCTCCTAACCCGTATTAAATATTCCGCGCATGTAGTGGAAAACATAAAGATAATTAATCGAAAACAACTCATTCGAAAAAAGGAACTTCTCTGTTTCTAACTTGAATAGCAGTTGAAACCTCCTAGTATCTCAGTCGTCACAGAATTTCATGTTATCAAAACGTCAGCGAAAGCTATCATATTTCAGAACACCGTCGCTCACTTCGCAGATGGTGCAGATAAGAAGTCATGAATCTTATTTCTGTTTCTTGTTTCCTGGGGACATTTTCAGCCTAAAATTAAAATAACTAAACAAGACTCGCATTCAAAAACGATGGTCAACGATAATGGTGCAAGAACTTGTTAAAAAGATGAATGTTAAGCGTGTAGATTTCGCTACAGTAATTTGCATAGTAACATGATCTCTGCAAGTGCAAGAGATGTTTATCACGGAGACCAAAATAGGTTTTGAGCCGCGTCTTTTCAAAGGTAAATCACTTTGAATCGAAATATCAGTTCTATCTGGGCTACACTCTACCTTTGAAGGCAAAATTTATTATCTGAATTATCACAACGCACCGAGTATGGCAAGAGTATTTTTTGCGACTGAAAACTGTGTGCCGTTGTCAAAGAAGGAACGCTCTCACGTATGTAGACAAACAGCAAGTTAAATACCGTCGCCCGCGCGGTGACAATGCAGAGTTTTTGAGGAACTCGGACCTCCTAGCTCACTATTTTATCCTCAGAAATCATCATTGGCGGCCGGCAAGGAATAAATAAGAAAAGCGTTTAGAAATATAAACAAACAAGTTAAATATCTTCAAGGTCTACGCAGTGCTCGTTTCGCAAAATACAGATCTTTATGCGCTGAACAATGCAACATGGAGTTGTTCTTGCCCTGAGCCGGTTCTACGATGAAGTCGGCAAGTGCCTTCATACTTTGTCAAACCCTTCTGAAAAGCTTTTCTCCGGCTATTCAAAAGAACAATGAAATAGCAACTATACAAAAACAATAAGCTAGCTCATACATACCAATGCGTCTGACTAGACGCGCATCTGCAGATTTGTTTCACAGGTTCACAGGTTTGCATGTATGTTTATCATTACTTTTCATTTCATTGACATAAGTTGGGCTGCCCATCTTTGAGTGGGAAACGCTAAAACTATTTATCCATCATTGAGTGGAAAAAATAGTGCTTGTGTCAGTGATATTGGATCATACGGTGGATTGCTATAGATGATGACAAGGTGCAAATTTTGACATGGAATTCACATCACTTAAGTTTTTTGTTTAAGTACTCTTATGATCATTCACTGACACAAGTTGGGCTGCCCATCTTTGAGTGGGAAATGCTTAAACTATTTATCCATCATTGAGTGGAAAAAATACTAAGTGCTTGTGTCAGTGATATTAGATCATACGGTGGATTGCTAAAAGACACCATAGATGATGACAAGGTGCAAATTTTGACACGGAATTCACATCACTTAAGTTTTTTGTTTAAGTACTCTCACGATCATTCACTGACACAAGTTGGGCTGCCCATCTTTGAGTGGGAAATGCTTAAACTATTTATCTATCATTGAGTGGAAAAAATAGTGCTTGTGTCAGTGATATTAGATCATATGGTGGATTGCTAAAAGACACCATAGATGATGACAAGGTGCAAATTTTGACATGGAATTCACATCACTTAAGTTTTTTGTTTAAGTACTTTCATGATCATTTACTGACACAAGTTGGGCTGCCCATCTTTGAGTGGGAAACGCTTAAACTATTTATCCATCATTGAGTGGAAAAAATAGTGCTTGTGTCAGTGATATTAGATCATATGGTGGATTGCTAAAAGACACCATAGATGATGACAAGGTGCAAATTTTGACATGGAATTCACATCACTTAAGTTTTTTGTTTAAGTACTTTCATGATCATTTACTGACACAAGTTGGGCTGCCCATCTTTGAGTGGGAAACGCTTAAACTATTTATCCATCATTGAGTGGAAAAAATAGTGCTTGTGTCAGTGATATTAGATCATATGGTGGATTGCTAAAAGACACCATAGATGATGACAAGGTGCAAATTTTGACATGGAATTCACATCACTTAAGTTTTTTGTTTAAGTACTTTCATGATCATTTACTGACACAAGTTGGGCTGCCCATCTTTGAGTGGGAAATGCTTAAACTATTTATCCATCATTTAGTGGAAAAAATAGTGCTTGTGTCAGTGATATTAGATCATATGGTGGATTGCTAAAAGACACGATACATGTACATGATGACAAGGTGCAAATTTTGACATGGAATTCACATCACTTAAGTTTTTTGTTTAAGTACTTTCATGATCATTTACTGACACAAGTTGGGCTGCCCATCTTTGAGTGGGAAACGCTTAAACTATTTATCCATCATTGAGTGGAAAAAATAGTGCTTGTGTCAGTGATATTAGATCATACGGTGGATTGCTAAAAGACACCATAGATGATGACAAGGTGCAAATTTTGACATGGAATTCACATCACTTAAGTTTTTTGTTTAAGTACTTTCATGATCATTTACTGACACAAGTTGGGCTGCCCATCTTTGAGTGGGAAATGCTTAAACTATTTATCCATCATTGAGTGGAAAAAATAGTGCTTGTGTCAGTGATATTAGATCATACGGTGGATTGCTAAAAGACACGATACATGTACATGATGACAAGGTGCAAATTTTGACACGGAATTCACATCACTTAAGTTTTTTGTTTAAGTACTCTCATGATCATTCACTGACACAAGTTGGGCTGCCCATCTTTGAGTGGGAAATGCTTAAACTATTTATCCATCATTGAGTGGAAAAAATAGTGCTTGTGTCAGTGATATTAGATCATATGGTGGATTGCTAAAAGACACGATACATGTAGATGATGACAAGGTGCAAATTTTGACATGGAATTCACATCACTTAAGTTTTTTGTTTAAGTACTTTCATGATCATTTACTGACACAAGTTGGGCTGCCCATCTTTGAGTGGGAAACGCTTAAACTATTTATCCATCATTGAGTGGAAAAAATACTAAGTGCTTGTGTCAGTGATATTAGATCATACGGTGGATTGCTAAAAGACACCATAGATGATGACAAGGTGCAAATTTTGACACGGAATTTACATCACTTAAGTTTTTTGTTTAAGTACTCTCACGATCATTCACTGACACAAGTTGGGCTGCCCATCTTTGAGTGGGAAACGCTTAAACTATTTATCCATCATTGAGTGGAAAAAAATTAATAGCGCTTGTGTCAGTGATATTAAATCATACGGTGGATTGCTAAAAGACACCATAGATGATGACAAGGTGCAAATTTTGACATGGAATTCACATCACTTAAGTTTTTTGTTTAAGTACTTTCATGATCATTCACCGACACAAGTTGGGCTGCCCATCTTTGAGTGGGAAATACGAAAGCTATTTATCTATCTTTGAGGTGAAGAAATGGTGCTAGTGTAAATTAGATCATGGAGATTAATCTTAAAATCACGGTAAATAATGAGAAGGGGCTAGTTGTGTACGGTGTAATAGAGAAAAAGAAGTCACGTCATCAAATTTTTCATTCCATTCATTAACTCAAGTTGGGCTACTTGTCAACAACAGTTTGAAACTGTGTTTTAGTTTAGTTCCTTTTCCTTAGTTGCAGGATAGGGCCAGTTGAAAGGAAGTGTGGACATAACAACTATTATGTATTTTATACATTTCTGTCTTTTTTCTTTTGAGGTATGACCATGATGGCAACCAAGAGGTGGAGAAGGTCTTAGTAAAGGAAGTAAGAGGAAGCTTTGGAAAGCAGAAATGGAATAAGGCAGAAATAAAAGGTTGGTAGTCATTTCCATGTGCATTATTTTGTATAGTAAATTACTAATAATTTTTAATTTATTTTACTGTGGTCAGTTAACTACAGAGCACTAATTACAAAATAGATAAATCATCCTATGTGGTCAGAGAGTTACACGTAGGAGCACTCATTTCCCCAAGCTTAGCTAATCTAGTGGATGATTCCAATAGAATACATTTACACACAGTGTAAAATGAAGTTCTTTAAGATAAAAAGTATTTCTTCATTAACTGGACTATAATAATAAATGCTTAATTTACTTGGCAATTCTTTTACCCAGTATACTATTATAAATGTAAATGACTGCTCAAAAAATATTTGCAAGTCCTGCATTGATCATTATTGCCACCACATGACCAAAATGTGAATTTGCATGAAGAAAATATTTGACCATTATCCTAAATGAAAACAACAATTGTTAGGCATTGCAGATAACAGAAATAAGAACAGAGTCAAAAAGGTGGATACTGATGTTAAAAGATCATCTAAAATTCTCTGTAACTCTGTAGAAACAGGAAACAAGAACAAAGAAGGTGAACACAATCCCCATGTGCTGTCTAATGACTGGGGTACTTGATCATATTTTTAAAACATACTCAACCTCTTTTACCCTTTCACTACTAAACAGTTCGCCGAAAAACACCTTTTGGAGCTTGTTGAGCTGTTTTCTGGTCAGAATCTAGCCAAAATAAGCCAAAACTGTCCAAATTTCTGTTTCCTGGTGGAGATTGGCACCCTTCCTGTTCCTGATGCTTAATTTGAGCTTTTGAAGTTCAGGCATGCGCAGAAAGCAAATTTGGGTTTAAATGTTTCACTGCCCTCTAGCGTTCTACTTTTCGCTTTCTCTGCTCCCCTTTTTTTTTTGCTTTTCTTGCCTCGTGTTCTTTCTCTCTTGCTGGGCATTGTCTGGGCCTCCTTTGGGTGGGTAAAGATTTGGGGAAAACTTTAGGATAGTAGGATTAGATGGAAGGAAGCGCAGGTGGGTAGTGGAACAAGATTTGCACTCACATTTTGGAGTCAACGTCACTTGGTTTTTTTTGTGTTTTCTCCGGCCTGCTTGATGGAAGCATGCTCAGTCGGGTATGGTTTGAAAGGACTCTTCCCCCTGCACATCTTGCAGGGAAAAGTTGTCTGTGAGCTTCAAAATTGGTGATGTCACAAGTGGTACAAGGGCCTTGGTTCCACAAAGCCGGTTTTGGCCGCTTTAGTAGTGAAAGGGTTAAGTACTTGGCAAAATGGCACTTCTACATGAATCATTATCATAAGCCTAGGGAAACAACTTTACCTGTACTTTTCTTTCACATTTGCAGAGGCTATTTGTCAGTACTGGAGGAGCATCCGAGATGATGCCATCCGAAAGAAAACTGGAAAACTAAAGGAACACAGAGTCATGACAAGATGGCGACAGAGAGTGAAAAGGGTAAGATTCAGTATGGCAGGCCTCTCATTAAGGGCTGGGGGACCAGGGAATTGACCCGGTCAATTCTGATAATTCTAGACTAGATCCCTGGCTACTTTCATAGAAAAACAGCATATTGACTAAATGACAACAGCTGGATTCCCTGGCAACTTTTTGCACATCTCCACCTACCTCAAAAATTAGTCACAGCCCTGTTGTGGCTATGCAATAATAAAAATGATAATAATATAATATTAGTAATATATTAGTACTAAAAATTATGATAATCATCACTGATAAAAAATAATAATGTTCTTTTCAAGTAGACTGTATAGACTTCATGGTAGTAGACACCCAGGTTTTTTTTTGCCCTCCTCACAGTGACTTAACATGCATTAATCTCACAAGACTGATAAAAGTGGGTCAAGCATTGTTTCGACATCACTTAGCTTTACAGTTTTTACCAACTAAGTATGGAAGAATCTGCTACGTAGAACATTTTTTTTGGTTAGTAAGTGTTCTGTTAAATTTGATCATTCTCTTAGGTGTACCATGTATGTTTTATCCTTACAGTCTGGTTTTGTAGGACAACAGAAATGATGGCTAAGTCTTAGTCATGCAAATCTTTCATGAAAGTACTAAGTAAAGTTATGTGCCATACGTGTACATGTATAAGCACCAGTACAGAACTCATCTAGCATCATTATTTTTGGTCTTTAGAAATTGATTCGTCGGCAAGAAACGGTTGAAAAAGCCAACTTATCACAAGAGGACACGAAGAAGATTAATGAAGGTCTACACCAGGAGAATGCTGTGGAGTTTATGTCCTCTGAAGAAAGTGAGGAAGATGAAGAGGAAACAAGAACTGGTCCACCAAAAAGGCACGTAAAGCCACTACAATGGGAGAGATCAAAGCTAAGGACCATTAAAGCTCTCCTGGATGCCACATATCAGGCACGCATAAGCAGCAGCCAAAAAAGGACAGCTGCAAAAGTTTTAAGAGTAGCTGGCCAAAACTTGTCGACGAGGCCGCTCCCAAACAACTGTCCCTCTTGGGCAGGACGAGCTGTAGTGCAAAGTTAATTTATATAGGAAGCAAAGCACCGTAAATCAGTTTTCGTAGTACAAATATTTCAATTCACAGGTTGTGATTGTATACTTTAAAGAACTATCTTTATCCCTTCAAGTGTAATTTTTTAGCAATTGGATGCACATTGTATGGTATAAATATTAGACTGTTTTTTTTTTTAATTGAACTGAAGGACAATGGAAATAATTTTTTAAAAAGAAAGCTATGTTACTACGAAATGCTTATTGTTTCCTACGTAGACTATGGCGTAACAAAAAAGTGAAAACCATACACATACATTGCAGCAGCAACTTTATTTGAATGATAGTTTATGTTATTAAATGTTTTTTTAAAGATAAATGATATTGTTACTGTTAACTACATGTATTTAGGAAAGGCTTTTGGTTTTAAATATTACTTGCATTAATTGACTATAATTTTTTATGAATAAGAAGTATGAGAAAAAGTAGAGTTTATTTCTATTTAAGTGCTGTCTTGAAATTATGAACATTGAGGTCACGATTAGCTTATAGTGTGGGCGTAGATTGTAGCTTAAGAAATGAAGGATATAACTTACATTTGAATTGAACGCTCCAATCATACAAAAAGGAATCGTTTTTTACGGAATCATGTAATTTATATTTCATATTTTCAATTATATAAAGTATTATGAAATCTATGGAAAGAAAAGGAATAGTACACATATTTTTAGGAGTTTCTCTTTGTCTAGGAAATTAAAAATTTTAAACGTACCTGTTTCAGAAAACGTTGCAGTGTGGTGTGTGAATTCTCCGTGAGTGCTGACGAGGTTGTGGAAGCAAAAACTGAATGCGGAATTTCCTAGGTTGTCGCCGCACTTCAAAAACCATAGAAATGAAACTGTTGGGTACCAAACTATTCCTCAAAGTTTCTGACTTCACTCGAGAATCATGCGGTCAACAATTTCCTCCGCCTCCAAAATTGGGATCCCTGAGCCGATCCGATTGCGACCTAACTTTATGTTTACGTATTTCTACTATTCGGAAACCCGACGGATAAGTGAGTGTCCGCTAAATTTTCGAGCTGCGGAAACATAACGGTTAATCAGGATTCCGTAACACAGTAAACCTAACGGATACACGAGTTTAAGGAATGCGTTTCCGCGTCTCCGCAGTGGCGGAAACCTAGCGTATACTCATGTTTCCCGCAACGGTTACCTGAATTTCCGTTTGCGGAAATTCATGTTTCCGTTACCTAACCGTTATAAAAACGGGGACGGAAACGCCTTATTTCACCCTGTGATAATATATAGATGAAAAATCTTAGAGCAAGCAATGGTAAATTATCATCTGCGGCCAAGGATGTTAATTTTCCTAAACAAGCAATTGGTCAAACACACTATAAACAAGATTTAGTCAATGAGCTCGTTGATGGATTATATATTGATGATCTTCAAAAACGTTTACAAATGAAAAAAAGAAATGATTAAACCTATTCCTACGCCAAAGAATAGTGTCAAAGAACTTATAACTCATTATGAAAATCAGAAAACTGAACCTATAACTATTGAACATTATAGTGTTCCTCCTCCTGTTAGACCACCAAGACCTAAAAGAGGAGCTAAAAACAATTTTGGAGAAGTGTATTCCAAATAATGGATCAAGCTTTAAAAGGATTCACAAGATCATTTCAAATAACTATAGAAGACGAAAAAGATCCATTAGTTCAAATTCAAAATACTAGAAAAGCTTTTGATTTTAATATTAAAAGATTGTTAGAAGAAATGCAAGGTATGAAATTAGTTGAAACATTAAAAATTACTTTTGAAAAATCTAGTAATAATGAAATAATAACAAAAAAATGCTTTTTTTAATAGCAAACCTCAATTAATATTGAATAATGATGACATACCTTTATCATTAGAAAAAACAAAAGAAGAAATTTTGAATATGATAGCTGTTTGGTTATCAGAATGATCTGGTTGGAAAATAAAATCTGTTGATAATCATTATATTAATGTCGCTATTTACAAACCAATTAATGGTAAATCATATATTAAAGTGCACCTAAACCCAAAATTTTTTTTGCTCTAAAAAATTTCTGTGCATTTTTTGGAGTATTTTGCCGCAAAAATTTTTTGATTTGGTTGAATTCTCGATTTTCTATGCACTGTTGAAGTTGAGCTTCGATGGCCCCATGACCGTGAAATAGGAGTCTGGGGCGAGCGGGACGTTGTGACGTCAAATCGAGAACGATTCAGAAGACGACCAGAAGACACACTGGTGAAATTCTCAGGATGCGAAGACTTCACACTGCGAAATTGTCTCCATAGGAGCTTCATGGTCATACGAGTTGTCTTAAATTAACAATGTCGACCACATCCTCTGATTAAGAAATGAGTTATGAGTCGGAGGACTCGGAAATTTATTTTATCGCTGGATACGACGTTGAAGACCGCGTGAGTTATGCACACTGTGCAACTCGAGGCAGATCTTCGCCAACTTCGAGCGATGGATGTTGATCCCCATGCTGACGATCCGCTCGCAGACGAGGAATGGACAGCAAAGTATGAAAAGGAGTGAGAGCCGACGAAGAACTGGAAGGAAAACTTAAGGACCGGTATCATGGGAAGGTTGAAGTCAGCGAATGGTAAGCTTATGTACGATCGCAACACGTGTTCACTTTGTTTACATTCAGATGCTTCCTCACGCTTACTTTGTTGTTAGCATGATGTTGTGCTTACCTTAAAGCCTCCTTTTTTATTTCAACTGCTTGCATCGGCTATGTAGTGTTTGTACGTTTTAGGTGCAAGTGTAGCGATTGCGGTTTTGTTTCCCTCCAATACATCAGCGAATGTTTAATTGCTGCAGTGCATAGAGTCAATGAAGAGTGATCCTGGTCCTTCCGTCAAAAACATTTTTTGTTTCCTGGACGGCAAATGTTGCTTCTCAGTTTAGCCAACTGAGCAGCAATCCCAAGGAAACAATGTTTCTAGTTTAGCCAGGCCTTTAGTCTGATACAATGTAGTAACAAACTTTTTTCCATTGATCTCTTACAGTTTCTTAGAGGTGTTTCCTCTCGAGAGTTGTCAAGGCTGGTGTATGGAATGTTGGGGGCGAAGAGGATTTCTTTACCTGCTCGTGCATATGCATAGCTCTCAAGTTAATTATTTTGTTGCCAAAGTGTGAGATCAAGGCAAAAGACATCTCCTTTCTTGTTATGTGGGGGGGGGGGGGTGCTCCTTATTCTGAGTGCATTTTTCCACTGTTGGAAAGCGTTTGGAAGGAAGTGAATTGTTTCCAGAATGATGCTTCAGTTGGTGTTTACTTAACTTCAGCAGAATTTTCCCTCGGTCCAAAGTAGCATCTTCAGTGCTATATTTTATCGCCGAGTTGAAATAAAGTTATTTATTATTTTCTCCCTCAAAATGAACTGTTTAATTAAAAAACCTTCGATGTGTGAGAAATAATAGTTTCAGTGTGATAGTGCATTTGTTTTCATGAGACTTGAGAGCTCTGGCATATGTAGCCATCAGGAAACTCAATTTCCAGTCAATAAGGATGAAAGTTTCACAGGATTTGACCTTGATGAAGAAGACTAGAATGTTATTTTTAGTTACAATATTGTAATGCTTCGTTCATGAATAAACTTTACACATCAGGAAGTGCTTCATGCAGCTTGCACAATAAACATGGAATAACAATAACACCTTTATTAAAGTATCAAATCTTTGTAGCCAAGCACAGATGCTCTGCTAATTGAAAACATTAAATCAAACCAACTCTAAATAAAGTAGAATCAATTTTATTGTGGGGGCAGTCAAGAAATTTGCTTTGCCCCTTCATTGGTCACTTGCAAACTGGAGAGTAATGGGGCATAGATTATTTCTTTGTTTGCTGTCTACTTCCTGTTCTTTTGGTCGATCCTTTGCTACTACACTGGTGAGACAAAAAAAAAGAAATGAATAAATAACTTAACTTAACCAAGGCCAACTCAACATGTCTTCAGGCACAGTATAGACATTAATTAATCTTATGTGTTGCCAATGCCATAAAAAAATAGTTCTACTGGACTTGGTTGCAGACAGAATGTCAATTATTCCCTGGGGGAGGATAACAATGCTTGTTGTAATAAATGCTTTTTACTGCTTGATGCTTTCACTGAAGCAAAATGTTTAATTTTACCTTACTTGGTTTTGTTCTAGTGTATGTAAATTTTAATTGTATATATTACTTTCTAAACTTTAATTTTGGAGGGCCACTGGTTCATCAGAATAAGCTGTTATGTGTAAACCCCTCTTTACATGATGATGCCACAAACTTCAAATTATTGGGCTACTCAAAAGAGCTTCTCAAAAATACCCAGTGTAGAAGTAGGGGGGATATTTCTTGTAACCATCTTACTCCTTGCAGCTCTCTTTTGTAGTGCCTATTCTCTTGGCTGTTTGTCAAGCACTTACACTGTCTTATGTTCCCTCGTTGACGCTTTGACAACCCAGGAAAAAGGTGAATTTCACAGGCTAGAATCAGTAAGAGTTTAGCAGGGAAGTTGTTGACTAATCAATTTTTAAAAGACAAAGGAAAGTCTCACCATTCTTCGTTCTCTGTCACTCGTTGGCTTGTTGTGTGCCTCGATCGCTAAAGCATGAACAGATGGGATAGCACAGATCCCAAAGTGATCTCGCTGTTACCACGGAGTCAGGGGACCTCCTTGTCCTTCTATAATGACATTCAAACGTCAGGCAAAGTCTTCAGCTTTAAAATGATTCGAACAAATCTCCGAAGGCTCCCACTATGCTTGATTCGTCTTCACAAAGCCTGCATTTCTTCCGACGCTTTCTGGCTTCAGGGCGATCATCTCCGTATTACGGTATGATATGAAGACCCACTACCAAGCTTTAAATTTCTGGTGTTGCTACTCGCTGCCACTACACATCTGGCTGGCATTTTCAAGCACAATTTGAAAAAACTCGCTCAAAGGAACAAGAGAAATGTGCGAAACGCAGATTCTCGAGTTCTCGATTTGACGTCACAGCAACCACTTGACCCATGCCCCCAAAACTCGGCCGTGGGGCCAAAATGGCGGCGTTTTGGCCCAATTTTACGAATTTCGGCAGGGCGTAGAAAATTAAGGATTTAACCAAATCAAAAAATCTTTGCGCCAAAGTACTCCAAAAAACACGCCTCATTTTTATAGCGCAAAAAAATTTTTGGGTTTAGGTGCACTTTAAATTACCTTTTGAATTGCAACATCATAAAAAGGGATTAATAAATATGAAAAATAAATATAATAAATGTTTTCGTTGGTGTCACATTAGATATTTAAATCCACAAAACGAACATCCAGAAAGAATTTTAAAAAGTGATAAATTATTTGTGGATCAATTAAATTATGGAAGTACTGTATTTCCTGTTACTATTAAACAATACAATAAAATTGGAACACAAAAAAGATTAAATATCAATGTATTTGGATATGAAAATAAACAACCATACCCAATTTATATATCGAAAGAAAAGTTTGAAAACGTCATGAATCTGTTATTAATATAATTAGAATAGAAAACAAACATTATGTTTTAATTAAAGATTTCAATAGATTCATGTATAATCAAACTAAACATAAAGAAAAACAGCATTTTTATGTATTGTCTGCAATGTTTTAATTGTGAAGAAATTTTAAACAAACATAAAGAAAATTGTTTGATAATTAATGGTACACAAGGTATTAAAATGCCAGAAAAAAACACATATGTACAATTCAATAATTTTCACAAACAACAACCAATTATATTTGTTATTTATTTTTTAAAAGAAAAAAATGCAAAGTTGTTCAAATAATGACAGTACTTCTTATACTGAAGCTTATCAAAAACATACATCTTGTTCTTATGGATATAAATTACTTTGTTGCTATGATGACAAATATTCTAAAGAAATACAAATCTATTGTGGAAAAAAATTCTATTCATAAATTTCTTGAAAAAATAATTAAAGAAGTTGATAGTTGTAAAAAAATATCAAAATATTTTAATCAACCACTAATCATGTCAAAAACAGATGAACAAGAATTTAAATCAACTAATCAATGTCATATTTGTGATAAAATATATACTGAACAAGATATTAGAGTTAGAGATCATTGTCATATTACAGGAAATATAGAGGAAGTGCTAACCAAGAATGTAATCCTAAATTACAAATAAATCCTGAAAATATAAAAATTCCTGTTATTTTCCATAATCTGAGAGGTTGTGATAGTCATTTTATAATGCAAGAAATTGGTAAAATATCTGAAAAAAATAATATGAATATAAGTTGCATTCCAAATAATATGGAAAAATATATGGCTTTTATGCTTGGAAAACATCTTGTTTTTCTTGATAGTTTTCAATTCATGAGCCAATCATTAGATAAACTTTCTAGTAATTTACCAAATGATCAGTTTAAAAATATAAGTGAAGTGTTTGAAAATAATAAACAATTAAATTTAATGAAACAAAAAGGTGTTTATCCTTATGATTTTATGGATAAATGGGATCGATTTGATGATACACAATTACCAACACAACAAGTATATTATAATATGATGAAAATATATCTGATGAAGATGATAAACACGCTCAAAATGTTTGGAAAATATTTAACTGTAAAACAATGGGTGATTATCATGATTTATACTTAAAAACTGACGTATTATTACTCTCACATGTATTTAAAAATTTCAGAAGAATGTGTATGAAATATTATAAATTAGATCCTTGTCATTATTTTACAAGTCCAGCATTAAGTTGGGATGCAATGTTAAAAATGACTTATGTTAAATTAGAATTAATGAGTGACACAGATATGTTTCAATTTATAGCATAGAAAAAGGATTAAGAGGTGGTATATGTAATATTGTAAATAGATATGGATCACCAAATAATAAATATATAAAAAAAAACTATGATAAAACAGCTCCATCAAAGTATATAATGTATTTGGATGCTAATAATTTATATGGTTGGGCTATGAGTCAATATTTACCATCTGGAAATTTCATATATGGATGAGTCAAAAAAGAATAAATAATCTTAATATAAATTCTTACAAACCCAATAATAAAAAAGGTATTATATTACATGTAGAAGGTGATCTTGAATATCCGCAAGAATTACATAATCTACATAATGATTATCCATCTGCTGCTGAAAAAATAAAAGTAACACAAGATATGTTATCTGATTATTGTAAAAAATACAACAGAAATATAAGATTAGTATAGGATTAGTAGAAAAATTAATTCCTACATTATCTGATAAAACAAAGTATGTATTACATTATAGAAATCTACAATTATATTTAGATTTAGGACTTAAACTAAAAAAAATTCATAGAGTTTTAGAATTTAATCAAATTCCTGGTTAAAACAATATATTGATTACAATACAGAAAAAAGAACAAATGCAAAAAATAGTTTTGAAAAAGATTTCTTTAAATTAATGAATAATGCTGTATTTGGTAAAACAATGGAAAATTTAAGAAAAAGAGTTGATGTGAGACTTGTAACTAATCAAAAACAATTGATTAAATTAACAAGCAAACCAACATGTATATCCAATAAAATATTTAATGAAAATCTAGTAGCTGTACATAAAATTAAAGAATCACTATTACTCAATAGGCTGGCATATGTGGGTATGTGTATTCTTGATTTAAGTAAAACATTAATGTTTGATTTTCATTATTATTATGTTAAAAAGTTGTATAAAAATAAAGCTAAATTGTTATTTACAGATACTGATAGTTTATGTTATGAAATAACAACAAAAGATTGTTATAAAGATTTTTATAAAGATAAAGAAGAATTTGATAACAGTGAAGCTAAAAAACATGGTGCTTTAGATTTAGAATATAGTAATAGAAAAAACAAAAAATATCAAGTTACTTTACCAGAAAATAAAATAATACATTTTGGTAAAAATAAATATGAAGATTATTTAATACACAAAGATGATGAAAGAAGAGATAAATACAGAAAAAGAGCATCAAAGATAAAAAACAAAAAAGGAGAATTAACATTTTAAAAAAAGAATCTCCTAATTATTGGAGTTACAATTTATTATGGTAAATTAAAGAAAATAAATAATGATAGTTTAAATCATGAAATAAAAACATAAACTAATGTTTAAAAGAGAAAATAATAAAAAATAAAATATATAGAGTAGTTATATAACTGGGGGATTTATTTATTTAAGGACATTTTGATTTTTGTTTGAAAAACCCCAGGTGAAAATGGAATTATAAAGACATTTAAAAAAATTGAAAACTTTAAAAATGGATTTATAAGGCCAATTTTCACCTAGGGTTTTAAAGACAAAAATCAAAATGTCCTTAAACCCCCAATTATGTAACTACTAACAAATTAAAATGCATTGTTTCGAGCGCTGGTTAATCCATCTGAACTAATTCATGTCTAAGAAACAACTTTATCAGATATGGTGATCTTGGTTTGAAAGACACGGTCTCGATTTTGCTTAAAAATTCGGGAACCGAATTGCAGACTGTTCAAAATCGATTTCTCTCTTGCCTTTTTTTCCAAGGTATATCGAGCATGTGGTTACTAGCGAATACTTAAGTGTTTACTCAAAATCAGTTGAACCGCGATTGCCGGCAACAACTAATTATAAACAAGCGGTCCAAACATCGGCTAGCTGGGAGCTCTTCTTAAACTTTGTTACCGTTCGGAAATTAACGTGACAACCATTATGATTCTCAGTTTCAGTTTCATCGTGCTGGGAAATTTATCAAAAAACATGTAAGTAACATATATAAAAACAAACATTTCCCGGCGTAAAAATGAACACATAGACATAGGTCTCTTGTCTAGCCACGTAGTCTTCCGTTCACCAATATATAGTCCCAGTGAGTCAGAACTTTCAGAAGCAAATCCCTTAAGGTCAACAACGTTAGGTACAATTTATTTTATTCCTTTCATAGTGATAACATGACTCAGAAAATCAGAATTATTTTGACCTTTCCCGGCCTTTTTTAGATCAAATGAGAGCAAAGCCTACCCACTGATTGTGGACAATAAAGTTATCAATGTCTACTGCCACATGATCATGCAAACTACGGGAAATGGAACATGCGGAGAGGGCGGATGGACGCTGATCATGAAGACTGATGGCAGTAAGGTAAAACAGACTTAGCTGTTTAAATGCGAAATATTTGGCCATAAAATCCGAAAATCGTCCCCAGAGTGTTCCCCTCAGAGTTAAGTCGTACGTTATCGAAAGGAGAAGCTGGTTGTTTAATAGTTAGAGAGCTGTACACACGCAGGAAAATGGTTACATTAAAAAGGTATAAAACTCTATAACATCTGAGACAAACATTAAAGTGGTATTCTCACCTGTAACCAAATTACCAAGAAGGCGAAAACCAATTTACTCAAAATTTAAACCCTAGTCCCAGAACCAAGTTTGGATAATTTACTGACTTTTATGGACGTGCACATACTCCACACGGTTAGAGTTTGAACAGAGGGAACTCAAGGGATAGAGTAAGAGTAGGTTTTGGGCCGGAGAAGACGAGACGACCATGAACTCCTAAGATACAAATGAGGGTTGTGACACACAAAATATGACCGTCTGTTATGGGGTAATTTTGGGACAGGTAAATAGTTCAAGCCTTCATACGAATGCTTTCCAAGAGCACAAGATAATCTGAACTCTTCTTTTCGCAGAAAACCTTTCACTATGATTCCAGTCTGTGGAGGAACAATGAGACCTTTAATCTTGGAGGAGGGGAGACTGGGTTCGACACTCAAGAAACAAAGCTACCAACCTACTGGAACACGTCCTTCTCTAAAATTTGCCTCGGGATGAAAGTTGGCCAGCAGATCAAATTCATTGTCCTATACAAGCAGGCCAGTTCTTTGTATTCTCTGATCGCTGATGACCAATTCCGCAACACTTCACTGGGCCGTAACACGTGGAAAACGTTGATTGGGTCAGAAGCCTCTTTGCAAAGGAACTGCAACAGGGAAGGCTTTAACGCTTTTAGTGACAAGAGTCGTTTTGCCAAAGCAAGAATCGGTATCCTTGGAAATAATGAAAACGATTGTGGCTCAACTGATTCCCGAATGGGGTTTGGTTGTGGAGGACATCCCTCCAACACATGTGGGAATGTAGCGAGGGTAGCACCTGATAATGGCAACAGAAACATTGCTACCATGGGGTATATATTGGTACAGTGAGTTTTAAAGTCCGCATGCTCAGCATTACAACAAAAGGCATCGAAGAGAGCAAAATCAATTATTTAAGTGATTTCCTAAAATTGTAAAATAAAGCATTCTTGCACACTGAAAAAAACAGGCAGTCAACCACTGCATGTCGTTTACTGCTTCATTAAAAGCTTTTTCTCATACACGTGAAAGAGATACGCAACGTTGTAAGGAAGCAGTGGGTGAAATCCCATTGTCACTTAAAAAAAATACAACATTTTAGTCAAGGCGGGCAATGAGGTGCAACCAGATGGCCATGTCTCGTGTTACCTTTAAATAAGCAGACAAATTTAATCAACATCACAAATGGCTTGTTTAAAATATAAATTTGAAGATCAGGACGACCAACAGCAAGACAGAGTCACGACATTCACGCAAATGGCTTAGGAGCCAGCGTCAAAGATCGGACTGATCAGAGATTTTATTATTATGTACAATTTTTGCTCAGTTAGCATAACACCCACCTGTTTTCTGATGTAAAGAACAAGTAAGAGTTGCAGAAAATCTCGTAAATTATGCATTAATATAAGGAATAACTACGAATTCGCACTTTTTATGTTTAACATAAATTTTGACAATGATCTTCCAATCCCTTTACATTTTGAATGAAATAGAAAATGATTAGTCATTATTTGCGTCATATCTGTTCTTTATTCTACTCTTATTTTGCCCAGAGGAGAGAATTCAAATCAATCTTGACACTTTGCTTGAACGCTTTCACAGTAGACTAGTTGATCTGATCTTTAATCTTCTCACTAGTTCGTGCAAATTTGTTGCTTGATCCGATCTTTAATCATCTCACTAGATCGTGCAAATATGTTGCTCGGGAAGTCCAAAATTAATATCTAGGGTTCTGCTAAACGTGTGTGGCGGGTTTAAGAATCGTGCTTAAAGCTAAGCATGACCAGTTTACCGAACAAAAACTTTTTCATGATGGTAATGATGATGATAATGATGATGATGATGATGATGATGATGATGATGGTGATGTTGGTGTTGGTGGTGATGATGATGATGATGGAGATGGTGATAGTGATGTTGATAGTGATGGTAATGATGGCCTGGTGATGGTAATGGTGATGATGATGATGATAATGATGATGATGCAGATGGTGACAACAATAACGAACTACCACCTATACCTCATCTATAAGCTAAAAAGAAGGAAAGATTATGCAAAATTGCTTCGAGTATCAAACAACAAATCCCACTCTACGCAAGTGCGACTTCAAGTCCCCCCCAAAAAAAGTTTTTTCGCAAAAGTTTGCTCACAGCCGTGACGGTTGATTTTTCCCTTCTAGCTAACGGGAATACATGAGTTGGGAAACTGAATTATGACTGGAGGAATTTAGACGCGCTTCTGGAACATGCAGAGCCGTTACTCTTCGGAGATACTCAGGATCTAACAACGAACTGCACTGCAACAACAACAACAGCGACGACTTGACTTTGGTTCTAACAGTAGTTTACTCTCCATAATAAACGTAATCTTAACTTTAATTGTCACAGTTTGAGGTGAATGAATGAATGAAGCTTTATTTAATCTCGGGATTGATGAGGTTTGGTAGCTAACGAAACCTCAAAATTTCTTATTAAGAGCCAATTTCTCTAAAAATCGAGAATCCGGCGTCACTCGTGAAATTTCGAATTAATTCATATTTTGCCTAAAAAACACCTATACTGAGTTATTTTCGAAAATAGTGTTCAAAGATCCTGAAGCGCTTGATTATTTAGGAAAAAGAGGAACGTTTGAAAAGCGCCATTTTAGCGCTCTGTCACTGCCGAAAATAGAGTAAAATGGTGCATTTTGTTATCGCTCGTGTAGATAAACGCGATGACCTCCATCAACGCAGTTTGGGCAGGTCATAAGACATCTCTTGGTGTTTCCAAAGCACTAAATTATTTTGGAAAATCTGCTGGCATATATCCGTTTTTGACAGTTACAAATACCCTAGTTCAAACGCTTCAGCAAATGAGCTAATTTTAGCTAACTTCCACACCACAAAAATCCCTCTGGTACATATAATTTGACATTGAAACTAGTATTTCCTTAAAGTACATTCTTTGTGCTCTTTTGTGTTAACATTACTTTCGTGGCCCGAAAAAAGTGACCCGTTGAGAAACGGAAATATAAAGTCAATCTTCGCCATTGTTGAAATAAACATGAACCTTGCCTTCTGCGAACCAGAGCTTAGTCAAGAACTAAAAGCCTGCCAATGGAAACCCTTACTCGCTATTCTGAACGTAAAATTATAAGCTTACTGTTTTCAATCTGTCCGAGAGAGGGACTTAAATCAGAGTAGGTGGTGAAATTATGTAACTCGATGCTTCTCGACACGGTCATTTCCAAGTGACCTTAATTAAGCTCGTTCTAAACTATATTATTTCCTGCAACTACCACCTTTGTAAAGTTATGATGCCATGATATGTTGAATTTCTACTTGGCTATCATCTTCGGTTAGAGAAACGGTGCTGTAGTTTGCCTGTAAAGGGAAATTTGTTGCATGTAATTGCGTGAAGCGTACGTTTATATCCCACCGGAACGACCGG
>OX419337.1:8569573-8584573 GCA_948470475.1 Galaxea fascicularis
GAAAGGGGGGCCTCTTACAATGCCTCAAGGAATAGTTTTTGCAAAAATGTTTATAGTTTATGATAGAATCGAAAGCGTTCATTTTGCACAAAGTCACCTGGAAGTGTTTGAGTATGTCAAGGCACAGGTGTCACTTTCAGAGACTCAGAATGCCGGATCTGACCATTGAAATTTCTATCGTCTTGACAACAAGAAGAAACTGACCATGTCCTAGCTAATAACCGGCAGAAACTGACGATAAAAAGTTCCATCGTCATCTCAATAGTCTCCTGTCCACTGTAACCCGTGCAAACTGTTTGGACGTTTTTTTCATGATATACCGAGTTACTTACTTTGTGAGGCAGGTCGACACAGTGCCACCGTACGAGCGGCACGAACCTCGCTAAAGTAATTTGCAATTGCCCTCCATTACATTGATTCGCCCTGACGAAGGGCTAACGCTCGAAACGTTCGGTTTTAGAATCCCTTGTACGGTGGTCCATTCTTGTTTACAACTCCCCCACCGACGCAGCAACACAGTTTCTTTAGCGGAAACCAACCCCTTTATCCAGAATGTTAAGGCATTTCATTGCTAATTAGTTTTACCTGATCTGAAGCCAAATTCAAAAGGAAATGATACATTGGATATTTTAAAACTGGCCATGTCTGACACACGGACTAACGTAACTATATCACAGAACTTAATCAGCACATTAAAATCATGAAATTGAATGTGTTCTGTCGCAATGAGCTCGAAAACGTTTACCTGGCACAGTTCCACTTACTTGACTTAGATTGTACATGTGTACTGTTCCTGTTTCCTAGCTGATCTGAGACATTGTGACAGTTGCTTCATAATCAGAAAGTTTTAGACGGTAATCATGATGTTTGGAAGCTATTCTATCTTTTGTTTGGAAAACCTTATTCCTTGTAAACCGGAATAGGAACATGGATAATGGTTCTAAGAAAATACGCTCTGACAGGAGCGTAAATTTCGTACCGAGATCAACTGAAGCACGGACTTCTCAGTCCATTTCACCCGAAGTTAGGTCACCGATCAGAATTTGTAGTTTAAAGCGAAATGGAACATCACCTGCAAAGCCACAGGGAGCAGAGGAGTCCTGTCTGATCGAATTTGCAAATTCACCGTACAATTGTAGCGCGAATTGATCTTGTTTGTTTGAATCACCCAACGGAATCAAACAAGGCAGCGTAACGCGATCGTGTTATGCTTTTTTTATGCTTTCTTCCTGTTTTTAAAACGTTTGTTTCTTTTTACTGTCTAAAAGTGCTAATTATCCTCCTTCACATTATGCCTGCAAGCTAAATTTGGGCCTTACTTAGCAAAGCAACGGGGGATTGCCGACGATGTGACAGGGTCGTAACTTGTATGAGGTTAACCGAGGCACTCGACTTGGTAAAAGTTAAAGTGTTTTCTGTCTGTTAGTGAAAAATATTTTGATTCCCTAAAACAGAATTTAGCTATTTATCGTCTGCTTTTTTATCTAAATTACTGTGTGGGTGCACAGAATATAAAGCGGCCTTTCGTCATAGAGCAGCCTGCAAGGTTGATCAATTCAAATTAAAATTTAAGACTCCCTACCCCATTTAAGTGATGGCCTATGGAAAAAGAATCACGTTCTTATTCATGTCTTATTATCACTTTACTATCTGAATTTGAATATTTTTAAATAAGAACAAAGCTGCGTAATGAAATGTGGATAAACGATGGTAATTAAGCATGGCGCGCTAGGAAACGCATTGGGTAAACAAAAAAATACAAAAATGGAATTTCGTTATATGCAGCGGAGGTAGGATGGTCGGGCGGTTTAGGGCGGTGATTCGGGTTTAATAGCCACTACCTGGTGTTGCTCTGGGTAAGTACCTGGTTCAACTCCTCGGTCATCCTTGTAAATAGCCAACTGCTCTGCTTCCTGCCGCGCCAGTTGGGATTCTTATCATGTTATGTTTGTTTGAATTATTTGTTTCTTGGGATTTAAGTGGAGTGCCTGTAAACTAGCTTAGATAGCTAAGTGCACTTCCACTATAAACACAGTATTTATTTTTAACAGGGCCTGCCTATCACACTTTCCTGTCTCTCCAGCCTCTTAATTGCTGTTTTTAAAACGACTTTTTTTCCAAGAATTATTCTTGTTTCAGTCAAGTTATTGATTTTAGTAATGCCTCTTGTTCTTCCTGTTTTTAAAACGTTTGTTTCTTCTTCCTGTCTAAAGCTGCCAATTATCCTCATTCACACAACTTAAGAGCCGTTGTCAGTATATATCGAGAATCCGTGGCCAGTTGCAAAAATTCGAATTTTTTTTTTTTCGTTTACCAAAAAAATCCCTTTTGGCAAACTATTTTCAAAAACAATATTCAAAAGTTCCAGCGGGTCTCCGGTTTAGCGAAAAATTGAAAAGTTTGAAATTGGAGTAAACCTGGCCGAAAGGCGGGTTCCATTTTCAAAACGCTCGTACAAAACAACGGAAGCTTGCTTTTACCTCAAGTTTACAACATTTGTTACACATTTCTTAAAGTTACTTTCAACCTACCTTTTATCTAGATCTACGCTTTCTTTCCATTCTTTCTACCTCCGAACAGAAGGCAATGTTTCGTAATTTGTTGACACCGTGAATTTTACAGTATTTTTGAACGTTGTAACAGCGGACGCATATAAAATTAGCGCTTGTAAAAGAGCGTTTTTAAAATAGCAACTCTTCCTTGATTTTTATTTTTTTGGCCCGCTAAAACTGAATGTGCAAGATAATAATCTATGCGGTGACCTTTTGTAATTTTAGCCACTGTTTACTTACATGGATAGCGCAATGCATTTATCAAAATTCAACGTTTTTGTCTCAAATGCCGCTTTTATTCACCTATAAACTGAGTATTCTTTTAGCATAATAAGGTCCCTGTCGTACGTTTCGACGTTTTAAGCAACCTAAACAGCGCTAAAGTGTTAAATTAACGTTGAATAACAAGATTATAAAAATGTCGCCGAGATCAGAACAAACTTCGGGATGAGGAGCGAGGAAAGCCTAAACGATGCGATTGTAATGCCGTTAATCAGTCATAATTATGCGCATGTATTAAAAAACACGTGAGCAAGTAAAATCACTGGAACACAAGCATGGCGCTGTGTTTCCTTTCAGTGGGCTCGACACCACATCTGGCGACGAAGATTTAGCACTCTTCGTAGTTAAACCACTTTGGTTATGCAGTAGTAGCCCCCCAGAATATTTAAGACAAAGCAGCAGCTGGCGGCGTCTTTACAAACCTTAAGGCGTTTTCATTACCAAATTTTCCAGTCTTTGACGTTCATGCAGAGGGCAATGCAGGTTCCCGATGGCAAAAATGGCTTGCCAGACTAGAGCGCCTGCTCACTGGAATGAATATCACAGCTCCCAAACGAAAGCGAGCGCTTTTACTTCATTATGCTGGTCAAGCGGTCGATGAAATATTTGGCACTTTGCCCGCCACTGGAGACGACAACGATTATGACACCGCGGTCGCCAAACTTGACGAGTATTTCTCGCCACAGACGAACGTAGCCTATGAAGTCTTCAATTTTCGACAGTCAAGACAAAACGAAGATGAGTCGCTGGATAGCTTTCATACTCGACTGCGGCAGCTTGCGAAAACCTGTGAATTTTCCGACATTAATAGAGAAATCAAGGAGTACATAATTCTCACGTGCACTTCACGTTCTCTACGACGCCGTGCGCTTCGGGAAAACCTTTCGCTAGAAAGGCTCTTAAAGTTGGGACGAGCATTAGAACTCAGCGAAAAACAAGCCAAACAAGTGGAAAAAACCGACTCCGATGTTCACAGAATCAAGAGCACGGAAAGCGATCGTCGTTCCCGGCCGCAAAGCACAAGCTCCTTGCTTTCACGTTCAACCCAGTCACAGTCACGCAAATGTCATTCCACAAACAAGCCCACTAGAGCTCCCGAGAAATGCGGTAATTGTGGTGGCTATGCTCATCATAGGAATCCATGTCCAGCTCGTGGTAAATCATGCAGAGCTTGTGGCAAAGTTGGTCATTTTGCTCATGTTTGCAGATCAAAACCGCGAACCGTGGCGTATGTGAACCCTCGTCAACAGTCCGATGAAGAATACGAGTACGCATACAGAGTAAATTATCTAGAGAGCAAGAAGCCTCCAATGTGTCGAGTAGAAATGGAAATGGGAACAAGAAGAGCAGAGAGCATTAGAAGAGTTGAAAGAAGTTTTAGTCGGAGACCAAGTGATGTCCTATTTTGACCCAAAGAAGAAGACCGAAATTATTGTTGATGCAAGCCCAGTTGGCCTTGCTGGTTTGTTGTTGCAAGAAGGCAAAGTTCTCAGTTATTCAAGTCGAGCCTTGAGTGATATTGAGAGCCGTTATTCTCAAACAGAGCGAGAAATGCTTGCTGTATTGTGGGGTGTAGAACATTTTCATCTCTACGTCTATGGAGCCCAGTTTTCAGTCATCACTGATCACAAGCCACTCATTGGTATCTTTAGTAACCACAAGCAAGCCTCAGTACGGATTGAAAGGTGGAAACTTCTCTTGATGCCTTATGACTGTAAACTTGTTTACCGACCTGGAAGAGATGCAGAAAACCCGGCTGATTTCATGAGCCGGCATCCCAGTTCAAAACCAGCGGAACAGAATGTCGCTGAAGATTACGTCCATTTTGTTTGCAACAGTGCTGTCCCAAAGGCAATGACACTCAAAGAAATTAAGGAAGCAAGCAAAGAAGATGTAAAGTTGCAAGCTGTAGTTAAAGCAGTTGAAACTGATCAGTGAAGAAGCCCAGATGTTCAGCGGTACAAGCAACTGAAAGAACAAATCTTAGTGTTCAATGGCTTGGTCTTGAGGGCAAACAGGATCATTATACTCACCCCCTCAGAAATAAAGCAGCTGATCTAGCGCATCAAGGTCACCAAGGGGTGGTGAAAACCAAACAACTTCTCAGAGAAAAAGTGTGGTTCTCAGGAAAAGATGAAAGAAAAGAGAAAGTGAAGAACTCTCTCTCGTGTCAAGCTTCCACAGTGAAGTCACCACCACCAGAACCTCTGCGAGTGACTCCACTTTCCACTGCACCGTGGAGCGAAGTTGCAGTTGACTTTGCCGGACCATTTCCATCGGGTGATTACATAATGGTGGTAATTGACGAATTCAGTCGTTTTCCTGAAGTAGAAATGCTCAGTTCAGTTTCAGCCAGAGCTGTGATCCCTAGGTTAGATGCCGTATTTGCAAGACAAGGCATACCCGACGTTCTCAAGAGTGACAATGGTTCTCCATTTAACGGGTCAGAGTTTAAAAACTTTGCTGACTTCTTAGGATTCAAGCACAGAAGGATCACACCTTACAGGCCCAAATCCAATGGCGAAGCAGAACGTTTAGTCCAGACTCTTTAAAAAGACATTCGCATAGCCCATTTGGAAGGAAAAAATTGGAAACAAGAGCAATACAAGTTCTTACGTCAGTACCGTACCACACATCATTCCACCACTAACGTGTCACCAAGCGAAGCTTTGAACAAACGAAAACTGAAGACCACAATCCCCGAACTTATCCAATTCAGACAAGATTCATCAGCAAACTTCTATGAAAGAGATGCGTTACAGAAACAGAAGATGAAGATTTACGCTGACCACAAGACAAGTACCCAAGAGACACAAATCACTCCAGGAAACATTGTGCTTATGACTCACTCACTCACTCAGCCGACTGCGCCGCAGTCGGCTACGAGCTTTCCCCAGTTCGTCCTGTCTTGTGCCATCAGCCGGATCTCTTCCGGTGTCGGAGGGTCATCTTGGCACATCACTCTGGCGATGTACTGATGGAAAAGGGTCTTGGGACGACCTACTTTCCTTTTACCATGCCGTGGATGGTATAGGGCATACTTGTTGGCAAGTTCGTCCTCTGGCTTCCTCAGGATGTGTCCAAGGAAGCGGAGCTGCCGTTGTTGGATTAGCTGGACAAGTTTCTCCTGTTGGACTTGCCTGAGGACTTCTTCATTGGGAATGAAGTCCAGCCTCTTAATCCCAAGCATGATTCTGTAGTAGCTGGTAGCATAGCTGTTGAGTTTGTCCTCCAATTTCTTTGTTAGTATCCAGCCCTAGCAGCCATACAGAAGGATTGACAGGCAGGTTGCTTTGAACAGGTTGACCTTGAGGTTTGTAGGAACTGACTTGGATCGCCACAGCCTTTCGAGTTTCCAGAATGTGGACCATGCTTATGAGACAACCTAAACAGAATAAACTGAGCACACCGTACAATCCAAAACCTTTTGTTGTGGAAGAGAAGAAAGGTTCAATGGTTACAGTGCGAAATGTATCTCAGACTATCACAAGAAATTCGTCACAGTTTAAAGTTGTTCCTAAACATCTCATGAATGGTGAACACGACCCTGGAAGAAAAAGTGTTTCAGATGCACCTGTGGTGCAACCAAAACCAGTAGAAGCTAAAGAGAACATTCCTTTGAGGCGTTCGCAAAGGCAGATCAGACCTCCCGTCAGATTCTCTGATTATATGCAAACACTCTACTTTAAAGAAAACTAGTTTACTCTGCCTAAATAGATTTCTAAGTGTTGATATTCAAGGAACTGTTTTTTAAGCATGTTACTCTGTTGAGTGTAGAAATAAGCTTGTTTCCATCCCAAGAAGAGGAGGAAAGTAATGTCGTTAATCAGTCATAATTATGCGCATGTATTAAAAAACGCGTGAGCTAGTAAAATCACTGGAACACAAGCATGGCGTTGTGTTTACTTTCAGTTGGCTCGACACCACAGCGATAAAGTTTAATATTTACCCAGTAGATCGCTAATAATGTCTTCTATCAACTTTCCCACTGGAAAAATTGGTTTAAAGAGAAATAACGTTCACATCATTGTGTTCAAAAAGTTTGCACAATTTTCTGTATAGTACGAACTAAATTACAGGTGACAATAAGTAATGGTAATAGGACCCAGTAGAGTACAATTCAGGGAGTAATCGGGCGAGCGCGATTACCCCTGAATTGTACGACACTAAGCCCGATTACCAATTAATTGTGTCAATAACAAAATGCGAGAAACTCGGAAATTAAGGATTTAATGTGAGAACAGATACGCTTCTTATTAATACATGATCAGCTAAGTTCAACTTCCTTAAGTCTAAACACTGTATAAAATAATTGTACGACACAAAGTCTCATAAAAAGTTGTGTCAATAAAAGACAAAGTGCAAAGAAACTCGGGAATTAAGGATTTAATGAAGTTAAAATACTGTACAAAGAACATCCAAGATTTTTAATACCGGAAATGGTTTCTATTTTACAAAGCGCGAAGATTGACAAGTGACACGACAGGACAGCTTCTCTTAACATACCAAATAAGGCATAAGAAAATCAGACGATTGCACGACCTTCTCGCTATTCGGCGAGACACGCAGTTGATCGAGTCACACAAAATGAACCATAAAACTACATGCAATAAGTACTGAGAAAGTTGAGTCTTCATCAGAGTCAATAATGTACCCTCGTCTACGTTTTCGGAGAAGAATAGTTGGGCTTCTTAGTTCACTGATCTGACATTCTACTCTGGAAGAACTGGCTTGATTAGTTGATTGCGGAGCTAAGTAGTTTTGTATGTTTATTGTACAGTTGTTGAAATGCTGAACTGCCTGTCTGAATGTCTCTTCAAGTTACTCGTTTGAAGCAAGAGGAAACCTGGACTCGTCTGGTACCGGTAGGTTGTTTGTATCTGTAGTCATTTCTCTGAGGACAACTCGCTCGCTCGTTCGATTCACGACATTTTCAACTTCAGCAACTGTATTGTTTTCTTTCATTTCAAGGCTTTGTAAATCAATGGTTGTCAAAAGGTTGTCAAACTTTAAGGAAAACGTATCTGAATAAAAGTCATTGGACCAGTTAATTCGTCCATGTTTGTTTTTAGTCTGGACCTGTAAGCTGCTCACTTGAGAAGTTTCCCTTGATTTTGATTGGCTAGCATGGGTTAGGCACTTGAATATACTGGCTAATTAATGGCATGAAGTGCTTCATTTTGATTGGCTTCTTAACTGTCCGATTGGCCCTGTCCGATTATAAGTGTTTGTAATCGGACAGGCCAAATCGGATAGTTAGGATCTGAAACTGCCAATTAAGCTACAAATAAGTGCTGTTAAGAACCAGTCATATTCGAGCATTTTGTTATTGACACAATTGCGCAGCAAATCGTATTTATGGGATTTCAGATTTATAGGAACCCGTAGCTTGTGTTAATTTGGCCGAGTTACCGATGACCGAATGATCTCTGCTGCAAAATGTAGAAAAAAAGTAGTTAGTTGTTTGCATTCACTGCATTTCAGGCAATTTGCATCTATTTCCATCAAAATGTTTTCGTGTTCTTGTTGCTTGACATACCCTATACAGGAAGGGCAAGCTGGGAGAAGAGAAAGGCGCTTTAGTTAAGTTTAAAGAGAACAAGGTTTATTTGAAAAAAGATCAAATGGCCAAAATAATTGCTACTAAATTTAGGTTTGATATCTTTGACCCGATAGAATGTTGCTTGGTAAGTATTTGTGAGTAAATTCGACTTTCTCGGTTTGCGTAAGGGCGCGCGGCCATTATCTCATTACAATTTAACAGATGCAGACTAAAATATGGTTCACTATTATTGTTTTTATCTAGCTGCCAAAAAAACTCAAATAGTTGTCATATGATCAGTATAGTAATCGTAACAGATGTTCATATGTAGGATTTATGCTGTTTCGTAATTATTTCTCCACAAGGTGTAGCTTCACCTCGTGACCCTTGTGTTAGATTTTGGGTATCCCTCTTACTTTCTTAATGACCAAAGGAACAGCCACTGACAAGATCAGCCAGGGCATCTATGTATGAAGCTTTCTTCCTGCGATCTGTGACGGAGCTTTGCAGGTTAAATTTCTCGCACAACATCTGGAGTAATCCCAATCCCAGATGTTGTACTGATCAAATACAATGGGGTGTTGCAAGGTCATAGCTAGAAGAATATCTTCTCTTGCCTTGTGAAAGTTACTACTTTTTGGCGAGGCTTTGCTGAAAGCCTGGAAAAATAGGACGTGATCTGCTGCACTGTCAGGAATTGATGTCAGGTTGATGTCGTTGCAGCAAGGCTGGCATGGCCACTGCGCCTTCATAAAGGAGAGATACGTACTCCATTTTCAACAGGTCCATCAGAGAAAGCCTTTCAAGTGACTTTGTTCATTTCTCAAACGACAGGTGTCGTTCAAGGTTTGATAATAGGGACCTTAAGCACCGACGACTAGTACAACTGTTGAAGGACTGGGTCGAGGACGTCGTTCACGGCGGGAAAATTCGAGAGTTAAGCGCGCTCTCGCTGTGGACGGCAGAAGTACAGAAGTCCCATGTACAAATACAGCGAAAACTCGAATTAAGTGTACAAAATGTCTTTTTACTAGTTGCAAGAGCTCTTGTTTCTCTGCCATGATGACGGTACAATAGATGACGAAGAGCTACTCTTACCTAACGACGACTTTTCGCCGAAAAACCCCTTAGATTCTTAACTACAAACCTGTTGCTATGTAAAACTTTTACCCCTCATATCTTTGATGTCCGAATATAAAAGAACAATCCCTTTGGACACAGATCTTCTATAGAAGGTCCCCTGTACTTTTTCGAACGACAGCCATATTTGGCAAGTCACGTGACCTTGGCAGAAAAAGCTCTAAAACTCAAATAATTGACTTTTACAATAATGAATACAATACCTTGACAGAACTTCCTTAAGTCAGTTTACTCTTCAAGCCCTCTTTGAAAATTGCCAAAAAAAAAAATGATTGAAAATCTTGTCCCTTGCCACTCTGCTTAGTTTCAACTTCCCATTCATTGCATCATGAAAGGCTTCTTTATTATTGTTCTTTACAAAAATCTCCTCAATTTCAGCATAGCAGACCCCTCCCATTGCCATTTTCCTTGCTATGTTATGCGAAATGGTTTTCCCAAAATGAAACATGAGCTTCTTAGTTTCCAGACGTATTTTTGTTCTTGTTTGCCACTCCTTCTTCTCTTGCCTAGCAGATCTTATTTCAATGCCACTCATTGTCTGTTTGATCTCAGTCTTGAACAGACATTCCTTGACTGCATTGACATCAGCAAGGGCTTGATGAGCTGTTATAAAAAAAAGAAGAAAAAAATGCTTCAAAAAGCTGATCCTTAGCAATGTGTACTGTACATGAAAGGGGATTTGTCTTCAGTGGTCCCAAATTCGACTCCTCAAGGTTTTGTAAGCAGCCAACTGCTTGCTCCTACTAGTTGGGATTTTTAACATGTTTCTGTTGATTTATGATATTTGTTTGCGTATTTACAGTGTCGGCAATTAGCACAGCAGCCAAGTATATTTACACTTAAATAAGTCATGTTTTTTTTTTCATTTTCCATCTTTGTAGCAAGAGATGACAGAAAAATGTTTTCCATGCTAACATGGACCACTATTTTTGGACTTCTTTTGTTGCCATGACAACTTTAAACTTATTACAGTGATGGCAAAAATAAAATGCCACTTGACTTGAGAGCAAAACATACATTATTCTGGACATGAATTGGCTGTTACATCTAATATATACACGCAGACATGTTTCCTGGCATTGAAGCTTTGGTCTCTATTACTCTTTGTCTTTGTGTTATTATAAGCTGTTTACATTCCTAGGTTTGAAAGGTTTCGGAATAGCTTGGAGTTAGCTTTGAGTAGTATGCTATTTGTAAAAAAAAGTGTAATTTTGTTAAGAAAACATTTTTTTGGATAGTCTTGAGTGAGAGTCAACACAATTAACAAACGTAAGCACTGTTGGTCATTGACTTTTAATATCAATTGCTGTTTCAGGGATGTCATAAAAACCTTTTCTCGCTCATGCTGCTTTGCTTTCCGCTTCTTTGCTTCACTTCTGTTTTAAAGAAGATGTAATGATGTGATAGAAAATTATCTTTATACATGTATAAATTAATTAAATTGTTATGTACATAATTCATTCAATTTGCAAGTTAACGGGAATCATAAATAACACCACATAATGAAAGAATGTATAAGTTATAATATTCAAACATGATTACATGTATTTAATTTGTGCATGATGTCAACAGATTAAATACACTTAAGTCTTGAACTTTGTTGAAATTAAAAGAAAGTGTAATGTGAAAATGTAGAATTATATTTTTTCAAAGTTACTTTTGCTTTAAATACTCAGGTGATGACGTCACCTTGCTGACAGCTGCCTGTAAAGTATACAGGACCTAAAGCCCAGGGGGGGGGGGGTTACTCGTAGTATACATGACGGAGGGGTCCTACATATTTTTGGGGGTTGAAAATTTACACCCTTAGTAATTTTTTGGGTCAAGAGATCTGCCACGTATTTTTTTAGGTCTTAAAGTCTGTATGATTAAATAAATCAGTATTGAGAAATTTACATTTGTATGTCACCCTTACATTTTTTGGGTAGTGAATTTTGGTGCCAGGTATTTTTTTGGGTGCAAAATTTCAGGCTTGGGTCGTTTGGAAGCTCGCAATATGAAGCTGTGTCAGACCCCTCTGTCATGTATACTGTGAGTATCCTATTTGGAACCTAAAGCTCTCAAGACTCCCTAAGTGCTATAGAATTACCGGTATATAAATGTGTGCCAATCAATCATTGAAATCCAATAAAATATAGTGTAGGAACAGTGGGGATTTATGCAAGAGAGGCCTAATAAAGTATTTCTGGCCTCAACTTATGTATCCAACTTAGAAACTGTACAGTCAGTAGCGTTGCCAGATTTAGTGGTTTCCCAGCTGAAGTGGCCCTTTTTTTAGAACCAGTTGAGTATGCAATTCTGTGGTGTTATCTTACTTTGTACAAGATTTCTATATTTGTCTTGCATTCATAATGTTGGCAGTCAGGTCTATGCGCTTCTCCCGGTATGCAAGGCAAGTCCCATGGAAACCTTCAACTGGGTTGGTTGTTCTTCTGCCCTTCTCTCTAATATATTCTTCTGGTTTTTCTGCCATTTTCTCTAAAACTTTCTGAAAAGCTTCCAGTTGGGCTGAGCATGTTAGCAAATGTTTGCAGTGGTACTGTTGACCATCTTGTGATGTCTGTAATAGATTTGGAAACTTATAGATGTATTTATACCTTCCGATAATTAAAAGCACCGCCTTCTAATAACCCCCTACCACCTTTTGCTTTGGGTCTAGAAATATCAATGGGTTCCTTTTCTCTGTTATGCCTCCCTCACTGGTTCCAATAAATTATGTACCAGTACACTTTGTCTGAAGATGATAAAACTTTGTAGTATTTATACATTATGAAATTCTTGAAAGGGATAATGGTGATTAGCAACCAGTTGTTTGTTTTACATTTACATGTGGGTCATGGAACCTTCTAAAATTTGTTGAGTCCCTCTATCATATATCTTTAAAAACCCCTTTTGTCCTGCCCCAAAGATAAAAAGATTTTAAGGGGAAATTCTCATAAGCTCCCAAGCCCCCTCATTTTGGACAGAAATATAATCTTTTTAATGAAATAATTATTACATTAGTAGATGGTCAAACCCTGTTTACAGCCCACATAATAATACTGAGTAAAAAAAGTCTTAATTTACAAAACTTCATATAGCTTGTCGGGCATGATTTAAAATGGGTACCTTTGGGTGGAAACTGCACCACTCTGAAGTGTGTATGTCCTGATAATGCTCATGTTTGGCAAGTCCGAGCGAAATGTCTTGATCGTGTGGTTTCCACAGTAGATAACTTCAGCTTCAGGAAATTGTTCTTGGAGAACGTTGGCGCATGTTGCGTCGTGGTCGATTGTACACTCCCTCACATTAAAGTGCTCGTCCTTGAGGCCAGTCAACAGCTCCTCGAAGATATCCCCCTCCGCTCCTCCTGATGTCCCAACCCAGTTGGACCCCAACCCTCTTTTTGACCCATGGGCGAACGCGACAATCTTCCCCGACTTCACATCATGTATAGTACCCGACGCGTTGTTTGCGTGGTACCCTCGTGTTAGATAAAAACCATCGTACATAATTTCTAGGGATTTTTTGTTACCCCGCCTAGCAATTTCTCTCTTAATTTCGTCGCAAGACCATTGTGCGAGATCCTTTACGTGCGGGTGAATCCACTTCACGACACGAAGCCACTGGCTCTTAGAGAGATGACTAACACCAAGAGTTCCAAGTACATGTTCGTAGTCTTTGAAATATTCACCGTTTAGCAAGAATGATAGCAGAAGGTAATTTGGCAGCCAGGCTTTTGGTCGAAACCTCGACTCAATGGTGCGGCAGTCCGACTTATGTTTACTTTTTTCGAAGCATTTCATGCACGTTAATTCAAGTGTACGATTCCTGGTTTTACTTGCGTTTTTGTCGTCATGCGAAGTTGCCCGCTTACATTACACTTTTCGCAAATTTATGACTCAAATGCCGCCATCAAAAAATCGATATTTCTAACAACAAGTGTTCTGAGTCTACAACCATCATCGTGTGAGACGTTGCCTTCCTCAAATCAGGGCTGTACCTAGTCAATATTTGTTGCACCTGCTTTGTATGAACTTCTCGTTGATCGGTCATACTTTCATCGCGGTCACTCATACCGATGCTGACAGGTAGGTTGGCCAGTTGCTGATTGATATCTGCGGCGAAAGCCACAATTTCGTCCTCTGTTCCGATGTCCACACAGCTCTCTGTTTCGGTTTGCGTTCCGTGTGATTTTTTCCGCTGTTTCGGTCTGCGTAGCAGTGTCGGCAGTGGAAAGCGTCGACAACAAATTTTCCCGATTAGCCCACCGTTTCTTCAGTGCTGAAGAAGCCAAAACTGCCTTTTTTCTGGTGCCTGGGCATACTTTTAACCCGCTTAGCCCATAGCTTAGCCCAGAAACCTCAAGAAAACGAAACGTTGTTGCAATAGACAAAGTTTTTTACAATTTTATTTTGTTTACAAGATTTATATTTCCCGCCATTTTGGCGGCAGTCCGACCGGCTTCATACGCGTGGTCAAACGAGAAAAACTATCATCGACTATCATGAAGAATTTGAACATGCTCAAACTGAATGAAACGAAAAACGGAAGCGCGCGCTCAGCTATAATCGACTATCATCGACTATCATGAGCCGTTTGACCAGAGCTTTAGATTCCCGAAGCCTCGTGTTCCATAGTCCAATCAAAACATTTGCGGAGTTGTCGATTTTTGAATTAATTAGTGTTATTCAGCCACATGCCTCTGAACTAGCGGCATTCTATTGCATTTGGTTCGCTGTTCGCTTACTAGTAAAAACTAATATTTAAGCAAAGTTCTCTTACGTGAAACCTGCTTTCAAACGAAATGGGAACACAGATCAGGAGGCGTTGCACTTTCCTGTCCAGTTATATTGCTTTTATGTGAACGACGCAACAATTTCAGGACTGCAGCCCTCTTGTTTGATACAGCAACATAAAGGTAAGAGGATATACTGTTAAATAAGTTGCAGATTGGACTTAAAATATGAAAAATTTGAGTTTGCGTGTGTACGTGTACATTTCCGGCTAATTAACGGTACAGTCGAATCGGCGTATTTTATCCAACTTTCAAATTTGATTAAATCGCGCTGAATCATTCCTTTGGAGGTTGAAAAGAACATCACTTCGCCTTCCAGAAACCAGATTTTCAGTCAATTATTTTGTGTAGCACATAGTTAAATAATGGGTTACTTTTGATCTATTTTTAATAAAGTTAAAAATAGGTCGGATAAAAAAAAACAACACGAATTGTTCAAATTGCTGTCAACATATGTTTTGATGTTGTTTTTCAAGATTTGGTAGCTTTTAGCGGTCTAGGTTGTTTCATTTGGTGACGCGACGCTCCGAGATTCGTGTGAAATTTTGAGCTCCAAAAGCGGCATTTTGACGGAATGCAGTTATTATCAGATTTTCTCGAAAATAAATCGATATTCAGCCAAACAAAGTATACAGTGATTTGTTTCCCATTGAGGCCTCCTTAACTTTGAAATTTGGGCGGAATTTATTTTTCGGCTGTTGCCACCA
>OX419337.1:8589573-8597073 GCA_948470475.1 Galaxea fascicularis
ATCTTGAAGTTGTGGCAAATAGTAATGAGCAAAAGAGAAAAAAAAATACAAGGGTACACTGTCCATTTTCAGTAGCTGCACCTTTTCTCAAGCATTGTATTACTTGAAATTTTGATCCCTCTTAGTTCTTATACAAGTTAAGCGGTACTTACTGTTCCCAGACCAACTAAGCGCACTCCGACGAATCGAATCGAAGCAGAAGGCCTTATACATGTAACAGTACTAAAACTGATAAGGACGCTCAAAAGAATAATAAAATGTATGTGTCAAATTATTCAACTGAACAACACTCGTTGTGCTGGCTACCGGCAGTTTCATTAATGCTTAGACTGCTTCTCCATTACATTAAAATACTAAGTTTTAACAAGTATACTTTTATGTTACATCAAACTGTTTGAGGTGTGTCACCAGCCAGTTCTGATGATGCAAAGTTAAGGGCAACCTGGCAAAAATGATTACTACACTTTTATGTTACATCAAACTGTTTGAGGCGTGTCACCCACCAGTTCTGATGATAAATACAAGTTTAGTGCAAACTGGCAAAAACGATTAGCATAGTTTACTTTTATGTTACACCAAACTGCTTGAGGTGTGCCACCCGCCAGTTCTGATGATAAATACAAAGTTAAGTGCAAACTGGAAAAAACGATTAGTATACTTTTATGTTACATCAAACTGTTTGAGGCGTGTCACCCGCCAGTTCTGATGATAAATAACGTGTTCCAAACTAAAATGTGTTTTTCCAAAATTGGTATTTTCCTTTAAAAACATGGGAAATCTGTCGGAGTGTCAACTGGAGTCAGGGTAAAACTACATATTTTTGCTGGCTTTTTGTTTTTTTAGTTAGAAACGCCTTTATTTCAACAATCCATTTAAAAAGGTAGAGTTAGTTGTGTAAAATTAACCATCAGCCGAGAAGGCATCGATTTCGGGTTCTGATTATCTCCTGAGTTTGTATTTTATATGACTAGCTCGCGCATTGGAGAAATACACCGGCTATATCTTGAATTCTGTTCACCATGCAAAAATTCTGCATGCTGACTGTCCACTGAGCTCACTGTGCAAAAATGTTTCATACTGAATAACCAAGGAGTTTTGTCCACAGGCTATGCGAGTTCTCTCACCACGCAAAAATTCTGCATGCTGACTGTCCACTGAGCTCACTGTGCAAAAATTTTGCATACTGAATACCCAAGGAGTTTTGTCCACAGGCTATGTCAGTTCTTTCAGCACGCAAAAATTCTGCATGCTGACTGACCACTGAGCTCACTGTGCAAAACTTTTGCATACTGAATAACCAAGGAGTTTTGTCCACAGGCTATGTCAGTTCTTTCACCACGCAAAAATTCTGCATGCCGACTGTCCACTGGCAAATGTCATAAGTTGTCATAACTTCACCATGCAAAAATTCTGCATGGCGACAATTTTCGGAGGTTGCGCACTGCCTATGTAACGAGCTCTCTCTGTGAAAAAAAAAATGGCTTGCTTGTTGCCAAGTAGGATGTGCGCTTTCCTGTAAAATGAGTGTCTGGTGAAAAAGTTTGATGCAATAACAATGCACAATTTTTCCACCTTGAAAGATTGACTAATTATCAACTAGTGCAGAATTATGGCCTCCTTAGTAGCATAATATAACATACAATAAGATTTTTTATGTGACAGATATGCACGGTCACTTAAATGAAGACTGTTGATACGATCTAATGCAAAAAATGCCGGTGTGCAGCAATTCTGTCCAATCTCCCCAATAACAAAAAGAACAGCAAAAAGGGAACATTTTAAAACAAAAGAAAACAAAAAAAAAAAAACTGGAGCCGGTTATACCAAAAACGGCTTTCTAAGTCATTTTCAATTGTCTCCTTTGAATTCAAAATAATATCTTTAAAAGCACTGCCAATAGCAACATCTGGCGCATACCAGAAATACCAGAAAAAGACTGGTTGAGGATCGTGATCCCTAAAACATGAATATCTTTAAAAATAATTTTTTCATTACACTGAGCTGAAGTGTTACAAAATTGATTACTTAATGGAGTGCACTGCACAGACATTGTGGTAATTAGCAATACCACAATTATCACTATCACTAGACATTAATGCATCGCCGACGCCCCATTGGTCTTTTACATAGTTATGAATTGCAAGGAGGTGAAATAATTATGGCAGGGGTCGCAGTAACGCTTTTGGTGTTTACATTGGACATAAAATCTGTCATCGCGTGCCTGCGACAAGTGCGACCCTTTTGTGGCGACCTGCCATAACTATGTCTGAAGAACCTTAAGATCAAAAAAGCCGATGTCCTGCCTCGAAGCAGGTCATATCTTGTCCAATGGCCTGAAAATAACATTTTTTTTGTTTTTCTTCGGCCGCAATGTCAGTCAAATCTGAAATACCGGCAAAAATCGAATTTTCGCATTTCTTCGAAGATATCACATGTGCACAGCTAGCTACAGCTATCTGTTCAAGATTTTAGTCACCGGCTTTTTCTCTACAAACGTTTATCTGGTCCTTATGGCGAATTTCAACCCATACCAATTTACAAATTCGCACTATTCACCTGATTATTCTCAGTATGGGGATGGCTTGTTTTTACCCTTTAGCTCGCAGATGTTTTCTCAAGACTCGCAGCCGTCATTTGCCGTTGGTGAATGTTGCACAATACGTACAAACCAATAAGGTTTTGTACATTGAACAAATTAAACAGAGATTGAAGAAATGTTGCTAAAAAAAACTAGCACCAGCCTCATGTCTACTAATTGTATTTGGCGCTCTTTTCGCGCATGAAATATTAAGAGTTGACAGTCCGGTTTCAAATATCATTTATGTCTCACACGTGCGACCTCCAAGACTCCCGTGGCGTAAATGTCGCGACATATTTGTGGGACAACATATGACGCGACATAAAAAAAAAGGCCACAGTGCGATCCCTGCCTATCTTACATCTTTGTACAAAATACGAGAGCAACTGTCCCTCCAAGAAGAAGTTGGTTGCAGAGAGTCCAAGGTCAAGTTGTGATCTACATCTCTCTACCTAAACAAGAACAACAACAAAATACATTCATAAGAACATTAAATGCTCAGTGTGGCTTCCCTTTCCGTTTCCCCACATGTAGCCGCAAAGTAAACTGTTTTGACTTCCAACTGTGAAAATAACTGTGACGGACTTTAGTGCTCTTTTTTTGCTGGACACAGGATACGATTGGACAAGTTCGATATTCATTCTACAGTGAGAGCGCGTTAAGTTTTTCGCAGATGATTTATTTGAGCTTAGCCATCACAGCAGACATAGAAAAACGTGAGAATTCTGATGTGAAAATTGACTGCCTAAGATACGCCGTAAAACCTACTGAGCGTTAGCCCGGGAATCAAGGAACCACGCGACACAAAGGAAAAATCATTTATGACCTAGGTGGGAATCGAACTGGTGACCTCCGGATTAAATCTATCCGGTTACTCTGTCGATTTTATAGCCACGATGGCAGACAAGGGCCACTCGTAGGTCAAAGGTAATTTGATAACAGACCGTGCCTTGATATGCCGTGGAATTGGAACAGCGTTGTGCTGAACCTAATGAGTCATAGCCTTTTTAACTTAACTTGTTGAGTGTAGTCTCAGTGGCAACATAGCAGTATTCTCGTATCTAAGGGACCTAAGGGGCAATGGACGCAAATGAATTAAGGTCTTTCTTCGTGCAAGAATAAAATTTTGTTGGCCTAACTTTTTGTTCCGTGACGAGCTCTATGCATGCATGTGCAACATGTGACAACTTGTCTTTTGTCTTAAAAAAATAAACTGACATACGTCACTAGATCAGATGTACTAGAAATACCTCAGGTACTCCATGCAGCCCTGTACAATAGAAGGATATTATATTAAACTTACCTTAAGTAACGTCTTTTTGCTCTGGGAGTGATATGCGGAACTTATCGAGACAAGGTAACCATATTCTGTACCGTCGAATTTTTATAGACTTTCGCCTTTCCGTTGATTTTTTTAATACACCATAGTGATGTCGACGACATGTTATAAGTCAAGCTTCTGCACAGATAGTAAAGGCTTTCCGAGTAAAGTACAATGTAAATGTACAACTCTGAAGTCGTGTGATTTAGATACACGCAATCCAGGCACGCAATCGAAACTGGCTCGATTAATAGGTTAGAGTTTTAAATGCTAACCGTTAGTATAAACGAATCTGATTGGACGATTAAGCAAGAACTATGGCTCTTTTTACTTAGCTGCGAAATGTCGGTTTGCATTTTTTATTTATCATTTGACAAGATAGATCAGTTTCAAAGGGGCACGTTCCTGTACCTGAAATAGATGCATCTGCAATTGACGAACCTTTGTTTTTGGCTCCTTTGAAAGCACGAAGAGAGGATGCCCTCTTCCAAAGTACACCTATTAAGCGTCATCGAGTTGAGATCAGAGATGATGAATCAAAAGATGGTGAGTGAGAGATGTATAAAAGAAGGGAACCATTGTCATGACAGAGAATTTAATGGACAAACATGGCTTTTTTAATGCGATATTTCTGTCCCGACAATCTAGACATAGAAGTATTTGACTCATCATGCGACAGCGCTTGGAATACATCGGAAGGAATTAATGACATTGGTAAGAACATTGCATGTATTTGTATTTAGCTTCGTTACAATATTTCTTTCCTTTATGTCCAAGTCAGCCCAAGCAGTTGTTATCACGCAATCTGCACACGTCATTAATAATCGTTGCTGTGATTCTCTCTTTTCGTTTCTAAACATGATACGTTGTAAACAGAATCTGAAGGAGAAGAAATCGAGGTATTCGATGCAACGTTTGGTAGCATCGGTAGCTTAAAGGACAATGATTGTGTGAACCACAGCGGCGGTAAGTCGCTTGTTCAAGTCATCCCCCCCTCCGGAGGGGTACTCCTCGGAATTCTTGGTAGGGGTGTGCCGCCTGTTTCTCCAAGACCAAAATTTGCAATTTTCAGCACCAGTTTTCAGAACTGTCGTTGAGATTACAAATTTCCCCAATAGTTTTGTTGTACCGCAATTAAGTTTCAAAACGGCTCAAAAACCATACTCAGTTTGGGGTGGCACATAGCTTTATATATATATGCTTTAAGTATATACCACACAAGCGAATAGTGCTTTTCGCGCGTTCTGACTGGTTAACTTGGAGGTGAGCAGCAAAGTACTATTCACCTCCACTTCGGTGAATAATTGTTAAATATCTAGAGGCAACTTAGCACACGGGTCTTCATATCCTGGGTATAAGAAATTTAGAAACCTAAAGAGTTCTAGCTAGTGCTATGTTTGCTAGCCTGCGAGAGCATCCGGTTTTTTCGGCTCAAGTTCCAAGTTTCACCCGCCGAGAAAAACCGTCTGCGAAAACGAGCCGAGAAAAAATTTCCGTGACGTCAAATGTTAGCGACCAATCACAGTTTACCTTGCATATTCCAAGAAGTAACTCGCGAGTTTTTTTCGTGGATCTCTCGCTAACGCGTGGGGAAAAATATGGCGGACGATGCGTTGAGGAAAGTATGCGAAGTTTTCGGATTTGAAAGACTAAACAAGCATCAAGAGAAAGCCTTGCGACTTGTCGTTGAATCAAAGAGCGATGTTTTCGTGAATCTTCCGACTGGTTTCGGAAAGTCTGTAGTTTTTCAGGCTTTGCCTGTTGTGTATTCTAATGCGGAACCATCTAGTGACAAGAACATGGTTATCGTTGTATCGCCGCTGGTTAACCTGATGAGAGACCAAGTCAGCCGCTTAACATCCCTTGGAATAGGTGCAGTATCACTTAGTGATATCTGTTCCGATGATGAAATGAGATCAGTTGAAAAAGGAAGTTATTCAATCGTTCATGGATCACCAGAGTCTTGGCTCGGTGAAACAAGATGGCGTAAGATGTTGTCGAGCGATATTTACAAAAGTTCAGTGAAAGCTGTCGCTGTTGATGAGGCACATGTCATTTGCCACTGGTAAGCTTTATTCCATTTCTTTATTGCGGTCAAGAATCATTTATGTATTTCAGCTTATAACGTGTTCCAAACTAAAATGTGTTTTTCCAAAATTGGTATTTTCCTTTAAAAACATGGGAAATCTGTCGGAGTGTCAACTGGAGTCAGGGTAAAACTACATATTTTTGCTGGCTTTTTGTTTTTTTAGTTAGAAACGCCTTTATTTCAACAATCCATTTAAAAAGGTAGAGTTAGTTGTGTAAAATTAACCATCAGCCGAGAAGGCATCGATTTCGGGTTCTGATTATCTCCTGAGTTTGTATTTTATATGACTAGCTCGCGCATTGGAGAAATACACCGGCTATATCTTGAATTCTGTTCACCATGCAAAAATTCTGCATGCTGACTGTCCACTGAGCTCACTGTGCAAAAATGTTTCATACTGAATAACCAAGGAGTTTTGTCCACAGGCTATGCGAGTTCTCTCACCACGCAAAAATTCTGCATGCTGACTGTCCACTGAGCTCACTGTGCAAAAATTTTGCATACTGAATACCCAAGGAGTTTTGTCCACAGGCTATGTCAGTTCTTTCAGCACGCAAAAATTCTGCATGCTGACTGACCACTGAGCTCACTGTGCAAAACTTTTGCATACTGAATAACCAAGGAGTTTTGTCCACAGGCTATGTCAGTTCTTTCACCACGCAAAAATTCTGCATGCCGACTGTCCACTGGCAAATGTCATAAGTTGTCATAACTTCACCATGCAAAAATTCTGCATGGCGACAATTTTCGGAGGTTGCGCACTGCCTATGTAACGAGCTCTCTCTGTGAAAAAAAAAATGGCTTGCTTGTTGCCAAGTAGGATGTGCGCTTTCCTGTAAAATGAGTGTCTGGTGAAAAAGTTTGATGCAATAACAATGCACAATTTTTCCACCTTGAAAGATTGACTAATTATCAACTAGTGCAGAATTATGGCCTCCTTAGTAGCATAATATAACATACAATAAGATTTTTTATGTGACAGATATGCACGGTCACTTAAATGAAGACTGTTGATACGATCTAATGCAAAAAATGCCGGTGTGCAGCAATTCTGTCCAATCTCCCCAATAACAAAAAGAACAGCAAAAAGGGAACATTTTAAAACAAAAGAAAACAAAAAAAAAAAAACTGGAGCCGGTTATACCAAAAACGGCTTTCTAAGTCATTTTCAATTGTCTCCTTTGAATTCAAAATAATATCTTTAAAAGCACTGCCAATAGCAACATCTGGCGCATACCAGAAATACCAGAAAAAGACTGGTTGAGGATCGTGATCCCTAAAACATGAATATCTTTAAAAATAATTTTTTCATTACACTGAGCTGAAGTGTTACAAAATTGATTACTTAATGGAGTGCACTGCACAGACATTGTGGTAATTAGCAATACCACAATTATCACTATCACTAGACATTAATGCATCGCCGACGCCCCATTGGTCTTTTACATAGTTATGAATTGCAAGGAGGTGAAATAATTATGGCAGGGGTCGCAGTAACGCTTTTGGTGTTTA
>OX419337.1:8599573-8607073 GCA_948470475.1 Galaxea fascicularis
TTATCACGCAATCTGCACACGTCATTAATAATCGTTGCTGTGATTCTCTCTTTTCGTTTCTAAACATGATACGTTGTAAACAGAATCTGAAGGAGAAGAAATCGAGGTATTCGATGCAACGTTTGGTAGCATCGGTAGCTTAAAGGACAATGATTGTGTGAACCACAGCGGCGGTAAGTCGCTTGTTCAAGTCATCCCCCCCTCCGGAGGGGTACTCCTCGGAATTCTTGGTAGGGGTGTGCCGCCTGTTTCTCCAAGACCAAAATTTGCAATTTTCAGCACCAGTTTTCAGAACTGTCGTTGAGATTACAAATTTCCCCAATAGTTTTGTTGTACCGCAATTAAGTTTCAAAACGGCTCAAAAACCATACTCAGTTTGGGGTGGCACATAGCTTTATATATATATGCTTTAAGTATATACCACACAAGCGAATAGTGCTTTTCGCGCGTTCTGACTGGTTAACTTGGAGGTGAGCAGCAAAGTACTATTCACCTCCACTTCGGTGAATAATTGTTAAATATCTAGAGGCAACTTAGCACACGGGTCTTCATATCCTGGGTATAAGAAATTTAGAAACCTAAAGAGTTCTAGCTAGTGCTATGTTTGCTAGCCTGCGAGAGCATCCGGTTTTTTCGGCTCAAGTTCCAAGTTTCACCCGCCGAGAAAAACCGTCTGCGAAAACGAGCCGAGAAAAAATTTCCGTGACGTCAAATGTTAGCGACCAATCACAGTTTACCTTGCATATTCCAAGAAGTAACTCGCGAGTTTTTTTCGTGGATCTCTCGCTAACGCGTGGGGAAAAATATGGCGGACGATGCGTTGAGGAAAGTATGCGAAGTTTTCGGATTTGAAAGACTAAACAAGCATCAAGAGAAAGCCTTGCGACTTGTCGTTGAATCAAAGAGCGATGTTTTCGTGAATCTTCCGACTGGTTTCGGAAAGTCTGTAGTTTTTCAGGCTTTGCCTGTTGTGTATTCTAATGCGGAACCATCTAGTGACAAGAACATGGTTATCGTTGTATCGCCGCTGGTTAACCTGATGAGAGACCAAGTCAGCCGCTTAACATCCCTTGGAATAGGTGCAGTATCACTTAGTGATATCTGTTCCGATGATGAAATGAGATCAGTTGAAAAAGGAAGTTATTCAATCGTTCATGGATCACCAGAGTCTTGGCTCGGTGAAACAAGATGGCGTAAGATGTTGTCGAGCGATATTTACAAAAGTTCAGTGAAAGCTGTCGCTGTTGATGAGGCACATGTCATTTGCCACTGGTAAGCTTTATTCCATTTCTTTATTGCGGTCAAGAATCATTTATGTATTTCAGCTTATAAGCAAAGTTTTGTCAACATCAGCGATGTTGTTAAAGTTATGCGTGTGAATTGCACTTTGGCGTCTCATGTTTACATCGTATCCTCCGGTGAGTTTTATCTACTTTTTAATATAGGAAAGAGTAGAGCGCTTGCTTCACCCACTTTAGCTGGAAAAACTGAATCTTCTAGGTGGCTAATATTACGTTTAGCTTACATGTTAATACAAGTATATTTTCCATTCTAGGGGAAAATCAAAAACGAACAAACATGCAGCTTTTCGAATTTGGTTTTCGCGTTTGCACGAGTTCCGGTCCCTTCTTCCAAGAACCCCATTTATTGCATTGACTGCCACGGCCACAAAGGACACCAGGGACACAATATTTGAAGTGCTGCTAATGGATGGTCCCCATATTGTTCATGAAAACCCAAACAAAGAAAACATATCATATGTTGTTCAATACATAGGGAAAAATGCTAGCCTTGCAGAGTATTTCTCCTGGATAGCTGATGAGGTGAAGGACTGTGGCTCAGCAGCAACCAGGACCATCATTTACACGCAAACTATCAAACAATGTGCCATTGTGTACTCAACACTGAAGACCCTCCTTGGGGACAAAATTTATAGCTCAGAAGAAAGAGATCCAGAGACTGTGTTGCTAGAAATGCTACACTCTTGCACCCCAGTCAAACAAGGACCACATCCTTGCATCCTTCCAGAGTGATCAGGGACCTATTCGTGTTTTAGTTGCAACAATTGCTTTTGGCATGGGCATTGATTGTAAGCAAGTCCACCGAACAATACATTTTGGTCCAGCTAAAAATGTTGAATGTTACATGCAAGAGAGTGGCAGAGCTGGAAGAGATGGTGCTCAAAGCACTGCTTTCCTGTTGTAACAAATGTTATTAAGCTACATGAATAAAGATGAAATCCATTAGGAAATTGAGTAATTTAATTTTCAGTAAAACCTTGTCACAGAATATTTTAAGCCTTAGATATTGCATTCTTCTTTTACACTTTTCAAGGGCTTTTGAGGTATTTTTCCTTAGACCCCCCACCTCTTAATATTGGTTTTGGCTTAGCATATGTGGACAAAGTTTTTGATGCTTCTGATGTTTTATTTCCATAGAAACAATCCAATAACTGTGCTATAAACATGCCTTTAATTAAACAGGTTTTGTATGTTTGCTGAGAATCTTGCTACATGTATTATATTACTCCCATCATTTATCTGAAACAAACTTGTAAACAGTACTCTCATGTTAACACTCCTCCAGTGATATTTTTCCAATGACGTTTTAGGTTTCCCTTGTTAAAGGTTACTGTTCTTTAAATTTCCACTGTTCAATTTTAGATGTTTTGCAATAATCCACGTTGTTTCCTGAAGTGTATCCCTGCCGAATGTTAATCAAAACTTTTGTGAGTGGTTCTTGACAAATATGCACATTTCTGAGAAAGCCACCACATTCAATGTCAATTTTTCACCACCTATGCATGCATTGCATTTAAGGGGTTATCATGTTGATTACAAGAGACCATTAAAATACAGTGTAGCTAGATTGCATCTTATTTATATTGTCATTTTATACCACACGTAGAGCCTGTTTTAAATGAATATATCATCAACTGCATCAAGTTTGTTTATTGTAATCTTTGTGTGTGTTCCACCTTGCATCAGCAATGAGGACTACAAAGCCTGCGCAAAAGCTGTGTTCACCCACTTGAACATGTAAACATCCCAATCTTCTTCATCTGAATTTATAATCACACTAACAATATAATAAATTACCATACTCAGACTTCATCTGGCCTTCACACCTGATGAGAATTTATTTTTATGATCATTTATCCCAGTGTAACACTTGGACATGTTCAAATTAGCCAGAGCATCTCTTTCAAATCTTTCAAAATGTCTGTAACTTCGTCCCTCTTGATAACTGAAAACATCATTCTCCATGAGCTTTTTGATCAATTCATCAATGTCTACAACTGGTGAACGCTGGACATGTTTTCCTGAACGAATGAAGCGCTGGAGACTTTTGTCCACCTTGCCAATAAGACCTCTTACTGGCTTCTCTGCACGGCAAATTCTTGTGACTGCTTTCTCTGTTAGGTTCACTCCTAGGTTTCCAAAGCCTTGCTTGTTGTAGTTGTTGCTGTGCTCAACTTCCAAGTCATGAGGAATGTTCTTCCCCAGCCCACCATGATTGTTGACAGTCCTATTCCAGATGAAGATTTCTGCTTCTTTCTCACTTAAACCATTGGCAAGAATTAACTGATACAGACTTTCAAGAGCATATTTAACACTGTGAGAAGGAGAAGGGCTTACACAAGAAGAAGCACCAAAGCTCGGATCGAACGTGACATTCAATTGCGATCGGTTATTTACATTCGCACCACCAAAGCACAGACTCTTTTTCGCCTCTGGCGTTTCTCCTGGCTCTTTAGCGAGTCGTTTCACACGGATCGGGCCATCATGTTTAAAATCTTGTTTGATTTCCTTCTCGAATTCTGCTACTTTGTCCAAAGCCTTCTTGTGGCGAAGCAGACGATTATAACATTTGGAGCGGCAAATGGCCGCGGAATCGCTTCCAACGTAAACAGACAGATCGACTTCAGTTGAACGCAGTATTAATTTGTGAATCTCCAGAGAACTTTTTCCGAACACTTTTATCTTCTCTTCACAGGAAACTTTTACTTTGCATAGAAAACAAACTTCAGACGTGGAAATCTTTTTCGGTGTTTCGCCCGCGCGTAAATGCCACGTCTAAACTAATCGCCGGTTCCCGCGTTTCTCACTCTGCATCGCGCGTGTACGCGAGTGTCAAATTCTATCGGTGAATTTTATTGGCCAACATCAAGACAAAACCTTTGACGTCACGGAAATTTTTTCTCGGCTCGTTTTCGCAGACGTTACTTTTCGGAGGGAGAGAAGCGACGACCGGAAATACGTCTGCTGGTCGCAGGCTATATGTTTGCAAGACAAATTATTTTTCATATATGATACAACGCGGTTCAGTCTTGCTCGTTTTCGAACTGATTAGTCCTACTTATTCTATTACATTTTAGAAGAGCATGACGAATCTCTGGAAGTGTTTGATTCAACAGAAAATTAGGCCATTAATTCACCCGTAAATTGGAATTATAAATGGTTTCATGTTGCTTAGTCTAATTTCGCGGCAAGTTTGGTTAGAAGGTCACGTATGAAACCGTAAAAAATTCGCGTTCACGGTCGTTGTAGCCAGAATCTGTTCTTTATACATTCCATGAAAGTAATCTCAGTGCAAATGTCTTTTAAAATACATTTTCGCTGTCCAAATCCAGCCTCCGTGGCGGAGTTTGTCTCCAAAACCAAGGTGGCGTAAGCCGGAAACCGAGAAAAGGTCAATTATCTGAAATGTTGTTACTACGCTACCTAGTGCCTAGTGGTACGCTTTGACAGTTCGCGATTTCTCAGGTCAGAATCCACAGGTACAGGTCGCTGTTTCTTATCGATTGGTAACTTTAGCCAAACATTTGGATAGTGATTAGGGCCAGGAGAAACTGTTGGGCTTCTTTGACCGTAGGAGTCTGGCCAGTAAAACAGACCCGTCGGTTCTCATAGATTTTAAACTCACAAACGTTGTTGCGTGGCTATGTCATGAACAAGTGTAGTGGACAACCCAGCTAATTTAATAGCTTTTAATCTACAGGAAACGCCTGGCTCACATGTACATGGGTGGTTTAGTTGAACAGGAAATTAATTTGTTAATTAGTTATCGTCATGAACTGGACTGCAATGCGGCCACACTAGTCACTCGAGACCTTGGTGAAAACCGAGAAATCAGTGTCTACAGGCGGTATGTTTACTGTTTGCGACGCGGACTTGTTTCGGTGACTTGCAATTTAAAGTATTTCCGTCAGCTCACGAAAGCAAAATATCAGAAGTATAACAAACCAAAACAGTTTATTAACTAGAGTTTATTAACTCGAGAAACATTGAGATTCTCAGGAAACAAAATTTATCCGGCTCGCGGCCAGTCATTAAGTGTTAATTATCATACAACAACAACAACAGCTTTATTTATTCCTCATTTTTTAGGTTAAAATAATGTGACTTCTTCAGTTTATGAATCGTCATTTCTCAATGAATACAAATTTAATTTCACATTACAGAAGCCAGTCAATGTAGAACATCCTAATGAGGTTTAAGATTAAGGTCAACCATGATTCTTTGTGAAAATAGACTCTACACACATAAAAATGAAAAGGGAAAAGTTTCTACAAGGCTATAGCACTGAGCACTATATTTCTACGGGAGAGCACAAAATCCACCACGGAAGCGACCATTATTACTCTACTTTAGGTGACACAGTCTTGTATTTGCTTATTGGTGTTGTACTTGGCACCCGCTTGACATCCTTTCTACACAAACCAGGGTCTCCCTTCTCTGCTTCCTTGGGTTTCATCGTGTAAGCCTCACGTTGCTTAGGTGGAGCGTAAGTGCAGAATGGTATTGTACCGCTGACCATAATTTAGCCTATTTCTTTCTGTTCGTTACTGGATACACAACCCGAAAAGAAATAGAAGTCACCTGCCAATTATTCTCAGTTGAGTATTAATTCCTTGATAGATTTATACTGGAAGATATCAAGGCCCAAGGGGACGCGAAAATCCAGCGGATTACATCGACGGATTTTTGGACGAACTTAAAGTTGGTGCGTTTGTTGCAGTGTTATTGTCGAACTGGGATAAGGAGCCAGTTATTGGAGTTGCTAAAGAGCTATCTGCAAATGAATTCCCAATTCATTATTTGAAGGGAACGTACAGAGGAAAGTGGACTCCTCAAAACACTCCGCGGTCAAATGATCCTTGGACCGAAATGCTCCCAAAGGATTGCATCGTCCTTCATTCCTTTGAGATCACCGATGGAATGAAGCTGCTGCCAACATTAACTCGGATCAGGCATCTAGCCGAAAGTATTTAAGTTTAAAAGGCCAGGAAAATGCAGGAGAATCTTGATAAATTTCACCGAAGCGTTTTGGGAGAAGTCGTGGTTTGAAAAGTTCGTGTTATTTGCAGGGTTGAATTGATTTAACCTTCTAGCGGCAAAACAATGACATAGATAGTAGCTTCTCGAGTAATTGAAATCCGACGTGCAGTGTGTTTTTCTGTTAGTAAGCATTTCATTTAAGCTTATGTGTTGTGTCCCCGTTAAGCGCTTGTTTCTTATTTTTTGGGAATGTCGTGATTATATGAAGTATTTTGTCTGGCTTTTATGAAAATCTTTGATAAGCTTATTTATTAAACATTATAAGTATACAGTACTATATTTTCCATGGCCAAAGGAGTTTATGAAGATTTTCCTTTGAAAGGTTGCTTGGCTATTGTGCCTCATATGTTCACCCTCTTTTTTTTTCAGTGAGCAAAGTGTTGGTTGGTTTATTGTATGGTCGTATTCGGTCTGTTCATCAACAAGGACATCTTGTGATATTTATTTGATATTTTATTTGTGTTCAGGATGCAGAATTTTTGTACTCTTATTGGTTTCAGGGTTAATTGGACTATCTTAGGCTAAAGTTGATCACCAAGCACCATGTAGAGTTTTTGCACCCTGCCCACATCTTGTGATTCTTTGTTTTGGCTCTGAATTTATTAATAGCGCAGGGTGCAAAATGTGTCTTATGATTTTTTTTTGTTTGGCTCTGAATTTGTAAATGGGTGAGGGTGCACAATTTTTGCATCCTGCAATCTTCTGATTTTATTTGTTTTGCTCTGAATTTGTTAATGGGTCAGAGTGCAAAATTTTTGCGCCCTGCAGGCCTGTCTTGTGATTTTTATTGTTTTGCTCTGAATTTATTAATGGTCAGAGTGCAAAATTTTTGCATCCTGCCTGTCTTGTGATTTTTATTGTTTTGCTCTGAATTTATTAATGGTCAGAGCGCAAAATTTTTGCGCCCTGCCTGTCTGGTAATTTTTCGGTTTTGCACTGAATTTATTAATGGGTCAGAGCGCAAAATTTTTGCGCCCTGCCTGTCTTGTGATTTTTATTGTTTTGCTCTGAATTTATTAATGGGATGAAGTGCAAAATTTTTGCGCCCTACCTGTCTGGTGATTTTTCGGTTTTGCTCTGAATTTATTAATGGGTAAGAGCGCAAAATTTTTGCACCCTGCCTGTCTTGTCATTTTTATTGTTTTGCTCTGAATTTATT
>OX419337.1:8612073-8619573 GCA_948470475.1 Galaxea fascicularis
AGACACCAATTGCTTTACTAGGACTAGAACTAGCAGGACGTATCCTATTAAGCAGATTCTCGGTTGTAGGTCCAAAAATGTTATTTACTTGGTTACATGTAAGAAGTGCAATATGCAGTATGTCGGTTCCACAACTAATGAATTTAAAATTCGTTTTCGCAACCACAAGTCTTCTATGATCACTAACAAACGTTCTTGTGAAGTTGCCATTCACTTCAACAAAGAACCTCATACTTTAGCTCATTTTGAATTTGTAATTATTGAACAGTTATGTAACCTCAATGTTAACAACAATAGTATTGATGACCGTCTGCTCACAAGAGAGGCCTTTTGGTGTGCTCAATTATGCACAATGAAACCGCATGGACTTAACAAAAGGTGCGAGTTTAATTCCAGGAATAGGATTCGTTACAATTAACACCATTTTGCTGCTGTATTTCATTTCATTTTATTGTATTTTATTTACGTTTTAGCGGGTGGTTTTACTATTTTTATACAATCTTTACGTAATTCTTATGTAATTTTATGTAAATTATTGTATTTTCTTTGTTTTCTTTGTAAACTATTGTTTTTAAACTTATTTAAGGCCCCTTCACTTTTTGTATATTTTATTCCAAGTATCGATTTTGTACGTGCTGAAGAAGCCCGAACGGGCGAAACGTCCATTTATTAAAGACCGCAGAGAGAAAAGTTCGCATCTTCTTCTGTTTATTCTACTTATATATATATATACCTGACCTTATGAAAACCAGGTCGACGAAAATTCGAGGCTTTTTAGAACTTCCTTTGCTATTACCTCCATTGTTCAACAAGGACACTTAACTTTTTGCTTATTACCAGATTACAGTGTCGACGAAAGGAAAAAAAAAAAAAGAACATGGCTATTTGCTATATCATTAGACATGAAATCGACGTAACCTCTGACCTGAACTATCGTGTGGGCAGTAGTGTCAGTTTTGCCCAAATCTTGCTTTGAAACGTCGGCCTTGCACCGAGAGTAAAGTTGCTGTCGGAAAGAGGCATCGATTTGCACGAAATCAAGCAACGTTTTAAACCGAATTCCCTGGTGGCTAACACAAATAACAGCAAGCTCTTGGTAAATTACATCTACGTAAACATGTGGCAAATGTTACGACTAGATTTGAGGCCGGAAATCACACATTATGACACTTCAAATTATCACATCACTTATCAGATCACTAGCATAGAATCGCTAAAGCCGCAAGGGCGGTAACAAGTCAAGAAACTGGAAAAACTTACGGTTTTCGCGCAGAAATACCGAGGCAAATCTTGTCGTCGCCTGATAGTACAGGTCCCGGATGTTGAAAAACGATTTCAAGCGAACTTCCGTCAAGCCCTTGTTTCTTGCTAAATTTTTACTAAGTCTTTAGCCTGGTCAAAAGTCAAGTCCAATTTCACCATGTGCGCTTACAAATCAACCCTGACACCTACGTTTTGAGGCTAAAGACTCCTTACCTCCGAAAGCAAAGCTCTACAATAACCTTCATTGCGCCTAACAGTCCACTTCATAGCCCCGACAAGATAAATACGCACGAAGGTTATTAGACGAGGCAGACACTGCATCTCGCTAGAATTTTTCCCTCACTGAGCTTCATGATGCTCTAAGGAAGACTTTGCTCTAGGAAGTGAACAGGAAAGCTAAATATACTGACTCCGTTTGAAATTAAGCCTACGCTAAGATTTCAAATTCATGCAAATTTTCTTAAGAAAGAGAAAGAGTGGGACCAATTAAAGAGTATTAAAAGGGAGGAGGGGGAGGGTAGGGGGGGGGGGGAGAGCGTACTTTAACTTTCAATGTTCACTTTCTCTTACTAATCAGCTAATTGCCATCGTCGCTCCCCCCAGCACAAGCAAAGACGAAGAAGAATAGAAGGGGGAAACACACCTCAGTACTAAAATACACAAGGCTTAGTATAACTTTCCTGCGACCCTGTTTTCAAAAATCCAGGTAGATATATATATATATATAAATCATCTTTCACAAGCATCCAATACGTGTAGATGTAGATGTTGTCCTTTGGCACGTGCGGATGTTACTTATGTTTGAATTGAGACGGTTATTTACGGTTGAAGTCGTAGCGCGCACTTTCGTATTTCAGTGACGTAGTAGCAATTTTGTATAACGGTTTTTCTTCATTCACCCTGAAGAAGACCGACAAGTCGGTCGAAATGTAGGTGTTCTCTATAAACGTATCTTGTCTTCATTTGTGTATTATTAATTCCACAATAATTAATTCTTCTAACATCTGGCTTACACACTTATTGTTTTAACGGTTCTACATTTACAACACTCTATACTAAATCAACACTTTATGAACAAATAAACTTACAAGCTATTCTTTTTGTACTAATTAAGGTGTTTACTACTGGGATACACTGACACCAAACAATCAACACCAACAAACACACCATACAACCGGGAAAACAAGGGACAACAGAAGAAAATAACTTTATGACAGTAAGGTCTTCGCCAACATATGATTCAACCTTTATTCGTCATCGCAAAATGCCTGTATTGGACGACAAAAAAACCCAGAAAATATCAGTAAATTTGTGGTTACAGTTATTTGCAGGTCACGTGGCGGGCTCTCAGCCAATGAAAAAGGGGAAATTATTCATAGGAAACTTTTTCAATTTATTTTTATTATCTTTTAATTGCATACAGAAATTTGAAGTTTTAAAAGCATTGCAATAAAGGCCAGAATCTTCGGTATATCGTACAACAGTCAATTGCAGTCACCATTTTGAAAGTACCGTGTATTGTGTATCGTGAACTGTTTTATTGTTTAAGTGTTGAAAAGGCGAGGACATCAGCAGCCAAATAATATATATATATATATATAGGCAAGCCTAAAAGCGGAGCTCCACAGTTCTTTCCTTATCGCATTTGTATGGCATTTACCGATAAAATAAAATCAATGCCAGGACTCGAGCCAGGACTCTAGTAAGGACTTCTGTACTGTGATTACAGTTTATTTTTTTACTGTTTTGCTGCAGAGCCACAGCCACCATTCAAACATGTGCTATCGTACATTTTCGATTTATCATCGGCCTTTGCCACGTTCGATCAAGGGACTAAATGACTATGAGCATAAACGAACCTGCTTCATCACAGTTTAATTACATCCGATCACATTTCAATACAAATGGTGCAAAACTCTAAACTATAGATTAACAGTCCCAGTGTCTCACTTTTAAATCCAACATCACAACCGGTTATGTGCTTTGGATGAGTCACAAATTTTCTAACATGTGTCGTTGACATTTTAACCTCAGCAAACCAAAATATTCCACAACAAAGTGGGTTACTTCATTCTCTTGTTTTGACTATTTTATGGCGTCATTTTTGTGATCTATAAGAGTAAAGACGATAGAAAACTGCCCTCGGTGGTCTTTGTACAATAGCACCGAAAAACAAAAAGCGAAAATGACTTTAACTTTTCGTAAGTTGTGAAAAGTGACTGTGGCACGATAAGCCATGAATCAACTTAGGTAATCAACAGCAAATTGTTGAGAATGGTTTTATTCTTGACTTCGATCAATTACAAATATTGCAAACTACAAACCTTGACTACAAGTCGAGGGCTGTACTATTTTTTACATCACTGTTAATGATAAAATCTGATTGGCAATGATTACAGACAAACAAATCGGTTTTAGAAAAACATTTGTCAATAGACATTGAATTAAAGACGAAGTTTTTACTCTAATTAGCCTTTTAAGTCTGCGATTTTTTAACTAACAAAGAGAATTGCAGTGAGGGATAACATATTACTGGCATTTAGAATGCTGGAGCTGTTAAAAATCGTGTTTACTTTTGGCAAGGAGTTGTCGCTCTTTGCAAATGTCAATCCGGCTCTTGTTCCTAACAAAGCGGAGCTGAGGATATAAACCGTACTAACTTCGCTTGGCTTGGCTTTTCTTTAAAAGATAAAAGCGTGAAAACAACAAAACGTAAGAAAGCAAAAAACGATACGAATGTTTCTTCGGCGTTTCTCGTAGAAATTGGAAAAAATAAGACAACTAACAAACATAACTCGTGAGAAACCTAGGCAAATCACTAGTCCGAGTGTTCTTGACTTAAGTGTCCGTATATAGACAAAACAGAAATACTAACCTACAGATGCGCACAGTTTAGGTCAATCGATAATCACTCCGAATGCCCGAGAGCTCACATAATAGCTGCCGTAATTTCACACAAAATCATTGCTTACAATGCAGGACAAAAGTCGCCGCTTTACCCCCTACCCCCCATTACAATGTTGATTTTTAGTGAGAATTAATGAGCCAGGTTAAAGTTGAGCGCAATTCTGAACAAATCCTTCTCTCAGACAATGCAGGAAAAAAGTCGTCGGACAATTGCCGCGTTACCCCCTCCCCCCCCCCCCCCCCATTACAATGTTGATTTTTAGCGGTTCCGTAAAAGCAGATGCGTCCATCGACGGCTGGAATATTTCAACATTGTCTGGGGGGGAGGGGGGTTCTAGAGGATGCAGTAAAAGAACAATATTCGTTTCTGTTATAAGGGTAGAAGTGTAAGTAGTGAAATTTTCTAGTTTTCGCTCAAGTTTGTCAGTGTCCCAAAGTCTTATGACCTGCATTGTAGCTAAGAATTGCTACGAGGGACAACACATTGCTGGCATTTCCAATGCTGCAGCTGTTAGAAATCGCGTTTACTTTTGCCAAGGAGTTGTTGTTCTTTGCGAAAGTTTTCCAAATGTCAAACTTTCCAAGCGGGGCCGAGGTTATAAACCGTCCGGACTTCGCTTGGCTTTTCTTCAACAAATTTTGTGCCCTAAAACGAGCGACAGCAGGAAAAAACGAAACATTTTAGGATCCAAGATGAAATATTGGATAGAAAACATTTGGAAAAAAAAGTCCAAACCAATTTGAGATAAAAGCGTGAAAACAACAAAACGTAAGAAAAAAGAAACCGATGCGAGTGTCTCTTCGACGTTTCTCGTAGAAATCGGAAAAAATGAGACAAGTAACAAACCGAGACAAGTCGCTATTCAATTTTCTTGGCATAAATGTCCATATAAAAGACAGAACAGGAATACTAACCTGGGCTCAGTTTAAGTCAGTCAACAATCACTCTGAACGCAGAGCTTTCACACAAAAGTAAGTCTTATTACTTCTCATGCCTATCAAGGAAGCTTCTTCAGTTAAGGATTTTAGCGGCAAAACCGTCCAGTTTAACACACAGCAAGGTCCAAATACAGCGCATAATTACTGAAACCTTGCCAGACCACACGATCGTTTCTCTTCATGCAAGCTTCTGCAGGCAAACATGAGGAAAAGCTGAAACTTCCTGACACTTGGTAATGTTTTTACAGCTTGATAAGAGACGCTCTCTTTTTCGCTGTTCCTCACTATAATTTCGTCTCTTTTCTCGAGCTTTTTGTTGTCTTTTCTCCCGTTGCTCGTCAGTACGATTCAGCCTGTTTGCTCGAGCCCTTTCTTGTTCTTTCTGCCGTTGCTCGACAGTACAATTCAGCCGGTTCACTCGTGCTGATTCTCCCGCTGTTTGTCACTGATACTCTACCTGTTTTCTCGTGCCCTTTCTTGTTCTGTCTCCAGCTGTTTGTCACTGATACTCCATCAACGAATAGACAAAACTGACTTTGTTTTAAAACTGTCTTCCAAATTTGGCTATGCAATTTCCCGCTACAAAAACGCGGGTTGAAAACTGCGTGTATGGCCTAATGATCTGTCCAAAAACAGTCCATATGAAAGCGTGCTTATATGCCAGCTTGAACACGAAAGGGTTAACTGGAGTGTCACATTTGACTTTGGCTTATATCGAGGGGGTCGACGGTCGTACGTACGTACGTACGGACGTACGGTGACGACATAACCAAATTTTCTCGGATCGCTGGGTTACCATATTTTCTTATCAATGGTGCTCCGCGCGCGGACCTCTGCTATTAATTTAAGTTACTCTTTCAGCCAATACGAAGACAGTGAACTATTCAGTGTCGGAGACTTAATGACTTCGTGTCCGTGCGTGACAGTTATTTATAATAAGTCTAGACATCAACAGACAATGAACATTTCAGTAACAGACATTGATTGACCTTTTTTGATTATTACCTAGCAACGACCGATCATATTTTTAATGTACCAGTATAAAAGCAAGCGCTTCCTTTGTGTGTGCCCATAGTAGCTCTTACACGCCTGTTGTAAAAGTGAATACTGAAACGTGAACCGGAAGAGATTAAAAAGGGAGTGGTGCAATCGACTCTACTGATTGTTTTAGTTCTAAGTTCGGGAAGAAACCCTAGTGGACGGGGCTAAGTTCTCAAAACCAGGAAGTAAATGAGAACTGCTTCGAAAATAGGAAGACGAAACAAAAATTCAGAGTCGCGTACACTCGTTCGCTACAAAACCGTGAATTTGGTGTTTTCAGTCTTTGATTCGCAAAAGGCCGAAATGTACCAGACTGTAAAACGCACGACCATTGTTTCTCATCATGGCTTTCTCATTACCGTTGCCGTAATTTCAATCCTTGTTGAAGGCTCGGCACTTGCAGAATATTCAACACAAAAATATCCTTAACAAAAATTATCACTGGAACAACAAAATTCAATCTTTTTGTCTTTATTATTTTCATCATGAGTTGCAATTTTCTTGCACAATAAATACTGTTCTACGATTATAATAATTTGCTTTCAACGCCGTCATCACGTTGTTGATGTGGATTATAATTCTTATTTCTTGTCATACACTTATTATCAGAACAGTATCAATTACAATATAACTACTACCATAATATATAAATGGTTTACTCGATCATCTTCAATATGTAGCACCTTATCTTTATGCACTGCTTTATTGCTTTTATGCCCTAGGCACTGTGAATACACTTTTTCAGACTTATCAGTGCATCAATTATGACTGCTCAGCTCAAATAACCCGATCCTCCCTCCCGATCTTGGTCTGGATCTAAATCTTCTGCTGGATCTGGATTCCCTGACTTGTAGTGTCCACCACGTTTACGGCCCATCTGCGGGGCATCTCTGCTTGGCATCCTCCACACTTGTTTGCGCTGCCCAATATTTTTGTTGTAGCAGTCGCAATGGGCCCAATTCGTATCACAACCGTGCCATTTCCAATCTTCATCCTTGTTCGCGTGTGCTGTGATCTTGTCAATTCCTGTCGCTTGCTCCTCTGATTTGTAGCGAACGCAAGTTTTTCCATAGCAGTAACACGTCCTACCCCAGCCCAGTTTCATGTGACAATCATCGTCGCTGTGGCAGCCTTCTGCAGCCAAAGAGCACTCGAATTCAGGGGAATTCTTGGAGGAAGCCCTAGTGTGGTCGAATTTCTGTATGTGAATACTTCCACTTTCCCTTAGGCGGCAGCCATAGTTCAGGTACCCGAGGTAGTAGTACTGCAGGTTTACAGCTCTGATGTAGTTGTCTGAGCCGTGGTCGAAACGGCTTTGCAGAATGTTCCACAACGATCTGAAGGTGTGCT
>OX419337.1:8629573-8662073 GCA_948470475.1 Galaxea fascicularis
TTCTCTGTGCTGTTCACGTCATTCGTCGGTGCATTTTTTCCTCCATGGTGGTGTGTAATTACAGGGACCGGACCGCTGAGCGGATTTTCGAGTGGGGGGAGAGGGGGAGGGGGGGAGGGGGCTTATGCGAACGCGTAAGCGTGAGTCAACCAGAGAGTTCCGGGGGAATGCTCCCCCGGGAAAATTTGAAATTTAAGTCTTCTGTAATGGCTAAAAATGGATCTAGAGATGGATCATTTTTCCTCTGTTCAGGACCAAACCTAACGACAAACTGCCTCACCGGCCGTGTTTGTACGACAAAACCCTCAAAAAGTAAATTTAATCGTTAAAGACAAATCCAAAAAAGACAGCTTTTTCTAAGAGGTACGTATAAAATAATGTAACGCACTTTTTTATAAGACACAGACCTGGTTTACTTAACTAAAAATAAAAAGTGATTTAATCCGCCAAAAAAGTGTGTGTGTGGGGGGGGGGGGGCAGGGCTTTAGCCCCCCGTAGCCCCACCCCCTGCGCGGTCCCTGAATTTTTCACGTATAAGATCACCTGATGTACAAGTGATTGACATGAGCAATCTACATTTTATGGATGTTGCTTGGTTAATAAAGATTTGGATGACATTTTTCTCTGAAGTTATTTTTGAATGAATATGAATGTGCGGAAATATGTATTTGAATTGTGGTGGAAAGACTGGGAACAGCTGTAAGCAAAATCTCATAAGTTTGGAATAGAGAAGTTATTCTTAACTTGAACTAATTTGAACTTTTCGTTTTTTTTCAGGATCATGAAGGATTTAACTATTGAGTGAATAGAACCGAACAAGCAGGAGGGAATAGAAAAATTCAAGTACGTTTTCTTGTAAAATCTTATGATGAAAGCGTGTTTGGCCCCATCCACTTAGAAGAGTGACTCGAATATTTGAGCCAGTGTCTTCGATGTCAAGCTAGTAGAAATATATACGTAAAAATACCACAGATGCATTAAATGTCTTTTTATCGACGCACTTTGTAGACGTTTTATTCGTTTCAGACGGCTAATCAGAATGGAGATGATTGACGTTTTCCGCTGGGATGTAGAGTCGCAACGTAATTTCACTTTGTGTTCAGTAGTTCTCTGTTGAAAGAGCATGGGCAGCGACCGAGTTTTCTACCCAGACTGTCTTAACTATGTAGATCAGTTAACTTGTAGATTTGTGCGTGTGTGTTAGACTGACACGTTTTGCGAAAACATCCCTTCATTAGCGAGTAATATGATCACGCCAGTTACCGGTGCGTGTAACAGGTACAAGAGCAGAGACTTTCAAGCTTCGCCTTAAGTTTTGGATTCTTTGCTTCCTTGGTGTTATAACGATGTCCACGTCCCACTAACAATTCTCTGCTGTTTTCGAGTACAGCCTTTGTTTTAGTCACGAAATGAGAGAAATAATGTACCGTAAGCAACAAATCATCAAAATTCACTTCATTATTGGACGAAACTGACTCTTGGTGTTCGAAAGTGTAGTCATCACATCTATTCTTTCATTTATCAGTTGAATTGACTAAAACAAAAACTTAAAGGGCTTTAAAAACGCTGCTATATTTTAGAAGAGTAGGGGCTTTGATGTCCATGCCTTTTTCTGAAAAGATCTACTGACCTCAGTGTTTTTTGGCACCAAGCTATGAATTTTTGTGTATGTAAGTCAGCAAGAAGGGTAAATACAGTGCTCTGATTATCTTAAACTCCAAGTTATCATGGTTTAGGTTTTAACAAGTAAATGGCGTAACGAGCTCCTTCGCGAGTAATGTGACTGTTTTCATCAATTCTACAATTATTAGAGATTTGCATAAATAAGACTCAGATATCGTTTCATGGTTTTGGTTTGTATGTTGTCTATTCATGGCTGACCGAAAAGCCCGACTGAGTGGTTCTGGTGAAGTTTGTAGTTCTGATAACGTTCTCCTCATCTCGAAACAATTACTTCTAATTCTTTGCCAGCAAAACATGATCACCTGCGAAAAGACCTGTCTTTAACCCTTGGTTGGTGTTCCCTTGTCTGTGTTTTTCGATGGTGGTTCAGAGGATGGGAAGTTTTCAGGAGGTTTGACTTAGGGAACATAGCCCATCAAACAGGTAATGTGGAAGTTGCAAAGGCACGCTTTGACTTTCATTCACAGTGGTCAAAATAACAGCCGTTCAACGAACAATGTCAGGCCAAAATGACAGTTTGTCCGAACATACCTTCGGTTGGCCGGTCATTTTGACCGGTCATGTTTAAGAAACACAGGATAAAATATTTTTAGCAAATGTTCAACAAATTCTGTTAAATAGATAACAGATCACATGCATAAGAGGACAGTCAATAATTTTTCACTTTAAGAGCATGAATATGTAACATTGAAAGTTCTACGGCTTTAATACCAGCCCGGCCACTCGACCGTCCTACGCAACCAACATAAAATCAACGGGTTAGTCTTGCAATTTTCACCATGGGGAGAGTGATGTTGCGTTTCTATGATCATTTCTATTCCAATATTTTAGTATAAGACTTTTAAGTATTTCTCTTGTTACCCGCTCCGAAAGCTTCCTGGTTAGAGACCATCAACTGTTGAAATGCATAACAACTCTTAAGGCCACCACAATGATTATTTTGGATGTGTCAGGTACTATTTTCTCTTTAACAGGTTACAACATTCAAATTATCATTTCAATATTTTGACCGGTCAGAAACAAGACGTGACCGAGGTAGATTTGTTTGGCCGGTCAACATGACTGGCAACTATCGGAATATTGGTTTGAGCCCAGATTCAGGGAATTTGCTTTGGCTTTGATGACAGATTCGTGTTCCATATAAGCGCAGTTGTGCTAGTTTCTGCAGAATTCTTGAACAGTTATATCCAAAGCAGTCACCTTTTAGAATCCTTGTTTAGTGGCCAATTTACATCATCAACTCCGTTGATAAAACCAAAATTTCCAGTACCACTGCGGTTTTATGTTAAGGTCACAGATTCAAAGCAACATGGATTAAGAACATTCGTTTGATTGAAAAGAAGCCGGTAACGGGATTTGTGTTAGAGAACTAGAGTTCAGGATTTTTTATATGCTGTTAAATAACAATAATACTGAAACTAAATTTTTGGCCGCCATTGATAAGTACTCTACTTTTTACATACAAGAAAATCAAACTAGTTAAACACTTACAAAGATATACTAAAGGAACATATTAAGAACCTTTAGAATTTTGCCCGATGCTTCTCAACACTGATAAAGTAGGTTTTCGTAGGAGCGCTACTGCCGTGTGGAAGTAAATAGAATTCGAAGCGGCAGGAGCCTTTTGTTGAGCCTACGGTCAGCTACGCGCAGGGGACTCAAAATACTAAACATAAACATTTTCATAATTTTTTACTTGAGTTCGACACTGCGAGCACTGTTACTGCCGTGTAGCTTGGCGGACCCTGTCGAATTTAATGCTGTGTCGTACTAAATTCTCTAATTAAGTGCCGAGTGGTTGCAACGTCGCGCTACTACCGTGGTAATTTAATTTGCATGTTTAATTCGACACGACAGGCCTTTCGTTCCTTGGTAAACTTGGATAGTGGCTAGTAATGAGTACCCCCTGGCTCAACCAAGTTTCAGCCATGTGGTTGGAAAAGTGTTTCATTTGGGACATCAACCAAGTCAACTGAAACCAGTTTGAGTTGAAACCGGTTGCTGCCCTATAGCCTTAATTTGTAGAATGAATAACACTTTGGTCTGCCAAAACTGCAGCAAAGGGCCGTAACTAAATTAGACAAGCCGGTTACATATCTGAGGAGAGGATATGAATGATGTAACAAGTATATTAGCCCACACGTATCAAACGAAAGTTGATTCAAGAACCTCACCTCTTTATTGTTATTTATGGGCCACTAGCTACAGTTACTTTAACCATTTAAACGTTTTACACAGATTCACAGCTCAGCGAAACATCCAGAGTGAGAGCGTGCTACATTACCATTAATCCTACTAATAGTAATAGTTGTAATTAAGGATAACGTCCTTGTTCACCTGTCCAGTAGGAATAGAGCGCCTAACTATGTTGTTGGTGTCCTCATCCTCGGTGTCCCACCTAAAGAACTCATCTCTCATATGCATATCTTTGACATACTGACACTGAAATCCTTTCTTGAACAGAATAAAAGGGGAATTGGTGGAGAGAATTATTGCATTGGTTGCGAATTGATCCCTGCGGCAGCAAAACGAGATGATGGTGTCTTTATCGTACTGGCCGTCTGGCATGGCTCCGCTTCTGGTGTTCCTGTTACTACTGTCCTCTTTCTCCTTTTCTGCAGCCTTATCAGTGGGACTCTCCATCCTTTGACGAGTTTTTTCAGGTTGGAAACAAGGTGATAAGCTTATTTGGGTACAAAGAATGATGGCTTTCAAAAAGGGTTACACATAGAAATTAGATTTACTTAAAAACTGTAGATTTCTTCTGATTTGCGCTCTTTTACAATTTTACTTCAGGATTATATTCCCAGTATGTCCAAGGTCAGGAAAGCAAAGCCCGAGCTTCAAAGGGAACTAAGATATGCAAACTAAAAAAGCTCTGCTCTGAAATCCAGGTGGCCATAGCCAACAACAGAAGCGGCATAAGAGCCATATAACTGAGAAATCAAAGTGGCTCTTGGACCGCAAGTAAACAAAGTGGCACCCAGCAGATCCGAGATCGTTGTGCTAACTTATGGTACAACGCACAGTTGGACAGTTGAATAGATAGCTAAGTTGAGCCTGAAAGCAATTGATGATCTTACCAGATGCCAAGAAACGATGCTATTTCAACTGAGCTACTCAAGATAAACAAGGAAGCCATCCTGCTACACCTTCATTAATTCTTGATCTACTGCTGGCGTGAGGGTGTTGACCAAATGATATAAAGAATGTCAATATAATCATACTTTATAAGAGCAAAGATGACAAAGGCGACTGCAATAACTGGAAGGGCATATCCCCTCTCAGCTTAGCAGGGAAAGGCTTTTGCTCGTGTCATCTTGAATCGTTTGCAAAGACTAGCACATAGAGGGCTCCCGGAAAGTCAATGCAGATCTCGCTGGAAGGGATCGCCGGTCGATATGATGTTCTCGCTATGCTAACAACAGGGAAAATGCCGTTGGGAGCAGCAACCGCCCTTCAATGACATTTGACACAACGAGCATATGAGGATTGTACCAAGTGCTCAAAGCCGTTGGTAGCCTTCCATCTATGCTAAGACGTCTTTTCACGAAGAGACGCAAGCTAAGGTTTAGTACGACGGTTCCCAATCGGACAGCTTCGTAATAAGGAGTGCTATCAAGAAAGAACGCGTCCTAGCTCCCGCCTTTTTCAAAATCTACTTTGCTGTTCTGCTCCAAGGCTTCTTAAAAAAATTCCCTTGGCGATGTTGTAAATGATTAGTCGAGATTGCGTTACCGCACTTCCGGTCCAAAGGTTAAATAGGAGAATCAAAGCATTGTAAGAGAGTAAGAGGAGCGCGTTATGCCAAGAGACTAAGAAGATATAATTGAGAATTAAGAGAGGATTAGCCTTTATCGGAGGAAAGAGGTATAATTTTATTGTTGTAATTAGTGTGCCACTTGATGTTTCTGATATATTTTCTGGATTTCGTGTTAAATGTAAGCTTATCTTCGTCTCGCCTTTAATGTACACATGTCGATTTCACAATAGCTCAATAATTATTGCCTTTTCCATTTGTAAGTCTCGTGTGCTCCCAAATTACCTTTCAGTTTTTACGTCGTTTCAAGTATCAATAAAGAATTTTATACATACTGACGAGTAGTGCTTGGAACGCCAGTAAATGCTCCTCCGTGTCGCTACGCAAGAGCTAATTAGAAGAAGAACGTGCGATCAAATCCCTTACAGTAAAAACTCTTCGAAGAAGCTAATCGTACAAGGCAACGAGAATCTATGTTTGACAGAAAATAATGGAAACTGGAGACTTCGAAGGCACCAGCGAAACCAGAAATCGTAAACACACAGCGAAAGTATCAAATAGAACTACTCGAAGATCAAAGGCGGTCCGCTCAAAGGGAATCGAAAATCTTCTCGCGGACACCTCAGATCCGAGTAACCTCCAAAACGAAAGAATGTTCCTAGAAACAAAGATGGACATATTGGCTGCGACCCAAGATCGGCTCAATGATGCCCTCGAGGAGGATTTAACAGCAAAACGCACGGCCGTGGAGAAATTTGAAACTTGGGAAACAGAACATTCGGACGCGCTTAGAAGAATCAACACCATGCTACATGAGCTAAGGCAAGACAAGGAAAGCCTTAGGTCTTCAACGTCAGGATCAACCCGCTCAAGTCGAAAGTCTGAGGGCGGATCATCGAGCAAAGCTTCTGGTTTGTCAGCACGCAATAGAAAGGCCGAATCGGCAGCGAAGATCGCGAAACTAAAGACAGAGCTCATGCTTACCGACGCTGAAACAAGACGAACAGCAGCCCTTAAAGAGCAAGAAGATGAGCTACGCAAATTTAGGCTCACTAAGGAATTAGCTGTTGCCAAAGCGGAAATGGAAGCCGTGAGCAAGGTGGAAGACAGTGAATTTCCTTGTCATTTTGAACAAAAGGAAACAACTTTGCCTATCCTTGGCGACAAGAATGATCTTCTACAAGATTATCTCACCGCCCAAGCGTCATCAGCATCGAACGTTTGCAGTGAACAAACATTGGAAACAGACGTGGATTCTGTGGCTGACCCTGAAATGAAACCGATAAACCAAGTGAAGGAGAACAGCTCATCGTTGAATCCCAATGATGTTAAACAAGACCAAGCAATTTTTAGGCCCAAAGACAATGCTAGCATTCGATGTTCTAGTTACCCGTCCACACTGAATCCTTTCGCTCAAGATTTCGTTAGCTTTTCAACGCTTAAGACCCATATGCCCGCGTGTTCTCTCCCAGGAAAGCCCGAGGATGCCAACTCGAACACCGAGGATCCTACTCGAATGCTTAACCATTCAGACGGTGGAGACGCACTAAACCGGTTGGCTGACCTGTTGACTCAAAGACAAGCAAGAAATTTGTTACCGCTGCCTGAACCAGAAACCTTCAGGGGAGACATCCTCCACTATCCCACATGGCAGAAATCATTTGACACGATAATTGAGAAAAAAACCGATAATTCTTCACAACGCTTATACTATCTTGGCAAGTATATAACCGGAGAGGCAAAGGAAGCCATTCGTGGTCTTCTATCCCTGGATAGCGCCGAGGCCTAGACAGAAGCTCGAAAGATCTTGGCAGAAAGATACGGTAACCCATTTCTTGTCGCTGACGCATACCGCAAAAGAATAAACGAGTGGCCGAAGATCCCACCCAATGATGGCTTAAGTCTGAGGAAGTTTTCGGACTTTCTCCTTCACTGTCAAACAGCAACAAAGGAGATCAAGTACCTGAAAGTCCTCGACGATCCTGATGAAAATCAGAAAATGCTACGAAAGTTTCCCCGGTATTTGGTAGACCGCTGGGGTCGTGAAGTGGACCGATGGTTGACTAAGGAACCCGAAGAACTCACGGGGGTAGGCAGTGTAAATCAAATGAGGAAGAGCGACTCATCCTATCCACCCTTCTCAGCCTTCTGCAAATTTTTGAAAAGGGAATCAAGAATAGCATGCAACCCTGTGATCTCCAATAAGCTGGCAAGAGAAGAGGACGTTAAAAGAGACCAAGAGACAGCAAACAAGAGTAACCACAGATTTCAAAGAAGAACGTGCTTCGCAACGGACTCAAGCGAGATAAAGCACGATTCACAAAGAGGAATCAAAGAAGAAAGGATGAAGAAGAAAGAATTCTGTGATTTTTGCAAGAATGCACACAGTCTCGAGGCATGCAAAGAGTTTATGAAGATCTCACTCCAAGAAAGGAGGCAGTTTATTCACGCAAGAGGTCTCTGTCATGGATGTCTAGCATGGGGTCACATTCGCAAAGATTGCCGAAACAGGAAGAGTTGCAGTACCTGTAATGGTCCACACGCGACCATACTGCATGATGACTCCTTCGCAGCGAATAAACAAGTCTCAACCACGCCCGATGCTGAAGCCACCTCTCGCTGCGTTGCAGCTTCCAAGTCAGGAAAACATGCTGAATGTCTCTCTCATTCCCTCATCGTACCAGTATGGTTAAGTCATGAAGATAACCCTCACACTAGGGTCTTAACGTATGCTCTTCTTGACGACCAATCAGACGCTTGCTTCGTCAAAGAGACAATCTTGAAGAAACTCTCCGTAAACGGACCCAACGTACAGCTCAAGTTATCAACTGTCCTGGCCGAAGAAGTTGTCACGTGCGAGAAGATAAGGGGATTGGTTGTTCAAGGGTTCAAGGAAGCAATCAGCATTCACCTTCCGGAGACGTACTCCCGTGGAAGTATTCCAGCCAGTAAAGGGCAGATCCCAAGACCGGAGACAGCGCGCAACTGGCCTCACCTTGCGTCAGTTGCAGATCAGCTCATGCCATACAGAGAAGATGTGGAAGTTGGGATACTTATAGGAACCAATTGCACACGAGCTATCAAACCACAGGAGATCATACCCGGCAAAGACGATGACCCGTACGCTAAAAGAACTGCTCTAGGTTGGGGCATTATTGGAATCGTCAACCGAAACAAGTTCAAACAAGACGATGGCGAATGTTTCTGTCACAGAATCGTCTCTCTGGAAGTTGAACCCAGCATTGAAAGAAAGAGGTGTCGTTTCGCCTTTAAAACGCAAGTGAAGGAAATCATTAACCCTTCACAAGTGACTAGAATGTTTGAGCAAGACTTTCACGATGCACGAAAGGATCAGCGAGCCCTCTCCCATGACGACAGAAAGTTTATTCAGAAGGCCAAAGAGGGAATCCATCGAAGAGGAGACGGACACTACGAACTGCCACTTCCGCTCAGAGATGAAACCATACAGCTACCCAACAACAGGGAGTTGGCCTTAAGCAGACTAAAGAAGCTCAGAGCAAGACTTAGAAATGACGAGACATATCGTAGAGACTACAAAGGTTTCATGAGGGAAGTCATTGAGAAAGGTTACGCGGAACGTGTTCCAGCTGAGGAGTTGCTTCTTGACAATTGTCAGATCTGGTACATTCCACACCATGGGGTTTATCACCCGAAAAAACCAGGCAAGATCAGAGTGGTCTTTGATGCGAGTGCAGAGTTCAAGGGCACGTCTTTAAATAGGCATCTCCTACCAGGACCAGATCTTACAAACAATTTGACAGGAGTACTAAGTCGCTTCCGGAAAGAACCTGTCGCCTTCATGTGCGACATTGAAGGAATGTTTCACCAGGTGGGCGTCAACAAAGAGCACAGAAATCTTTTGAGATTCCTTTTGGTGGGAAGCCCTTGGTAGAGTATCGTATGACAGTACATTTTATTTGGAGCAGTGTCTTCCCCTGGATGCTCCAACTTCGCCCTAAAGGCCACAGCTGACGATTTTGAAGATGAATGTGGACAAGAAGCAAGTGAATTTGTACGTGATCATTTCTACGTCGACGATGGTGTAAAGTCTGTGCCGTCAGTGGAGCATGCTATCAACCTGATCAAGAATACCAAGACCCTATGCATGAAGGGAGGCTTCAAACTGCATAAGTTCATTTCGAACCGGAAGGAAGTTATGGAAGCTATCCCAGTAGATGAACGGGCTAAAGGAGTCAAAGAGCTGGATCTTACCAAGGATCTCCTTCCAATCGAGCGAGCCTTAGGAGTCCAGTGGTTTGTTGAGTCCGATGAATTCCACTTCAAAGCAGAGCTTAAAGATAGGCCGCTCACACGACGGGGGATTCTATCAACGGTCAGTTCGATATATGACCCCCTAGGCTTGATAGCACCATTCCTTCTCCAAGGCAAGAAAATTCTGCAAGCGATCTGTAAGGACGGTTCACATTGAGATGATCCGGTACCTGAACACCTACGAATGCAGTGGATCAAATGGAGAGAAGAGCTTACCGTCCTTTCACAGCTCAAGGTGCCACGCTGCTACAAGCCCACCGATTTTGGTGTTATCAGCGCGGTTGAGCTTCACAGTTTCTCTGATGCCAGTACCAGCGGATATGGCCAGTGTTCATATTTGAGAATGATCAACAGCAGAGGTCATGGCCAAATCGAGAGTAACACCTTCAAATCCCATCACAGTCCCAAGGTTAGAGCTAACCGCAGCCCTGCTATCTGTTAAAGTTAGCTCCTTTCTGCAACAAGAACTAAAGTATGACGAAATCCCGGAGGTGTTCTGGACTGACAGCTAGGTGGTTCGAGGCTATATATCGAACGATGCCAGAAGATTTCACACCTTCGTCGCGAATCGAGTTCAGTGTATTCGCGATCATACCATTCCAGATCAATGGAGACGAGTGAGTACCAAAGAGAACCCGGCAGACGAAGCTTCGCGTGGATTGAGCGCCAAAGAATTGATCAATAGTCCAAGGTGGTGGAGTGGTCCCGACTTCTTAAGGAAGCCACTTGATTCTCAAACCGGTCGCGGAGAAATGGCCGTGATATCTGACAATGACCCAGAAGTTAAGAAAACGTCCTCTTTTGTCACCAAGCTGAGGCCATTTGCCACCCTTTTAGAGCGCCTACTGTGGTTTTCAGACTGGAATAGAGCAAAAAGAGCTGTGGCACTCTGCCTCCGTTTACAAAGAAAATACAAGACCAAAGAAGGTGGCAACATTGTGGGAAGAGAGGTAACGAGGCAGAACAAGGGAACCAAACTTCTCGATCCAATCAACGTCGAAGAGCTTCGTGTAGCAGAGATCGAAATAGTCAAAGCCGTGCAAAAGGAAGCCTTCCCAAAGGAGATGGCATTACTTCAGTCTGCTAACACCGAACAAGAGAGAACAAAGAGAAGTTCAATCAAGAAGACCACAGATCTAGTAATACGTCACCACCATCAAAGAAGTCATCATCAAGGACGTGGTATTACACATGCAAGGATCCGTTCATCTGGTGTGTGGATTGTCAATGGGAATTCAGCAGTAGGGCATCACATTTCCAGGTGTACCACATGTCAAAGATATCGTGGTGCACACGTGAAGCAGAAGATGGCGGATCTCCCTCAAGATCGCCTTGAAGAAACTGCACCCTTTACTTACAGCGCCGTGGACTACTTTGGTCCCTTCTACATTAAAGAGGGTCGACGCGAGCTGAAGCGATATGGTGTCCTATTTACTTGCATGTCGTCACGCGCAATACATCTTGAGACAGCGGTATCGCTCACAACAGATTCCTTTCTAAATGCATATCGTCGCTTCATTGGACGTCGGGGTCCAGTAAGACAGTTAAGATCAGACCAAGGGTCTAACTTCGTTGGAGCTCACAGTGAACTCAAGGCAGCCCTTACAGACTTGGACCACGACACAATCACAAAGGAATCGACAAAGAACGCCTGCGACTGGATCCAATTCAAAATGAATGTCCCATCTGCGAGCCACATGGGTGGTGCCTGGGAAAGGCAAATCTGAACGGTCAGAAGTGTCTTGAGCCCCCTACTGGATAATCATGGAAGAAAATTGGACGACGAGTCCCTGCGGACCCTCATGGCAGAGGCTGAAGCCATAGTCAATAGCCGGCCCCTCACAACAGATGATTTCACCTGCAAGGAAACTCCTGATCCATTGACACCAAACCATCTCCTGACTCAAAAGTCCCAAGTCGTCCTGCCACCCCCTGGAATCTTTCAGCGAGCAGACCTGTATTCGAAGAAGCGCTGGCGTCGTGTACAACACCTGGCGAACGAATTCTGGCAAAGATGGAAGAAGAGCTACCTTTATTCCCTCCAAAGCCGTCAGAAATGGCTCAGACCTCACAAGAACTTACAAGTCGGCGACATCGTTATCCTGAAAGACGATAGTCTCCCAAGGAATCGCTGGAAACTAGCCCGAGTTGAAGAAACCTATCCCACCAATGACGGATATGTTAGGAAAGTCAAACTTGCAGTTAGCACTGACTCCCTGGACAGTAGTGGCAAACGGACAAGCCCAGTTGTCTACCTCGAAAGGCCTGTCCACAAGCTGATATTGCTGCTCTCCCCTGACTGAGGGAAGACCGGGAATCCCCGTCGAGGAGCCAAACAAGCCTTATGGAAAACACAACGATAAGATACAGTGATAGAACTCTTACTAGTTGTTGATTGTTTTATTTCATTTCCTTTTTTTTTATCATTTTATAAATTGTGATTACAATTTAGGGGAGCCATGTAAATGATTAGTCGAGATTGCGTTACCGCACTTCCGGTCCAAAGGTTAAATAGGAGAATCAAAGCATTGTAAGAGAGTAAGAGGAGCGCGTTATGCCAAGAGACTAAGAAGATATAATTGAGAATTAAGAGAGGATTAGCCTTTATCGGAGGAAAGAGGTATAATTTTATTGTTGTAATTAGTGTGCCACTTGATGTTTCTGATATATTTTCTGGATTTCGTGTTAAATGTAAGCTTATCTTCGTCTCGCCTTTAATGTACACATGTCGATTTCACAATAGCTCAATAATTATTGCCTTTTCCATTTGTAAGTCTCGTGTGCTCCCAAATTACCTTTCAGTTTTTACGTCGTTTCAAGTATCAATAAAGAATTTTATACATACTGACGAGTAGTGCTTGGAACGCCAGTAAATGCTCCTCCGTGTCGCTACGCAAGAGCTAATTAGAAGACGAACGTGCGATCAAATCCCTTACAGATGTGTTCCTCTGCGAGAGAACGGGTGGCTCACTCTTTAACCTATCAAGATTCCAGGCGAAAACGAAAGTCAAGCATGTGACCATACGCGACTTAACATTTTTCGACGACGCAGAACGTGCTACTCATAGCCTAAACACTCTCCAGGAGATAGTTGACAAGCTAAATGAAACTTGCAAGACATTCTCATTGCTCATCAGAGTATTAAGGACTGCTTCTGGTTGTGCCTGATTATAAGGCGCCCGAGTGCTGCATATTTTACTACTCTGACCATTTTAGCTTTCTTTTGAATCGGTATTTTACTCCAACATCACATAAACGAGGAGAGAAGTGTATTTTACCTTCGAAAATAGGTATATGGCGTTCTATTCGAGAAATCTGCTCTCTTCCCTTCGCAATTCCTGGAAATTTACAAATTCCGGGAGCAGCCAGCCGCCGTTGTGCAGTCCTATATGGCAAACTTTAACGTTGCTCAGAATACGCGCTACAAGAAGAGGACAACGAGGTGTCAACCACTTGAGGTAAAGAAGAAATTTAACGATTAGACCTATCGTAAACGTCGGAAGGACAGGAAGCGACAAGATGAAGACGAAAAGAGACAACAAAGCGAGACTTGATTCGCGAGACTTAGACATTCTACTGATGGTGAAGACTACCAAACCTGGTCCTACACCGCTTAAAATCTCCCCCGATTGTATGGTTTTAAACGCTCGTTCGCTTGTAAAACCGGACGCGACGAGCGGATTACGCACCGATTTATCTAGTAACAAAATTGATAGCGGAGCTCCGCGCGCGCGCGGAGCACCATTGATAAGAAAATATGGTAACCCATCCATCCGGGAAAATTTGGTCATGACGTCACCGTACGTCCATCCGTACGTACGTACGTACGTACGACCGTCCACCCCCTCGATATAAGCCAAAGTCAAATGTGACACTCCAGTTAACCCTTTCATGTTCAAGCTCGCATATAAGCGCGCTTCGATATCGGCTGTTTTTGGACAGATCATTTGCCCATAAACGTAGTCCTCAACCCGCGTTTTTGTGGCGGGAAATTGCATGGCCAAATTTTGAAGACAGTTTTAAAACAAAGTCAGTTTTGTCTATTCGTTGGCGGAATATCAGTGACAAACAGCGGGAGAAAGAACAAGAAAGGGCACGAGTAAACAGGCAGAGTATCAGTGACAAACAGCGGGAGAAAAAGCACGAGCAAACCGGCTGAATTGTATTGTCGAGCAACGAGAGAGAGAACAAGAAAGGGCTCGAGTGAACAGGCTGAATCGTACTGACGAGCAACGGGAGAAAAAACAACAAAAAGCCCGAGAAAAGAGACGAAATTATAGTGAGGAACAGCGAAAAAGAGAGCGTCTCTTGTCAAGCTGTAAAAACATTACCAAGTGTCAGGAAGTTTCAGCTTTTCCTCGTGTTTGCCTGCAGAAGCTTGCATGAAGAGAAAAGATCGTGTGGTCTGGCAAGGTTTCAGTAATTATACGCTGTCTTTGGACTTTGCTGTGTATTAAACTGGACGGTTTTGCCGCTAAAATCCTTAATTGAACAAGCTTCCTTGATAGGCATGAGAAGTAATAAGACTTACTTTTGTGTGAAATGACCGCTTCTGCTTAAGCTCTGCGTTCGGAGTGATTGTTGACTGACTTAAATTGTGCGCAGGTTAGTACTCCTGTTTTGTCTTTTATATGGACATTTATGCCAAGAAAATTGAATAGCAATTTGTCTCGGTTTGTTACTTGACTTATGTTTTCCGATTTCTACGAGAAACGTCGAAGACACACTCGCATCGGTTTCTTTTCTTACGTTTTGTTATTTTCACGCTTCTATCTCAAATTGGTTTGGACTCTTGTTTTTTCCAAATGTTTTCTATCCAATATTTCATCTTGGATCCTAAAACGTTTCGTGTTTTCCTGCTGTCGCTCATTTTAGGGCACAAAATTTGTTGAAGAAAAGCCAAGCGAAGTCCGGACGGTTTATAACCTCGGCGCCGCTTGGTAAGTTTGACATTTGGAAAACTCTCGCCGAAAGAAAAACAACTCCATGCCAAAAGTAAACGCGATTTTTAACAGTTGCAGCATTGGAAATGCCGGCAATATATTGTCCCTCGCCGCAATTCTTAGCAAAGCAATGATTTTGTGTGAAATGACGGCTATTATGTCAGCTCTGCGTTCGGAGTGATTGTTGACTGACCTAAACTGTCCGCATCCGTAGGTTTAGTATTCCTGTTTTGTCTTTTATACGGAGACTTATGTCAAGAACACTCGGACTAGCGATTTGCCTAGGTTGCTCACGAGTTATGTTTGTTGCTTGTCTTATTTTTCCAAGAAACGCCAAAACGCCGAAGAAACATTCGTATCGTTTTTTGTTTTCTTACGTTTTGTTGTTTTCACGCTTTTATCTCAAATATGGTTTGGACTAAAAAATGCTCGTGTTTTTTCCAAATGTTTTCTATTCAATATTTCATTAGTGGATCCTAAAAGTCTTCGTTTTCCCTGCTGTCGCTCATTTTTGGGCTCAAAATTGGTTGAAGAAAAGCCAAACGAAGTTCAGACGGTTTAAATCCTCGGCTCCGCTTTGTTAGGAACAAGAGCCGGATTGGCATTTGGAAAACTCTCGCAAAGAGCGACAACTCCTTGCCAGAAGTAAACACGATTTTTAACAGCTTTAGCAGTCGAAATGCCAGCAATATGTTGTCCTTCACAGCAATTCTCGTTGTAAGTTAAAAAATCGTAGACTTAATGGGCTAATTGCAGTAAAAACTTCGTCTTTAATTCAATGTTTATTGACAAATGTTTTTCTGAAACCGATTTGTTTGTCTGTTGTCATTGCCAATCAGATGTTATCATTAACAGTGATGTAAAAAATATTACCGCCCACGACTCGTAGTCAACGTTTGTAGTTTGCAATATTTGTAGTTGATCGAAGTCAAGAATAAAACCATTCTCAACCATTTGTAGTTGATCACCTGAGTTGATTCATGGCTTATTGTGCCGCAGCCACTTTTCACAACGAAAAGTTAAGTTAAAGTCTTTTTCGGTTAATGTTTTTTGGTGCTATTGTACAAAGGACACAGACGGCACCTTTCTATCGTCTTTATAGCTCACAAAAAATGACGCCATAAAATAGTCAAAACAAGGCGAGCAAAGTACTTTTCTTCTTTTTTGGGTAGTGTCGAAGAGTACCCACTTTGGGGTTTTACCATTTTGTTTTGTTGTGGAATATTTCGGTTTGTTGAGGTTAAAATGTCAACGATACATGTTAGAAAATTTGTGACTTAGCCAAAGCACATAACCGGTTGTGATGTTGGATTTAAAAGTGAGACACTGGGACTGTTAACCTATAGTTTAGAGATTTACACCATTTGTATTGAAATTTAATCGGATGTAATTAAACTGTGATGAAGTAAAATCGTTTATGCTCTGGTTATGTAGTCCCTTGATCCAACGTGGCAAAGGCCGATGATAAATCGAAAATGTACGTTAGCACATGTTTGAATGGTGGCTGTGGCTCTGCAGCAAAACAGTAAAAACTATAATCACAATGCAGAAGTCCTTACGTACTAGAGTCCTGGCTCGAGTCCTGGCATTGATTTTATTTTATCGGTAAATGCCATACAATAAAAAAAGAACTGTGGAGCTCCGCTTTTAGGTTTGCCTAAATATATATATTACACATGGCACGCAACATTTACCTTATACATGGTTAATCTAAGAACTGGTTATGAAACCCTGATAATTTCAAAACCAAGAACAATGCAGTCGCAATAGATGTCGAATCCACGGTGAACCTGCACAATCTTTTGTTTTTGATTCGCAAGTTACCTGCAAATAAATTAGTCGAAAAACTGTGTTTCAGTTGTGCAGGGTCAAGACCAAAAAAAGCGAACACAAAAATGAAACAAAGAAACTTGTCGAGAGTCAAAACCATTTACATACATTATTAATTATGTTTTATACTACAGACTTATCAGCACGTTTTCAAGATTTGTTCATTAGCCCTTTTGCTGAGGTGGTATGATCATTGATCCAAAAGAATTCGCTCGAACTCGATCTGTTTCACTTTTAAGAGTTGAACTTGATGGCACTGTGGGCCTCTTAAGGCATTTCATAAACGTAATGAGATATCACTTTAACACCATAAAAATACGTTCAGATTAGAAAATGTATTCAGTTAACGTTATGATGCGCAGTTTCAGCAATTTAAAGTTAGGTTTCTGTGATGCGATTCTGATTACTTTCTGGTGTGTCTTTCGGTGTTCAGAAAACGCCTGCAACACTTATAACTGGGCTTAGAAAGTAAGACCACATTACTCCTGGACTCCAGGAAGTTAATTGGCTTCCAATTAAACAGAGAGTTGAATGAACCTCAACTTCTAATTCAACTTCAATTTCAACTTTCAACTTTATTTTGTTTTACACTTCCGACTCAGAAATTACAATATTGACATAAAAAAAAGAATAAAAGCACATATGTAAGAATCTAAGGTGACACAGGTCTATAATTTGTGTATGGAGGCTAATAAAACCCCGAGCTTATCGAGTTAGCCTCCAAATATGACAAATATTGACACATGTTTGGTGGCCGAGAACTGCCAATAAAAAAATCCGGATTTTAGAGGATTTATTTGAAATTTTTGTGTTTTGTTTCCATTTTTGATTTAATTTTTCCAATTTGTGGCTCCTTGATCACAGCTAGCTGAAAGCTGCTTTGCTGTTCAGGGACGAAGGCGGGAGACGGGATATGGAAGGGGACGTCAATCGTGTCAGCACTGGCAAAGGAAAAGGATTGCTCGTCATTAGAAGGCACGGTGGTAAGCTCTGGGGGCGCAGGTGTGGATAGCGTTGGCCGTACTGGGGTGGAGAGCACTGCAGGAGTTACAGGTAAAGGCTCCTCGTCCTTGTCTTGGTAAGCTGGAGGGCCTGGGTGGTTGGACACTGCAACGGAGGGAGGCACAGGGAAGCGCTCGGATGATTTGACTTTGTAGGAAGAGTTGGGAACCACTAAATGTCTTCACGAAGCACCAGAGAGGGTCAGTGGAGACGACGATGTAGCGCTCACGAGCTCGTGACTTGTCCTTGTCTGAGACGAGGTAGACAAGATCTCCAACTTGGAGTGGGGGTGGGTTTGAGACAAGTCCACGGGGGTTCTTGGACTTCTCGCTGAAGGCATGATTGGAGGAACGCAGTTCATGTTTGGCGAGGATAAATTGAGAATCGGAGAAGGGCAACTGTTCGTGGGTGAACTGGTTCCGCTGTGTCCACAATTCGCGAGACGATAACCCGAAAAACCAGAGGCGGGAGTTTAGACGTGCAGTGGCGATAGCGAGGCCAACTTCACTGACTGGACTTCTTCCAGGTTCTTGACGAATGAGCTCTTCTTCAAGTTCGCGTACAGCCTTCTCGGCGACGGGATTCTTGTTCTTATTCTTAACGCGACCGACCTCGATTGTGACGTTTAAATGCTTAAGTGAGTCATTGTTACTCATGGACACAAAGCCAGGAGCAGGATCTACGCGTACAATCGCTCTAGGACTATCAAGGGGGTGTAGACCAATGATTAGACGTGTGAGGGCGTCGCGGAGAGTGTCATGTCTCTCGCCTTGTATCAAGCAAGAAGCGGTGAAGGATGTGGTGCATTCTCGGAGAACAAGGATCCATTGACGATGACGCTTGATGACATCGGCGGCAAAGGACACTCCGACGACTTCACGGGGTCCTCAGACTATTGGGATATCAAGGAAAGGGGGAAGACAGAAGGGAGGCACAGTTGTGGCAGGCAGATGTCACGCGGGAGATGGTGTCGTTCATGTCCAAAGCAAACAATTAACGTTGAAGCACCAATTGAAATTGATGGCGGGAAGGATGGTTGAGCTTACTGTGAAGGCCGGTTAACAAACCATCTAGCGCGGCCCGGGGTATGACGATAGCTTCGATAACTGGAACGAATGAATGACTGCGTTTAACCACGAGAACCCTGTCCCTTGCAATGGAAATACAGTTAAGAGAACGCTTGACATCACGAACATTGGTAAGTTTCTTTGACGGGCGAGTGCCTTGTTTAAGATGGGCGTGAACTCTCCGGAGGTCGGGACAATCGCTTTGGATCTGTAGCCAGGCTGATCTTGTGGAAAATGGGAGGCTAGACTTATTGTCGAGGATGTCCTGGATCGAGACGCCCCGCATAACGGAGTCTTCCATGTCATGGATAAAGGTGAAAACCTGGCAACTGGGCTCGTTGCAGTCAGGGGCGTTGCAGCTGGTAAAGTCAGACGGTAAGTGCGCTTTCCCAGCCAGGCTGACTTGGTAACGGCTGACAGTCGTTGGGAAAGAAGTTATTCGGGGACTCGCCGAGAACTCTCCACGGCACAGTTTATCACTCACCGGAACGCATGGTTTACTATCAGTTAATACAGTCGTGGGATGCGACGACTGGATGATGAATGGAGAGAAGAATTTGACTGCAGCAGCAATTGATAGGGCCTCGACCTCGCAGGGAAGCCAGTTGACTTGGTTTTTGCGCAGCTTGCCACTGTAAAAGCCAGCTAGGTGCAGACGATTGGCACGCGAGACATACAATGTAGCACCGAGGCCTCTCTTGGTAACAGATCCATCAGTGACTATCCAAAGGGTGTCTGAGGGGCAAGGAAGAACGATGGATTTGTGCCTAGATAGGTGCTCCTGTGCAGTCTTGAACCTAAGGGTAAGATTCTCGTCCCACAGTAGTTTGTCATTAGACTGGAGGCCAGTGAGGGCGCACTCGAGGAGATCCACCACGTCCGAGCAGTTTGGGCGCACGCGACTGAGGACCTTATAAGCGCCAATAAAGGATCGGAGGCCTTTCACACTTTGGGGAGGAGGGTATGATGACAAGACGGCGATACGGTGGGGGCTAGCTGACAGGGTGCCTTGAAACCAGATCCAGCCGATGATGGTGGTAGATTTCGGGCAAATGATGGTTTTGGTAGGAGACAAACGAAGGTTGCAGCGGTCGGGGGACTCAAGTACACGTCTCCAGTTGGACAGGAGGGTTTCGGGTGAATCGCCACCGCAGTAGAGGTCATCTGCCAGTTTAGTCACGCAGCCTTCTTAAATAAGGTCACCGAGGACGCGGCACATTATTTTTTCTAGAGCGGTTTCAGAGCCAGGCATACCCATTGCTGATCTAGTGTACACACGGATTCATGGAAAGGGTGTAGCTACGCCACATGTACAGTACTTCAGAGAAGACTGGGAGAGCGGGATCTGATAGAATGCTTGCGTGAGATCGATTTTGGTCAGATAGCGGCAGGGTGTGATGGTGCGCAGGGTTGTGTTCGCTTCTGTCATAAGGGACGGCTGCGGTTTACTGTACCGTGCGACATCAGCAAAGGCAGTTAGGAGACGGTGTCCACCTGAAGGCTTTTTAACTAGGAAGGATAGGTTAAGATACTCGACGGTTATGCCAAGATCCCGGGAACGACGGAAGACCTTGGCCTGTTCAAGTTCATCGAACATTGCTTGCAGCTCTACAAGTTGGTTGCGCGAGTACTGTGGGATTCGCCCTTTGCGCTGAGGGGGCTGTACTGGGCCAATGTTTACAGTAGCTTGAATGGAACCAGCCGCACCGTTGTAACCGGTTATTTTGGGATCAAAGACGCGGTCGTACTCTTGCAGCAGCTGCTGAAATTTGAGGCGAGACTGATCTGGTAGTAAGTTGTCAGGATCCACGGACACGGCAGACGAAAACGGTGGTTAACACGTGGGCCGCACGGGAGATAGTTCATCGGTGGGTGTCGGGATGTCGGGATGTTAGTGACGGTACGCCTGTGGTGGGTAGGATCTGGCTGAGGTGCTCATGGCGACCGATGGCTTTTGGCTCCGTGGAAGTGTTAACTAAACGGATCTTTGATCCGACAACTTCCAAGATTTGGGGTTCAGGCCAGATGTAGGCAGGTTTCGTATGCTTTGAGATAGGGGTGTCTGTCCGTGGTTGAATTGCCAGTATACGATCATCTCCCAGGTCAGGGGGGATTTCCAGCTCTAAGTACTCTCCAGGCCACACAACTGTCGCAGAAGGAGGAGCGCGTAGGGTGAAAATTTGTGCGCGCTGCACTGGGAACCAGTGGTTGTAACATCTGTGGAATCATAATGTATGATTTCAGAGTCTTGGATACATACTTGGCACTTTGCGGGACGGACGGTAATGTCATTGGCAATCAGGAAAGGTGTGCCCGCTAGAATGTCTACGTCTAGGTCGTCAACAACAAGGGCGTTAAGAGTGAGTTGTTTGTCTGCTCGGGATAAGATGAGGTGAGTTTCGCCGGCTACGGCTAAGGGGGTCACACCGTCGGCCTGCAATGCCTGCTGGAAAGACTGTTTAATGGGAGCACCGATGGAACGGGCAACGGATGCTTTAATCATACTAGTCTCTGCCCCAGTGTCAAGGGTGAGTCGTAGTGGATGATGCTTAAAGAAAGCCTGGAACTGGGGCGACTGTTTAGTACTGACGCGACGTGAAACGATACGTGCAGAAGCGCATAGAGTGTGGTCGTCTCCTTCGAGGAAAGGTGAGGGTGTATAATCGGCGAAGTCAGCCTCCTCATCGTCAAAGGCAGAAGTTAGGCGAGAACGAGAAAGATAAGTACGGTCCTCCGGAGGTAAATACGCGCGAGCAAGCGCTTAGAAAGTGCTGGTCATTGCGCCCTGCCTGTTTGGACAAGACTTCGGTCGCTTGTTGGACGTCCATGGCTGTAGAGACGAATTGTAAGAAGGGCGAGGAGGTAACTGTCTGAATCTTGCGGCGGTGGTGCGTAGGACTTTGAAGTCAGCGGTAGAGTGAATCTCTTCGAGGAGGGTGTCTAAAGCCTTTGAAATTTCCGGTTTCAAAGAAGCCAGTATCCTTGACCTTAACTCTTTGTTGTAACGCTGCTTTACAAGGCCAGACAGATTGGAGTGTATGAGCCTTAACCATGTTAAAACCACAAAATTTTCGAGTGTGGGGCTCAGCTCTTCATCAGCTGTAATGGGTAATGCTGCTATTAGCAACAAGGAGATTATCTTCGATGAAGGACATCAACCGCTGGAATAAATCTTCTGGGCGCTCATCGACATCGAGCTTAATGTTAGCAAAATCGTGAAAATGGGCACCAGTAGACTGGAAGCCGTAGTGAGCCCTTATCGCTTGCCGAATGGATTTGACGGATGTGGAATTTTTCACGATGGTATTACGTGAAATGACAGGGCAACAATTTGCTTTTGGACCCAACATAAGTTCCAGGTGCACGTTCTTCTGAGTAGCGGTACGTCGACGAGAGATTGGGACGTCTTCTCCATCAGACGTAAGACCTCTTTAGGGAGAAGTGGACGACTTTTTCAGCCACGAAAAATTGTCGGCTAAAAAGGGGGCGAAATTGGCGTCCAAGGAAAGGGAATACTGGAGATTCTGCCTCCAGGCTTCGAATGTGGTAATGGTTTCGTTCTTCGTGAGGGACCATTGTTTTGGAGCTCTGTTGGAATTTATGCTTTAACAATAAAGAACAGTGAAGTGATACTTTACTTTTGATGAGATGGTGTGCTGCTACGAGTTCGCTCAACCACAGGATAGATTGGTTCGTTGATGCTTGGATTAGCGAGACAACTCTCGGACTCTCGGGCTATCTGACTCTCGGAGGCGTAGGTTAGTCGCCGCTGCCACCACGCCAATGTTAAGGAGACGAGAATGTCACAACAACGTAAACTGTGCAGCTTTAAGGTTACTACAAACGTTCCACGGCTAGTTTTAGCCGAAAGAAAGGTCATTATTAAAGCTAACATATTCCAAATCGCGCGCGAGTTATTGAGAAAAAGAGATTTTTTTAATAAAGTTAATAAACCGTCAAGGTGTCATAATCCCCAGAAGGCGTGAACTCCCCTGCGAGTTTTTCGCGGCAACGGCCTTATACGGGAGATCCTATTTCAACTAATTAGCATTTTTTGTTTACACTCGACTGTTGTTGTTCTTGTGGCGATCGAAATCATTTTCGTCGACATGAAACGTTCCAGGAAAGAGAAAAGTCCTTGGGTTAAAACCAAAGCAAAAACGGGACCCAAAAAGAAGAAAAGTGATGAATTTGGGGATGAAAAGAAGAAAGTTATCGCAGACAATGACAAGGGCTCGTGGTTTGATCAGCCTTCTCAGATCGGCGAAGAGAAATCTGGCGATGAACAGTGTAGCACTTCATCCGAAAGTGTAGTGGGAGTCAGTAGAAAAAAATAATAGGAACGAACTTGCCAGAAGAAAGAAAAGTTATGAGACAGCCACTTCCAAGCACAAGCCAGGATTATTCTTCGTCGTCGGATTTGTTTTTGTTTTCCCCATTTGATGACTATCCTGCCCTAAAGCGTGTATGCAGAAAACGTGACCAAAACTATATCTTTCCGGCGAAGCTCTTTTTTGCTTGCTGTGAACGCCGGGGGTTCCGTTATTTCATTGGCTGGCGGCTTTTCAAGTTGACATATCTCTCTGATAAGGCGTGCCATGTTTACAAATCTTTGGAGGGCGAAAACTCGCATTCGTTTTCTGAAAGAGTCCTTCCTCTTTAAACGAATTTATAGGGTATGTAGAATTGACGGATTTCCGTAAAATTTGACCAGAACTTGCACTGATGACTAAGAAACATAAGTGTATCGGCGAATTCTTTTATTTTAAATAGTTTTCGCGTGGCGACCTCTGACGCATTGCGTTTTGGGAATTGTTCGATGCTGGAACTTGACAGCTCCATAAAAAGATAACCAATGAAAATACAGGAAAATGCTGACACACTTTGAGAGATTGATGCTTTGTGATTAACACTGCACAGTTATTTTGCATCAACGATCGCATTTGATACCCGATAAATTCGACGGAAGGTCCATCAGTCATTTTGGCGTTTACCGGCCGCTGTCGCCTTATGAAAGGAGTAGCCAAACAGAACATTATTTTTTTCGAATTTTATATTTCATAACCTTTCTATTGGTATATAGTTTGTGTGGGTTTTCTTGAAAACAGCGCAAGTACGAATTTTTTTTCTGGAGGACACCCGCGAAAGTTTGCAGTAACCTTAATACGGCCCTGACTAAGGATGGCCGACCATAACACAACACGAGGCACGATCATGCGCGCGCATATACAAAACACATTGCCGCAGGTACTGCCTGCTGGCGCTGACCTTATGTGCAGTGCTGACATGATGACAAAAATAAACAGAGTCTATTCCTGAAAGGTTTGAAAGGTTAATCTTGTGAGCCAAAAAATATTAAACGACATAACGGAAAGCTTTTTTAGAATGTGAAATGTTACCATATCAGTGTCTTTCTATGAAAATTAGGAAAAGAATGGCAGCGGTAACAACACTGATGATAATAATAGGAATAATAATGCTGCTGATGATGATGTTGCTTGCGGCGACGACAGTGATGATTGAGATGATAATGAATTGTGAAGGAGATGGTGTTGAATATGGTGACGATGATGATCTCTGGAAGCTTGCATAGTATAATAGTATGGTTCATGTTACATAACGCTGAAGTTTCTTGCGTGACAGACCGGAAACCGGAGGAGCCTACTTCGCTACTGGTAGCAAATGAGCTTTTAATGGTTGTCAGAGATCAACAGCGTAGTTCCACGGGAGCAAAAAGGTTACACCAAGAATTTTAAGAGGCCGTTTTTCAATGACGTTGATGAAACTAATGACGAAAGGAGCAAAGCGAGGACTGGCCGCTATATTGCATGGATATATTTGCAGTGACTGGTATGTAACGAATTAATGGCGTCAATGGATATACTATTAGAGATGTCATAACCTTAGCTTTCAAAGTGCTGTTGTTCATTGTGTTTTAGATGGTATTACTATGAATTGGGCCGCATAAGGCCACATGGTCGTATAAATTTAGTGAAGACAAGAACTAAGATCAACCATCTCTTTTTCACAAAAGATGTTAAGCTATTAGCTATCACCACGCCGAAATCTCGGTAGAAATTTCGATACAGACTGCACAAATATCAAGCACAAAACTGAGCATATGTGTTGATTTTGCTTTTACATAAGTTGTCAGGATAGGAAGTTGACAAAGATCAAAACAGAAAAAGAGAAATCAGACGTTTCTGACCGCCTTGAGAATTGTACGAGATGCGTAAATGGTTCATGTGATTCAGTTTGTCAGTTGTTTACTTGCCAGACACGTCGTTGCCCAGCAGCCGTCTTCCTTTCTAGTCTGTGTCCCTTGTCTCTTATGTGTCATCCGCTGTTTTCGATCTGCCGCTTTTTGGCTAATATAGTTATCCTTCTTAGGAGTTCTGTGTGTGCTGATCCTGGGCAGGAAAGAAAGAGGGAGGGGGGTACTTCCAGAAAATTGGGTGGGGGTGTGCGCGGCACGCTGCATGAACTGACCTTTACCGTATTTCAGCCCAAAATCTGTGCTTTCCCCTACCCTGTTTCAGACCATATCAAATATATGATACCCTATTTCAGACTGTTCATAGTCCTTGAGATAGGTGAGTTGTCTCACTAGTCGACCAGAGTGGGTATGTATCGCTGGTTTTGGTGAATGTTCAGACTGTGTTTTGGTTTCACGGAACCTGCTATGGAGGTTGGTTAGGTTACGTGCAGGAGAACTGGCGTGACTGTCTTGTGACGTTTTAACAGGCTCACTGTTTAGTGCTTGTGATTCACGGCTCTTGTTCAGGTGTCTACGATAACTTTAACGAATACTTCACGTCAGTAGGGAGTGTGACAGCCCAGAAGGCTTTTGACCTCGCTATTGAACATAATTTTGATATTTATCCTGCTAAATCACCTGCTGTGTCAGCTGTGGAACCCTCACTCCATTACCAGAAATCCGAGTCATTTCGTTCACGCGATACTTCCTGACTGCGGTGTACTCAAAGTTCAACAGAGCATGCCCGGAGGTATTAGATTACGTAAAAAACATGGGAAGATCGGTTCGAGGCAAGGAACGTGTAAATTATGTCGCACTGAATCTTTCTTCGGCTGATTTTGAACCAGTTTCTACTAATTCGGAGTTTCGCATCCGTGTTCTGCCGTTCGCGATCGCTCAAGAATTTTTTGCAAACGAATAGTGTTGCAGCTGTTACATTGATGTGGTATATTCCTTCCTTTCTTTGTTTATATTTAAGCGAGCCTGCCAAGTCAATACACAGCAGATTTGATCTTAAAACGGCCTGGTTGCACGTGTTTTAACATGGCTTCCAAAATAGACAGTGCAGAAAGAGACAAAATGGTCGTACGTTTTAGCAATTCCTAAAGGAATTACGCGCAAATGGCGGTCACGAGCGTAGAGGCCAGATATTTCACTATCAAACCTTTAAATTTGTCCGAAGGTTTTCAACGAGTTACGGAATATTTCCAACCAAATCTGTGACATTAATTCATCACGAAGCGATAGAGATCAAGGGAAGATGTCCATGTACAAGATTTGTGCTCCAAAATGGAGTTTTCGGTAAGTGATATTTACCTAAATTAGAGAGCACATGAGGCATTAAGCGACCGTTTTCAGGTAAATTTTGAAGCGCGATTTGTCCGAACTTATCTTTCATTAAACACCTAAAAAGTTATATCGTGAGAACACCAAAACACTGTTTGTTCGGTTGAGATCAAGGGAAGAAGGCTAGTTTTCCTAATATGCATGATATTTGATTTTTTTTATTTTTTCCCATACAATCCTTTGTAATCGTGGGCCGCCATTTTTAAAGTTCTTTGGAGAGGAAATTTGATCGATGACCCGAATTTCTGGTAATGCGAACCCTCATTTGATCAGTGTCCAGAAGCTTTTCAGTTTCATATGGTGTTGGACAAGGATGTTGAGCGTGTTATTAAAGGCTTCTCTTTCAATAAAGCACCTGGTTACGATAGAGTCTCTGTATGAGTACTCAAGGACAGTTTACCAGTACTTCTTCCATCAATCACAAGTATCATGAAAAATTCTTTTTATACTGGAAAGTTTGCAAGGGCATGGAAAATTGCTGAGGTTATTCCTATTCTAAAGTCAGGTAATCCTGAAGATCCGTGTAACAACCAACCTATTTCGCTATTGCCTATCCTTTCTAAGGTATCTGAACGATTGGCCCATGGACAATTTGTCGACTATCTAACAGCAAACAAGAAATTGGCTGAAAATCAAAAAGGTAACCGTAAGCTTCATTCAACCGAGACTGCCCTTCTCTGCGTCACAGATGACTTGCTGCAGGCAATTGATGATAAAAAGATTTCAGCTCTAGTGTTACTTGACATGTCCAAGGCTTTTGACAGCATTAGACACGATATTTTATTGCAGAAACTACAAGCACTGGGTGTATCTTCTCTAAGCCTCGACTGGTTTCATAGCTACCTTGTTGGTCGCAGTCAAAGAGTACGCATCCATGATGCTTTCTCTGATGCACTCGAGTAGTATAGCACGCTCATAGGGCACGTAACCAATCAGCATCGAGTATTTTGTACCACGTGGTACGATTCGACCAATCAGAAGCCGTATTTCTTAATTATTCAAAATAGAAGGTTACACGTGACTAATGGCGGCTGATAGCTGGCAAAGACAGGGAAGTTGGCATGAATTAAAGATGGCGACCCTCCCAAATAAGGAGAAAACCCCGGAAATGAATAAAACAGAAAGTGAAAATGAGAAAAATACGATTTTTATTTACAACGACAAGGCAAAAACAGGACAAAACAAAAACCACAGTTCAGAGAGAAAACCGAACCCGGTGCGGACCGCATCGCACACCGAGAACGGGAGTTCAGTCCTCATCCGCAGAGTCCCACGACAGCGATGTCAGCACGGCCGCATCACGTGCGATTTCGTCGACGTCGTCGGTGGATCCGTAACCCTAGGGGTACGACTTGAAACTGACAGGATCCACCACGCGCTTGTCGAAGACGAGACCGTACTGTTTGGTGCGCGGTGCTACGGTGATGGTCTTGGTGGCTGGATCCCGGGTGAAGAAGTGAGGATTCACCACAGGCACGTTACGCCTTTCGTCCCGAGGATCTCGCAATTCGTATATCAGGTTGGCGCGCATCACGTCGTAGTTCAGCTGGGACCAACCACGTACGAAACCGAGTGAAAAACCGCGCACCTTGCAACAGACTTTGCCTTGTTGGGTCTTGTACCCGTAATTTTTGGGACCGGCCGAGGTGAAGTCGATGATGTAGTCGCCCCCTTCCAATTCGTTCGTCATCTCACCGAGGTAGTCCCCGAGAGGAATCTCCGACTGTCCGGGCTGCCAACGGTAAATGACCGAGTGCGTGTCAAAGTAGAGGGCCCGTTCGCCCAAGGTCTTGAGATGAGCGTACAGACGAAGACGGGCGTGGCAAGTGGTGAAGGCCGCCACGAAGATATTGATTTTCCCGTTGTCGAGAAGATCATCCTTTAGGGGGGTCGTCACTACCTCCAACTTGTCCTCAGTGCAGATCCGGACGGCGTTGACGCGGAGCAGCGGGTAGGGGACGATGTCGAAGAGTTGGGCGGGGGTGGAGACGGCACGGGTGGAGGACTTGAGGAGATTCTCACCGAACTTGCCCCAAAAGGAATTGAGACCCAGTTTGGCCGTCTGCTTGCGACCGGGATTCTTCCGGATGAGGTCTGGTTGGAGAGCCACACCTTCCCTCTCAAGATAATTGGTCACGTACTGGACCTGTTGGTCGGGCGTCTGCACCCAGGCAGGGTAGCCGGAGGACTCCTGCTTGAGCCGCAGCCAGGTGTTGACGTAGTCGGCGAAGAGACCGCGGCGACGCTGGGTGGGTGGGAAATGCCACACCTCGTGGATCCTCACGATGCGGTACCCTTGCTCCACGGCTTGCACTAATTCGGGCGTGCACCACGTACCGGTGAATTGGCGGTCGTCGTCGTCGTGGAAACATTGATGGGGACGGTCGTGCAAGGGTTTGGGCATTTCCTTCTGCAGGCAGGTTCGACAGAGTGGGAAGGTCAGTTTGCCGCCACTACGATGAGGCAGGACGGGATGGTAGAGACCGCGGGGCGCCACCACGTCCACCTTGGCCAGTCCGAAGTAATGACCGATGTCCTGGTCCTCGGGTCGTGTGAGGACGGTGGGATGACCTACGGGGTACTCGTCGTACTTGTTGACGGTGGGGTACAGGGAGGTGACGTCCACGTAACGGATCTGTTCTCCCACCGTCGGATCGACCTGGTAGTGGAGCGTGGCCGCATTGGTTCTCCCACCGAAGAAGGCGTCTCGGGGTTCCAGAGGCGACACGAGATGCAGGTCGGCCAGAAAGGTCTGGAGAGTCGCATCCTGCTTGACTCGACGGTCCCACTCGCACTCCCACTCCACGACCACGGTGTAACCGGCAGCACGCGAGACCTCCTCCTTGGCGCGGGTGACCTCCCTCATCTCGCCAAAGGTGCGGTCGGGGTTGAGTTTGGACTTGGAGGTACGGTCGGGAAAGCAGGACGTACAACCGTGCCACAGACAACCGTGAAACCCGTACACCGTGTTTTTGGAGCAGTCGTAACCGTCCACCAGATGACGCCCGATTAACCGCACTTCGCCTCCGTTGTCGGCGTGACGAATGAAATCGCCCGTCACTCCAGCTACGGGCGTGTCGGGGTAGGCCGCTGCCATCATCTCTTCCTCTTCCAGAACCTCTGGTGCGTTCTCCTCCCGGTGCCGGGCCCGACGCTGGGATTCCTGCCATGCCAACCACTGCAAGGCCTTGAAGGACTGGTTGGAGCGTGCCCCGTGCCAACCGCGAGGGGGTTCGACGGCCACGGTGTCGGGTATCAGAAGTTTCTTGCGCCAGAAACGATGACAGGCCGAGGCGATGGTGATGCATTTCTCCATCGGACGAAACTCGGCTTCGGCGTAGAGCTCCTCCTGGAACTTTTGACATCCGCCCTTCAGAAGCTTGACGTCTGAGACGCAGTACGCTTCCATCTCCCGACGAAGGTTGAAGACGTGCCCGCGACGGACTTGGTCGGCGTACCAGGTCTGGAAGGCAGCCTTGGCCTTGGACGACATCCCGTCCGGATCGTAGAACTCGGCGGCCGGCATGGGTCCCTCGTAGTCCTGGTTGGGCAGGGTGTTGAAGAGATGCGGAAAATACCCTTTTTGCAGCTCCGTCAATCCAAAGGTGGCAGGGAAGTTCTTGAGGGGCATGGGTAGGAAACACAAGGAGTCCTTGAACGTCAGCAGGTCGGAGCGGAGAGAGAAGATCTTGACCCCCACGGTGACTTGATCGGTGACTTCGCGGTGAGTCCGGTACAGATGTTTCAGAACGGACATCCCGTCGTACCCCTTCAAGTTGTGAAAGAGGATGATGACGGAACGGTCGTCCCCGTCTTCATCCACGCACAGTTCGTCGAGGTAGTCGAAGAACTCCGAGGTACAGTCCACTCCGTAGAAGGTGTGTGTCTGCTCCTCCTCCTCGGACTTGGCGCAAATCAGGATGGGGATCTGCTCTCCGTTGGCGGTGGTGTAGGCCTCGTAGTCCGCGTAGACCAGGAGAGGCGGCTGACGTTCCACTCGAGCCGTGCCTTCTTCGACGTCCATGGAGACGATGGCCCGAACACCCACGCTGTTAAGGGGGACGGTCTTGAGACGCGGAGCATCGCAATCCACACCCTCGGGTTGGATGTAACATCGGTGGGTGGCCACTTCCACGCGTTGGCTGCAGTAGGGGCACTCGGACAACCCGCACTGGTGCCTCTGATGTTTACCTCCCACGTTGTACTCCTTCTGACAGGTGGTGCATTTTTTCAAGGTGTGGCAGAGGGACGAGGCGCGTCGGTTGGCGGTGCCCCGGTGGTGTTGGGCCAGGCACGCATCCCCGAAGAACGAACGATGGCAGAGATTGCAAGGGACGGTGGGGCGAGGATGTCTCGTCGTCCGTTTGGCGGACACGTGATCGGGACAGTTCTTGGTGCGGCAAGCACCACACCACTTGCCCTGACAAGGATGATTGGCGTGATCCTCTTTGTCGTAGCCGCGGTCGCACTCGTGACAATAGTAGGACTTGGACAGGAAGGCGGAGAACGAGTTGCACCCGTCGTAATGACGATCCGACTTGACCAGCAAGATGAGCTTGTCGGACTGGGTAGGACCCTTGTAAATGATGCTGTAGGGAGGGTCGATGGTCATCACCTTGATCTGGTAGCCGGGCAGGGCAGCTTGGAACTTGGCCAGCTCTTCCAATCCGCAGGGATCTTCGGGGACACCTGCCAAACGATGGAGGTCACGAGCCAATCGAGCTTGCGAGGGACGACCTTGTCGGAGATTGCGGTAGTTGGGACCGCGTGCACCTTCGTCGGCCAGGGCTTGCATGGTGACGATGGCCCTCGCGCAACATAGATCATCGTCATTTTTGATGGTGACGATGCACCGTTTGTCGATTTTCTTGAGGGCAGCGGTGGCGGCACGATAACGTTTGCCGTGTCCTCGACCGGGAGCCGGTGTGCGGATGAAAGTCAGTTCCGTATGCAGGGGCGTGTCTGCATCAAAAGACTCGTTCGAATTGAATTTGCCCGCCAACGAGTGCAGGTATGTGTTCAACCGATCGCTACCGTCTCGGAACTCTTGGACCGTGAAGGTGGCCGACTGGAAGGGGTGGCGAAAGGTATCCGTGGTGGTCTGCAACACGAAGTGCAGGCGGTGGTGAGGCTCGATGGTAGGGTCCTCCTGGATTTGGTCCATCACGGCACGATGGAGGGCACCCGTTAATTCCTCCCCCAAATTATCGTCCCGCGTCGGGTCGCGACGGTGTGTGAGGGTGGCATCGAACATGCGTCTTTCCGCCACGTTTCTCCAGCGTTGACGCGGAGCGGTGGGCACGAGATGAAAATCGAACAAACCCCCACCTGCTTGATTCGTGGCCTCGACGATGTCCATCATTTCATTCAATTCCTCGTCTGTCACGTGGTCGGTCCAATCCATGATGATGGTCACTACTGCTTGCAAGAGCACACGCGAAAAAATGAGTGCTCTCTCGTACGCGCTGGGTCTTATATACGCGGAGCATTTTTGACGTCACGTCACCATGGCGATGCATTGGACGTCAGAGTCAGAATGGGGGGATGGGGGGTATCCCCCACAAACACGTGGACGAGGGTTGGCATGGCAATGTGACGTCAGAACCCAGAGTGTATAAGAAGGAGACGAGTGCGAGGACCGCCATTTTTTCATCTCGAGTCGTTGAAGATGACAGAAGAAAGCGATCACGTTATGATCGATGGTGAGATGTGGGAGTTGGCTCCCACACCCTTGAGTGATGACCGTTGCGTCATTTGTTTGGAAAAGTATAAAGGACCGATGTACCGAGGAGGTCCCATTCGACCCCGGAAAATGGCCTGCTGTGGTGTGGCGATCCACGAACAGTGCGTGAGGCAACTCCTCGATCACACGCCGGACGGAGTGACACCCCGCTGCCCACATTGCAGAGAACTGAGACCCATACCGTTCTCGTCGTGCCAGTGCCCTTTCTGCCAAGGAACTGTACCTTCGCCCCGATGACCCGGACCGTCCCACGGACAAGACCCAAGCGGGTTTTTCAACCCCCGCCTTAAATGTCGAGAAAGTCAATGACCACACATATACATGTCGTGTGTTTTTTTTATTGAACTCATAGACCTAGTTTTACTTTAGCGTGCATGATGTTTTTGACGATGGCTTCCGTCCACGTCTTCTTGCCTGGTAAATTCTTAATCTTTTTGATCATTTTCTTGTCGGCTGCATGCTTGTCTTTCAACGACTTGGCCTTGTCGTAATCGATGTCGTGTTGCTTGGCAATGCGATCCAATCGGTTGATCCCAGGATCCCCTCGGGCTAGGCGTTTCTTGAGATGCGTACCCG
>OX419337.1:8667073-8707073 GCA_948470475.1 Galaxea fascicularis
ACATAATTCCTGAAACATACATCTAAACTACACAATACACTAAGAATGTTTAAATATTAAATAGTTAAATGTTACATGAGTTACGTAACAAAGTTACGTAACAATGAACGACAAAAATCCAAACAACACACTAAAACAAAAACTTAAACTAAACGCAAACAACTACTAAATAATTTCGTGACACCTCCCCCCTTAACAAGTCTATTTTTGGGGTGGGACGACGCAAAAATAGAAAGGAAAAGGAGAGAACTGATGATAAAGTTGGACGTACAACAAGCTCAAACTCTGCTTAGAGCATCCACATTACAGTGATTTCTGCCACTCTTGTGTTCTATAAGCATGTCGTACTCTTGGAGAGTAACGCTCCACCGCAACAACTTTCGGCTTTTATCGCGGACTTGGTTTAGCCAGACCAAAGGGTTGTGGTCAGTCTGCAATTTAAAGGTTCTGCCAAATAGATAATACCTAAATAACTCCACAGCCCACACAATGCCTAAACATTCCTTCTCTGTCGTACTAAGTTTTTGTTCCCTGGGTTGCAACTTCCTACTAGCATAAGCTACTGGGTGCTCTTCTCCGTCCTTACCTTTCTGGCACAAAATAGCTCCTAGACCTCTGTTTGAAGCGTCAACTTGCAAAATAAATTCTTCATCCCAGTGGGGTGGTCGTAGGACTGGAGGTTTTTGAATAGCTTCTTTTAAATCAAGGAATGCTCGCTCGTGAACGTCAAGCCATTTCACCTTTGTGGGATTTTTTCCACTTGTCAAATCCGTTAGGGTAGCTGCTCTTTCAGAAAAATTTGGAATAAACTTACGATAGTAACCAACCAAGCCTAGAAAGGATCTTACTTCCTTCTTGGTTGCTGGCCTGGGGTACTCAATAATGGACTGGATAAGAGCTTTACGAGGTTCGATCTTATCTCCGCCAACACGATGCCCTACAAAATCTACAGTTTTCATAGCAATTTTGCATTTAGAGGGTCGTGCATTAAGATTGCATTCTCGGAGTCGATCTAGAACTTGGCGAAGTTCCAACAGGTGTTGTTCAAAGGTAGAAGGTGTGTCGACCTCAACGTCATCTATGTAAGCATCAGCAAAATGAAAACCTTTTATGGACAAGGGTTCTAGTACACCCAGAATCAACTATCATCTCTGCAGGTTTACCCGCTATCCTGCCTTTAACATTGCACGGTGGAAACTCTGTTTTCTCCGAGTTAAGGGGAGTCATACAGAGCAGGTACCCTTGGGAGGTAGGGTTGCGGGTCCTCCCACAGTTAAACGACATGTGCCCTTTCTTGCCACATTTAAAACAAGTTACTTCGGGCCTTGTATTCTTAACGTTGGGCGAAACGGGATTCTGCTTACGCGAATCATGCTTGCTTCCGGGTGGAGGCACATCCTTTTTTACGTTCATTTCCTTCCTTTGTTTAAAACCCTGCCCTCTACCAAACGAAGCATATTTACCTGCGACGAGTGGTCCTTTCCTCGCTTGTACATGTAAGTTTGCTAGATTTCCAAGCTCTTCTGCAGTAGTTGGCTTTTGCTCTTTCAACCAAGCTCTTAGCTCTGGGCTTACCGCATCCAGGAGCCTCTCAATCATTATTTGCTCCAAAATCATCTCAGCATCACTAGCAGCCCCTGCAACTTCCATCCAACGATTCAAATACCTTCTTGTCCGATTTCCCCACTGAACAAAGTCTTCCTCTGGTTGTTTCTCTGAGGTTCGAAATCTGAATCTGTAATGGTCTGCAGTTAGCTGATAAGCTTTAATAATGATGTTTTTGCTTTCATGGTAATTTTGACATTTGGGGTCCGGGATCTCCAAGTAAATTGATTTGGCTTTTTCTGTAAGCTTAGGAACGAGATTGCCAACCCACTCACTTTCCGGAAGAGACTGCGCTTTCGCCGTCATTTCAAATATTCTAAAGTAATCATCTATGTCTTCCTCTTCCCGCATTTCTCTAATCTTCATAAACCTAGGCTTATTGGAACTCTTATATTGCCTTTCGGCCTCTCTAACAGCAAACTGTTCTTTCTCACTCCTAAGAATTCTAAGTCGTTCCTCTTCCCTGACTAATCTCTCTTCTTCCTCCCGCGCTCTCTGTCTTTCATACTCCCTTTTCTCCTTTTCGGCCTCCCGTTCTTCCATTTGCATTTTCCTTCGCAATTCCAACATCATTAGCTCTCGTTCTTGTAGTTGCACTCGTTGCTCGAAAGTCAAATTCCCCTCGGTTTCGGTCTGCTCCATTTCTTCACCTCCCGTGAACACATCACCCGGATTAGCCATTAACTTATCATGCACCCTAAGCTTGCTCGCCAGCGTCTTAATCCCATCTTTGCTAGTGAAACAAATCGATCTACTATTAGCTTCAGTTCTTAAATCTTCCAGAGACCAAGAATCATAACCCGAGTCTTTTGCAGCCATAATTAACACTTGTGTGTTGCACGATTGTGTCTGAAGTGTGTGTACAACAAATACCAAGGGAATAGTATCCCACTCCTGACACCAAAAATGTGGCGTAAGCCCCGAAAATTCCCTTGACGATAGAAATGGCAAAACAAAGACTAATAACACCGAAACTAACAATGACTGAATACACGCACCCCTTCCCACAATCCCGCAACACACCACCATGAATTACAATAACTAATGTTTATTAAAGTATATATAAAAAAAAAAACACTCGATATTAACAGCATTAACACTTAAGTAAACTAATTCTAAATATTCTATAACAATTAATACAATTAATTACTAAACTATTGCGATTCCTAACCTAAACTTTAAGTAATTTTAAACCTATACAATAATAACAAATTATCTACAACAGTTCACAGTTCAGTTTCACTATCCGCGTCTCCTCCTAACCAACACCACACCACACCACACCAACCAATACCACAAACCTCTTCTTCCACTTTGATTCCAACCTTGTCCCGCGTCTTTTACGTCCTTTTCTTTTTCTTTACAGCTGACGTTTTCTTCTTAGCACAAGGTCTTTGAACGATCCCAATTGCCACACAGCACGTTATTCTTCTCAATCCTTACGCCACCACTGACAAATGTGTTTCGTCAATTGCAAGTTATTTCTTGGCTGGCGCCTACCAATGGCTCTCGATAGTGAATAAAACTTTTCTCTTTCTGGCCACAGGCCCTTCACCTTGTCTCTCTTTTTCTTGCTTTACTCCCTCTACCGACAAAACTGCTACACAACAACAACCCACTACAACTGTACAACTTACATTTATATATTTATGGTAATTTTTTCTACAATTAACACTTAAAACAAACGCTATAAAGAAAGTGACTGGAAAGAACACCTGTTACACGCTGAATTGTACAAATTTACATAATTCCTGAAACATACATCTAAACTACACAATACACTAAGAATGTTTAAATATTAAATAGTTAAATGTTACATGAGTTACGTAACAAAGTTACGTAACAATGAACGACAAAAATCCAAACAACACACTAAAACAAAAACTTAAACTAAACGCAAACAACTACTAAATAATTTCGTGACAGGCACTCATGGCTTTGCGCTTCAGAGCGGTCAGGGCTTTCTTACCCCCCGCTTTGACCAACGACCCTACCGCGCTCGCGGCCGCTGCTTTCCCTATGGCTTTCAAAACAGGAATGGCTACTGCGGTCGTTGGGATCGCACCACCTCTTTGACCTCGTCTGCGTGGGGTTCTTCTTCGTTTACGTCTACCGGTCTTGGGCATGTCTCTATTCGACGAACCACTCCAAAGGTAACAATTTTCCACTGCCTGATTAATTCGATGTGTTCGGTGTCGTGTGTCTCGACGAATTGCGATGCACTTCGGGTGGTCGTCCGTCCTTATACACAATGGTCGTGGTATGCGTCTCGGTCACCGAATGAGCCCCGTGACGTCCGATCCTACGACGTTGTCCTTCCACGACTCTGTCGTAATTTCTTCTCAGACTGCGTGTCGGAACTCTAGCGGCCGACCCAGGTGTCGGAGGAGTACGACGACTGGCAGCGACGGATCCCGGTGCACTGGCCGTCGGGCTAGGTGCACCCCAACTGGGAGGAGAGCGTCGTGGCGTTCCCAACGAATCGTCGGAATCTCTGGGACGTCCTCGTCGGCTCGTGGCCGTGGTGGTTGTGGTCGTCCTGGTCATGCCCCCCGTTCGACGACGTCTATTCTGTCGCTCGACCAAGGCTCTCAAACGAGCCGGTGGGTCCCCAAATCGACGAGCGTTGCTGGCCGCTCTGGCTCGTGCCACTCCATCGGGTGGTAACGAGGACGCGGCTCCCACGGCACCGGACGGTGGTGCCGACGCACCGGACGGAGGTGCCGACGCACTGGTGACTGCGGTCGATCCCGCGGCTCCAACCGGTATGTGGACGGTCACTCCCCTCGGAGAGACGCCGATGGGGGGTGCAGGACCCGTGCGGACAGGCACGGGAGAAAGAGACGTGGTCTGTAAGGTGGAGGTCACCCCGATGTTGTCCGTCGAGTCTCGTGTCAGGGGCGACGACGAAATGATGGCATGGGGAAAGAGGTCCGAAAGCGCATCGTCCGGATCGAACGTGAGATCCTCCGCACCGTGGGTCATTCCCAATTGCGAGTCGAAAGGCGTCACGCGCGGAGTCGACAGGCGTCGTTGTCTTTCCGCCTCGCGTGCGGCGTCGAACGAACTTATGCTTCTACGACGTCTTGTTGGGTTTGTAAAGTCTAGGGTAGGTGCCTTTCTCTTTTAAGATGTGCGTCCACAGGCGATGATCGTCGGGCGTTTGCGCGTGAAAATCCATCACCAAATAACCGTAGGGTCGACTCGTGGCTTTCTGAAAGATCGTCATGACATCCTTCCAGTTTTTAGGAAACGCTTGTAATACCACCGTGCGCACACCCACCGCATCGCGCGGGTTCTTGAAGGCCACGATGTAATGCACGTTCCTCGAGATGGCCTTGGCGAATTTACCGGTGGGAAAAAGATCTTGGGTGATGTAGATCACCGAGACGTTGCGGTGATGAGAATGTTTGGTGAAAATGTCCATGACCGTCTTGTCGTTCCCACACTCGTCCATCAAATCGTCCATCACCAACAATCCACCTCCCGTCGGACGGAACCACTCGTCCAAATCCTCTACCGTCGGCACACCTTCGTGAAAATGGATCTTGGGTTTGGACGTCTTGGCCATCTCCTGGAATTTGTCTTGCATGGCCCCGTAACAATAATGCACGTTGGGTTTCAACCCTCGAAAATAATGCGTCGCATCGTGGAGGAGTTTGGAAACGAACACCGTTTTGCCGCAATTGGACGGTCCAGCAATCAACACGCTGCACGGTGTCTTGAAGAACTTCATGCCTTCGACTCCAAAGCAAATGATCCAATCGCACGGGGGTCCGTCCTAATTTCTTTCCTAAATCGGATCCGGTTTTTACGTGTGGTTGCGGTAATGTTGGACGTTGTCCATTATGCCTTTGAAGGCTTGTTTCCCCAACAACAACCCCAAGGACGCAAAGCTAGGAGCGGGTCCGGACAGGACCATACTCGCGCCTTCGGCGATCTTATCGACCAAGGTCGGTTTCCGACGATACCGGGCCCCACCGCGTTGGTTCGTCTTCTTCTTTTTCTTCTTTCTCTTCGTCCGGACCGTACGTCGCGGTGTGGTCTTCATGCCTTCAACTCCAAAGCAAATGATCCAATCTCACGCGGGTCCACCCTAATTTCTTTCCTAATCGGTTCAGGTAAGACGTCATGGTCATGCCACGGGTGATGGGCAATCGATAACGTCGATGTTCCACGGGCAATTTTCGCATGAAACTGTTCAACGTCACGTACTCCTTCACGCCGATGGGTCTCGGTTGACGTTTCGTCAAGGCTTTTTTCCTCAGGGGTTTCTTCTTGCGTGCCACGGGAAGTCTCGTTCTTTGCGCGACCGGTCGATATAACCGTACCGGAACGGTATTGCCTTGGAAAAGAGCGGGCTGTTCGCGTTTCATCCTTTCCCACACCAACGTGTCTTTCACCGTCTTCTTGAACCATTGAGCAATCCTGTGATCGTTCTTCACGTAATCGTGAGTGGTGAACATGGACAAGAACCCGTCCATGGAGATGCCCGTGGCACGAACGATGAGAAAAGCCAATGCGTACATGCCGCAGCTCTGACTGTCGATAGCCTGCAAGGTCTTGCGACTTTCTCGTACCGCCCAGAAATGGTCTAGCGTCCACTTTTCGAACCAGGGTATGTCGTACCGAGTCACGTCCATCCCGAAACTATCCATGATTTCGCAAGTCTCGTCTTCCGTCCACACCCCCAACCAATGCGAACCCTGTTCCTCCTCACAATCCACATTGACGATGTACCCTTGAGGATGCGCTTTCGACGGCGACGAGGGTAAGGCATCGCTGGCAAAGACCCCCGCAAAGTAGGGTCGCAACCGGGCGTCGTGTTGCGCCAACGTCTCCAGTTGTTGCGTCGTGGTCGCCACGAACTCCATGTCTCTTCTGTCGTCGGAGCGGATGTTCACATGCCATTATAGGTTTCGTAAAGGACACCCCCTTCCCGCGTGATCTTCATGACGTTTTCGAATTCACCCGTCACGCAGATGGTGATGGCTTGTCCTATGGCACCGTTGAACCTGGCTTGGATGCGATGATAGCCCTGGTTCTGCGGATTCATGAAGCGACTGTCGGCATCTCCGCTCTCCACGTTGTTGAAGCAAAAGATGGTGCAGTTCTTTCCTTGCCCCCAATCCTCGGGTCTCAGTAGCGGTTTTCTGCCTTTCTTCAAAGCCCCCGTGTCGTACAAGAAGAGATGATACCCATCGTAGTCTTTGCTGGTATTGTCGTGTTGCACTTCCAAGGTACTGGTGTACGGGTACTCTTCCCCGTTGATCAACTGTTTGATCCATTCCACGCCAAACGTCTGGAAGGCGAACGCGGAGTAATTGATCGTGCCGTTGAAGGCTCGACTGTCCAGGAAATACACGAACACGCGGTTGGGAATCCGTTGTTCGAAGATGTCGGCTTTGTCGAAGTTGGTCTCGCCGTTGGGGAGCGTGAAGGTGCGGGTCTCGTACCGCACCACCGGGTACTGCATGTAGTGGTTGGAATCCCTCAGATGGGTCAGGGTGTTGTACAACGGAGCTTTCAGACGTAACGACGACACGTACAACTTCAGGTCCACATCGTCGGCCACCAATCGTCCTGCCACGTTACCGTTCATGAAATACGCGGCTTCGTTAAAGTGCATGCGAGTCAGCACGCGAGTGTTGGGTGGCAAGGGTTTGTTCAGATGAAAGACTTCCACCAAGGGTTTGAAGACCAGCGTGCGACGCACTCCGTCCACGTACAATTTTTTTTCCTCCACTATGGCGCGTACGGCCGCTTGTTGTCTGACCGACAGAGCTCGGAAATCGGCATGCCCTGCCCCCGCATTGGCTGCGATGTCCATTCTGTTGGCGGTGAACGGATTGGGCACGTTCAGGTTGTCGGGCATGAAGGATGGACACGGCATCGTCCTCGTCGTGGTTCAATATGGTCTGGATCATGGCGCTCAGAGCGTACGTGTCCGATTGCACCGTGGTCAACACCCCATTGACGTAGACCGACACTTGCTTGAGCATGGTGTGGCACAGATTCTGACCGGGATAGATGTCGGTGGCGTTCACGATGTTGTTGCCATTCGCCAATTTCAATCGCAACTTCAGCATGAAGAAACTCGAACTCAGATCCACGTACTCCGTGCTGGGTTTGATCTCGAATGCGATGGGGTTGATCTGTCCGCTGACCGAGGGTGGTATCTCCACGACACGTCGCGAGGCCACACTTTCATCCACCGGAGGGACGGTGAAGAGTGCAAACTTGGGATCGACATTCGGATTCAATCCGACGCGTTTGACGGGTCTTTCCCATTTCGGATCGGCCAGATTCAGACCTTCGGACAACCGACCTACGTTTCTAGGGCGCTTGGGCATGGTGGTCGTTGTGTACGTTCCAAAGAGTAGGAGCAACTGATTGAACGTCAGCTCGATGCTCTCTCCTTTATGTCATGAGACTGTGCGTGTAGACCCGTCGTCGGTAATGATAGGGTCGCACCGGTCGCATGGGAGGTTCCATGAACCCACCACCGCGTTGCGACCGTTTCGCGTAGTAGGGGGCCATCCGTCGAGCCCACTCGATCTCTGGCGGTAGAGGTCCCCACACTGTCCCACCGCGTTGCGAGCGTTTTCTACGCTGCCGTTTCGTCGTTTTTCGTCGTCTACCGGGCATGCTCTCCACAATCGAATGAAGGGTTCTCGCCCCTCTCACGAGAAGATATCCCCTCGGGCATACGGTTTGGCACGTTTCTTCTTCTTCCTTTTCATCTTTTTTCTCCTCGATCCGCTTCCACTTTGGCCTTCTTTGGGTGAATGCGGTACGAAGATACGCAACCTCCCTCCGATAATGGTCTCCGGAAAGACCGGTTCGTATCGGACGGCACTACCGTGTCCGCTCATCACTCCGCGACGAATGACGATCGCGCTCAAGGGACGCGTCTAAAATGCAAGGTGACGGTGGTGATCCCTTCGCCCAATTCGGCCAGTCCCCCTTCGGGTTTGCCGATGGCGACTTCCACGATGTCCAATTCCGCGTTACGGACATCGATGTGTTGCATGTTCTTGGGTTCGTAATAGACGAATCCCTCCTTGTCCTCATGTCCTACGGGTACTTGGCGCAACAGGTCGGTGATCTGTCCCCCTAGGATGGTTCCGCGTCCCACGTTGCTGTAGACGTAGACCATAGAGTCCTTGGCCACGCCGTTCTCCAAATGAGGGGAACGTGTTTTCGCGACAAACCAATCCCGGTTCAAGATGAAACGGTACCTGGCATGATTGCAAAAACCAAAGAAACCACCAGAAGTGGTGTAATAGATGGGTCCCTTCAAATCGGCGGTCCTTTCCGACGTGATGTATGGTGCTGTGCCTACGGCATTATCGTATTTGGGATAGAGGATCAGATGAGCTCCGTAATGCCATTCGTTGACCACATCCCCGTCAAACCACGAGACGCAGCCGATGAGTTCCGCAAACTTGCGTCCAAAACTCAATTCGAGTTGAAGGTCGTCGTCGGTGCCAGACCAGTCGACCTCCATGAATTCTTCATCGTCATTCCATTTTAACAAGGGGTAACCTCGTACCCCCGTGTCTCGTCCGCCCTGCCATTTGGTTCGTCGCAGTGTGTACTCCTTTCCCTTGCCGTGTTCATAGAACACGTCGAAAATGTTACGTTCCAACAATAGTTTCAATCGTTTCATGAAGGTTGCGCCATCGTTGACCGAGTCGTACCACATGACTTCACACATCGTCACCCACTTCGTTCGTCGATATACTGCAGTGAAGCCGTCGTAGAGACATATCACGACGCTGACCAGGATACTATTTGCAGGAATTCTTTCTAACAAGGCGGCTCTATCAACTTTCGTGGGCACCGCGGGTCGCGGTATGGTGATGGAACTCAAGGCCACTTGCCATCCGTTGCCGGGCAGACGCAACCGGTACTGTAACTTGATCTTGTAATCGTTGTTTCGATTGGTATCGTCAAACTGAGCGCCCCCTCCATTGCTGGGAAGCGTCAAGTAAAGACTTTCAAACTCTTCTCCTCCTCCTCCTCCTCTTCCTTGAGGCATCGTCGATCCAACTGTTGTACTTGGCAGGCCACCCTTTTCAACTGACGAGCATCCGACCGGCTCTGCGTTTTAATACCTTGTCCACACGCCACAACGTCTTCTCGTCCACGGTCACTTTTTGTAAATCTTGTTCGTAAAACGTCCCTCGTAACGGGGTACCACCCATTGTTCGTCTTTCTCGAAGACCAAGACGGGTAACGTGGCAAACCGACGTCGGATGAGTTGGTGTAGAGTAAACGCCAATTCTCTTTCTAAACGGCGTCGTGCTTCCGGCAGCGTTATTCGGTGGGTCTTGGCGTACCGGACCAACCCACCCAACGCTCCAGGCACACTCGGATCAGTGTACGTTTGAGACTTTCCCATCCCCACCGCAGTATCAATCGTTTGACGGAGGGAATGCGTTCCTCTCGTATTTTATGGATGTATCGCCAGTAAAATTCCCCGTCTTTCTCCCCGAACGTCCGTCTCAACCATTCCACAAACACCGCGTAATGGTGAATGCGAAACTCTGGTACGTCCACCACCTCCTGCCAGAGGTCCATCACCTCGGCCAAGCCCCATCCCTCGATCTCTTCCTCGACGGGCATGGGATGCTCACCAACCCACCGTCGACAGATCCAACTGGTAACTAACCATCGCCTACGCCAGTTCATCACACTACACATGTTGGGTTCAAAATGATTTTATTGAGTCATTGACATGTCAGTTATAGTTCAGGCCTTGTCCATACACGTCAACGCGTAGCGACGGCAATCCTCCTTGGTGAACCCCGCACGCTCCATCCGTCTTTCCATCTCCACGATGCAGTCTTGCTCTTTTCTGCATTCGTCGACATCATCGTGCGCGCTCATACCGGGGTAACAATCGCAGGTCAGCGTGCTCCTGGGACGTTTGGGTGGGGGTTCGACACCGGTCTCGTCCTTGCCTGATTGACGACGAGTCCTCTCATTCCGCACTTGGTTCCACATGGTCAGTGCACTGTCTCGCGTCCTAGGAGGTTTCGGACGGGGTCTCACCGTGCGTTCCGGGATGTGGAGGCGAGGGGGTGGTCGGGCATACTGACGGGCTAGGATCTGTTGTCTCCGCGTTTCGCGCGGGAAACTGACGTCGATTCGATATTCGCCTCGAGGGGTGTCGGCCCACTGGAAAAAGTCACAGGTCTTGTCGCGACAGGTCAGGAATAGACGTCCTTCATTCCCTCGTTGGGACGAGCGACAGAGTACCCACTTGTAGGGGCGTCGGCAATAACAGGTGAAGGGACCCCTCTTGATCTCCGGACAGACTTGCGCCTCCCAAGCCTCACACAACTCCTGACATTGACGGGCGTCTAACCAGACTGGACAACCGCGTTCTCGACACACGTAGTATTCCCAGCCTTTGGCTTCCGAGATGCGGAACTCCAAAGGGAAAGCGTGAATGGGGCACGTGTACTGGACGATGGGGACCGGTCGGGGTGGACCGGGAGGAATGCCACCGGGATATTCGCCAGGTCCTAAGGGCGCGTCTCCTTCCTCGAGCACCTCGGTCTGGTAGTCCGGTAGCGGTTCCAACAACTCCTTCATAGTCGCATCATCGATGGCTTCCAACTGAGCTTGTCCTTCCAACTCCAGTGCACACTCCTCGGCCGCTTGTCTGACAATGTCCACGCCTTCCATCTTTCGTCTTCTTCTTCTTCGTGCCATGCGAGTGTGATCTAGGTTTCTGTGGTGCAGCGAATTTTATACCCACCGAACGGATCGAAACCCACCAATCACGACGCTCTACGTCAGACCAATCACGACGCTCCACGTCGGACCAATCAATCCGACGCGACGCTCAGATGGTCCAAGAGGCCGACACCGTTTACGTCATCGGACACCTGATTCGTCCGGCGCCATCACGACCAGAACCAATGGGAGGTCAGGGTTGGATCCATCACGTGGCCTTACGAATGCAGAAACTACTGTACTTCTACGACTTACCCGGGCACAGGTGGCTCAGTTTCAATTATCTCCACCAACAGTTCACACCGTGCACAGAGCCTGTCCCCTTGCGAGGACGACATTGTCTGGTGGCCGGTACCAAACGGTTAAAGAGGACCGATCCTGCCTTTTTCACCGTGTTAGAGTCTTTGTTACTGACGGCCAAGTGATGAGCAGTGATTTGGAGCGCGTGTACCTGGTGATCGACTTGGAGGGATTTCACGTCAGCGCTTCGCGCGGAAACCCTAAACAGTTTCTGGTCCGGGAATTGGGATGGTGCGCCTGGCCGGGATCCGGTACCGACGTCGGGTCCTACCGTTACTTCCCCACCGCGGACTTTCGTGACTTACCCCTCAAGGACCGGCGGACGTGCCGATACGTTACCAACCACATTCACGGTCTACCCTATCGTCCCACCCCCGAGGAACAAGCCCGACCTCCCTGGCAATTACGCAAGGACCTCCGAGCACTTTACGCAACCCACAAGACCTCGGACCGGACGTTGGTGGGGTACAAGGGTGGATGCGTCGAGAAGGACATTTTATTCAAGATGGGGATACCCTGCGTCGACTTGGAAGTTTGGGGATGTCCGAAATTCGAAAGCCTGAACCGTTTGACCACCGTGGGAGGTTGCGGTCATCATGCAGATCCTCTCCGTCACCATTGCCCCAAAGTGGAATGCTATCATTTCATGCAATGGTTGAGAAAGACATTGCGATTACCCAGGGACATTAATTTTGTCAATCTAGAACGTGCTTCACGTCTGGCATTTTAATCGGTTCACAGATTTTGTAAAATAAAAGCTGCATGTAACAAGTCATACAATGACAACAATGTTTGTGCAGCCTCTTTCTTGGCTCGACTGCGTCGCAAAGCCGTTCGTTCACATTCGAGTTTCTCCTCCTACTTCGCGGGATCCTTTTTCAAGTCTTCCCTTCTCTTTCTCGCCCGTACGTTACGGTTGGTTTTGCGCCGTTCCAATCGAACGGGGTCCGATCTCAATTTACTCCGATAATTCGCTTCGTAAACTTTTCTCTTCTGTCGCGCCTCCTCATTCTCTCTGTACCTCGCTTGCCCCGCACGCTTCCTTTCTTTCCAGGCCTGGTATCGACCTTCTCTCTACATTTTTTCCACGTACTTGATTTGGTATCCCCTTTGTCGAGTCTGCAGAATCGCTCTCTCTTCGTCCGTCATTGCCGCCATTTTAAGTTTCTTACGAGCATAGTCCATCGGATAATGTTTTCTCTTACATTCTCTCCTTTTCTCCATTTTCTGCTCGTACCTTTCCGGTTCCTGGTCCTTCATCTTCTCCATTCGTTTTTTGCTCAAGGCATATCGTCGTCGTCCCTCTTGTTTCTTTCGATCGTCCATATTTGCTCATTTTTCCACCGATCCCGAGATCCTTCGCCTTTTTATAAGGCTTCTCATTTGACGTCACATTGCCATGCCAACCCTCGTCCGCATGTTAGGGGGATACCCCCCCATCCCCCATTCTCACTCTCCATAGTAACGTGACGTCACCAGTGGCTTCCATATAAAACCCTCACGCGTCGTGTCGGTTCATTTTCAAGCGAGTACACGTCTCAACCCAACGTGAAACAATCATGCTCTCTCTAGTGATTTTGTTCTTGTCCTGTGTAGGCCACGGTTTCGATCCACCGCCAGCGGAGTGCACACGATCCAAACGCCCAGCCCTCTGCTGTTCCCTCGCTTCACCGACTCGTTTCAAACGCGTCAAACGGCGACGACGACGACGTTTCGTCACCCCTCGTCACCTCGCCCTCCTGTACGGCAGTGAGTTCTGGTGCGGCTTGCCTGACTTGGTGAGAGAACGAATCGTTTACTGGACCGCCGTGGCCCAACATCGCCGCAACATGCAAGCCGTCTGCCGAGAAATATACAGTCTCCCCATCTGTCTGCGGTATGGTTTCGCCATTCCCACGGAACGGCAGCTAGGACGACGGTGAGTGTCCCTTCGTTTCATTTTTTCTCATTCCATTCATGTTTTTTTCACAACAGCCTTCTCTATAGTTTTCCCAATCGGGATTGGTCCATTCCATGGAATCCAGACTCGATACGATGCGGTCGATGCACCCAATACGAGTATCCTGATCTTCCCGGGGCCATTCACTTCCACCTGGGTCGATGGATCACTCTCACCCCTTTCACAGGGATTAGAGGTCAGTCATGACAACTTCTGAACATTTTTCTTCTTTCAGACCCCCTCGCTCGCCGAATTCCGTCCCGTGCGCCTACTGTACTTTCCACTCGATGTTCTGCATGGGTGTCATTTACCATTCTTTTCATCGAGTGTATCTCCGTCGATTCCCGGGTGGACTGAGGGTCTGAGGGTGAGCCGTTTTTCATTTTTCTTTTAGGGAGTGGCTGGGGGTCCTTCATTGGTGGTGCTCGTACTGCCACACCAGACGACTCAACCCTGCCCACGCCTATCATCCCATCCTTTGACATACACTTCCTTCTCTGTCTTTTCCCCCAGATTCCTTTGGTGTCCGTATTGTCGCCGTCCTGTCTACCGCCCCTGATGTCGCGTGTCTCTTTCCTTTTGTTAACACCCATCGTAAATTCTACTCCACAGCTTACGCGTCTGTCGCCTGAAACACTCGACTCCCGACTGGCACGACGACGAACACTTTTTCTGTCCGCGTTGTTCGGGACCCATTTACTGCATCCAGCATTATCTAGACCACACCAAAACTTCTTTTCAAAGCCCCTTCCATCACTGATTCCGTATCTCCTCACCTTCGCAGCGCCGACTGCGGTACCTGCAACGTCGACGATTACTTGGATGGAGAGGAATTCGGGGGGTTCGTATGGTGCCGACGATGTACCGAGTCTCTCCTCCGTATACATCACCCCGTCCTCAGCAGACGCTGCTATTGTCCATCTTGCCGGAAGAACCCACCACCATCAGTCACGTGTGACCTTCCATTTTGAATAATTCTGCATCTCCTTACCTTCGCAGCGCTAACTGCAGTACCTGCAACGTTGACGATTCCTTCGACGAAGAGGAGTTTCAGGGATTCGTTTGGTGCCGACGATGCACCGGCTCTCTCCACTGCATACATCACCCCGGCCGTAGTAGCAGACCCTGCGATTGCCCATCTTGCAGGCTAAACCCGTTCTTCAGAAGGTGATGACGGTCTGCTCTTTTTTCAACAGATGGATACATCCTCTACCGAACAGTCTTCACTGCATGTATTGCAGCCAACGTAAGACCTTCCATGGATTTCACCGGCACAGCCTACGCTTCGTGCACCTGCAACGAGACTTCGATTCCTTCGAAGGGGGAGAGTGACAAACTTTTGAACATTTTTTCATAAACTGTGGTTTTTTCTCCTATTTTGTCTGTTGTAAATAAAAAATCGTATTTTTCTCATTTTTCACTTTCTGTTTTATTCATTTCCGGGGTTTTCTCCTTATTTGGGAGGGTCGCCATCTTTAATTAATGCCAACTTCCCTGTCTTTGCCAGCTATCGGCCGCCATTAGTCACGTGTAACCTTCCATTTTGAATAATTAAGAAATACGGCTTCTGATTAGTCGAATCGTACCACGTGGTACAAAATACTCGATGCTGATTGGTTACGTGCCCTATGAGCGTGCTATACTACTCACTGGTACTGAAATATGGAGTCCCTCAGGGATCTATTCTGGGTCCAGTTTTATTTACTATTTATGTAAATGACCTGTTGTCTGTTCCTACTCACTGTAAATCGGCCTGTTACGTTGATGATTCTAAACTGTATCTGTCTTTTCCCTCGTCTGACATATCCACTGCAATCGATAATTTAAATGCGTACCTGGAATGTGTCTCCAGATGGTGCTGCCAAAATTCTTTATTGATAAACCCTGATAAGACCAAAGTCCTAATCATTGGTGTACCTCAACTCCTTAGCAAGCTGCCCGCTGTATCCGTTCGGATGCTTGGAAAAGAAATTACACCCGTTACTGTTGCTAAGGATCTTGGCGTTTATATTGACCACTTATTAACTTACAATGATCATATTAATAAGACAGCCTCTACTTGCCTACACAAACTTATACAAATAAATAGAATGAAACACTTGCTAGATAAGAAAACAATTAATACTTCTACTTATTAATTCCTTTGTTTTCAGTAGGTTATATTATTGTTCAACGGTTTGGTCAAATACTAGTAAACGTAACATCAAGAAACTTCAGTTAGTGCAGAACTTCGCCGCTTGCATTGTACTCGGTCTCAAAAAGTTTGATCACATTTCACAAGGTATCAGATCTCTCAATTGGCTACCTGTTAATGACAAACTCTATTTGAATGATGCCATAATGATGTTTAAATGTGTTAATAAACTCGTCCCTGACTACTTAACTAGGAAATTCACTCTGCGCTCACAAACTCATTCTAAAAATACTAGACAATGTGGTCAACTTAACATTCCGAGATGCCGTACAACCACTGGACAGCGGTCTTTTACCTACCGTAGTGCTAAGCTCTGGAACATTCTAAGAGACGATGTCAAATCTTCAGACTCTGTCAACGTTTTTAGGACAAGACTTGTTAAGCTCCTTTTTTCTGATGATTCTATGAACTTGTAAATAGTAAATTTAATCCATCGTATTTTTCCTTTTATGTGTAATTATTTAGTATCTCACTTTAGTATGATATTTATGCAGTTTTGTAACTGAAAAACCCTTGCAGGGAGTTGCAATAAAGTATGTATGTATGTATGTATGTATACGGTCGAGTTCATCTTTGATCTTTTCTTTGACGGACACTGGTACTTTCCTTGGAGGATAAACTACAGGAGGAACGCGTGTATCCAACTTTATCGTGTGTTCTCCGGGAAGAAACGCAAGACCACGAATAAAATCTGGATATTCGTCAAGTTAGGATATTTTGATCCTTGCAAGTGGGTTGCTCTGGAATGTCGTGTTGTTGAAGTGAAAGTATTGTTGCAAGAAGACCCATTTCTTCGAAAGTTTGAGTGCTGAGTATAGAAGGTGCTTCAATCTCAACCACATGGAATTTCACATGGACCACTTTACTTTTGTATTCACAAGGCAACGTCACTATTCCTTCAGTTGGAATCTGACGACCTGAATACAACTTAAGCTTAACCTGGGTCTTCTCAGGGTGGCACTCAGTGTCTAGGTCTTGTACAGCTTTGGCAGAGATGACATTAACTTTTACACCAGTAGCATCTTTTGCACCAGCATCACAGCTTTGCTTCCAATTCCTATGTCTTCGTACCGTTAGACACTGCCGACAGATAGATAGATACTTTATTAGTATGTACATGGTAGCCATTGGCTAAATTGCGTACAATTAATGTATATACTAAAACAAATAAAAGCTTCGAAAAATTCTATGAGATACTACAAATATTCTGTAAGATATACAACCTAATGTACATTATTGTTGATTAAGTTACACTGAAAGTTAAGTTCTTTGTGCGATTAGTTTTATAACAAAGATCAAACACTCGGCTTTGCCTAAAGTTGTACTTAGGGGTATGTCTTGGTGGAAGCAAGTGGTGTAGTTTATGCTCTTTGTCGTCTAAGATATTGCTAAAAAGTGAACTGCATAAAAAAACTATGATAATTAAAAAGTGAATTTATGTTCTTTTCTGCACTCGTACTAAGTCATTAATTAGATAATTAGGCAGAGATGAACGAAAAACTGATGCAGCGTAGTCACAGACGGACCTAATACAACTGGTGTGGAATCTTACTAAGTCCGATGTAGGGACCCTAGCACGTTTAAGCTGTCTAAGACAATAAAGTCGTTTAGACGCTTTCTTGATAGTTTCGTTAATGTGCAAGTTCCAAAAAAGATTGTTTGTAATAGTCATTCCAAGCAGTTCGGCATTCTGAACTACTTCAAGTTCTTGGATCAGCATTGTTTTTAGAAAATTATATACGAATTTCCTTACACTTGTCGATGTTCAATTGAAACCTGTTAACTACGGACCAGTCCGCCACAGAATCGACATATTCTTGAGCACTACTTGACTGACCTTTGGGAATTATTTCGGAAACTGTTGTGTCTTCTACGTACTTCCATACTAATGCGTCGAGAACGGACAAGTCATTGATGATGATGACGAAGAGCCATGTGCCCAGTTTGGTACCCTGAGAAACACCAGAGGGCACCAAACCCCATTCAGATACACGTACTTCGGCAAGTTTTGTTCTTTGCTGACGGTTGGTAAGGAAATCGATAATCCAATTAATGATGGAGTGCGGCAAGTTCAAAGTACTTAGCTTAGTGATAAGAATCTTGTGATCAATCAGGTCAAAGGCTTTCCTGTGATCAAAAAAGATAGTTCGAACAGAAGAGCCGATGCCATCTGTAGCGTTCGTCCATCAATGAATCATTTCAAGCAAAGCTAGGGTCGTAGAGGATTTCGGTACAGCGCTGAATTGACGATCGTCTAAACCTCGAGAAGCGGCGGGCTTGACATAGTTCGTAACGACTAAATCCTCAGCCAGTTTAGAAAGACATGGTGTAAGGGAAAAAGGCCTTAAATCCTTTTTTACGTATTTAACTGGTTTCCTTTTAGAAACTGGTATGAAGTCAGCGAGTTCCCACCGTTCATGGTTCATTTATTTCACACTATTTACATAATGTTCGGGTAGGCGTTGTTCCTTAAAGGGGGCATTTAGGACTTCAAAAGCCAGTTAAGGATTCCATCAGGGCCACAGGCTTTGTTTGAATCCAGCTTGCACAACAATTGGTAAACCTGATGTTCGGGTATAGTGGCACAAGGGGATCGCCTAACCGGTATTCTTCTAAGGGTTTCAGGAGTGCACTGCCAGTGAATTTGCAAGGTCTTCTGGCGGTAGATCGTTAAGCTCAGGTACATTAATACAGTTACGTAGATCGCCTGAGCGTAAGAGTGAGCCACTCAACCGATTAACTTCGTTCCACTGTCTTTTAAGATTTTATCTTTGAAGTGTTGGATCTTGGATTCGTAGAACTTTGATTTGCAGAGTTTGCGATTGACAGTATTTCTACAAAATTTGAACTGGATGGAGTTGGGGCCTAGGTCATGGAAGGCTCTTTGTCTCTTGATGATCGTTGACTTGAGCTCAGGAGTCATCCAGTGGGTGTCTTTGGTGTTCAGGCGCACTCTTTTAAGGGGCATAATGATGTCCAGACCAGTTAGTATAGCCTCCCTGAGAGCCCGTTCGAGATCATCACAGGTCTTAAGGGATGTAAACAAAAGTGACCAGTGAAGGGAACTCGGGTAATGGCCGAGTTCAGTTTTACGGCTAGGACGTAGGTCTCTCTTTAATATATAGTGAGTTAAGGTGTTTTTAAGTTACATGGTATACACACGATGTCACAACAACCAACTGCTGGTAAATTTAGCTTTGCACTCAAAAGAATTGAACATACTTATTCTTAAGGTGTTCTTAAGTTACAACTATCTTAGTATGTTACTTATCACACGTTTTTTTCGTTTTTTTTTAACATTTAGGTCCTTTTGCATGAATTAACAGAGGCTAGTAGTATAATAGTTGGGGGTACGAGGCCATTTTTCCATTTAATGGTTAACAAATTTTTGGTGCTCGATACCAACCCAACAAAAAATTAATGGAATATTGGCCGGCACAGCTGTGCCGTGACGTAATGACTTTGGTTTGTTAATAACCGTACGGTACTGTGTTGATACCAACCCAACTTTACCAAATTTTGGTAATCTATATATTTTTTAAAATGCGTTTGACCCCTATTAAATGATTTTATCTTATGATTTCATATAATTATATTATATATTCTAAAAAATAAAAATGCGGTTAAAATGTTTTAAAGAAATCTTTATTTTATATATATGTGCGATAATACAATACATGAAGAAATATCAGATGAACATCTTATTCGTCCGTTTTGTTATAAGCAGATAAGTAATCGAGAAATGAAAAAAATCAGTTATTGAATGTTGTAGTAAACAAGAGATTATAAATAACAATGGTATGAATGTTTGTAAAAATTGTGGAATCAAACAATATTATAATTATCATAAAAATTATATTGATTTCAATGAAAATAAGTACAAAATAAGTCAATAAATAAGTCAGTTTATATCAGAAAATATCATCTGAATAATATTCTGATTAATATTTGTTAACAAAATAATATTCAACTTCAACATTCAGATAGATTAAAAATATTTGAAATATTTGATAAAATTAATAAAGTTATTCCAAAATTAGGTTACAAAAGAAAAAGAATAATTTCAATCAAATACATGTTGAAACAAATATTTGATATGTTGAAAACTGATTAGAAAAATATAGAAATCACAAAAAGTGCAATTACATTGACATTTTATGATGATTATTGGAGTGATCTCAAAAAGTTAATCAATCAATGAATAATTGATCATATTTCAAATAATATTTGTCAACAATTGGACTATTATCACAGACATAATTGTCAATATTATTCATTGTGACAAATTGTGTATTAGGATTATAATCACCACTTCTTATCATGTCTTTTATTTGTATCAGAAGATGTTGATAACTTTGATATGCATAAGTACATAGATGTATTTTAAGGCTCAAGTCTTTGTGCTTCATCCAACCCTGCATTAATAGTGCACCAGTACTTACTGCTACTAATGCGATACCACCAGTAACTACAGATGATACAATACCGCCTGATGCTAATACAATAGACATGGAATTACCAAATAAGTTCCATTTCTTGAATTTTTTGTGGCTTGTTTATATGCCCAACATTTTTTGTGATATGATTTATAATATGTTTTGAGTTCTTTTACTTGTTTTTTTCTTTAATTTTTCTGAAATTTGATTCCAGTCAAAGATGTGAGTTTTTGTTTTATTCATATATATTAATCATATAATTAATTTTTTATAGATACAGTATACGATTCCTGATATTTGTCCACATAGAGGATTCTTACGGAAAAAGTTATTTGTTTTATGTTCAGGAATAGCATATGAATATCCTCTATCCAGTGAATGATCAATAAAAAATCGACCAAAGGCATCATGCAATATACTGTGTGAATGGAGTGTTTCAGACCATCCAAACATTTTTTAAAGAATAGATGTTAACCAACTATTACCTGGACCAATAAGACCAATTTCATCGTCATTCAATTCAAGTACTTCAGTTATCGTTATGATTTTATTAAAATGTTTATGGTATAGATATTGATACAGCAAAGCTGATTTTAATATGACGTCATCAATATCCGGATATTTTCCTTTTGTTTCAAGAAAAATTTTTTCAGTATATTTGATTATGTATTTTATCATATAATATATAGTCATATTATTTAATTCAATTGTATTAATAATTTTGTTGTTTTTTAATCGGTTTCAAGGAATGTTATTGTGACGAGTATATTTTCAGTTGAATTAGATAAAAACTGTAAATTAAGTGAGCAGGTCCAAAATTTCCATTTATCGTGTCTATCATTAATTTTGCTCCTTGATTCAGAGTTCGTGTCCTGGTATAGTTGTTATTTGAAAGAAGTTTATAAATGACTGATCTGTAGGATTCTAGTTCATTTTCTTTTAAAAAATATGACTTTTTTAATATTAATATTTTTGTGAAAATAAATTGTTGTATTATTTCCGAATATGACGTCTTTTCACCTTTTGAATGAAATCTCTTACTTTTTCTTCTCTTTTATTGACATAACTTTGTAATGCGATGGTTTCATTTTGCCCATTCAAATTAGGAATGAAAAGTGTCGCATTTCCTGTTTGTGCATTTGGTTTTAAAAAAACATATTATTTGCATTTCTCAATTTTACACGATCACAATATAATGAACCGCCATCACCATAAAGAGGAACTTTTTCAGGTATTATATTATTATGACTAGATCCATACAGTTTATTCAAATCAGCTGCTGATATCTGGCTATTTATTTCATCAATGGAGATAGCACCTCGACGAGTATTTATTGTTCCTTGTATATCCAAATCGCCATTTCTAATGTGACTTTCCATTTGGTTTTTATTGATGGCATCATAATCATCGGTACCTTTTTTTGATATTTTTCAATTGTTTATTATCAGTATCATAATTACAGTCTCTAGTTAATTTATAACCAACACCAACGGGACCTTTTACACCAACATAAGTGATTGAAGATGCTGAATGTAGATTATTGGTGTTATCATTTAATATTTCCATATATTATTCAATTCTATTAATCAGTTTTTGAGAATAAACAATTTATATAACATGTTGCTTTTTCTCCAAACTGTTCAAATTTTTATTGGTGTTGATTTTTGTGAGAGTATATGGCACTATTTCATTTCGATATTCGTCATTAGTGGTATTTCTACGACCACGACCTGTTTGTTGTTGCGTACGTATAATAACAATATAATTGTTGGTTTTATTACCTTCATAATAAACTGAAATTGTTTTCAGTTGTGCATTGAATGGTAATAAAAATTTATATTGAAGTGTGCCTAAATTAAATAAATAATATTCACTGGATGCAATGCTTCCGATGGTGTTATTATGATTGAAATCTATTGGTTGATAAACATTCGTTTATCATTTGCAAAATCTATGTATTTTTTATTACCCTTATAAATACCACTTGAAATATATAAATCTTCATCACAATAAATTCGAACGGCCACTTTTAATTTATTATATATATTTGTAGGTTGGCTGAATATGATCTCATTATGTCTAATGTTATAATTAATGAGATTTTTTGAATTGCTGGCTATTGATTTGTCTTACATCAATGTCATTGAAACAATTGATTTTATCAGTGACAGAATATTTTTGTTCTACGAGTAATCCTTGTCTGAAAATAACATTCCCTTCTACATCACCCAACATTAGAACTTTATTTGAATAAGAATTAAATCAGGAATATCAGGAACATTTATTATGTTTGTTGTCTTTTGTAAATCCAAATTCGCTAATAGATGATTACTTCCATCAAGTTCAGAAAATTATTGTTCACATAGGTTCTATTTACAGTTGAATGACCAAACCTTGGGTTATTTGGTATGCCGATCAGATCATTTTGATTCATACTGATAGCCCTAAGAATTATACCACCTGTTTGTTTGTTGAGAAAATTATTGTCAACATATTGTTTATTGGCAGCATCTTCAATATTTGTTGGGAGAGTTAAATTGATTATTTTATTAATATTAGCATTCAAATTACCTTCTTATATACCTAAACTTCTATTAATGAAATTGTCTTTAATATATTTGATATTTGGAACATCAATATCTGTAGTGTCACTACTAACAAAGTTTTTTAAATTTGTAATCTTGTAATTATTCATATTTAAATTAAAAGTCATTGGGTTTTGACCATTGGTTTTAATGTAGTCTTGTAGCTGAGCCTCAAGAAACCTTTTGTTTACCCCATCTTGTGCATTATTAGGGTCAAGCATGTTTTTTACAAGCTGTTCATTCATGTTGAGATTTCCGGTCATAAAATTGCTGCCATCAAGTTTTAAATAAGCAGCATTTGAAATTAGTGAATGAACATAGTCTTTTCGTGTAAGATGAGAATTTCGTGTTGGCTGTTCATTACATGTTATAGCTTTTAAAAATGTTTAATTATCTCGTATTGTCTGGTTTAAACTCGTAAACATAATAGTGCGATCAAATTGGGAATGACTACTGTATTATTACCGTTTTGATTATTCGGTTTAATTAACATAAATCGATTCCTATATCGCATCTTTAATCTATCACAATACAACTCACCCGAACTGCTGTAAATTGGAACTTTTCCAGACGTTATGTTATTAGCATTTGATCCAAACAGTTAATTCAAATCAGCTGCTGATATCCGGCTATTTGTTCCATCTATGGAGAGAGCACCTCGGCCAATATTTATTGTTCCTTGCATATCCAAAGCACCATTTTCAATGTAATCCACCATTTGATTTTTATTTACGGCATCAGTCTTATTTACACCTTCACCCACATTGATTATTTTTTCAGTATTCATATTAAGATTGTCAGTCATAGCTACAGAACCATCCTTTTTCAGATAAGGAGATAGATAAGCAGCCTGTCCTGACACATGATCTTCAATCCATTTTTTGGAAACAACATAGGTATCATTAGTACCATCTTTAATGTTTTTCAATTGTTTATTATCAATATCATAATTACCATCTGTAGTTAGTTTGAAACCAACACCAGGAGGGCCTCTAACTCCCGTAACCACCCCAGGATTTGTTGTATGTGGATTATAAAAATTCCTTTTGACCATTTTCTTTGGTTTGTCAACATATAGAAATGAATATGGTTTTTTAGTTGCTTTTATATATTGATCTTTTGTAACATTCAATTCTCTTGAAATCAAATTTCTCTCATTATTTCTTGGAAACTCATAAACAACATAATGGCTGCAATTCAATCTTATGTCTTTTGGTGTTTTGTAGAAGCTCGGACTGAGATATATCGCTGAGAAGTTTTTATGTCTACCTTGAATAAAATAATCAATTAATGGTTTCTGATTTTTATCACAAATGAAATCGTCAATAATTACTATTGTCTGAGAATCACTATCAAGACTATCAACGGGTTTTATTTCATCGTTATTGTAATGTATAATAACATAACCAACCTGTCTACTGATATCATTCATTGTTTCGATCATGTGTTTGTATTTCTCTTGTTTAAGATTTTTACCGTATAGATGAACCTGATCAAAATAAACCAATGGTTTCATAAGCATGTGATAGAGAAGGTTAGTTTTTCCTGATCCCGAATTTCCGCAGATTAGCATCCTAAATGGTTTATTGGGCATATAACTGTATAGTTGTGTGAAATTAGTATTTTTATCTTCATTGAAATCGTAATTTCGTATTTCCATATATATATATATATATATATATATATATATCTGAGCGATTTTGCAAAAAGGTAGCCCTAAAGTTTTGGCTTGAACACGGGCCCGGCCCGTGTTCAAGCCACTGTGGCCGGCCAAAATGGAGGGGGCTTGCCGTCAAGGCCTGCTTTGCCAAACAGCCTAGGGATAGTTCTAACAGTGGGTGGGTGAGTCTCAGCTTTCTGTCAAAAGCACAGGGCAGGGGGGGTTCCTGCTTTGAGACTTTGACTGCAGTTAGAGTTTCTAGCTCCATTAAGTGGCTCTTTACAGTGTAGGATGCCTTGGCAGTTTTGCCTGGTCTAGTGTAGGCTTGAATGATAGTTTGCTTTTGATTACCAATTAGAGTGAACCCACAGTGTGCAGTGGGTGGGTGATTGGCAGTTGTTTGGTCAAAGCACAGGGGTGGGGGAAGGGTTGACTTTGTGCTTTGTGACGGCAGCGGAATTGGCTTGTTTTGACAATTTCTGCAGGCACGTTTTGACAAATCCAGTTAGATATCTGCGCGTTTCTCTCCGGAATGGCATTCTGGGAACCAGGATGAGTAGATCAAGTGTCATGAGCTGGTTTTTGACTGCATTTCAGGCGTTCGGCCCTTGATATCTGAGCGATTTTGCAAAAAGGTAGCCCTAAAGTTTTGGCTTGAACACGGGCCCGGCCCGTGTTCAAGCCACTGTGGCCGGCCAAAATGGAGGGGGCTTGCCGTCAAGGCCTGCTTTGCCAAACAGCCTAGGGATAGTTCTAACAGTGGGTGGGTGAGTCTCAGTTTTCTGTCAAAAGCACAGGGCAGGGGGGGGTTCCTGCTTTGAGACTTTGACTGCAGTTAGAGTTTCTAGGCCCATTAAGTGGCTCTTTACAGTGTAGGATGCCTTGGCAGTTTTGCCTGGTCTAGTGTAGGCTTGAATGATAGTTTGCTTTTGATTACCAATTAGAGTGAACCCACAGTGTGCAGTGGGTGGGTGATTGGCAGTTGTTTGGTCAAAGCACAGGGGTGGGGGAAGGGTTGACTTTGTGCTTTGTGACGGCAGCGGAATTGGCTTGTTTTCACAATTTCTGCAGGCACGCTTTAAAAAATCCAGTTAGATATATATATATATATGTTTAGATTAGTTTAGATAAGTAGAGATAAGTTTGGATAAGTTTATATGACTATTATGTATAATTGATATTGAACAATTTAAAAAGCTCCGTACTTCAAAAATCGAAGCCGGAAGAAAAACAAGAGCTGTGAGAAAAGAGTTGAAAGAATATAAACAAACCAAACAAAATGCTTATGAAGGAGTATCTGAAATATACAAACCAATTATTATGTTAAAAAAAGTGTTAAACAAAGTATTGATAAAAAACAGGATGAATTAATTGAACAGCTTCGAAAAAATCAAAAAGCTATTACAAGTGGTTTAGAAGATTTTTTCATTTGTAACCAATTACCTGAAACCCCAGAACAAGGTACAAAGTTACACAAAGTTACCAATTGATTATGAACCCGCAATGATGACTGAATCACCACCCGAGTTTAAATCGGATTTAGATAAAGGGTTTAATCCGGCTGATATTCAAACATTAATCAAATATGAACTATTTACACCATCTGATGTATTAAAGGGTGTTCGAAATAAAAAACTTGATTTTTATGATTATGCTAATAAATTAGGCAAATTAACAAAAGAGTTAGGACGTCGACAAGGAGTATTATCGACTACTAAAAAATCTAAACAAAAAATTCTGAAAAAATCAATGAATTAACGAATAAAATCAAGTCATTACAAAAATATAGGCAAGGAATAAAAATAATACCTGAAGGTTTGAAGACACTTGGATCTGGAATATATACACAGAAAAAAAAGGAATGCATACAAAGTAAATCCACAAAATGGTAATTATGGAAATTTAGTTGTTGATCTGCCAAAATTATTTGGTAAATTGAAAATGATTGCATATAGGGACGGTAAAAAGGTATATGACAAAAAAGCAGATTTCGATACAATTGATCTGCTAACCAAAAGATTCCACAGTAAAAAGAAATACAGTGATCTGTCGAGAATGATTTTATATGAATTAAATACATTATCTGAAATTCCTATTCACTGTACTTCTAATAAATATAAAAGATTGGGATCAGGTGTTGTTTATTACAATAATCCGGATGACCTTCTAGACAGAATGGAATTACTAGGAGGATCAATTCAAGCACATGAGGAGCTTAGACTAACTCAGGAATTCACAGCATGCGTTCCGTCGCAAGCGTTACTGTTAGATGATCATATTCCAGTTTTGCGGTTTGCGCGTTTACCACAGAGGCGTTAATTAACTAGTGTAAAGGTAAATTGCTGTCAGCAAAACTCAGTCTGTGGTTTTTCACTAATGAACGTCGCAAGTCATTTCATTTTTGCGTGCGAGAAAAGGATCTCCGGCTTTCGATGCTGATTTGGAAGCAAGCAGAGATTTGTTGATGCATCATCTTCCTTAGTATTTGCTGAAACTTAATTGTCCTCGTCAACATTTGGCAAAAATTCCTGAAGACGAATGTGACTGTATACAGATGATATTTTATAAACAGTAGCCTTGGTAAGAAAGAAAGTGGGAACATGCTTTTAGTTCAGTTCAGTACTGTGTTTGTTTAGAATCGTGCGTGCTTCAAATAAAATACGTTTTTGTTCCTTTGTTTGTTGTGTCAATGACGTATTGTAGAGTCCAGACCTCTCTATCCATCTGTCTACTCCGTTTCGTGTACATGTACAATATTGTTGTGCATGGGTCATGAAATGTCTGGTTAAAAAGTTGTAGAAACCTAATGCTTTACTTGAGCGGGAATTTCAATTTTAGAAAACAATGAATTTGATTTTCTGAGTAATCGTCATGGAGGACGTCGACCGCTCACGATCGTGCGGACCTCCTTCGCTTTTAAGAGTTACCGGCGATACATTGGACCCCAGAAAACACTGGTACGTAGTTACCAAACATTTGCGTGGTTCAAGGCCCAAAGACTTTGCGAAAAATGAAAATTTTCGTCATTTTCCGGACGAAATTCAGGCTGTGCAACCGAGAAGTGTAAAGCCCGCCACGCGAGGCTGTGACTTCAACAGACAGCCCAGCCATTTGTTTGTGGTATCGTCGTTTGGCCTTTGCGCTGGATTACTCCGACAACGAGACTTTGCTGAACATGGATTTGTACGTTCACACAAATTTGTTGCCATTGCTAATTGCCATTGCTAATTGTAAAGAAAAAAGGTAATTCAAGTTTGTAATTGTCATATGAATGCAAATGTCTTACATAACGCTAATAACAATTTGCTGTAATATGCAGTATATATGTTAAGTTTTACCATGATGGAAAAAGAACATTCTGTCTTCTTGTTTACTTGTCAGTTTAGTGATAAGAAACTTTCAGGGAAACAAATTACCGTAAACACCGGCGTATAAGCCGCACCTTTTTGCTCAAAATTTTTGTATCAAATCGGGGATGCGGCTTATCTGCAAGAACATCTGGACACCAGGCTGTAAATTTGCATAGATTAACAATTTTCAGCGAAAATTCTACAGTCTGTATAGACCTGTGTAGCAAAATAGTAAGAACTTCATAAAACGATACCACAATCCGCATTAATCAATGCTTTTACGAGTTTGGTGGCTCCTAAAAGAGCCGTTTTTATGTGAGCTTACATATAATGATTAAACCTTCATTAAAAGAGCTTTTAACCGGTTTAACATTGCCTTTCTTGAGCAGGTCAATGTCACTCGGCAGGGAATCTCCATTTCGCCACAAAGTTGTTTACAATGTCGATGATGGCCGCTCACTTGGACAGAAATCGATCCGCCACGAGCGAGAAAATACCATGCTATTCTCGAGTATTTGCGTGGTAAATGGCCGACCGTTACTTCGCTGCTCAATACTTTGACGGCAAACTCGTCGAATTGATTATCGAACTCTCTTCGAGCAACGAGTTTTTGAAAATAAATGTCTTGTGGTAAAAATCTACTCGTTTCCAGTACTCCATCTCCTGATCAAATGCCTGGTTACTAAGCTACGAACGAACCGAAACGTTCATCAGGTAGTCGTATGTAAATTCTATTGAGAAATGGACAGGAATGAAAAATACTGGATTGAAAATGCCAGAGAAAGATCAAAGTTATGTCTAACTGGGATTTTCATACTATTAGAGAGCTAAAATTATAGATAAGAGCTTTCGTATTCTCTATTTTAAATGTTGGTGAGTTAATATGCGGATTATAAACACGTGCAAGAAACTTGAAGAAACAATGCATTTACATCCGGGATTTACATGTAAGACATCTTTCTCAAGACTCCACCATTGATTTATTTTAATTTCTTAAAAAAATTTTTTCCAAAACGGCTTATCTGCGAGTGCGGCTTATACGCCGGTGTTTACGGTATTGAGATCTTCCTTAGTTGGAGAATTGAGTCCTATAGTTGCAGTCTGTCAGTCAAGGAAGTCACACAAGTATGCCAGGATTGACAACCTCTCAGATCATTCCCTTTTTTATTGAATAGTTTAAGTTTTCTTACTTTTTTTTTAGGGATCAACTTGTTCAGCTGATCTCAAATTTAAATGAACAGAAAGGGGAAATAAGGAAAAATGAAATCATTTTAGATGGTAAAAAATACCAGATCAACTTTACAGGTACGAGTACACTTAGAAGGAGATGTCAAACATACTTTTAGCAAATTATCTGGTTATGTTATAGCAAAGCATTTTCATTTAAGATCAGTGGAGGGAGCAATAATTACAAATTATTCCCTCTTGATACTGGTAACACAGTGTTACAATCAGAACTCCAAACAAATTATAGTGCAGGTATGCATTGGAAACTGAAAGTACCTCATCACACACATGTCTGTTGGTGTTCTACTCAGTAATGATTTTATATAATGTTAAAATGTAAAAAACAAGGTATTAAATTGGTAGGAAGGTAGGAAATTGAAAAATTGCTCAAGCTTATTAATAGCTTGGATTAATTTTGTCTTTTGCAGTTACCCTTGATTAGAAAGCACTCCTTCTCTTGCTAAACAAGAGAGCAAGAGAGACGATGAAGACTTTTTTTTTTATTCTTTCTTGTTTTTAATAATACTTTTAAGTATCAATTGTTACGCGCTTTTGATCATATTTGCAAGGAAAAGGCACGTTATAAATTTTTAATTATTATTATTATTATTATTATTATTATTATTATTATTATTATTATTGGTGGCAAGGGGTACGAGACAGAATTCTGTTTCATTTGTGATGCTGTAAGGGTATGTAAACACGACTTAATTGTGTAAAACAACTGTTAACTATTACTGTAATTTAAAAAGTTGCTTTTTGCCAAGTAAATATATACCATGTAACTTTGCCTGTTATAATCACTTAGGGTCAAGAGATTATTCTTCAATGCATTTAAATGGTAAACCAATGTACCAATATTCAGTATACTGTAATTACAAACTGTTCTCCACCTTGCTTTAATTTCACAGCTTAATTAAATTTGCATCTTGAATACAGTTATGGTAATTCATGCCCCTATAGCTGAAATCTGTTAAGACAGTTGGTATATAGTGGACCTGGAGCGATTATGTATCGCGTACAGCCATGTTCTTGGGTGGACAATAAACTATGGTAAGCTGATTTTCCAGGCATGTTCCTGTCATGGAGTTGATCTGGATGAAACATGTTTGAATTGCTTAAGATCCAAAGCTAACATTTACACAGTAATGTGTATTTTAATAACCTCAGGTTGACCTTGAATTGAGGATGGTTGGAACTGCATTTTGTTACAACATCCTTAATTATAGTATTGCTAGGTTTTGTTTTTTGTTTGGTTCTTCTGAGCTATAATTTTTCTGTCATACTTAGCAAGCACTTTATACCTGTATCCTCACTGGTAAAGTATACCCAAGAGTTCTTTAATTCACAGTAATCTTCACTGTACCCTTATTGGTAGAGTATACCCAAGGGTTCTTTAATTCACTGTAATCTTCACTTTAATCCTACTGGTAGAGTATACCCAAGAGTTCTTTAATTCACAGTAATCTTCACTGTACCCTTATTGGTAGAGTATACCCAAGGGTTCTTTAATTCACTCTGATGTTCACTGTACCCTTCTTGGTAGAGTATACCCAAGGGTTCTTTAATTCACAGTAATCTTCACTGTACCTTTATTGGTAGAGTATACCCAAGGGTTCTTTAATTCACAGTAATCTTCACTGAACCTTTATTGGTAGAGTATACCCAAGGGTTCTTTAATTCACTGTAATCTTCACTGTACCCTTATTGGTAGAGTATACCCAAGGGTTTTTTAATTCACAGTAATCTTCACTTTAATCCTACTGGTAGAGTATACCCAAGATTTCTTTAATTCACTGTAATCTTCACTGTACCCTTATTGGTAGAGTATACCCAAGGGTTCTTTAATTCACAGTAATCTTCACTGTACCCTTATTGGTAGAGTATACCCAAGGGTTCTTTAATTCACTGTAATCTTCACTTTAATCCTACTGGTAGAGTATACCTAAGGGTTCTTTAATTCACAGTAATCTTCACTGTACCCTTATTGGTAGAGTATACCCAAGGGTTCTTTAATTCACTGTAATCTTCACTGTACCCTTATTGGTAGAGTATACCCAAGGGTTCTTTAATTCACTGTAATCTTCACTGTACCCTTATTAGTAGAGTATACCCAAGGGTTCTTTAATTCACTGTAATCTTCACTGTACCCGTATTGGTAGAGTATACCCAAGGGTTCTTTAATTCACAGTAATCTTCACTTTAATCCTACTGGTAGAGTATACCCAAGGGTTCTTTAATTCACTGTAATCTTCACTGTACCCTTATTGGTAGAGTATACCCAAGGGTTCTTTAATTCACAGTAATCTTCACTGTACCTTTATTGGTAGAGTATACCCAAGGGTTCTTTAATTCACTGTAATCTTCACTGTACCCGTATTGGTAGAGTATACCCAAGGGTTCTTTAATTCACTGTAATCTTCACTTTAATCCTACTGGTAGAGTATACCCAAGGGTTCTTTAATTCACAGTAATCTTCACTGTACCCGTATTGGTAGAGTATACCCAAGGGTTCTTTAATTCACTCTGATGTTCACTGTACCCTTATTGGTAGAGTATACCCAAGGGGTCTTTAATTCACAGTAATCTTCACTGTACCCGTATTGGTAGAGTATACCCAAGGGTTCTTTAATTCACTCTGATGTTCACTGTACCCTTATTGGTAGAGTATACCCAAGGGTTCTTTAATTCACTGTAATCTTCACTTTAATCCTACTGGTAGAGTATACTCAAGATTTCTTTAATTCACTGTAATCTTCACTGTACCCTTATTGGTAGAGTATACCCAAGGGTTCTTTAATTCACAGTAATCTTCACTTTAATCCTACTGGTAGAGTATACCCAAGATTTCTTTAATTCACTGTAATCTTCACTGTACCCGTATTGGTAGAGTATACCCAAGGGTTCTTTAATTCACTCTGATGTTCACTGTACCCTTATTGGTAGAGTATACCCAAGGGTTCTTTAATTCACAGTAATCGTAACTTTAATCCTACTGGTAGAGTATACCCAAGATTTCTTTAATTCACTGTAATCTTCACTGTACCCTTATTGGTAGAGTATACTCAAGGGTTCTTTAATTCACTGTAATCTTCACTGTACCTTTATTGGTAGAGTATACCCAAGGGTTCTTTAATTCACAGTAATCTTCACTGTACCTTTATTGGTAGAGTATACCCAAGGGTTCTTTAATTCACTGTAATCTTCACTGTACCCTTATTGGTAGAGTATACCCAAGGGTTCTTTAATTCACTGTAAAATGAAAACACTGTACAAAGCCGCCAAAGAGAAGAAATATACCGAAAAGCAAGTGTGGAATACAGTGTTAAGAGCGGTTGCAGAAGCTGTAGGTCAGGTTCATGGATGTGGATTTATCCACAATGATATAAAGAGTAACGATGTCGTTCTTGAACAAAGGGAGGGACACCCGAGTCCGGTGATCATCGATTTCGGGAAGAGTGTGCTGGCAGAAAAAGCTAAAGTTCCTGCAGCTAAACCAAAGCATCTAAGTGGCCAGTATCCCTACGTCGCCCCGAAACTGCGAAATGGTACCGGCAAACCCTCCGCGAGCAGTGATATATATTCGCTGGCGTTCATGATTAAATCGCTATTCAAACTTCTGAATTTTAAAATGAACGCCACTGTAAAAAGAGCTATCGAAAACGTTTCTGACATTCGCCCATCACTTCGTGAATTAAGAGACTCTTTGATTTGAACTCAGTTCATTGGCGAAGTAATACCATAAGATTGTCTGTACACAGCTTTCAATAATCATGACGCGGTTTCAGAATTTTTGGTTGCTGTTCCCGCAAAGCTTTTGAAATGTAAATTAGACCAGTTGATGTTGTCCTTTCAGTAACCGTGTTTTCTGGTCACGAAGGACATCTTAATCAAATAAATAAATTGTGCGTTAGTAAACAATTCTTCACTTGTTTAACTTTTCGGGGTGCAAAGGAATGTAATATTTCTCACAGTATCCATTTAATTTAGGGAATAAATACAGTGGAAGAAGTACGTTAAGTAACGACCTACATAAGCGGTTTACAGGAAAAATGTCTGATCACCAATTTTCATAATGTTATTCTTTCCTAATATTTACCACTTACCTCGGCGACCTTATTTATCAACGCGATTATATTTACATTTATAAGCGACAGTCTACAAAACAAATCAAATGTTATTTATGTCGCATGACTCGATAAATCTTTTCTTACGGCCCGTTTAACACTGTACCTGTCAACATAGTCGTGTCTTCCACAGGAGATTGTAACACCTCGCCTCATTCTTATCATTCCATAAGGTGTTAACTCACAGCAATATCCAGCGGTTAATATTAACTGAAGGGCGATTGAATCTCCCCTCAGCTAATTTGCATAACATTCCTGAGACAGTCTAAGCTCCTCATGAATGATAGTGTAAAAAAGGAATTTACACAAATAGCTCATACATTGAATAAAATAGGAGTCATTGACAATAATCAATTGAATGATTTGTTGAGAGAATACGTAATGTAATGATATATGGAAGAAAGATCGATTTATATATCATCTGTTGACAGAGAAAAGGTCGGTAAAAGTAAAACACATGGTTTCAAAATTAAATTACAAACAATATTAAAACTTGATCAGAATATGAAGCATGAAATGGCTGTTGACACTGTGATGATGACATACTCATGGCATAATATATCTGAAACGTATAAAAATAATAAAATTAAATATAGCCATGATGGAGGTGTTAGTTGGGAAACAATTACTTTTGTTAATAGTATGTATAGTTATGAAGATATCAATGATTATATTCATCAATATATGGTCGAACAAAAACATGCAGAAAAAGATAAATATCCCATTAATATATTATTCGTGCTGTCTTCACATAGAGTAATAATCGAACTTGATGATGATTATCAACTAGATCTCAGAGGACCTGAATTCGGTAATATAATTGGTTTTGATAAAAAAAATAATACTAACAGAATATAGTCATCAATTACCAAATATCACAAAATTACTCAAAAATGAAAACAAGTATGACTCTAAAATAAACATTGTTGCTGGAATGACTGCTGGACTTATGGAACTAAAATAGCACCTTCCATATTTATTTATTTACATTAATAACCTCCTGTAAACTATACGTACTTTAACTTACTTTATTTGCTTCGTTGTTACTCGTAGTCATATATTTGTTTGAATCGATTTCACTTTTCTAAATTAATAATATTGTATTTTCTTTGTAATTTTCATTTTCAACTTTCTTATTGTATTTTAATATTATCTGAAACCACCCGACTCCATTAGCTTTGCTACATTCGGGTGGCTATTTATTTCATTTCAATTTGTTTTGTACTCTGATAATACAATACAATAAAGAACAAAGAATAAAGTGTAGACAAAATCAATATCATTCTGATATTGTAACAAATTCTATATTAAGTCGATATTCAAACAACGTATTAGCAGTAATACCAACAGATAATCTGACCAGAAGTTATAGTTTCAAATTCGAGCCCAGAAGATTATTATTCGATGATGTTTCAAAAACACATATTGATGAAATGAGGTTTTATATAACTGATGTACTTGGTCGTCCTATTCATTTAAATGGAATAGATTGGTTCATGACATTAATTCTACGGTCAAAACCGATATAATATAATCTAATTGTATATGAATCAATTTGAATATAAAAAACGATATGATCCTGATTTAGGGATGTATGTCAAGAAACTTGTTCATAGCGGAGAAATCCATGGCGGAGCATTGCCTGATATTTTGAAATCTGTTGCCAGTAATTTATTTGGTAAAACAATGAAAGAGGCTGCAAAAACAGCATCTAAAAAAGCTCTTCAAACTGCAGCTACAAAAACAGGAGAATTTGCAGGTAAAAAAGCCGGCGATAAAATAATTCAACTATCAAGCAAAAAAATAATAATAAAACGACATCATCACCTGCAATGACACAAATGACACAAACAAAACCTTTATCACAATATGAGATCGATGAGAGAGTTAACAGAATTATATCTGGAGGTAAAATAAGAAAAATTATGTAATCTAATATTATATGTTTAGAAACAGTCAATATGTTGAACGTTATGAAAACGTAATGTATATGACTTAAATGATGCTAACCATTGTGTAAACATTAAAAACCTCTCAGAATACACTACGACTTATGCTGAATCTACTGCCAACAATGAATTTTTCTATTTGGACACAAGTAGAAGCGCTGAAGAACGAACAGCTCAAGCTGATTACAATAAGGGTTTTGCTGCGAGAAAAGCTCTTTTGGGTACATCAAGTACAGTAAGTACTGAAATACCTCTCAATAGATATAGTTTTTTCGCTGCTTTAAGGGATCAACTTTTACCAAATACTCGTTTAGAGCTCAATCTAGAAATCGAATCGGATGCTAATATTATTTGGCAAGCAGCTGATAATTGTAGAGTCATAATAACAAAAATGCAACTAGTTGTTCCTCGGATAACTTTCAATTCTAAAGGTCAATAACAATACGCAACTAAATTCATTACAAATAAGAAATGGACATATCTACGAGAGGAAGTAATGAGATCAAACAGCAGTTCTCAATGATCAGGACATTTCAATATTACATCTGGAAAAAGTAAACCAAGACATTTATTTGTTTTTTATAATCAATGGTGCAAATATCAATGCTCAGAGAGCTAATCCGTTTTTGTATAACACCTTTTCCGTCAGTACAGACCCTCATACACTTTCAAATTGTCATTTGGTTGTTGCAAACGGCAGCGAGTATCCAGAAATTCATTATACACCAATTATAGATGTAACAAGAGTATATAGAGACGTTTTGAAATACGTACATAAAAATAATGAATATGGTGAGGGTACTTTACTCAATAGAAGTAATTTCAGCACATTATTTCCATTTTTATATTTTGATCTTACCAAACAAAAACTTCATATCAGAGATGGAACAACAAAATTACAATTCAGATATGAGCTTTCAGGAACAACAACAACCCCTTATAGTATCTATGCTTTGATTTCATATGAGCAGGAGGCCGAACTTGTTCAGAAAGATGGTAAACTCATGTTTCGTTAAACAAATACAAATTAAACACAGTACAAAATTAACATTAATGCAAGAGCTTATGCAAATAATTCAGCGATTACGTTAAGATTAGAAAAATCTGATTTGAAAGATAATGATGATCTCATGTTGACAAAAACACAAATGAAACGAATTCAGAAAGCAATGAAAAGGAATAAAGGTGTTGACATCAAAATTTCAAAAAGTCAGATACGTAAAGTTGCAAGACATGGTGGTAGCCTATGGAGTTCATTAGCAAGCTTATCATCCAAACTGTTACCAATGGCAATGCCTCTTGTAAAAAAAAAGCAGCAGCTCCTCTAGTCACGGGAGCTCTTTCCGGTTTAGCAAGCCTAGGTATTAATAAATTATTTGGAAGTGGTCAAACAGGTGGATTTCTAATTCCTGACTCAAAAGTTGAACAATTAATTAAATATAAAGAATACCTGACAGCCAAACAAAAACAAGATATTCTCAATGCTTTACAAACAGGATCCATTGTCCATATCAAGCCAACAAAAAAGCAAATGGGAGCTGGTTTGGGAACAATATTAGCAAGTATCGGCATTCCAATGTTAATCGACGCTTTGACTGGTAAAGGTTTGCATGTTGATTCAAATCGAACAAGATCAAGAAGATCATTACCAGTTCACGTCCCAAAAAAGATGGGGGTTTAGTAATTCCACAATATTATAGAAGCGATCCGTTTTTCGGTACTTGGGATCAAATGAATAATCCGATGCTTGGTCATGACAAGCCAAAAAAAACGACAAAAAAAAGGGAGAAGGAATATTGACATCACTATTGGGAATTGCTCAGTCAAAAACATGTAACAGCGTGCCAGTTCTAGGTCAACTAATATAAAATTCATAGATAAACCGCCTAGTAACTTTGATTTAATCAATTGGGTTGACAAATTAGGTATAAAACATTTCAGAGGTGTATTTAGCAGAGATAATTACCAAATAAAATAAATGAACCTGAAGTTGGAATTATAAATCTTGATAATCATATTGGACCTGGCACTCATTGGGTATGTTACAGAAATGATGACAAAAATGTATGTGAATATTTTGATTCATTCGGTTTAATAATGCCAACTGAAATACAAAAATACTTGCGAACAAGTTATGAAAAGATAATATATTCAACAGATGAAATACAAGAACGTGATTCTTTATTATGTGGTTATTGGTGTTTGTATTATCTATTAGAAAGACAAAAAGGTAAATCAACACTTAACATAAATACATAATATGGCATTCAATCAAACAGACAAATCAGTAAACCATAAATTCATAATCAACTATTTCAAAAATATATAATTCATATATATAATGAAATCATATTGTGTAAAACAGAAAAAACAAACAGAAAATGGAAGATTAATGTTTTTCTGCACATGTGCTGAATGTGGTATTAAAAAACACGATTTGTGAAGAATCAGGGAAACTAATAAGCCTACCCAATAAGGTGGGCATGTCTGGAGGTAATTTAAGCACAGAAATCATATCAGGATTGACAAGGATGGGAAAACTTGGTCTGTCAAAAGCCGTTAAATCAGACTTTACAAAGAGAAAGATAAAACAGACTACAGACAGATATATTGACCAGACATTAGACAGTATTCTTGGTGATCTGTCTCGAACTATTGCTCCAAAAGGAGGTGCAATTGATATCTACAAAGCGATTGGCAAACCTCCAAAACCAAAAAAAGGTTTCACTCTTCCGGGACATAATTATACAGGTCCTTATAATCCATTAGAAGAACAGCTCAAATATGATCCAAAAACTGGTAAAATACTTGAGATTTATAAACAACCAACTGGAACGATTGATGCATAGCGGTGCAACACGATGTTGATTATTCTATTTGCAAAGATGATAAAAAGTGTAAACATAAAGCAGACACGAAAATGGTGCAAGCGCTGGATAAAGTTCCTTATAATGAGAGACAATAGGATCATTGGTTGGCGCGAAATGCAATAAATACGAAGCAGAAACTTGGTCTTGGTGTTCCAAAAAACGGAAGAAGCCGTCGAGTAAAGAAAACTGACAAGAAAAATTAGCAGATGAATTACATACACCCATAAAGCGTAACTTTACTCGACGGCGTGTGATTGTCAACCAGATTGATGAAATATGGGCTGCTGATCTTGTTGATATGCAAAAATTCAGCAAATGGAATAGAGTGTTACGAAAAATTATTGCGTGACTCGCGTTACTGTCTGGAAGTGTCTAGAATCTTCTGCATATTTAATTAGTGCTGTGTCATCGTGGTTTAGTAATTCTATTTTAAGTCGTTTGCGTATGTCGCTGTAAATAGTTTCTTATTGTAATGTTACTTTATTTAGCCGAGTTGGAAAGTTCTAGAATCTTTTGCTGTAAGTATATAAGCCGATCGGTGTAGCTTTGGAGTTTCTCTTAGAGTCTAAAAGTAAAGAAGTAAAGTAAGTAGAGAGAGAGCTGAGAGCAGTTGGCGGAGGCCGTGTTTATTGAAGTGTGACAGAGGTCGCGTGTACATTTCAACACAACGAACTCGTAACATAGAGATTACAAATATCTCCTCATGATTATTGATATTTTCAGTAAATATGGTTGGATTGTTCCTTTAAAAGACAAAAAAGGTGAATCCGTCATGAATGCCTTTAAAACAATATTCAATGAAGGCAGAAAACCACAATATCTATGGGTTGATAAAGGTAAAGAATTCTATAATAAACATTTGAAAGACTTGTTGGAGAAATATAATATACAGATATACTCCACAGAGAATGAGGAAAAATCTTCAGTGGTTGAAAGGTGGAATAGAACAATCAAGTCCAAAATGTGAAAGCAGTTCACTGTCCAAGGTAATACACAGTATTTAGTTATGTTACCCCAAATATTAAAACAGTATAATGACACAAAACATTCAAGCATAAAGATGACACCTACAGAAGCAAGCAAAAAGAGCAATGAAGGAACTGTCTACTTTAATCTACATGGTGACATGGAGCAAGTAACATCTAAACCGAAATTCAAGGTTGGAGACAAGGTTCGAATATCTAAGTATAAACGGAATGTATTCGACAAGGGTTGTACACCAAATTGGACAGAAGAATTATTCATAGTAGATAAGATCCAATACACTAATCCAATCACATACAAACTGAAAGATTTGAATAATGAAGAAATAAAAGGATCACTTTATGAACCTGAATTACTGAAAGCAAAACAAGATGTATTCAGAATTGATAAAGTCATTCGAAGAGATTATAAAAAGAAACAAGCTTTGGTTAAATGGAAGGGCTATAGTGATGACTTCAACAGAATCATTGCTAATGCACTGCGCATCGCTCACTGGTTTTACCAGTTTGAGCATGACTAAATGGTACCACAAGTGTGGTATCATTTGGGGTGGCTATATAGCCTTACCTTCATCCCAGCATCAGCACTGCACTGATGAGGCCCAGAAGGCCGAAACAGTACTGTCTGCAGTTAGATATAGCTCTTTGGCATTACAAAGCTTTGCCTTTATGTCCAAAATGAGCACTCTACTGGGATGAGTCATTGCTAATGCACTGCGCATCGCTCATTGGTTTTACCAGTTTGAGCGCTCTGGCATGACTAAATGGTACAACAAGTGTGGTATCATTTGGGGTGGCTATATAGCCTTACCTTCATCCCAGCATCAGCACTGCACTGATGAGGCCCAGATATATATCAGTTTCCGCCTCCTATTTTTCTTTATGGAAGTGTTTCATATAGTTAAGGAAACCCAATTCGACGGCTGCAGTCAAATATGCGTCATGTTAGAATCAAGACGTCAAAGAGCAGTGACTCATATAAACAACCGAAGTTAAAACCAAGTCAAGGATACTCCGCGCTGCTG
>OX419337.1:8712073-8839573 GCA_948470475.1 Galaxea fascicularis
ATGTCGTAAGCCCAAATGGGCGTGGCAAAAGCCTCAAATCAAGCCTTCAGTGGGGGGAAGGGGGGAGGGGGGGAAAGGAGACACAAATTTGTCACAACAATTCACATTTCGCCAGCCAGCAACACTCACACTGCTACCACACTTCAGTAATTACCAACCGAAACCATCAGCAGAAAGAAATTTCATAACCAACTCCGGGAAATAACTGATATTTTGCCAGCCAGCACAATACCTCGGGGGAACAGATAAAGTGAGGAACAGATTCGTTTTGTGCCCCTGTCACGGGCAGCCCAGCCCAAACTGATGACACACATGACGTTGCCATCATCTACCCTGGAAGACAACCTTATCGGCACTGTAGTGTCTGTCACGTTATCTATATACTCGATCTAGAGAAAGAGAATGAGACACGAGGAGCTCGGTAGTTGCGTCAAATCGGTCCATGATTAGCTTCAATGCGGCTTAAATGCGTGTATGTTTGTGTAAAAGGACAAGGAAAGGAAAGGAATCTGAGAAGAGTCACAACAAACGTGTGACTTTACAATGCTTTTTCTGTGTGGTGAGATCGGACTTGTACAGGCGCCTCTGGCTGCCGCTATCAGTCCATTATTGATCTCACCCACCCCACCCAACCCATACAGCAGATAGATCAGCACACCGGGGACTACGTCCCCTACTCTTTTCGAACAGTGTGTGAGTTCTTTAACGTCCCACAGATTATAGGAACAAGTGTTGTGAGACGGGACCTCCGGTTTTATCGTCCTTATCCGAGAAGACTAGAAAGTCGAACCATTTGTAGATGTTATTACAAAGGCAGCACTTTCTCCTCAGTTATTTAAAGACTCTGAGTGAAGGTCCGGCCGGGGTTTGAACCCGCGACCTCCCGCACGGTAGTCCGATGCTCTACCAACTGAGCTAACCGGTCGGCGGTAAACTACAACAATCACCTTATCACAGCAAAGTGTGTTAGATGTGATACCAAAAAAGCACCTTTTGCGTTGTTTGTAACAGCTCCTTACATCCTCTGGAGGGCAGTGAACAAACCGTAACTCACTCAAACTGTAACATAACCTTGTCAAGTTTATGCAGAACCAAACTAGTCAGACAGTCAAAGCTTCAGAACTTCTTGAGGTACATCATCTGCCAAACAGCTCTATTAAACGTTGAAATTAATAAGCACAAGAAATTCCTGTCGAATACTGGCTCACACACGTCAAAGCAACCAATGCTGCAGTTTCTGACAGCAAAACAAATACAAGACATTGTTACCCTGTTGACAACGGTTGCCATTGTAATCAGTGACATTTAAGCAGTTGACAATGCCGGGTTGACATCTAATTCAGTGACATTCAATATATTACATATCACTGTGCTCAAGTACATCAACTGGTGAACACATATTAGAAAAAGCTGATATTGATCATAATAATACTATACATTGTCATTCAATTGACATTTCGGAGCTGTCAAATTTTGTTATAAAAATGCTGAAATACACATTACAGACTCTTTCAACTTTGGGCATCTTACAACAGTTCTGTGCTATTACCATGCCACTAAAATTGTTACCCAGTCATTAACTGTCCCTCTTGTTTCTGAACATTATTTTCTTTTTTCAAGAAGAGCATAAAGCAAAATTCTAAGAGATCATGATCATATCAAATGAGCAAAAATTTATTCAGCCACAGAGGAACCCAGGCACACAAAGAAACATTGCAAGCATGGTCAGCCTGAGGCTATATGTATTTCTTGAATGGACAATTTTTAACTCTATATTTCACGTGTTATCAGTCATGTCCAAGGTAGCCACATCCAGTCCTTGACAACCTATTTCTTTTTACATCAGTCTGGCCAGTGTCTGGCAAAGGCTGTGGCATTTTTCGAGCCCTGTTTAAAAAAATGGGCAAAGGGAACAATTTAAACGATTTTCTATTATAAACTAGCTGTTAGGTACTTGTCAAAGTTTGAAGCTTTTTTTGGATATTTAACTGACTCATTTACACCGCGTTTGCAGCTTGCCGTTCACAGGTGTAACGTTGCTAGGAGACGAAGCTATCCTCGCCCCAGGGCCTAGGGAGAACGAGACACGTGTCAAAAGAGAGTCGGCCATCTTGTAGTATGTCGTTGTTGTTGTCGGCTACTCGTTGTATCGTTGTTGCGAGTCAATAAAGGGAATCTACTGAACGTTACACAAGTTGAGATGTACAGATATTGGGCGGTGGGAGAAAAAACCCTTTCAACATGTTAGGAAGTCATGAACTCAACGAAATTATTATAGCGGAGCTCCAGCGGCCCGAAGGGCCGCAAAGCGGAGCCCCATACCTATAGAAACCCGTCAACCGCTTTTCTCATGGTAATCTTGGCTACCGGTATTGCTCGTGGGCGCGACCGACGACGACGACGTCGCACAATAATTAATAATGTCCTAATAATAATAATAATAATAATAATAATAATAATCCAACATGGCGGCCATACTCCAGCTGACCATCTAGTTTACAGCAGACATCTTTGATATTAGACATCCATGTTATGGTCAATTGACACCTGTCAAAACAACGTATCCGCTGACCAGTATCACGTGACCATATTGCGGGCTCAAGTTATGAGCTGTCGAGGTCAGCTGTTTTTTTTTAAGTTGACCGCTGATCAGGTACTGTTTTTCAATTGGATCGCAGGCTCAAGCCGGGCCAAAACGAGACTTAATTTTTCGTCCTGTAAGCAATATTCGCCACCTACCTTGACTACTTCTCAGTTCTTTTTTGTTTAAACCGATGAGAATCAGCCTTTGGATGTTAAGAGGGACAAATTGGATTGCGTGGCTTTGCTATTTTATAGTTTACGGATCTTCGAGAGAAAAGATCGTGTGGTTTCGCAGGGTTTTAATCATGCAGGCGCTGTCTTTGATTGCTGACTTTTGCTGTGTAATAATGAACTGGACGGTTTTGCTGAGTCAGATGTCATCACTAACAGTGATGTCAAAAATAATACCACCCACGACTTGTAGTCAGGGTTTGGTGTTTGTAATATTTGTAATTTATCGAAGTCAAGAATAAAACCATTCTCAACATCACTAGATAATTGCAGTTGATCACCTGAGTTGATTCATCGCTAAAATACTATGCTCGATCAGTCTGTCGCAGTCACTTTTCTCAAGGAAAAGTAAAGTCGATTTCGCTCAACGTTTTTCCATGTTTTTGTAAATCTTTAATCTTTATTGTTTTTTTGCCATACAAACGGCACTTTCTATCGTCTTTGCTGTAATAGATCACAAGAATAACACCATAAAATGTTCAAAACAAGGCGAGCAAAGTACTTTTGTTCATTTATGGGCGATGTTGAAGAGAGCTCACTTTGAGGTTTTATGGCACTTTTGCTGTAAAATATTTTGTTTTGATAGATTAAAATGTAACCGATGTCGGTTATCAAGTTGGTTTAATAGTGGGACACTAGAACTGTTAACCTAGTGAAGTGATTTTTACTATTTGTATCGAAATGTAACCAGATGTAATTAAACTGTGATGAAGAAAAGTTTGTTAATCGTTTTTGCTCATCATAATCATATAGTTCCTTTGAAACAAAGCCCTATGATATTTCGAAAATCTACGTTTGCATTTGATTGAATGGTGGCTTTGGTTCTGCAGCAAAACAGTATATATATATATATATATATATAACACGAGGACGGACAACAGTAGTGTAAAAGTGGGCATTCTGGGACAAAGCAACCTGCAAAGCGACCCGGAATACCATATATGGTCATGTTAGGGGAAATAGAGCCTTCTGATTGGTTAATTGATATCAGGTTAGGGAAATGGAGGCTTCTGATTGGTTAATTGATTTTAGGTGACACCAGGTCACATGATAGTGACCCGGCACGCATATTAATTAAGTACACTTATCTGATTGGTTAATTGATTAATTGATTCTTTGTAGAGAAACGTTTAAGGCGAGGGGATGCCGGGATTAATCGTTTAAATAGAATCGCCAGACAGCATGACATAGACTATGCATCTGCCAAGAATTTAAAGAAAAACATGTAACTGATAGAAAAATGATTACCGCCATTAACCGATTGCCTGGCCCCAAAAAAAAAATTAACGGAAAGAATTGTGAGGAAAATTATGTAAGCCAAAGTGAAATTAAACTTGTAATGTATTTTGTTTTCTATGCTTTGATTGAAATTAAAAACAAAATGATAAAAACAAAAAATTAATGTGTGTCCGTTCCGTCCCTAGTGAGATTCAAACCCTTGACCTTATTGTCAAGGTGCTGAACACGTGTTATAGTCAGTTGACTTGGAGCGAGGCTGGAACGCGAAATGGGGTGAGTATTCCCTAGGGACAGAGAACAATGGGGATATGGTAATTATCACGTGCACAGCACGAGGGCAGGAAGCAGGAAATGACGTCATCATAGGGGTCAAAGTCCAGGATGGCGCAATAGGGTTGGGTAGGTATCAAGGAATGACATCATCACATAGGTATGCGAAAGAGATTACTCAACTCCATGGCTTGTCGCGCATCGTCAGCTCTTTTTTCAAGAAACACTGGCGTGATGAGGTCTTGAAAAATAAAATTGATTCTAATCGAAAAACTAGCGGAATGAATGTGTTTATTCAAAGAGATCAGATGAAAATGTAAACAAGAATGCTTAGCGTGAATCAACGAATTATACTAAGTTTGTAATTCGAGTGTGTAGAGTGTATTCTTATCCGAATGATGAAATCAAACGAATGTTTTGCGTGCTTGATCAAAATGAATTTATAAAGTCTACATGGAAGATGAATTTGTCAAACTTATCACACGGCATTTTGTCGGCAGAACCATGCGCTTCGCTCTCATTGCGAAATCGGAAGTAAACACGGTTTTTGATTTCGAGTTTTACCTTGGCTTATTGTAGAAAAAACGAAAACTTGAATCAAAGCGCCAACGGAGAACAATCTTCGATTACGATGGAAACAAAGCTAATGACAGTTCCAGTTTAGTTCAGGTTTTATTTATGAAATGTTTAATATTACAGAGACACACAGCGAAATGTGAATATAAATGAATAGACAGCGGCGCAGAGGGATCGAGACAAGAATAGTTCATTAGATGTTATTGTTGTCCCTCGAACCTTTACATTCAAATTTCAGTCACACGCTGATTCACTTGCAAAACATGTTATTGTGGTCAACAGGTCACTGAGACGAGAATACAGACATCTTCTCTTAAAGTTACCCGCAATCATTTTTACCGTAACAGTTTTATGAAGTTGTATTCGGTTCCCATGGGCGTCTCACTTCCTCGAGGTCAACTCTCAATTATTGGTAAACATGAGTCAGTTTACGTTGTTTCAAACGATCAATTGAAGCGCACGACTAATGATGATGAATTACACGGACTCGAAAATTAAACACACAATACGGAGACTTAAAATGCAGTGAATTTCAAATGAATAAAAGTCAACCGCATTTCTTTCAAGCAATTTCAAACGCTTTATTGCATTACCCAGGCCATAACTGAACGTGGGACCTCAACCACAGTTTGCAGTCTGGGTTGCTCACAATGCGCAAAGGTGCCCATCGTTAACTCTGTGTTGCTCTGAGCTGCTCTTTAATAGCTCAGAGTTGCTCTGTGTTGCTCTGAGCTGCTCTTTAATAGCTCAGAGTTGCCCTGCGTTGCTCTGAGCTGCTCTTTAATAGCTCAGAGTTGCCCTGTGTTGCTCTGAGCTGCTCTTTAATAGCTCAGAGTTGCTCTGAGTAAAATCATTTAATTGGTCGATGTGTCGACCGAACAACTCTATTGACTCACGGCAATGTTGCTCATTGATTGCCCAAAATTGCTCGCAACATTGTAGAGACGGTTGAGATTGATTCCAACAAATTGTAATTGAAAAGTAATTGATTCCCCTAGCAAGTCAGCTTGGGTACCCAGTGTAAAACGTAAGACCAATAAAAAGTCGCCATCATCAGTTCTCAACATAAGAATCATCATCTTTATTAAGTACAATGTTAGTTCGTATAACGTGCACTGAATTCATAAAGAAATCCCTATCGAAACCACAAAGCGGCTCTAAATCAGGAAAATCTACTGACTCTCCACATTGATCTTTCATCGATGTCTTAACAACTGAGTGAATACAGAAATTCACTCTTGACTCTCAGTAACACATGAACGGTCAGTCGCTGCAGATCTCATTTGATTTTTTCATTTTGCTCAAGTGTAAAAACGTTCGTAAAACTTTCTCTTCCTTGCTTCAAATGTTACGTTGTCGTCATCAGTCGATGTTTCCTCAGTAATATCTTCCAAGTCAAACAGACTGTTCAACAGATACTTTCGCTTACTGACGGCAGCTTCTACAGCCTCCGTATATTCCATTTCATCGTCTTCCATAAAGTTCCGTAATGTTTTCATGACCTTTCTGTGCACCGAGTCCGTTTTTAGGTTATGATACCACCTCAGGTAATGTAAATACAAGTGTCGTAGCTTTTTGCGGTAAACAGGAAGCAGAAGGTTAGACGCTTGAGCCTGAGCATCATCCTTTGACAAACCCTGGCGTAGATATTTTTCCACCTGTTCCTCCCGAGCTGTATTCAGGTAATTTATAACTTCTTCTCGTAGTTTTTCCCAAGGATCAACTGTCTCATTTTCTGTATCACTATCTACATTTTGTTCGTCTTCGTCAGTTTCTTCGTTACTTTCGCCTTCGTTCTCATCATCGTCATCATCATCATCATCATCATCGCCATCGTCCCCGTCCTCGTCAAGGTCTTCATTTACACCATTTTCTTGCGTATTGTCCGCTTCGTTGGTTTCAGTTCTTCGTTTCAAGTTTTCTTCCTCATCTGAAAGACTGGTCATTTCTTCTTCTTCGCCATCAAATCGTTTAGGACAACTCACTGCCTCGTGTCGAATTCTGTTGAACTTACGGCTAAATGCTCTCCGACAAAATTGACAAAAATGCATCATTCTCTCGCCGTCGTAACTCGATGGAAGTTTAATAAGAAATGAGTACAAAACATTCGTCCATTTAATTTATAAGGCTGAGTCACTCTTTTCGAGTGTCTAGGAACGCTAAAGAACTGACGTGGAGGAGCGCGTGTCTGCAACGACTGAATCTCAGTCGGCTGAGAAAAGCTCGAAAAGAGTGACTCAGCCTTATAAATTAAATGGACGAATGTTTTGTACTCATTTCTTATTAAACTTCCATCGAGTTACGACGGCGAGAGAATGATGCATTTTTGTCAATTTTGTCGGAGAGCATTTAGCCGTAAGTTCAACAGAATTCGACACGAGGCAGTGAGTTGTCCTAAACGATTTGATGGCGAAGAAGAAGAAATGACCAGTCTTTCAGATGAGGAAGAAAACTTGAAACGAAGAACTGAAACCAACGAAGCGGACAATACGCAAGAAAATGGTGTAAATGAAGACCTTGACGAGGACGGGGACGATGGCGATGATGATGATGATGATGATGACGATGATGAGAACGAAGGCGAAAGTAACGAAGAAACTGACGAAGACGAACAAAATGTAGATAGTGATACAGAAAATGAGACAGTTGATCCTTGGGAAAAACTACGAGAAGAAGCTATAAATTACCTGAATACAGCTCGGGAGGAACAGGTGGAAAAATATCTACGCCAGGGTTTGTCAAAGGATGATGCTCAGGCTCAAGCGTCTAACCTTCTGCTTCCTGTTTACCGCAAAAAGCTACGACACTTGTATTTACATTACCTGAGGTGGTATCATAACCTAAAAACGGACTCGGTGCACAGAAAGGTCATGAAAACATTACGGAACTTTATGGAAGACGATGAAATGGAATATACGGAGGCTGTAGAAGCTGCCGTCAGTAAGCGAAAGTATCTGTTGAACAGTCTGTTTGACTTGGAAGATATTACTGAGGAAACATCGACTGATGACGACAACGTAACATTTGAAGCAAGGAAGAGAAAGTTTTACGAACGTTTTTACACTTGAGCAAAATGAAAAAATCAAATGAGATCTGCAGCGACTGACCGTTCATGTGTTACTGAGAGTCAAGAGTGAATTTCTGTATTCACTCAGTTGTTAAGACATCGATGAAAGATCAATGTGGAGAGTCAGTAGATTTTCCTGATTTAGAGCCGCTTTGTGGTTTCGATAGGGATTTCTTTATGAATTCAGTGCACGTTATACGAACTAACATTGTACTTAATAAAGATGATGATTCTTATGTTGAGAACTGATGATGGCGACTTTTTATTGGTCTTACGTTTTACACTGGGTACCCAAGCTGACTTGCTAGGGGAATCAATTACTTTTCAATTACAATTTGTTGGAATCAATCTCAACCGTCTCTACAATGTTGCGAGCAATTTTGGGCAATCAATGAGCAACATTGCCGTGAGTCAATAGAGTTGTTCGGTCGACACATCGACCAATTAAATGATTTTACTCAGAGCAACTCTGAGCTATTAAAGAGCAGCTCAGAGCAACACAGGGCAACTCTGAGCTATTAAAGAGCAGCTCAGAGCAACGCAGGGCAACTCTGAGCTATTAAAGAGCAGCTCAGAGCAACACAGAGCAACTCTGAGCTATTAAAGAGCAGCTCAGAGCAACACAGAGTTAACGATGGGCACCTTTGCGCATTGTGAGCAACCCAGACTGCAAACTGTGGTTGAGGTCCCACGTTCAGTTATGGCCTGGGTAATGCAATAAAGCGTTTGAAATTGCTTGAAAGAAATGCGGTTGACTTTTATTCATTTGAAATTCACTGCATTTTAAGTCTCCGTATTGTGTGTTTAATTTTCGAGTCCGTGTAATTCATCATCATTAGTCGTGCGCTTCAATTGATCGTTTGAAACAACGTAAACTGACTCATGTTTACCAATAATTGAGAGTTGACCTCGAGGAAGTGAGACGCCCATGGGAACCGAATACAACTTCATAAAACTGTTACGGTAAAAATGATTGCGGGTAACTTTAAGAGAAGATGTCTGTATTCTCGTCTCAGTGACCTGTTGACCACAATAACATGTTTTGCAAGTGAATCAGCGTGTGACTGAAATTTGAATGTAAAGGTTCGAGGGACAACAATAACATCTAATGAACTATTCTTGTCTCGATCCCTCTGCGCCGCTGTCTATTCATTTATATTCACATTTCGCTGTGTGTCTCTGTAATATTAAACATTTCACAAATAAAACCTGAACTAAACTGGAACTGTCATTAGCTTTGTTTCCATCGTAATCGAAGATTGTTCTCCGTTGGCGCTTTGATTCAAGTTTTCGTTTTTTCTACAATAAGCCAAGGTAAAACTCGAAATCAAAAACCGTGTTTACTTCCGATTTCGCAATGAGAGCGAAGCGCATGGTTCTGCCGACAAAATGCCGTGTGATAAGTTTGACAAATTCATCTTCCATGTAGACTTTATAAATTCATTTTGATCAAGCACGCAAAACATTCGTTTGATTTCATCATTCGGATAAGAATACACTCTACACACTCGAATTACAAACTTAGTATAATTCGTTGATTCACGCTAAGCATTCTTGTTTACATTTTCATCTGATCTCTTTGAATAAACACATTCATTCCGCTAGTTTTTCGATTAGAATCAATTTTATTTTTCAAGACCTCATCACGCCAGTGTTTCTTGAAAAAAGAGCTGACGATGCGCGACAAGCCATGGAGTTGAGTAATCTCTTTCGCATACCTATGTGATGATGTCATTCCTTGATACCTACCCAACCCTATTGCGCCATCCTGGACTTTGACCCCTATGATGACGTCATTTCCTGCTTCCTGCCCTCGTGCTGTGCACGTGATAATTACCATATCCCCATTGTTCTCTGTCCCTAGGGAATACTCACCCCATTTCGCGTTCCAGCCTCGCTCCAAGTCAACTGACTATAACACGTGTTCAGCACCTTGACAATAAGGTCAAGGGTTTGAATCTCACTAGGGACGGAACGGACACACATTAATTTTTTGTTTTTATCATTTTGTTTTTAATTTCAATCAAAGCATAGAAAACAAAATACATTACAAGTTTAATTTCACTTTGGCTTACATAATTTTCCTCACAATTCTTTCCGTTAATTTTTTTTTTGGGGCCAGGCAATCGGTTAATGGCGGTAATCATTTTTCTATCAGTTACATGTTTTTCTTTAAATTCTTGGCAGATGCATAGTCTATGTCATGCTGTCTGGCGATTCTATTTAAACGATTAATCCCGGCATCCCCTCGCCTTAAACGTTTCTCTACAAAGAATCAATTAATCAATTAACCAATCAGATAAGTGTACTTAATTAATATGCGTGCCGGGTCACTATCATGTGACCTGGTGTCACCTAAAATCAATTAACCAATCAGAAGCCTCCATTTCCCTAACCTGATATCAATTAACCAATCAGAAGGCTCTATTTCCCCTAACATGACCATATATGGTATTCCGGGTCGCTTTGCAGGTTGCTTTGTCCCAGAATGCCCACTTTTACACTACTGACAACTTCGAGCGAAAGAAAATATATACACTAAAAAATATTAAAAAGATAAAATGTTTTATAAAAAGACGTTTCGGTCAGTGACCTTCATCAGTTTCAGTGCAAGTGAAAATTACAATTTCCTTAAATAAATTTACAGCATAAAAGATGACAAAACATTACAAAGATGATTACGTAACAGGGCGTGATAACACATAGCAGCAAAAAATTAATAAGTGATGAACAATCGGTAATTACTACGCGTGAAACTAGAACAATACGATATAAATCTACTGGAAAAACAAAATGAAAAGTAAAATAAACGAATACAAGCATACAGATGAAATGAAATTAAGAAGAAAAGATAAACCTGTCGAGTCCACTGAAAGTGTCAAGGAACCAGCGTTAATAATAAAAGGGCGAGAGTTAAAACATATACATGTAATCACAATATAGAGAAGTCCTTACTGGAGTCATGGCTCAAGTCCTGTGGCATTGGCATATTAGTTTATCTGTAAATGCTAATATTGAGGAAATAATTGTGGAGCTCCGCTTTTCGGCTTGCCTAAATATATATTATATGTCTTACATAGATCATAGTTTCTCAATCGTACCCGCTGCTTATTTACCGTGTCCGCGCCAAACATGTACGCTTCATTTTCTCAAGAAATTTTTAAGGCTGAACGGCTTTGTTGCTCTGCCTTGCGGCGACTTAACAAAGGTATTTATTTTATTCTGCTGCTAAAATAGAAAAAAGAGTTTCCTTTGAAAACTAAAGAATTGTTCATGAATGAAATGGAGTTGGATCCCGATTTGAGTTATAGTTAAGCTTATGATCTATCTTCTCGTGCTGAAATTCATTTAGAACGGCTGATCGTTTTCATTATCAACAATGTGAGCAGGGTAAGGTCTTCGCCAACATATGATTCAATCTTTATTCGTCATCGCAAAATGCCTGTATTGGAAGACAAAAAAACCCCGTAAATATCAGTAAATTTGTGGTTACAGTTATTTGCAGGTCACGTGGTGGGCTCTCAGCCAATGAAAAAGGGGAAAATATTCATAGGAAACTTTTTCAATTTATTTTTATTATCTTTTAATTGCATACAGATAGTTGAAGTTTTAAAAGCATTGCAATAAAGGCCAGAATCTTCGATATATCGTAAAAGAGTCAATTGCAGTCACCATTTTGAATGTACAGTGTATTGTGTATTGTGAACTGATTTATTATCTAAGTGTTAAAAAGGCGAGGACATCAGCAGTCAAATAATATATATATTTAGGCAAGCCTAAAAGCGGAGCTCCACAATTCTTTCCTTATTGTATGGCATTTACCGATAAAATAAAATCAATGCCAGGACTCTAGTAAGGACTTCTGTATTGTGATTATAGTTTTTTTTTCTGTTTTGCAGCAGAGCCACAGCCACCATTCAAACATGTGCTAACGTACATTTTCGATTTATCATCGGCCTTTGCCACGTTGGATCAAGGGACTACATGACTAGGAGCATAAACGATCCTGCTTCATCACAGTTTAATTACATCCGATTACATTTCAATACAAATGGTGTAAATCTTTAAACTATAGATTAACAGTCCCAGCGTCTCACTTTTAAATCCAACATCACAACCGGTTATGTGCTTTGGATGAGTCACAAATTTTCTAACATGTATCGTTGACATTTTAACCTCAACAAACCAAAATATTCCACAACAAACAAAGTGGGTTACTTTGTTCGTCTTGTTTTGACTATTTTATGGCGTCGTTTTTGTGATCTATAAGAGTAAAAACGATAGAAAACTGCCGTCGGTGGTCTTTGTACAATAAGCTACAATAGCACCGAAAAACAAAAAGCGAAAATGACTAACTTTTCGTAAGTTGTGAAAAGTGACTGCGGCACGATAAGCCATGAACAACTCAGGCAATCAACAGCAAATTGTTGAGAATGGTTTTATTCTTGACTTCGATCAATTACAAATATTGCAAACTACAAACCTTGACTACAAGTCGAGGGCTGTACTATTTTTTACAGCACTGTTAATGATAACATCTGATTGGCAATGATAACAGACAAACAAATCGATTTCAGAAAAACATTTGTCAATAAACGTTGAATTAAAGACGAAGTTTTTACTCTAATTAGCCTTTTAAGTCTGCAATTTTTTAACTAACAAAAAGAATTGCTGTGAGGGATAACATATTACTGGCATTTAGAATGCTGGAGCTGTTAAAAATCGTGTTTACTTTTGGCAAGGAGTTGTCGCTCTTTGCAAGAGTTTTGCAAATGTCAATCCGGCTTTTGCTCCTAACAAAGCAGAGCCGAGGATATAAACCGTCCCAACCTCGCTTGGCTTGACTTTTCTTTAAAAGATAAAAGTGTGAAAACAACAAAACGTAAGAAAACAAAAAAAAGATACGAATGTTTAGAACTTCGGCGTTTCTCGTAGAAATTGGAAAAAATAAGACAAGTAACAAACATAACTCGTGAGAGACCTAGGCAAATCACTAGTCCGAGTGTTCTTGACATAAGTGTCCGTATAAAAGACAAAACAGGAATACTAACCTGCGGATGCGGACAGTTTAGGTCAATCAATAGGGACCTTAAGCATAGACGACGAATAGTACCGCGTGAAGACTGGGACGGAACCGTCCGTTCACGGTACGAAAACGGCGGGAAAATCGAAACTTACGCTTCGCTCGACGAGAACGTGAACGTAAACAAAAAACACAGCACAGTAAATCATTTTTTCGTCGAGATGGTTTCTTTTCATGAGCTTCAAGAACTTTTTACTTTTTCTCTTTAGTCAGGCTCGAGGCAATTTAGATGATGAAGAACTCTTGTTGTTGTATGAGGAATACTTGCCAAAAAATCCTGATTTTTGCTATGAGAATTTTGGACGGTTTTCTCTGGACGATGTAAACGATGCAGAATGTTTGGCAGAATCTAGATTCAGAAAGCACGACCTTCCACTCCTTGCCGAAGTCCTTCAAATACCGGACAGCTTTACGTGTTACCAAAGAACCGTATCAAGTGGAATGGAAGCGCTTTGTATTCTTCTGAGAAGATTGTCTTACCCCTGCAGATTCAGTGATATCATTCCACGATTTGGTCGGCCGGTTCCAGTGTTAAGCATGGTTAGTAACCAAGTGCTTGACTACATATACGATACACACGGCCACAGAATCACTCAGTGGAATCACCAAGTTCTCTCTCAGCCCTTACTGCAACTGTATAGTGACACTATTGCTGCCCAGGGTTCTGCCTTGGACAATTGTTTTGGATTTCTTGACGGGACGGTTCGTCCAATTTGCAGACCTGCAGAACATCAGAGAGCAGTCTACAACGGCCACAAAAGAGTACATGCTTTAAAGTTTCAGTGTGTTGCCCTCCCCAATGGTCTGATAGGTCATCTATATGGCCCCGTAAGTAAGAAATGGTTATGATAATTATCAGTTTTGTCGTATAATTTATATTTATGTCATTCATGAAAACAGTTTTGAATATTTTTCTATTTTTCAGAAGGAAGGAGACATGATGCAGGCATGCTGGCCGACTCACAGCTCCTTAATGACCTTCAAGCTTTTGCTAACTCTCCTTTGGGGAATCCATACTGCATTTATCGTGATCCAGCATACCCTTTAAGGGTACACCTTCAAGCCCCTTTTCGGAATAGAGCCTTGACCCCTCAAATGATGGATTTCAACCAGTCGATGAGCAGTGTCAGAGAATCAGTACAGTGGCTGTTCAATGATGTCACTAACTACTTCAAGTTTTTGGACTTCAAAAAAAAAATTACAAAATTGGTCTCAGTAGTGTGGGTAAAATGTATGTGGTCAGTGCCCTACTTAGAAATGCCCTCACATGTCTCTATGGAAATCAGACATCAAGTTTTTTTCAGCTGCAACCTCCTTCCTTAGAAGACTACTTTTCTTAATAACCTTTTTTTGATAACTTAGTTTTGTAACTTTGTAACATAGGGCCTAGGCATTATGTATAATGAGTAAAATCACAGCAAATGAGAATTCAAAATGAAGTTTAATTTTACCAACATACTTTTTGTACACTGTTACACTAATGCCAGATTCATACTATCTACAAAAAAATGCCAACACAACAGCATGGACATATGGCAAAAAACAATGTTCTCTTCAAGTCATTATCTCACTAAGTTGCAAGTGTGAACCAGACTTAAGGTTGTAAATGTGAGGGGAAAAAAACCTCCCATGCAAAAGTAAACAAGTGAAGTATGATTTTTGTACTGAAATAAAGAAACAAGTTCCCTGCATCACAAAATCATGTTGAAAAACAGTGTCAAATATTTGTTAATCAAACTTTCAACATAGTTCAACAAAGTTTAAGCAAATTAATGCTTAACATAGTTTGGGTTTGCAAAAGGGGTTTCTAAGAATAATACTCCCCTTAAGTGCAACCTGTTTTAAGAGGTTTCCAAAATCTTGAGGAGACTTGTGATAGTCACTTTGTGAATGTAGCTTTTTCCAATAAAGCCATTAATGACTGATTCTGTTGTTGTACCATCTTCATCATTTCTAATTGCTGCTTGTACATTTGACTCTGCTGATCCATCAACATCTGCTGTTCATTTTTCTTGAACTCCATTTCATCCTTCCTCAGTTTACTTTCTAACTCAAACTTCTCCTTGAGGTATTCAACAGCATCCGGACTTCTTCTCTTCCCTCTTTTTTACTGGGTTTTCCTTCTTCTGAATCTGCATTTCTTTTCTGGGTTTTGCCTAGACGTTCCATAGCTTGGAGCCTAATCTCTTCGGCACTTGCCTTCTCACTCTGGTGTTTTTTGGTGAGAGTGCCAGCTTCCTCATTCCTTTCCATGTCAGCTGCCTTTTCTTTGTCAAGAATCTCTTCAACTGCAGCATCAAGCTGGGTCTCGTCACAGTCTATGCCTGATGCTCTTTCTTCTTCCCTTATTTTCTCCTTGTACTTAGTCTGCAAAAGGGTTAGTCTGTCTCTTAGACACTTTGAATATGGGACTTGCAAGACTGTTAAGATTAAGGGCTATCTGCCCCCACACTTCGCACCTTTCTTTGCTGTTTTTGGGATGCTTGAAAGGCTCCTGGAGCAGAACTTCCCCACAGAGGGTTAAGTCAAGGTCTTCTGTCCATTTCATAGAGTTGTTTCTAGAGAAGAAAAATGTGACTGTCTTAAAATTCCTTTTACACTTCTGAGCAGGGATTAAGACTGATCCTGCTTTAATTGCATATCATATGTTAATTGCATACACCTTGACAGTTACACCTAAATTAGTGTTAATCAGGCTTACTCTGGCCTGCATTGCATGTAGTTTAACTTATATTCCTTGACATCCCCAAATTTAAAATTATGGACCTACGTTGCAAGTCTGCGATCTACAGACTTTTTGTTTCTGGGATTCATCCCTATATATTAGAAACAACCTTATCTGTATCATTACTAGAAAAAAGCATATATATTCAGACAGATCGAGTAATGAATAAAGTTGAACTTGATAACTCAGTCAATATTTATAAAGCTGCAGATGCTCTGCATTTATTCGCGAGGAACGCTGCAAAAAGGATAGACTGAACCACAAATTTAACCATCCCGAAGCGACTGTTATTTTTCACAAGAAAATTAAGCTCACCATGAACGATCCAAATTACAAAGCCTTTAGATCTTACCCTGATGCGGGAGTTTGACTCGCCATGTGCAATTGTAGCTTTACCCCCTCCCCCCCCCCTCCCCCCCCTCCCCATTACAAAGTTGATTTTTAGCGGTTCCGAAAAAGCAGATGCGTCCATCGACGGCTGGAATATTTCAACATTGTCTGGGGGGGGGGGGGTTCCAAAGGATGGGGGGTTCTAAAGGATGCAGTAAAAGAACAATATTCGTTTCTGTTATAAGGGTAGAGTGTAAGTGTGAAATTTTCTAGTTTTCGCTCAAGTTTGTCAAGTGTCCCAACGTCTTATGACCTGCATTGTAGCTAAGAATTGCTACGAGGGACAACATATTGCTGGCATTTCCAATGCTGCAGCTGTTAGAAATCGCGTTTACTTTTGGCAAGGAGTTGTTGTTGTTTGCGAGAGTTTTCCAAATGTCAAACTTACCAAGCGGGGCCGAGGTTATAAACCGTTCGGACTTCGCTTGGCTTTTCTTCAACAAATTTTGTGCCCTAAAACGAGCGACAGCAGGAAAAAACGAAACGTTTTGGGATCCAAGATGAAATATTGGATAGAAAACATTTGGAAAAAAGAGTCTAAACCATTTTGAGATGAAAGCGTGAAAACAACAAAACGCAAGAAAAAAGAAACCGGTGCGAATGTCTCTTCGACGTTTCTCGTACAAATCGGAAAAAATGAGACAAGTAACAAACCGAGACAAATCGCTATTCAATTTTCTTAGCATAAATGTCCATATAAAAGACAGAACAGGAATACTAACCTGTGCTCAGTTTAAGTCAGTCAACAATCACTCCGAACGCAGAGCTTAAGCAGAAGCGGTCATTTCACACAAAATTAAGTCTTATTACTTCTCATGCCTATCAAGGAAGCTTCCTCAGTTAAGGATTTTAGCGGCAAAACCGCCCAGCAAAACACACAGCAAGGTCCAACGACAGCGCATAATTACTGACACCTTGCCAGACCACACGATCGTTTCTCTTCATGCAAGCTTCTGCAGGCAAACATGAGGAAAAGCTGAAACTTCCTGACACTTGGTAATGTTTTTACAGCTTGATAAGAGACGCTTTCTTTTTCGCTGTTCCTCACTATAATTTTGTCTTTTTTCTCGAGCTTTTTGTTGTTTTTTCTCCCGTTGCTCGTCAGTACGATTCAGCCTGTTTACTCGAGCCTTTTCTTGTTCTTTCTCCCGTTGCTCGACAGTACATTTCAGCCGGTTCGCTCGTGCTAATTCTCCCGCTGTTTGTCACTGATACTCTGCCTGTTTTCTCGTGCCCTTTCTTGTTCTGTCTCCCGCTGTCTCCATCAACGAAAAGACAAAACTGACTTTGTTTTAAAACTGTCTTCAAAATTTGGCTAATTCCTCGCTACAAAAACGCGGGTTGAAAACTGCGTGTATGGGCAAATGATCTGTCCAAAAATAGTTCATAGGGAAGCGCGCTTATATGCCAGCTTGAACACGAAAGAATTAACTGGAGTGTCACATTTGACTTTGGCTTACATCGAGGGGTCGACGGTCGTACGTACGTACGGACGGACGTACGGTGACGACATAACCAAATTTTCTCGGATCGATGTGTTACCATATTTTCTTATCAATGGTGCTCCGCGCGCGCACGCCTTTGGCGCGCGCGGACCTCTACTATTAATTTAAGTTGCTCTTTCAGCCAATACGAAAACAGTGAACTATCCAGTGTTGGAGACTTAATGACTTCGTTTCCGTGCGTGACAGTTAGTTGTAATAAGTCTAGACATCAAGAAACAATGAACATTTCAGTAACAGACATTAATTGACCTTTTTTTGATTATTACCTAGCAACGACCAATCATATTTTTGATGTACCAGTGTAAAAGCAAGCGCTTCCTTTGTGTGTGCCCAGAGTAGCTCTTACACGCCTGTTGTAAAAGTGAATACTGCAACGTGAACCGGAAGAGATTAAAAAGGGAGTGGTACAATCGACTCTACTGATTGTTTTAGTTCTAAGTTCGGGAAGAAACCCTAGTGGACGGGGCTAAGTTCTCAAAACCAGGAAGTAAATGAGAACTGCTTCGAAAATAAGAAGACGAAACAAAAATCAGAGTCGCGTACTCTCGTTCGCTACAAAACCGTGAATTTGATGTTTTCAGTCTTTGATTCGCAGAATACCGAAATGCACCAGAATGTATAACGCACGGCCATTGTTTCTCATCATGGCTTTCTCATTACCGTTGCTGTAATCGCAATCCTTGTTGAAGGCTCGGCACTCGCAGAATATTCAACACAAAAATATCCTTAAAAAAAATTTATCTCTCGAACAACAAAATTCAATCTTCTTGTCTCTATTCTTGTCTTTATTGTTTTCATCATGAGTTGCAATTTTCTTGCACAATAAATACTGTTCTACGATTACAATAATTTGCTTTCAACGCCATCATCACGTTGTTGATGTGGATTATAATTCTTATTTCTTCTCATACACTTATCATCAGAACAGTATCAATTACAATATAACTACTACCATAATATATAAATGGTTTACTCGATCATCTTCAATATGTAGCACCTTATCTTTATGCATCGCCTTATTGCTTTTATGCCCTGGACAGTGCAAATACACTTTTTCAGACTTATCAGTGCATCAATTATGACTGCTCAGCGCAAATAACCCGATCCTCCCTCCCGATCTTGGTCTGGATCTAAATCTTCCGCTGGATCTGGATTCCCTGACTTGTAGTGTCTACCACGCTTACGGCCCTTCTGCGGGGCATCTCTACTTGGCATCCTCCACACTTGTTTGCGCTGCCCAATATTTTTGTTGTAGCAGTCGCATTGGGTATAATTCGTATCACAACCGTGCCATTCCCAATCTTCATCCTCGTTCATGTGTGCTGTGATCTTGTCAATTCCTGTCGCTTGCTCCTCTGATTCGTAGCGAACGCAAGTTTCACCATAGCAGTAACACGTCCTACCGAAGCCCAGTCCCATGTGACAATCATCGTCGCTGTGGCAGCCTTCTGCAGCCAAAGAGCACTCGAATTCGGGGGAATTCTTGTAGGAACTCCTGGTGTGGTCGAATTTCTGTATATGAATACCTCCACTTTCCTTTAGGCGGCAGCCATAGTTCAGGTACCCGAGGTAGTAGTACTGCAGGTTTACAGCTCTGATGTAGTTGTCTGAGCCGTGGTCGAAACGGCTTTGCAGAATGTTCCACAACGATCTGAAGGTGTGTTCGACAGACGCCTTGGATTCACCAGCTTCATTCATTAGCTTTTCAATCAGTTCTTTTGTCCTTTTCTTAATCAGCGCATTGCGGGTTTCCTTGGTGCCCCCTCTGACTATGAGTTTGTCAGCCGTGTTCATCTGGGTTGCACTGGATACTTCACTATTGCTAATATTTGCACATGCTTCAACACCGACTTTACCAACGCTCGATGGACCTGCAAATTTAACGCAGCTCTTGACCTCGAAATCTCTCTGACTGTACGATTTAGAACTTTCGGCAAATGTCGTCTGCCTGATGCTTGATCCACGCTTCACGGAGGTTACCACATGGGAACCATACGTTTCCAAGAAAACATTGTATGCCTTCCAGGAGTTGGCGAACCATGGATTCTTAATTTCCAGTGGCAGTTTTTCCAAGTCTCTGAGAAGGTGTTTAGTCAGGAGGGAGGTTTCGTCGTCGTTTAAGCAATCCTTCTTCACCATGACCTTTTCTTTCAAGGCTCGCACAATTAAGGACATTCCACTCACCTTGGTTTCCTTTGAATCTACCTTTTGAACAACACTCCTGAGAGTAGCACCCAGAGTAAACGTAGACTCCAGGGAGGAGCCCAATTCAGCTCCCTCGGCCATTTTGGAGTAGAAGGCCTTGGTAGTTGCATAGTAGTCAAAGTTACTACCTGTGGATTGTAACCTTATCCTTTTGAAGCAGCTTGAAGGCAATTTCTTGAACAAGCTGGCCTCTTTTTCTTGGAAGTCCTTCAGTATGTTTGTCTTCCGAAGATTAATTCCTTTTCCTAGCTCATCTGTGTCAGTATTCTCCTCGCCTTCTGCTCTGATTCCTCTGAATGTGGCAGTCAAACAGCTGAACACCAGCAATGGGACAATCATGACTCTTGCTGTTCCTGTTTCTTTGAGACCTAGAATTGTGGCGCAAGCTGCCAGAAAGGAAAAATTGTTAAATGCTTTCCTGCTGGGCCATACGGCTTAGTTAGAACATAGTTAATAGAGGGAAATGGTTATGAAACCTCACAAAGTTCTTTGTTATATGTTTTTGTTTCCAGTTTTGGGGGTTGACCGTGCACGAGTAACAAAAGGTGGTTACGCGTGTTTATGCAACTAACCAATAGAAACGTTGCGATTACGTAATTCATGCATAGTACACAAGTCCAAACAAAACAATGTGCACGGTCATGGACCTTCCAACATAAATCTTGGCCTCTTTGTTTTGCTCCTTTGATGTTTGCCGAGCTTCCTAACAATTTCCCTTTATTACCTATGGTTAGAATACCTTCAAAATGCACCGCTGAATCCGGTTTAAACCAATATCGAGACTTTCATAGGTATGTACCCTCCTTGGAAGTGATTTGGGTCTCTCTGATTCATCCTTGTTTAATGCTTGTTTCAGGGATTAGTTTTATTTTAGTTCCTATAATTTTACCGGCACCAGATAATCAGATTGATGGGCTGTGTTTTCTTACTAGAGTCACAATTTTGGGATTAAATTTATAAGCTTAAAATCGCTTCTTCTGAAGAAAAGTAGTGATTCGGTTTCGGTCCTAGCTGCGAGACTGGCAGGATTCGTTTGTTTAATTACTTTGATGAGAGCATTTGCTAAAAGCACCTGACTCTGCTGTCTTTATTGTTACCTTGTAAACAGATGAAAATTTCTGCACCATTGCCTTTCGAACTTGGATAGACGAAAAAACTCGAATTTTAATTTCAATTGCCACTTTGTTACTCAACACAATGGAATGCCATGAATTATTTTTCTTGTTTAGAGAAAATAATTTTCGTCAAAACTGGAGTTTTATAATTTACATTGGTTGGAAAAGAACATCAAACCGTATCCCCTGCTGGCTGAGGAATGAAACCTTGGTGTTTGTTCAGAAAACAATTGAGCTTTCCTGAAACTCTTTTGTAAGATTGCTGCACTAGTTTCCACTTCTTAAAGAGAAGTCGAAGACCCACCAACAAGAAGAAGTCAGTGCAGGTATAGAACATTTCATCATTGTTGGAAGACTTTCTCGCTTTTGGCCACCATGAAAGTCACATTAAAAGGTACAAAACAAGCTCCTTGGTCTAAAAGATGAACGACGCAACTCGAAAGATTCACTTTATGCCCGAGTCTGGACTCCAGGGAAGGTTATGACATTGAGCGTTTTCGAATCGGTGATAAACATTACCTCGCCTTGAGTTATTCCTACGACGGATCATAGATCATGCCAACTACACCCCTTCATTTAAAAGTGGAATATGAACCTTGTTGTCAGCTTTCAGAAACTATCCACAAAAGAGGAAGCCACCGTAATTGCACTGTTGCAACTACTGACTACAGTAAAGCTTGATATTTAGAACAATCCCTGGGCGCTATTTTAGTGAACTGATATACTTCACCACACTAGATATATGTGCGATATCTATCTGAGTTTTTTCTTCGGAGCTTTTTGTTATTCTGTTTTTGTTTAATAACTTGTTACCGTCTCTGAGAAGAAATTAAAAAGGTTGTCCAAAAATTTCATCACATGTTTAGTCAGAATCGCACCTAACTTGGAAAAGACGATGGTGCTAGATACAGATAGTAGAATTGACAGGTTTTTGTCTATGGGCAAGGCAGCCATATACTTACCTCGTATCAGTCTTCTCTCCGGTACTTCACGTTAATATGAAGAAGAGATTTTTTTTTCTTTTTTTCTTAAAATAATGCCAACTCTTATTAACAATTCCAACCTCATAGAGTTCAAGCCTGTGGATAATTTTTTCTAAGTAAAACATTTTAATGGGCTTAAGTAGTAGTCCGTTAGTGTCATTCCTAAGCAATGTTTTTTCTGGTACCAGTTGAAGATATTTACTTATGGAGAAGCAACTTTCTTGTAGTATTTTAGGGCCGGCTGAACCATGTTTAGCCGGTCTGTGTATTGCATCACGCTTCCATAAAGTCATCAGTGTCATACCTTAGCAATGTTTTTTTCTGTTACCAGTTGGAGAAATTTACTTACGAAAAAGCAGTTTTCTTTTAGCTTTTGAGTGCTGAACCATGTTACGCGATCGGCCTCATGCATCGCGCTTGCATAAAATCGTTGAAATGATTAACTGGCGCTTCTCGAAACGAATATGTGGAAAATTTGAAGATGTAGATTCTTGAGAAGCATTACCGACGGCCTACTTGACGCCAAATACTTCAATTGCCGTAAAACTGCCATTTTCTCATATTATTCTTAACTGGCGCAAGGTGCAAGTTAATTGCCTCCTAAGAGGTTTCCATGCTCAGCAGGGGCTCTGGGGACAGGTGGTCAGCCCATCGCCCAGCCTCCCGGAACAACCCCGAGATATGTGTGTGGTCAGACCACAGCACCGGGAACTACGTTCCCTACTCTTTTCGATCTCTGTGAGTTTTTTTACGTCCCCTTCCATTTCGACGTGTGGAGGTGAATGGGACAAGGGAAACCTCTTAACATCACTGCCCAATGACGCGATCATCTGAGCTGAAGCAGGTGTTGAACACACAGCCAGTGTTATCTTACAAATTATTTTAAGACCTCGGTTTTGTGATCCGGTCCCACGAACTCTCTGCAAAACTGAGTCAAACGGGTTTTTCAAGGTAAAAGTTATAAGACAAGAAATTATTCTTTACATCCAAATTGTTCCTCTTTTTGAAACACCTGTCTGACTAGAAAATAACACTATTCATAGGAGATTTAGCTTCCTAAAGGTTGCGAAAATTTTCATCATGATCTGATTTTGAATAAAATGCCTAAGATAAACTCAATTATTTTTATGGTGTACACCAGTAGCGTGCGCGAGGCCAGAAGCTAGGCAATGCAATGTTTTGTACATGATTAACATGATTCCGTATCTCGTTATGCAACGTTTGTGTATTATAATTACAACCTTGTACGTGAATCAGTGAAACTGCACTTGTAGCAAATTGCAATGGGAAGGCCAATCCACACCAAATGACTACAGTTTTCTTCTAACGTTGAAATGGGTCATCACTATCTCGTCAACAACAGCGACATGATTCGTGAAAACACGGTCAAGCGGTGACGAAATTTAAATCTGAGCTTAAGTAGCTTTTTCATATGAAATAGAGGATATTACATGGCCGTTTAGGGATATGAATTTTATCTTCGAGTGCTGAAAGTATCTCTCACGAGTGAGCGAATTCGTATCCCAAAGCGGCCATGGAATGTTTTATTTATTTTATAGACACTGATGAAATTTCCACATAAAACACAACAAATTTTAAAAGAACCGGCAGCGTGCCTGAGCGGGGAGCTCTCTTGTAATTGGCTAATCATGTTAGTAACCATGGCGACACCAATATCCTTACACGTGAAAGATAAAAATAGTATCTCCACCTCGCGCGATGAAGATATGATTTTTTTTCCTAAAAGGAAAAATCCTGGTATTTCATCAGTATCTATAAAATAAATGTATTTTATACAGGTGCCGGAATTTCAAACTAAGTAATTTAATCTTAAGTGCTAGTGAAAACTTTCGCTTCGAAACTACTCGCATTTAAAGTGTATATGACACCAAATTTTTCATAACCTATTTCGAAAGAGCTTTCAAAATGATGAAGAACGGCGTTTATTTTATTGTGATAGCACTCTTGGTTGCCGAGTTATTCAAGATTTTGATTTATGCAAATTAGGCAACTTGTGACGTCATAAGGTTGACACAAAATGAAGTAAAATCATAAAATATGGAATATCTCTGCAAATACTAAGTCTACAGAGTTAAAATTTGCAGGGTTGATGTGCTGCCAGAACTGCACATTGTGATAGTGGTTATGAGGTCACCATGGCAACTTACTCGTTACCAGACCTCTACATTCCAAAAATGAAAAATGCCTTATTTGTTGCTCCAGAGTCTAACAGGCTTTCTTATACTTGTGCTGTATTAAGTCCATATTCGCTCACACCCACTGACTGAACATACAGAGCAAACAGCTCTTCTTGAGGAGAGAAACTCTGATTTTATCCTTTGGACGGAGAGGGCCTGGAGCCCATTGTGTTGCCATGGAAATGTCAAAGTGGAGCTTATCCTGGAACTTTGTGATGAGTATAACAACTGTGAAACGTTTCAGTTCTATACAGCAAAAGTCTTCAGAGATATTCCATTTTTTGTGATTTTACTTTATTTTGTGTCAACCTAATGACGCCACAAGTTGCCTAATTTGCATAAATCAAAATCTTGAATAACTCGGCAACCAAGAATGCTATTACAATAAAATAAACGTTGTTCTTCATCATTTTGAAAGCTCTTTCGATCAAGCTAATGAAAATTTTGGTGTCATATACACTTTAAGTCGCTCGAAACTGATGCATCTCTAGTGACAAAAAACTTTAACGCGCTTACATTAAAGATGTCAATCAGCAAATGCAGACTTTTGAAAAGAACACGCAGGTGATTTCCTTTTCTTTTCTTTTTTTTTTTTGTTCAGTTCCTGATAATGATAGACAATAGTTACTGGTGGGAAATTGGTCAAAATTTGTTTAGCTGACGGAGTTGGTGAATTGTTACATTATGTAAGACCTTTCTCCCCCTGTGACTCTAAAGAGGACTCGATCTCGTCAAGACCATGATACAACCAAGAACGTATTTCAAGACATTCAAGGCCTTAATTGCAAAACTGTAACCAGCTCCTGTACTTAAGAACTTAACTGACTTTTGAAATTCATTCTTCTTTTTTTGTCTGGTCACCGTTAATTTGTTTATCTCTTGTAGATTTGTTCCCCTCAGTTTGTTTTAATATTATTCATTTGAATTATAACACATAAAGCCGTACTAACCAGAGGAATCGTTTCGAAAAAAATTCGTAGCCACATGAGGGCTTTCATAATGAACTGAACAATGAACTCCTCAGCTGAACTGTTGCCATTCCTTGGGTGTAAATTGAAGTCCCAAAAAGTTATTTTACAATACAGATAATTACGTCCAGAACATCCAAAAGTCATTTTAGCTTTCCTAAAGTAATGATTTGCAATACTTCTTTCTTCGGTAACGGAATTTGCGCCCGTATGAATTAAAAAATTCGTTGTCAAGGATTGAGAAACTGCAGTAAAAATTCGGTTTTTCCTCACAATTTATCTTGATGTATGAGCATATAAGCGTTGATGAAAGAGAAACTAAGCTGCAGTAGCGAAAAAAAATCTAACAGTGTCCACTCATTTCGCTAATCGGATTAATAACTTATCTCAATTATAGTAGTTCAAATATTTTCATTTAGGGAAATTTCGACCAATTAGGCTCTTCTCGGCTTCAACAGACAAAGATTGACAACATCCTAAGCTAGCTTTTTAGCGGACCCATGATAGCCTAGTCATCACAGATGGAAACGTAAGGTAACCAGCCTCACTCATCGCTTATCCTGAACGGATTTTACGTGGTAGCAAATGAAGTAAACATAATAAATTGGCGCACGAGATTCTCCTATAGAGCCAGAGATCAAAAACGATTTTTTGCCGACGATTTTATCTTAGTGTTGAATATTTGACGTATTTGTAGTGTGGTCTCAAGAAAAATCAGTTGCTCAGATGGAAACAGTAAATTAATTATAACATTGTGGTTGTCGTTTCCATTGTTAAATGGTCTGGCATTAATTTATAAGAGCATTTGAACTGGATAATCACGGATGACGATCTATTCAAAGAGAATTTTGACCTACCTATATAGATATTGTCCTTCCCCTATGGCAAGTTGCCTAATGAAAGAAAGGTCTTTCAAAAGGGCATATATCATCTAAACTCACTGATTAAAAATTCTAACCTCAGATAGTTAAAAAGATGGGGGAGGAGCAGCTAGTTCATCACTGATGTCATTTTTGAATTAAGAGTTTTTAGGTCCATTATGGCCAATGCATTTTACTGGTAGAATATCTAAACAAACTGCGATCTTAAGTGGTGTAGTTTTTAGTGGGTTCTTGTTTCATCTAATGTGGTATTCTGCTGTTCACGTCTTTCGTCAGTGCAGTTTTTCCTCCATAGTGCCCTTTTTTTATTTTAAGATCCCCTGTTGTACAAGTGGCTGACGGGACATGAGCATTCTACATTTTATCGATGTCGCTTGGTTGATAAATATTTTGATGAATTTTTGCTCTGAAGTTCCTTTGAATGAATATAAATAGATGTTGTTTGGTTAATAAATATTTGGACGAAATGTTTCTCTGAAGTTCATTTTTGAATGAATATGAATATGCAGAAATATGTATTTGAACTGCGGAGGACCAATACAGCAGTTTGGCGAAAAGAGAAATTAACGTTAACTTTTCAGTAGACTCCCTGTCAAATGAACCAAGGAGTTCATTTTTAGTTTTAGTTTTTTTTTTTTTTAAAGGTGCCATCTTCAGGATCAGGGAGGATTGAATTGTTGAGCAGATAGAGCCGAACAAGAGGAGGGATTAGGAAATTTCAACATGGTATCGTACGAGTGAATTCTCCTGTAAAATTGCATTAGGAAAGCGTTTTTAGCCGTAGTCATTTTAGAAGTCGTCTTGGATGCTGAGCTGATGTTGTCGATGTGCAGCTAGTATCAATTCGTAAAAATACATTTGGTGCATTAAATGTCTTTTGATCGATGCACTTTACAAAGGTTTTATTCTTTTCAGACGGCTAAACTGAGAAGGGAGATGATTCAAGTTTTTTGTTGATATGCATTGTTGTAAGGGATTTCACTTTGTATTTGGTAGTTCTCTGTTACAAGAGCATGGACAGCTATCGAGTTTCCGCTACCTAAACTGTTATAACCATATAGATAAACTTGTAGATTTGTGCGTGTGTGTTTGACATTTTTTACGACATCATCCTCCATTAGCAAGTAATACGATCACGCCAGTTACCAGTGCATGTAACAGGTAAAAGAGCAAAGACTTTCAAGCTTCGCCTTAGGTTTTGGATTCGTTGCTTCCCTGGTGCTACAGTGATGGCCAAGTGTCACTTTTAATTCTCTTGCGTTTTCGAGTATAGCGTTGTTTTAGTCAGGAAATGAGAGGAATTGTACCGTGAGCGACAAATCAAAAGTAAGTTCGTTAATGGTACAGGAATTGGCTTGGTGTTCGAAGAGCGGACAGCCTTTTAAAGAATACTAGCCATCATATCTATTATCTGTTATTATTGAATTAACTGAAACAGAAAAAACCTAAAGAACTTTGTAAAAGCTGCTTTATTTTAGAAGAGTACGTCGGTGCTTTGACGTCCGCCGTGATCTTTTTCAAAAAAGATGTACTGACTCGTTTTTGACGCCAAATAATAGGGCACGTGTTGATGAAAAAGAAACTAAGCTGCAGTAGCAAACAAAAAAAAATCCAACAATATCAACTCATTTCGCTTGTCAGATTAATAACTTATTTTAGTTATAGTAGTTCAAATATTTTCATTTGGGGAAAATTCGGTTAAATAGGCTCTTCTCGGCTTCAACAGACAAAGATTGGCAACATGATCCTAGGACAATATCTTTGATTTCTGGCTTTTTAGCGGAACCATGCGAGTCTAGTCATAGCAGATCGAAAGGTAACCGGCTTAACTCATCGCTTTTCCTGAATGGATCAGTACATGCATCGTAGCAAATGAGGTAAACATAAACAAGTTGGTGCACGAGATTCTCTTATCGAGCCGGTGATCAAAGCCGCTTTTTTGACGACGATTTTATGTTAGCGTTGAATATCTGACGTACTATCATAATGGTCTCATGATCAATAGAAATCAGTTGCTCAGACTAAAAACACTAAATAAATTATTCAATTGTGGTTGCCGTTTCGATTGTTTAATCGGTCTGGCATTAACTTATAAGAGCATTTGAACCAGATAATCATGGATGAGGATCTTTTCATAGGGAATTTTGACCTACCTTAAAGATGTTGTTTGTCCTTTCCCTGTGGCAAGTTGCCTAATGAACGAAAAGTCTTTCAAAAGGGTATTTCATTTAAATCGCTGATTAAAAATTCTAACCTCAGACAGTTAAAAAGAAGGGGTGGAACAGCTAGTTCACAACTGATGTCATTTTTGAATTAAAAGCTTTTAGTTCCATTATGGCCAATGCATTTTACTGGTAGAAGAATATCTAAACAAACTGCGATCTTAAGTGGTGTAGTTTTTAGGTTCTTGTTTCATCTAATGTGGTACTCTGCTGTTCACGTCTTTCGACATTGCAATTTTTCCTCCATGGTGCTGTTTTAATTTTAAGATCCCCTGTTGTGTAAGTGGCTGACATGAGTAATCTATATTTTATCGATGTTGCTTGGTTAATAAATATTTGGACGAATTTTTTCTCTGAAGTTCGTTTTTGAATGAATATGAATAGATTATTGAATTAACTGAAACAGAAAAAAAAACTTAAAGGAATTTGCAAAAGCTGCTATATTTTTAGAAGAGTACGGTACTTTGACGTCCGTCATGTTCTTTTTCTAAAAAGCTGTACTGACCTGTTTACAAGAGGCCAGTTATTTTCGTATTGGTCTTTTCTAAGTGGTCTATGGTAGTTATTGTCAGTTTCATCACATTCTTTGAGGTGTTCCTTGTGGAACTATTAGCTGCTCTGTGAAGAGGTCCTTATCTGTGACTGTTAATGATAACCCTTACTGCACTTATGCAGGGGTTTACGACCTTGTTCCGTTGATATGTTGTACTTTTCTCAGTCCACTCACAATCCTTAGTTTTAGTCACTGACGATCCTTTTAGTACTGTAGGCGTCACCTCCCATTTCAGACAGGGGCGCCTGGAAAGGTAGTCTAACATAACTGTTCCATCTTGTAATCCATTGCACCATACACACTCTACCATCATGTCAAACCTCGTGGTTTATTTCTACCCATCGTGTCTTAGTGTACAACATTTCAGGATAGCATACATGACATCTCCTTTTTTTTTTAGCAAGCTTGACTATGTTGCAAGTTCTTAAGGCTTAGCAAATCATATTCAGTGAACGAACAACAACTTTAAAGAAAACTTAACAAGTCACTGTTCAGAGCTCCGAAATAAATCATTGTCCATAGTCTATGACACAAGTCACTGTTCATAGTCCTTGAGACAAATCATTGTCCGTAGTCTTTGAAACAAGTTACTGTTCATAGTCCTTGAGATAGGTGGGTTGTTTAACTAGTCGACCAGAGCGGGTATGTATCGCTGGATTTGGTGAACGTTCAGACTGTGTTTTGGCTTTACGGAACCTGTTATGGAGGTTGGTTAGGTTACATGTTGGAGAACTGGCGTGACTGTGTTGTGACGTTTTAACAGGCTCACTGTTTAGTGCTTGTGATTCACGGCTCTTGTTCAGGTGTCTACGATTCCTCCTATACTTTTGACCTTCAGGCGTCTGAACGATGTATGATCTAGGCGTGTGATGCTTTTCAATCACTGTAGCTTGGACCCACTTACTGTTAGAGGCACCTTATCACCACTGGCTAGACGAGGCAACTCTTTACTACAGTGATTGTCATAGTAAAACGTCTGTCTTTCCTTTATATTCTGACGGTACTGATTGATTTCTTGGTTTCCCCGTGGTTTGAGAAGCTCAGAACTGGTTGGAAGAGAGGTTTTAAGTCTGCGGCCCATTAACGTTTGAGCAGGTAACAGGCCAATTCCATCCAAGGGAGTGTTTCTGTAGTTCAGTAAAGCCTTGCAGAGATCTTGGCCATGCTTAAGGAGGTTCTCAATGGTCTGCACAGCTCTCTCAACTTCACCGTTGGATTGAGGGTAGAGAGGACTCGAAGTGATGTGTACGAATCCATACGTCCTGCTGAAATCTTTGAATACCGAACCTGCCTAATGGGACCCATTGTCACTAACAAGTTCATCAGGGATGCCATACCTTGCAAATTGACTTTTCATGTGACAGATAATGTTGCTATTGGTCAAGCGGCCTAGCTTGGATACGTCTATCCAGTTGGAGTAGTAATCTACACTCAGCAAGTAGTGAACACCATTGAACTCGAACAGGTCAGTTCCGATTTTGGACCAAGGTCTTTCTGGTGGCGCCTGAGTTATCATTGGCATCGTGGGTTGAGCTCTCTGAAACTGATTACAAATGGAACAATTGACCACTCTCTCTTCGATCTGTGAAGACATTTGCAAGCAGGTCAGACATGCAGTTCTGGAACACTACAGGGGCTGACTTAATGCCAAAGGCAACCATGTGAAGCGATATTTTCCAAATGGTGTATTAAAAGCGCATAACTTTGAGCTTTCTTCATCCAACTTCACTTGCCAGTATCCTGACGTGGCATCTAGAACTGAAAACACTTTAGCCCGAGGCATGCCAGCAACAACTTCTTCTATTGTCATCACTGAGAAGTGCTCTCTTCTAATGGCTTCATTCAAATCTGTGGGATCTATGCAAATACGGATCTTGTTCGGTTTCAAGACAGCCACCATACTGTTCACCTAGTCTGTAGGTTCTATCTGCCTGACAATTACGCCTGCTTTCTTCATACGGTCGAGTTTATCTTTGATCTTTTCTTTGAGGGACACTGGTGCTTTCCTTGGAGGAAAAACTACAGCAGGAACGCTTGGATCCAACTTGATCGTGTGTTCTCCGGGAAGACACGTAAGACCACGAAACAAATCTGGGTATTCGTCAAGTTAGGATGTTTTGATCCTGGCAAGTGGGTTGCTCTGGAATGTCGTGTCGTTGAAGTGAAAGTATTCTTGCAAGTAGAACCATTTCTTTGGAAGTTTGAGCACTGAGTACAGAAGGTGCTTCAATCTCAACCACATGGAATTTTACATGGACCACTTTACCTTTGTATTCACAAGGCAATGTCACTACTCCTTTAGTTGGAATCTGACGACCTGAATACCTGGGTTTTCTCAGGGTGGCACTCAGTGTCTAGATCTTGTACAGCTTTGGCAGAGATGACATTAACGTTTGCACCAGTAGTATCTTTTGCACCAGCATCACAGTTTTGCTTCCAATTCCTATGTCTTCGTACCGTTCACTCATATCTACTGCATTAACTGACGTGATACATCCGACAAATAGCTCTTCATTACTATCTTCATCTTCTTCTACATTTCGTATTCCTTTTCTACATGTACCTGTGGTCTTATATTGAGAAATACTGGCAAAATGGTTCAACTTGTGACACTTAACACACCGTTTTCCTTGTGCTGGGCATTTTCCTTTGTCATGTTGATAACCACATCTACTAAAATCTTTGCTTGTGAATTTTTCTTGGCCTGACTTTTCTGTGGGTGTTTTGTTTCTTCGAGCGTACACTGTTGATACTAGGATTCTCGGTTTTCATGGTTTCCAATTGTGCTTTAAACATCTCATCAGTTCTAGCAATGTCAATTGCTTTTTCTAGGGTAAGATCTGAACCTTCTTGAATATTAAGCTTTTCTCTTAGATACTGATAGATAGATAGATAGATAGATACTTTATTAGCATGTACATGGTAGCCATTGGCTAAATTGCGCACAATAACTGTATATACTAAAACGAATAAAAGCTTTGAAAAATGCTATGAGATACTACAAATATCCTGTAAGATATACAACCTAATATACATTATTGTTAATTAAGTTACACTGAAAGTTAATAAAACCGGTTCTTTGTGCGATTAGTTTTATAACTAAGATCAAACACTCGGCTTTGCCTAAAGTTGTACTTAGGGGTATGTCTTGGGGGAAGCAAGTGGTGTAGTTTATGCTCTTTGTCGTCTAAGATATTGCTAAAGAGTGAACTGCATAAAAAACTATGATGATCGAAAAGTGAATCCATGCTCTTTTCTGCACTCGTTCGAAGTCATTAATTAGACAATTAGGCAGAGATGAAGGAGAAACTGGTACAGCGTAGTCACAGACGGATCTAATACAACATGTGTAGAATCTTATCTAAGTCTGATCAGTAGGGACTCTAGCACGTTTAAGCTGTCTAAGAAAAGGGAGCTTAAGCACGCACGTTTTTGAGACGCGAACGGCAACCGGAAGTGAATACTTCGCACCCCAGGATAGCGGTCTCAACCAGACTTTTTAACTTAGGGTCTCTAATAGTGAAAAGATACTTAGCGATATAAATATAGTTGTGTGAAGACAAGTTAAAAGGGAAAACATCTCACTTCCGGTTGCCGTTCGCGTCTCAAAATCGCGCGTGCTTAAGCTCGCTAATGTAAAGTCGTTTAATTTAGACGCTTTCTTGATAGTTTCGTTAATGTGTAAGTTCCAAGAAAGATTGCTTGTAATAGTCACTCCAAGCAGTTTGGTATTCTGAACTACTTCAAGTTCTTAGTCGTTAATGAATAAAGGTGGTAGATCAGCATTGTTCTTAGAGAATGATATACGAATTTCCTTACACTTGTCGATGTTCAATTGAAACCTGCTATCTACGGACCAGTCCACCACAGAATCGACATATTCTTGAGCACTACTTGACTGACCTTTGGGAATGATCTCGCAAACTGCTGTGTCTTCTACGTACTTCCATACTAATGCGTCGAGAATGGACAAGTCATTGATGATGATGACGAAGAGCCATGGGCCCAGTTTGGTACCCTGAGGAACACCAGAGGGCACCAAACCCTATTCAGAGACACATCCTTCTGGTAAGGAAATCGATAATCCAATTAATGATGAAGTGCGGCAAGTTCAAAGTACTTAGCTTAGTGATAAGAATCTTGTGATCAATCAGGTCAAAGGCTTTCCTGTAATCATATAAGATAGTTCTAACAGAAGAGCCGTTGCCATCTGTAGCGTTCGTCCAGCAATGAATCATTTCAAGCAAAGCTAGGGTCGTAGAGGATTTCGGTACAGCGCCGAATTGATGATCGTCTAAAACTCGAGAAGCGGCGGTCTTGACATAGTTAGTTTAATGGCTAAATCCTCAGCCAGTTTAGAAAGACATGGTGTGGGAAATAGGTCTTAAATCCTCTTTTACGTCTTTACCTTTTAGGAATTGGTAAGAAGTCAGCGAGTTTCCACCTTTCATAGTTCATTTATTTCACACTATTTACATAATGCTCGGGTAGGCGTTGTCCCTTAAAGGAGGCATTTAGGACTTTAGTGGTAGGCTACGCAAGAAACACTGCGTTTTCCTTCAAAAGCCAGTTAGGGATTCCATCAGGGCCACAGGCTTTGTTTGAATCCAGCTTGCACAACAATCGGTAAACCTGATGTTCGGGTATAGTGGCACAAGGGGATCGCCTAACCGGTATTCTTTTAAGGGTTCTAGGAGTGCACTGCCAGTTAATTTGCAAGGTCTTCCGGCGGTAGATCGTCAAGTTCAGGTACATTAATACAGTTACGTAGACCGCCTGAGCGTAAGAGTGAGCCACTCGACCGCTTAATTTCGTTCCACCACCTTTTAGGATCTTTATCTTTGAGGTGTTGGATCTTGGATTCGTAGAACTTTGATTTGCAGAGTTTACGTTTGCGATTGACAGTATTTCTATAACATTTGTACTGGATGGAGTTGGTGCCCAGGTCATGGAAGGCTCTTTGTCTCTTGATGATCGTTTACTTGAGCTCTGGAGTCATCCAGGGGGCGTCTTTGGTGTTCAGGCGCACTCTTTTAAGGGGCATAATGATGTCCAGACCAGTTAGTATAGCCTCCCCGAGAGCCCGTTCGAGATCATCACAGGTCTTAAGGGATGTAAACAAAAGTGACCAGTGAAGGGAACTCGGGTAACGACCGAGTTCAGTTTTACGGCTAGGACGTAGGTCTCTCTTTAATATATACTGAGTTAAGGTGTTCTTAAGTTACATGGTACACACACGATGTCACACCAACCAACTGCTGGTAAATTTAGCTTTGCACTAAAAAGAATTGAACATACTTATTCTTAAGGTGTTGTTAAGTTACAACTATCTTAGTGTGTTACTTTTTTTTTCGTTTTTTTTTTTAACATTTAGGTCCTTTTGGATGAATTAACGGAGGCTCCTTGTCCAGCCCTCCCGAAACCGGAGTACATAGCCAGGACCGCTAACCGATTGCGCCAAAGTTTGCGACCCGAGAACCCGTGCGCAATGAACTTTGCAACGTAATTTAGAATTATAGTAGGTTAAGTTAGTTGTAATATTTTAAGATTGTATCATTAAGTTAGTTGGAATCGCCGAATCAATAGTCTATATAAGAAAAACGATCTCAAATTAAGTTTACATGTAGTTAAGCTCTAGTTGTAGTATTTAGATATTTAGTAATTTAGTATTTAAGTTTACATGTAATTTAGTACTATGAATAAATGATTAAATTCCTTCTTCGAATGGCGCCACGGAGTCTGGCTGCTTACCGTGGCACTTGAAATTCGCTTTTAAAAAGAATACACACTCTCTGTATCATTAAGTTACCGTTGGAGGGGATTAGCAAACTTAAGTTACACCGGTTTGCGAACCGACTATTAGGCGTTTGCGAACCGACTATCGGACGTTTGCGAATTGACCCAAGACGTTTGCGAACTGACCGTTTGCGAAACGACCGGTTACCCTCTGGTTTACAAGTACTGTTGTATGGTCGGACAAGCCAAATGTGGGAAAAGTGGCTGAATCGTTGTAGAATGCCTGGAGTTTTGTAATGATCAAGTCAAGGGTAGCGTCGTTTCTTGTAGGTGCCTTAACAATTTGTTTCAACTGGAAATAGTTTGTCAAGCTTTTAGTATTGAAGCGATTAAAATCGCTACAAATAATAAGTTATGTGAAGTATATATATGAAATAATTCATATTTGTACTGCGGTTGTAGATAGAAGTGAAGAGTGATCATCGCAGTAAATTTTCCAATTTAAGCAACTGGAAAGAAGAAGCCTGAAAAAATCAGGGCTTCAACGGGATTCGAACCCGTGACCTCCGCGATACCGGTGCGATGCTCTACTGAGCTATGAAGCCACACATTGGGAGCGAGGTCAACCTCGCTCCCAATGTGTGGCTTCATAGCTCAGTTGGTAGAGCATCGCACCGGTATCGCGGAGGTCACGGGTTCGAATCCCGTTGAAGCCCTGATTTTTTCAGGCTTCTTCTTTCCAGTTGCTTAAATTGGAAAATTTACTGCGATGATCACTCTTCACTTCCAATAATAAGTTAGAGCGCAACTGGGAAATCGGGCCTCCACTGTGGTTAAGGAGTCAAACAGACATTCTCGTAAACTGTTGTCATTCACAGTAGATTGCCTCGGGTGGTAAACCACCGCCAGAACAATACAGGTGATTCTAAAAGCGTTGATTTCTTTTAGTGACCATTGGGATCAATTTTCAGCATCAATTTCCAAGTTTAAAACGTGTGCTCTTGCTTGGGAGCGCATGACTGGGTTTAGCTTCCCCGGCTTAGATAAAAAAAAAAAAGAGACCGCTCTTCTTTCCTCGGGTCTTGATCCTGGGTGTTGCTGTAAGCTCTCAGTTAGACTATAACTCAGATTTGAAGTGCATGAAAATGTGCGCACTGTGCGGGGCTGCATTTCCTTAATGTCTTGTGTTTTGTGCTTGACGGATAGATATTCATCATGCCTTTGCTTGCTCCTCCGTCGGCTGGGCTCTGCATGTGCATCCATGCCTCCAAAACGAGAGAAAATTAATGCGTGTAAGCAAGTCGCGATTGGTTTTGGTCAGAGAGTCAGAGAGCGAAGTAAACGCCAGTTGCTTTCAATTAGAAACCACTCTAATTCGGAAAGTATTTAAGTCGTTGATCACATGTTACAGGCTGAATTGCGTTCTGCATTTCATATAATTATGCTTGGTGGCACCAACATGTAGAGACCAGCACAGTATACAACTATTTTCGTATGCCACCTTAGCCGGTCAAGAGCAAAATGTTACTTCAGCCAACTTATTTAGCTGTTCAATAATGCCACCTGTGTGGTGGCTCGTTACAGTTTCTTCGTCCTCAGAAAATGAGGCCGTTTTGTCGCTGAATGTTTCAAACGCTGGAACGGTGGGCAAGATAACTGTATGTGTACACTATACTTAAGAATAAAAACCACGTTACTGGACTAATAAGTGGATTAAATTGAGTGATATTTTTATGTCCAGAAATTGGGGTAAGCTTATAATTACCTCATGTGGCAATTATTATAAGTAGTTCTGGTCATGTTTCTTCATTCACCTTGACGACCTAAGCAGTTTACATGAAGCTTTTGGTTGACAAGTTGATGAAACTTTGATAAATAGTTCCTGATAATGACATTCAATATTTCTGAATAAAATATTAGGCAAAACAATGAATAAAATTCAAACTAAAGGATACCTTTTGCTTTAACAAGATTGCATAATATAAAGATGCAATAAATGTGGCCTAACACACAAGCTCGCCATTCTCATTCACTTTAAGGCCCATATTCAAGAAAACCACTTCAGTAGTCTGGGGCATGTAACTCCTCACATGAATAAGGAGAAAAATATTCTATCAAGCCTGAAGGCATGGAAAATCACAATATCATTGTTGGGATATTGCTTGCGGCGGTAGACTGTCCAATAGCTGTAACTAAGTGATTTACAGATGCTCTGTAAAGCAATCTGCTTGATGCACAATGCAATTGGGTGCATATCGGCAATATACCTACATGTAGAGACCAGTGCTCAGTGGCTCAGTGCACTACTGTAATTTTTTCTGCCACCTAAGCCAGTCAGAGCAAGTGCTGTTTAATGATGCCAATAATTAATACCTTCACTTTAGGTCATTTATCAGTCATAAATAGTTTGCTAACAGCACCACATTGTCTTAGATACTTGTACCCCAGAGGTATTGCTGGAATTTAATCAAATTAGGTTTGTATTGTGTAATGTTGACCTTGAACATAAAAAACATGTGATCGCCATAGTTGAAAAGTCAAGGGGGTGTTAATTATTTATTCCTGAAGTGTAGGGGGGGGTGGGGAGAGGAGGGTCAAAACATTTTTGGCTGTTTTAAGCAACCCTCCCTGCCACCCCTTCCCCCCACCCCCGGCATAAATAATGAATTTCCCAAATATACATTGTGATGCACTCAAGTAGGAAGACAACTTTTCAGTGAAAAATATACATGTATAGAGAGCGGGGAAGCTAGAAAATTGAACTAATGCCCCATTCACATCAAAGCTTAAACATCTTTAAAAGCTGTTTTGTTAAACACGGTTTAAAATTATTTTCTTTATAAAAGCTGCTTACTGATGTTTTTTGACTACAAATTCAGTGCAAATTAAAGAACATGTTTAAGTTCATCTAAATCCTGCATGAAAGCCTGAGTTCCAGTTTTTCTTTAACAGTTTTCATTTTTCTAAACCTGGTTTAATAACACATGTTCAGTTAGTGTGAATGGGGTATAAGTATGTTTGCTAACCAGGGTTCAGGAAAGATTCAAGACTTCCCTCCTAATCCTCAGTGGCGTCTTGTTTTTTTTGCTCAAACTTGTGTTGAATTCTTTGCTTACACTCTAGACTCTACCCTGTTGCTGGACTCACTGCCTTTGTTAATAAAGTATTTATGATGGTGCTTCTATCTTTAGGACAAACAACTGCTTGAATGTATAGACAATAAAACAGACCCTCTCCAAATTTGTACCCCATTGCTTTTAGCATAATTAATCAATGTGAACAATAATCAACAAAGACCTATATTTTAATATAGATCTTTGATCTTTATAGATCAATATTAACTGATCCTTAGACAAAGTACAACTTCAGAGCTGAACGAAGAATTCCCAGCTATCTGATTGGTTGAACTATTTCTTGTATAACATTTTAGTATATACAGCCTGTACCACACAAGTGAATACAGAGTCCATGCTAGTTTGTGGATACAAAATTCAAGGAGTATTCAAGGAGTATTCAAGCACCAAAAACGGAATTTTTAAGGAGCATTCATAGCAAGTTTACTCCATCCTACACTACGTGTATGTTTTAAAATGTTTTCATTGGTCAGTCACAACTTTAAAAAAGCTTCCCCAAATATCATGCTGTATTATTTACCATCCGAGCTAAATTTAAGGATTTTTCAAGCACTTTCAGCAGAAATTCTTCTTTTCAAGAGCTTTTCAAGTACTCTTGAAATCTAAAATCAAATTCCAGGACTTTTCAGGGACTTCAAGGAGTAGCACAAACCCTGTGAATAGTGCTTTTATCATTAATAGTGACTGACTAACTTTCCAATAACTGACCTTCATTGATTAACATGCTCTTTCACTCTTCCATAAAAGAGGCTCCTCAACATTAAAGCTTAAAGGAGCTCTGTCATGCCATTTTGGGCTGCCATAAAATGCTAAAAGATGTTTTAAATGAGGGAAACCCAAAAATAATGAAGCAGTTTATTTACTACAGACTGCTTTACTGCACTGAGACTAAATACTGTCTTCTTCTGTTATGGATGGCAAGGATGGTAATGAATTGCACTTTCAATCTCACACATCATCTTGAAGCCATGGCCAAAAATGTACATGTAATAAGGATGACTTTTCCTGCAAAAAAAGTGATTGATATCTTTCTCCTACATTTCATGGAACATTTTGGCATGAATAAAGGTCATTAAGTAGCATTTCTGTGTAGATTTCGCCAGAAGACACCAAAATCCTCATGACAGAGCTCCTCTAAAGATAGTACATGTACATTTTTAGTCTTTAATTTTTTTGCCTGTAACCTCCATGTACATGACATTGACTTCTTTTGACAAGAGTAACAAGCTTGTGGAAGGAATAGTGCTTTTGCTGTTTTCACAGCTCAATTATTAAAGTTAGAAATCTTCTACTTCTCTTTTATTGCCATGATAGCCTAATTCTGTGCATATTTCCTCTTGCTGAGAAAATGCTCATAGCTCAACATTTTCTTCAGAACTTCATACGTACAATTGATTATACCCCAAGAAACCAAAGCTCTCGTGTAGTTCAGTGACACTCCATAAAACAGCCGTCGTATTCTATTTCCACGCTCTCGGAAGACCCTAAGGAAGACCTTAGAACAACTGGTGAACTCTCCTCCAAGTTGCTTCTGCATGTAGCTTTTAACAACATTAACTGGGAAGAAAAATGTACTTAGGCAGGCACCTAGAAAAGCACCGCTAACAAAGTCATTGGCTGCATTCCCAAGGTTAGTCCTTGCTTCTGGAAGTATGGATTTTATAGGCCCCCTCAGACCGAAAAAGAGCACATTGGAAGGTCCATTTCTCATGAGTATAGGAGTTAGACCCCTGTAATATTCTCGAAATCCGTACTGCTTTCCTAGCACTTTAAATGCATGAAACGCATTCGTGAATCTATCATTGTGGCTACGATGAGATAAAAGAGTTTGTACACGTTCAAATGGGGTTAAAGTCGCTTCCATGCACCCAGCCAGCATGGCGGCAGATGCACTGATCACCGCAGAAGATGTGTCTGTAAAATTCCTGGAGAGCACTTTTTTTAATTTGTGGTAAGAACCAAACATGATCGCCAGGGAAGTGCCCTTTTGCATCAACGGGGGGCCAACACCTCGGTAAAGAATTGGCACTCCTTCTTTTAAGACCTGCTTCAGTGCCTTGCGAAATCGTAACCCTTCCACTTGCTGGCGAAACATCACCTTGTAGGCGGGGAACGTTACAAGAATATTAACAGCTGCTGCTCCTGCACCGCATGCAAAATCAGGCCAGTCCCTCTCATCGCTTTTTTCAGTATCTGAGGAAGACTTTTCTTTGGGCTTTAACGAATTTGAAGCCATACTTAAGACGATTTTGTTTGCAAGAATGTCTGCCACTTTCCCGGCCACTTAGGCCGCCATATTGGTTTCTCTGTTTTCCACTAATCCCACAAGGCATTGCTGCGCTACTTTGACGTCATGACAACAGTTTCATCGTAAAACAACATGGCGGCCTGACAAAGTGGATATGTGATAGTTTTTTGAGATTTTATAGAGCATTTGTCGTGATGTGACAACTAAAACCATTTATAAAAGGTCAAGCTGAGGTTCTAAGTGATTTAGATGCAATGTCTGGTGTATTGGGCTCTCCAAATCAGCAGGTAACCAGCTTGGATGAAGATGGTCTTCAAGAACTGTACACTTGGATCGATGAAATTAATTTATCAAGACCCAAGCGTAACATTTGGAGAGATTTCAGCGATGGAGGTAAGCTTGCATCATTATTGTTTATGGAGATTTATGGAATTTTGAATTAGCTATAAAAATTATTCGCAGTAAAATTTAATTTGAGCCAATACTATCATGAGTTAATGATCGACAAATTGTCAGTAGATAGTAATTTCAGGAGAGGTTAGTAAAGTGACCTTAGTAATATCCTTATTCAAACTTCTGTAAGACGTCTTAAAGCGTACTGCTTACATACAAATATGTCGGATATTATTATTCATTTTCATATCTTTTATGTCAATTACGTTTCTGTACCTTCAGCTTTCTGGTCACGAAATTAAATCGCAAAACACTTCTAACAACATTTCTTGGCATTGTCGTTACGGTAATAACCGTATTTCACTTGACGTATTATTATTATTTATGTCATGATTATCATACTTAGACAACTTGCTGTTGCTAGGTACAGTCATGTATTTTGGCTACCTGTCATCCAATTATTCACAGCAAACTTGTAAAATAATATTATTGTTAAGTTGTCACATAAACAGTGTTGATTTATTCTTCATAGTCTTTTTTTTAATATGTTGATGAAAAATCATCCAACATTGTTGAATTCAGGTCTTGTGCTCGTTTGGCTACTACGTGTATGTCACATGGTGTTGGATGATGTTGAACAAAGTTTGATTTCCATCAAACATTGTCTTCAACATCATCCAACATTTCCTTTTTTCTCAGCTATGAACAACAATGTTGCATTCGTTTCATCACCTTGACTTTAACATTGTTGAAAGCGTGTATGCCGTGACTATTACACATGTAGCTGACTTTGCGGATATCTGTATTTTATTGTTTGCATTTGCTTCGTGCATTGCTGCATGAGTGTTCAAGGTACAGTGTCAACAAAAGAACAAAGTTTTTAATTTCCCAATGAGGAAAGCTTCAAGTGTCATCTCTTTTCAAATAGAAAGAGAAAGGGCAAAGCAGTAACTGAAACTGTAAGACAAGGGCATTAGCAAGAAGATGGTCTGATGTGGAGGTCAAAAGAGTTATTACTGTTGCACCATTATGTGGGCAAACCAAACAGGTGCTGGTTTGTTTTCTAAGGATTCTATGTGGATTTTGGTCCGAAATCCTGAGTCCAAGAATTGCATCCAAAATGTCTAGATTCAACACTGTGCAACAATGTTCAACAATGTTGGATTCAGCTTTGTTGGATGATGTTACAGTCATTTGACAAGACTTTAAAGATCCAAGACACTTGATCTGAGACCAGTACAAAACGGACAAAACTTTCCCAAGGGAAAGCATTTTTGCACATGTACCAAAACTGATGTTGTTTATTATTTTATTCTTTTACAGTTCTTGTAGCAGAAATTGTGGCACACTTTCTTCCTAAAATGGTGGAACTTCACAACTATTCCTCTGCAAGCTCACAGGTCCAGAAGTTAACAAACTGGGATACGCTAAATAGTAGGTTTTGACACATGTATGACATCAGCCCACTTTGGAAAAGAGTAAGGTCCTGTGGATGAAACTCAATTCAAACTCAATTCAAATTCATTTAGTTTAATTAAAAGTGAACTAAATGGTTTACCACATGATAGGGTATCTCAACATATTAGCAGTATTGGTAAGTTTGAGCATGTTTGGTTGAAAAGTGGCCAGATAGCATGCATGAAAGAGCCTCCCCCACACCATACAATTTCCACAAGCCTTGTTCAGCTCCTTAATCCAATGTAACAAGCTCAAAGTTAGGGGTTAGCATTAAATGTTTTGAGATGCTCTTTCATGTGAAAGAAACAATTTTTCCAATAAATCAAACTCATGAACAGCCCCCTGCTCTTTTTCAAAGTGGGTAATTTTAGATTGTACAGCTTAATTTGCTATTAATTTTTTACAACAAGCTATTAAATAACACAACAAATACAAGCAACAAATATTGTAGTCTGGGAAAATTACATGACTTAAAGCCCAATTAAGGTGGCTCACTAACTCAAAAAAACGCTAATTCCGCACTGTTAGAATACACACTTTACATACCAAAGAACAAAGCAATTTATTACCTTTAAAACCCTTAATCCTTAATTGACATTTCCCTAAAAGCTGAATATCTTCTCTCAAATACCTAACCAGTCATGGCCTTGAGGCTGACCACACCCCATTTCAGCACTCAAAGACTATACAATCCACCAACAAGAATTTCTCCAATTTGATTTGTGCCACCCACCTAATTTTTTGCATTCTGCAAGGTTAATGCTATGGCTGTGTTATGACCTACTCTGATACACATCAAGGCAAGTGGTCACATAATACCACTTCATAAAAAGTTGTGAAAATACAACCTTGAGTGCCTTAGACAGAAACCCTCACAACAGACCCTCTGCAAGTCAAAACTTTACCAAAGTAGGTCATAACACAGCTCTAATACAGCATACTGGTTACCCTGAAAATTTCAGGTCAACATCGTAAATACTTTATTAAGTATGATTGTTTATAGCGTGTCTGAAAACTGTTAAATTGTGGAATTTGAGAAATTTAGTTGTAAACATAAAATATTGAGTTTTTGTCAATGTTTGGTCACAGTTAGAACTTTAGTAGGCACCAGCCTCATAAGATGGTCCCTATCTAATGCTTCAAGAGTTTCAGAATACCCTTTCTTCCAGTTTCTAAGGTGTTCTCCTTTTTTTGGCCTGTTCTGAGCTTTTGTGGATGGAATGGCGAACTCGATTGTAGTCAAGCTTTAGACATGCTGCAATACAGTGACATCCAGGGTCAATGTCAAGTTCCTCTAAAATGAATATCAATGCTTTTGCTCCATCGTTGAAATGACCTTGTTATGCATGACACAGAATGTTGTAGTATTTTGAAACATGTTTTAGAACTATGCAGCAGATCTTGGGTGAAGGCAACATAGAATGGGAAAAGACAGTCATATATATACATTTTCGCATGGCATGAGCAGGGTATGCGAAAATCTTGCCACAGCTATAGCAAAAGTCATAGCATCTAAATTAGCATAAGTTAGTTGGTGATAAGTTGATGCACACACGCATAAATTATGTGAAGATTTCCTTTCATTGGACTGTGAGCCTTTATCTTAGCAGGGTCTTTTCAAAATTTGGTTTCTTTTTGGCTGTCTTCTCTAAATGTCTGGTATTTTATAAAAGTACTAAATGTAATGATTAATATTTTCTTCCAGGAAAGGTCTTTTCGAAGCTGAGCTATACTGTTCCCAAATCAACAGTAAAGGACATTGTTGACTGTAAGGCTGGAGTGATAGAGCTTGTGTTAGCAAATCTCAGAGTGAAAGTGAGTACTCTTATGCTAGTGACAAATGCTTCAGCTTTGTGCAACATTAATTTGTCACTCAACAAAATGTCAAATGCTGTTGCAGCCACTTGTTGAACAGAATAGAGCTTGTCTCTATTTCCATTCAGCTTCATTCAACAACCACTTCTACACATTGAGTGGCCTTACTTCAACATTCAACATGACATGATACACTGTTCAACATCTGTTGAACAAGAGTTGCAACATTTGTTGATCAACAAATTCATCGTGTTGAATAGTGTATCACCAGCTTTATGTCACACGCTTTAAGTCGCAGTGGTGGCACTGTAGTCAGCTGGTGACAGTCTGATTATTATGCACCTGTCAATGTTAAGCTGCAGGGAGGTGGGGGGCGCTCGAGCCTAGGCGGGGTATTTGATGTAAGAAGTCTGCCCAAGGCAGGGGCTGTTGATCATTGTGGCCTGAATTTGTACTCTTTTGAACATTGATAACATCCCTGGGGTTGGGCATTTGAACAGAAAAAATGAAGCTAGGTCAAATCCCCTGTCCATGCCTGGCCTCCTCCCCCCCCCCCCCCCCCCACCACCCCCTTGCAGCTAAACATTGATAGGTGCATTACTTAGAGACAACCAGGATGGTGGATGTTTTTTTGTTGAAATTCAACAAAAAAGCATTACAGTGTAGTATATGATCTGCCCTCCTCAGGGCAGCCATAGATCGTCCTCCTGAGAGTTTATGCATCGATGTCAGTTTCTGGGCAACTATGCACCTTTTTCTACCTCTCCCCTAACCCAACATTGAGACTAGCTTATGGACGTATTATTAAAATAACTTGTTGGGTTTGGGGAGGGATAGGTGCATAATAATTATTTACCCTGAGATACTCTCATCAATCCAAGTTTTTCATGATGATTAACAGAAGCTCTGAGAACAGATGGTCAGCCCAATTCAGCCAGCCTCCACCCAACCCTGAGATGTATAATTGACAGCACTGGGATCCCCTACCCTTGCTGATAAGGGACTGTGCTAGGTTTTTTGTATCCCTACATTGTGAAGGTAATAGGCCTATGCCATTGCATCTTAACCCCACTGCCCAATGATGTGGTCATCTGAACTGAGGCAGATGTTATGGGGGTGTTACACCTGAACGCCATTTTTCTGCCACTTGACATGGCTTTAATGGAAATATCTCGTTCACGTTCTAAGTATTAAATCCCTCTCATCATATCGTGAATGTGTCTTGTGGGGTATTTTGTGAATTTTTGGGTATATTTGGGAGGACTAGTTATTTCTAGAAAGATTGGTAAAATTAAGAGAAATAAGAAATATTGAAGATTTAGTGAAGTTTTAAAATTAGAATTTGTAGTTAATAATTAATAGATGGACACCAAGTTAGTCCACTAGCAACCTGGGGTGCTCTGGCATGGGTGTCCAAAAATCATTATTTTTCTTTCTTCTATCCGTTCTTAAAACCTCTTCAAATTTCATTCAAATTCAGGTATATCGCCCCCTTAAGCACTCAGCCTGAGCATGATCTTACCAGTGTTTATTTATACGCTTATCTTAGATTGAGAAGTATATTGCAAAGAAAAAAGCCGACAGTTTACGGAAACAGCAGCAGGTTTATGATGAGTTCTCTCCAAATGGACCAGTTTCTGACCATGAGCCATATTTGTACGATGATGGTCAGGCTTATCTTGGTAAGGTCAAGATTGCTTTAAATGTTTTGTTTACACTTAAACACAGCCAAGTACCAGGTTGTGGTAGTTTAATTTGAACTAAATGGTGAAATGAAGAAGCATATACATGTATGAAAATGCTAGTCACTGATTTCATTTTACATCAAGTTTAACTTTCAACCAAACTAAAAAAAAAGTAAAGTTGCACTTGCACACACGGGAAAATTTGTTTTTGTTCTCTCTCATATTGTTTAGGTTTGAGAAATTGATCATTTCTTGGAAATCAAGATCCTTGAAAAATTATCTGAGTGTCTCAAAACTCGATACATGTACTTGAAACTCAAGCCTTCAACTTCGATACTTGATTCTAAACGTTGGAGGATTTGGGATCAAGTTTCAAGTCGAGACTGTCAACTTACTTTTGAGCAGTTCTGTTTGTTAGTTATTCACCCAGATTCCCCAGGAGTCTTCCAGATGTACAGTAGAATGAATCTTGCGGTTGGGACTAGTAAGATCCACCAAATCTCCCTGATGATTAAATGACCAATATCTGAACATTTCAAATGTCCACTTGGATTATGCAAAATTGCTTAGAAATCAGGAGCATGTTGGACTTCTCTCTACTTCCAGTCATTTGTATTGTTTGAAAAAAGTTAGTTATAATTACTATTCCTATTACCTAAGTGGTAACAGATCTTCCAAGACTCTACCGGTAATTTCTGCAAGGTAATTGTGCTTTAATGAGCAACTTGAGGTATAAGACTGATGTATTGGTCCCAATATCTTTTGAAGGACTGATCACTAGCCTGTCAAAGTTTGCAACACGTGCTAAATCAAGGGAAAATTGATTAATTCTGGATACAAAAAGTCCTGTTAACCAATGCTATTTTTCTTATCACTCAGGTCCAGAGAATAACTATGGATATGCATTTAATGCTGGTTATGGACAACAGCCCAATCAGTTGAACGATGTGAGTGTGTCAAAATTCAACCATTATATAATAGTTACTATGAGTCAATTAAACCTGGTAACCATGTTGGCATTTGGAGATTGACTGGTTGGGGATCCCACCCACCAGCGTGTCCCAGGTTTTATTCTAGGCTGCGGCTTTATGAGTGGTTTAAGTTGGTCGTTGGTTCTCATCCTTGCTCGAACAAGGTTTTGTCTGGGCACTCCAGGTGGTATTCCCCTCTCCTTAATGGACTGCCATCAACTGAGTTTGTCTGAACATGGTCTGAGTTAAGAAATCAGTTCAATGTGTCATTACGGGAACAAGGAAACAGAAACAGGTTGTACACTGATGAGCTTAAGAATGTTTGCGCTAATTGTTCACGCGCATCCTTACTGCGCACGAAATCCATGTGGCAAGGTCATGCCACGTCAGCCATTGAGCGCGTGCGCTGAGAAAGAAAGCTAAACAAGTAAAAGGATCAGGTAGCTGTTACGTTCCCTTCGCCTTCAGTTTACTCTGTTAAATGGTCAGTGACCCCTACTTTTCTTTCCAGAAACCGATGTTATTTACAATTATCTCCACATTGTCCAAAAATGAACAAAAAATCGATGTGGGAAGTTTAAAAAAATTCAATATTTCTGTCCACAGGACATCGAATCCTGCCATGCAAGGTCACTAAATGCGAACTTGTTTTTTAAGGAACCTCACCAGTTGACTAAATTCACTTAATAGGTCCACTTAAACAATATTTGGCAGAGAACATTTAACTTCAAAGACTTAATTGCAATATTTTTGGGCTTACAGACACTAACCTTGTTCGCTAACACAGCCCGTTTTTTTCATATTTATGGTGTTCTTCCGGGCATGTTCTCTCCAAAACGAAGTCAGTGACCCCCCATCTTTTTTTACATTTCTGACGTAACTAACTTAATATCATCTTACAGTGGTAAAAGTCTCGGAAAATATCAATGTTGGAAAATTTTCAAGCGAACGTCCTTAAGTGACGTATGTTATATTAATTAATTCTCATTTCAATTTATCATTTGGCCCCTATGGCCCCGCTGACACAATCCTATAGGAAACCATAACGGAAACTGACGCATCTAGGGCTGGATGGGTTGATGTGAGCCGGTCTGGTTAAAGCCGTCTGGCCCAGCACTCGTGCATGCTGTCTGATGTATGTAATCGTATCCTATATAGGTCCACCATTTTCAACACTTCGTGGTCATAATTATGATAAAATGCTGATTGACAGAGTTTTTTAGGTCGGGCCGGATGGGAAAATACTTAGCTCTCAAGCTAGATATTAGGGACGTTTAGATTTGAGTACGAGTACGAGATCGAGTACGAGTACGAATTTCTAATTTCAAACCAGTCACCTCCCCTGAACCCTCACTCTTCCTTGTTGCTCACCAGTAGATCCTGAGATTGTAGAAACAAGATTGGTGTCACTAGTGATCATCTAAAGCACCTGAACAGGATCTGAAAAGTGGTACTCGTACTCAATCTCGCACTCATACTCAAATATAAAGGTCCCTATTAATGTTTACCTTCCGGCCATCCCATTCAGTCAATAGGTACATATAATTTCATGGGTAAAGAGTGAGCTATGTGCCATTTCCATAATATTATTAATATTATTTGTCATTTTAAGTCTTTTTCTGCCTTTCACTAGCAGGTAGGGGGTTCTCAGGGGTCAGTCCTTTATCAGTCTCGCCCCATGGACAAGCAGGGTGGTGACAGCCCGAGAGGGGTCAACTCTCGGCACAAGGGCAAAGAGGGGAGAGGTGGAGTCTACGCTGGTCCACTGGGAGAGAAGTCAAAACTTGCTCTTGGTCATCAAGGAAAAGGGTGAGTATCAACGGGTATTGTGCACAGTCTCACAACTCTTCATAATTGTTCTGTGGGACGCTGGTGTTGCTCTTGGGTTGGTGCTTCACATAGGGATAACCTCATTGTGCCTTTCTCCCTTGGACAGAATTGTTCAAGAAAAATTGGTATGACTATGAGTATTGCTGTGTTTAATTTCTATCCTTGGTTTAGATTTTATTTTCCTTTATCAGACATTACTATACCCTAAAACAAAAGAATATAAAATTTAAACTAAAGATAAAATTAGACCACAACAACTTATCTTAAGACGGTTATTGGTGATACCAATTCTAAATGCCAACACAAGGTTTTTCAGCAAATGAGTGTATTATTGCTCCCCTTAGATGAGTATTTAAGCAACTGACCGAATTTTCTATAGTTTCCCGGCGTAATAACCCACGCAGGATGTTGGGAGTTTACAATCATTTCGAGGGTGTTTTCTAAACAGCCCAAGTGGGTTTGTCACGCCACGGGACCCCATAGAAAATGCGGCCTATTGCTTTTATAAAATAATTGTACTAAGTGGTAACACGGAGTTTCACGAGAAAGTATTAGTTTACCGGTACAATAAACCATAAATTGTTTACCAATCAGAGCGCATGTAGTATCCCATTTATTTTAAATGTCCATAACTCAGTCGTTTATACTAAGACTAAAGCTCCCAGGAAAGAGAAAACACGTGCAGCTCACATCATTGCGCTTAAACGCTGAATGTCGTTGTTCTTGCCACAGGAAGGTTCCTCGTTCACAGTCATACCAAGATGTAAATGGTACGACTGTTGATTCTCAAAACACAAGATTACTGTTGGAGGAAAAGGAGCAAGCACTACTCGCCTCCCAAGAAACAATACAAGTATTTCTTTTCTTTCATTTTGTTTCAATTCCTCTTAAAACTATTAGCGTTTTGAGAAAGAGAGCCATGTGAGAAGAGTCGTCGTTGAAAAATAGGAACAGCTGTTTACCGAGGTGCTCAGTTCTTCTAATGTGAGAGAGACTGGCGATTCAATTCACCGACGTTTCGTTCCGAGCAGGCAAACATCTGTACCGTGCGGTACCGTCGGAATGGCGCGAGTGAGAGAACGCGGGAAAGGGGAGATGGGGAAAAAGGAAACGTGCCTCAGTGCCCAGCATGACCACAAGAATCGTGGGATTCGAAAACAACGCTGGAAATAGACAAAAATTATGCTTTCTTTTCGTAACCTTTACTTTTGCAAACACTCAAGTTTTTTTTTTCTTGCCGATCTTCCACGATAAACAAAACTTGTCATAGTTCTTACATTCGTGCACTCACAGTGGGACTCATCTTAAGCCCAACATTTTTTCTCTGCAGATTCTGAATGTCAAAATTCGAAGACTCGAGCACTTGCTGCACATCAAGGATTTAAGAATAGACGACTTGACAAAAAGACTTCAACAAGCAACGCAACCACCCCCTCGACAGTTACCGCCACAACAACACCCTCGACAGCCCCCCGCTGTTGATCCATCACTTCCCACCATGCAGATGCACCATCAAAATCCCCTTCCGCCTGTGCATCATAGTTCTTACAGCTCTCAACAGTCATAGCAGCACTAGGCAGTCAAGGTGTAGATTTGTATTCATTTAATCCAGTGCCGAGTGCAGTTTCTTAGCAGAGCTATTCGTGTACATAGAAAAGCGAATGCTACCTTAAGGAAGTATCATGCTGAGTAGCTGTCATTTCAATAGGGATACGTTTAGGCGTGTCGGCTTACAATTGAGTCTGCTAACCCTTTGTTGGAAAGTAGCGCCTCCACTTGGCCTGAGTAAAGCGAAGCGTTGACGTCTGCAGCGTTGGTTTCTAGTCATTTCTTGTCAATGCTTGGGTATAGGAACGATTCAAAAATTTAGCATGATATCTAGAACGCTTTCCATTTGAATGGAAAAATCGGTTTTCCCGGTGGGAAACCAAATGGAACAGGTCTTTCCACTGGAGATTTTTCGAAAAAAGGAGAATTCAATACCTTCAGAGGTATTCCTCTTTTCTCGTTTTCACCGGAATTACCGGAAAATCACAGTACCATTTAATTTATCACACTAGTGCCATGCTCCTTGGTAAAAATACTCGAAAATGGGGTCGACTTGAGCTAGAGTTGACTGTCGGTTACATCGCTAAAGAACTTCTAAGTTAGACATTTGTTCTTTGGCCTTGTTCATCTCAGTTTACATGTAATTATGTAGTAATAGCTGCGATACCTTTTTAAATTTTCGTTTTTTGGCTTTCGTGTCAGTTTTTCTCTGTTTATTGTCTAGAAATCAAACCTTCTCATTACTTTTAATTTCCTTCATTCCAAGTTGTGGCACAATTAGCGCCAATTTTAATCGCATTTATTCCAAAGACAACCCGTAATTTCCTGTGATGAGATGATATTATTCAAAAGTAGAGTCACCTTGGACAGTGTAATTTTAAGAATCAAAACATCATTAATGGGTAATGGGGTGGGGGGGGGGGGGGTGGGCAGCAAAAGTTTTTTTTCTTTTTATTTCAAACGTTTATGTACAAAACAACAAAGTAGACAAGTACTACATAGAAACGCCTTCCATAGAAGACCGCACGACCAGATGACTAGTGCGGTATCGCACGAATAGATCGTTTTCACATGACGTCAAGGCGGCCATGTTGGTGCTCAAAAACAAAGGAATGGCGGCCATATTTGTGCACAAGGGTAACCCTCTGGGAATTGAACTCTATTTTTATGCAAACACTTGCTTTTGTTTCATTGAACCAATATGGTCGCTGGTCACGTGACTGAAAACGATCTATACCACAGGGACACTGTCACACTATTTAAATCTATCAGGACAGTGGCCAACAGTAATATGAGGGCATTTTCTACCAGAAATCGGTAAAAACCTGTGACAGTGCTGCCTTAAGATACCGTCTTCACACTAAAAAAAAAAAAAAACAGGTAGTGTACGATAGATCAAGCACCGCCGCGAGAAAACAAGCTTAATATTTGAATCAGCTTTTATTTGGACTTTCATTCTTATGCATGTAGTCGTACCAGGTAGAACTGCCTTTCATGTTTCAAGGTTGAGTTTCACATATTTTTTAAAATGGAACTTTGAGTTGTGACTCAAGTGTTCCGTTCATACTCTCGATTAAAAATTATATGTAAACAGTGGGAACAGTGGGTTGAAAGAAGTCTCCTACAAAACCGAAGTACAATGATTGAACCACTTCAGTAGCTGTAACCTAAATTAATTAATTAGCTGTATAGGTATATATTTCTTCATGTTTCGAAAGACTTTTGTGCATGTTATTTAGTTGCTTATAGGTGATGGTATAGATGGAACAGGTGGGATGCAGGTCGGGTACTTGAGCCTGGGTATTAGCTATGCCACGCTGAAAACGAATGCCATGTCGAAAAGACTGTCCAGGGATGCTAATGCTCGGGCTCAAACCTTATTTGGTAGATTTAAGGGGTAATACCCGCTACCACATGGCCATAGTGCCCAATGAGTGGCTTTCAGCTTACCTATTAGTTTGTGAGGTATGCTTGTCAATGCAGGTTTCGCCTTATCAGGCACCTCTACATTATCTAAGGCAAATGCAATGAACACCGGTTATGGCTCCTGACACCGGTTATCAGTTATACCTTTACTCTCACTGTGGTAAATAATTGAGTCCGGAAAGATGTCGGCACAGTCCCTACATTCATTATTCATGCATCACTGTCATACTACTACCCTGTTCCAAATACGAATAGATCGTTTTCACATGACCTCACGGCGGCCATATTGGTGTGCCTAAACAAAGGAACGGCGGCCATATTGGTGAACCAGGCTGACCCTCTGGGGATTGAACTCTAGTTTTAAGCAAATGCTTTCTTTTATTTCATCAAACCAATATGGCCACTGGTCACATGAGTGAAAACGATCTACAGAGTCTGAGTCACAAACTGCATGTATAATTCATGTATGAGGCTGTGTGGAAATCTTGCCACTGAGTCCACTTGTGCTAAGCCTGGTTCACACGTGCGACTCCAATGCAAATGTAAAGGAAAGAAAAACCGTAACGCAAATCAAACGCAAGGAAATACACGTGTGAACAACCACCGTGACGCAAATGCTGACGCAGGCGCCAACTCAAGACTTAAGCCCCGGCCAAACGATCGCAACATATCCCAACATTGTTGGATCATGTTGCGAAGGGCTGGCCAAACGCACGCAACAGCCTACGAATATTTATGGCACCCAGTCTCCTGTCGTCCCGGACGTAAACAACTTGGAGTATGTTCGTGAACGATTTCGCCTCTATGTCGTCCACACTAATATCGAGAGCCCTTGAAATTTCTTGAAACCCTTTCTCTCGTGCCTCTAGAATGATAGCATTTCTCGTAAATGTTCCACAGGCAGGGATGGCCCTCGAGCAATTCTATTAAATCGTTCGTCTCTCTCTCCGTTCATGTCTTTCTCGGTGATTTCTTCGAGATTTTACACAATTCAAATTGCGCCCCACTTTCCGCTATGTTTAGAAATAACGTTTAAAAAAACAAATCGAGCTAGTGTGCATGCCCAGACGCGACATTGTTGCACGAACCTGGCCAAACGACCACAACATCATGCAACATCCACAAATGTTGCGTGAAAAATTTGACCATGTTCAAATTTAAGCCAACAGGGTGGCCAAACGCGCGCAACATGTTGCGCCCAACAGTGTTGGGATATGTTGCGCTGAATGTTGCGATCGTTTGTCCGGGGCTTTAAATTTTGCCTACACTATCCAAACTCATCACCCACTATCCTGGACTAGACTCGCGCCTGGATCTCTATACCGTACCGGCAAATTATCAATTTATGGTAATTCCGATCACCACAAATTACATTTTATGGAACTTGCATTTGCATTTCACGCGTGTGAACCTGAGAAACGCAAATGCAAACACGAGGTGAAAAGCACTTGTTAATTCCATACCATAACGGTCGAAGTTGAAACGAAGATGGCGTCTTAATTCCACGTTTGCAGAGTAAATCAGATGAGGAATTGGTGGAGAGCGTTAGAAAGTGTCCTGTAGTGTAGGACAAAAGTTGCGCTGAATTCAAAGACAAAGTGAGAGCGTTTTTGAGAGCTGAAACTGAATAAGGGGCGCTTCCCCGTCAATAGGGAGCCTGTTAGCAACGACGACGGCGACGGCGACGAAAACGTCATTTCAAAATATAACTTCTCGTTTCTGTATCTCTTTCGCGATTGTTGAACTGTTCAGGAACTAAATTACTATGGACGTTGTTAAAGCAAGGAAAAAGAAGGAAAACTTTGCCTCCACGCGCTCACGTTCTCGATAAAACATAAAACTGATTTGGTCATTTCAGAGGTTGTTGTGCAGAGGACGGCAAAGAAATGTACAAAACTATAAAACGCACTTATATATGTTGTGCCGCGTAGCACTATAAACACATACAAGTGGTGGAACAGAGAATTAACTCTGAACTCTTTCTATTAGCACTTCAATTTACACTTCAGAGTCTCTGTTCATTAGACCTATTGTTTTGTGGCGTTCTCGTTGTCGTTGCCCTCCTAGTTGCTAAAACTCCCTATTACAAGCACCGTCGCGCCATGAAACTTTGGTCGTATTAACGAGGTGGTCGGATTAACGGGGCTTTCAAATAAGAAAATAAGCGATGGTAATAAGGAGGCGGTCGTGTTAGCAAGCTGGTCGTATGGCGGGGTTCCACTACTCCATTGGAATCCTGCGAACGTCAAATGAAGAAGAGTCCGCCGTTAAGGATAAGGTTTCTTGCAATAAGAGAATTTGGCAAAATCTTCATTTTAGAAATATGCCGCTAGTTTTCCATGCTAACTTCAGTTATTATATCAATGCGAAAATTAAGATGCCTCTTCCACACTGGTGTACATGTAATCACGCCCATAGCTATTGTCTGAGGCTGTTTATGATACCAGCATCTATACTTATCGGCAGGAGAGTCTTCACACTTTCTTGCGGAGATTCCAAAGTAGCGATTGCAGTGGCGTTAGTTTTTGCGACCCGGCCGTCGTACGAGTGGATTTTTGTTTTGGATGATGATCAAGTCCTTTTATGGAGATAAAAGTGTCGGTAATTATAATCAAAGATTTCTTATTAAATCTTCTTTCAAAGAGTGGCCTTACCACCTAATCCCATGGCAATGCTTCTCAGAGGTTACAACAAAGACATGCGAAATTACTTGTTTCGCATTCAGAGAAGGGCGGCAAAATCTGCATTTTATTGCATCGGCATTCGTTTTTGTGGCGTCACACAGGTTGATTTGCCATTGAATCGTGATGAAGTCCTCCGACTCAAAGAGATTAAAGTGTCGTTAATTTTATTCAAAGCTTTTTCATTCAAAGACTCCAGGAGTGACCTTACCGCCTAATCCCATGGCAATACTTATCACAGGGTAGTTGTTTATAACAAAGACATACAAATGGTGAAGCGACTTGCTTCGCCACGATAGGCTGAAGTGCATCACTCAGAGTGTGATAAGTTTCTGCGTCTCCTTCGGCGCTCATTCTATCAACGATCAGAAAGCCTGCAGGTTGAGTAATCTGGTGAGTAATTTTACCTTTTTACGATGTCAGTGCAACATCGATTTTTTTTTTCATTTTTCTTTTTTTATTGAGGCTTCAATGCACAAACACTGATTCTAGATAATTGCTGCGCCAACGGCTTTCACTTTAGCCAAAACGTGTTATTGAGAACTCAAAGCGTTTATGAAAGCCAAGAGCCGAACTTATCGTAGAAGGTAGCTATGCAAGGTAGGAAATTAATTGCTGTTCATGACGCTTGGTTTTATTTATCTGGACTCGGTCAGGTGAAATGACCGTCCTTTGCTGGTCTTTTGTACTGGCACGGAAAGGGCGCCAAATTGTTTCATCGGTCCAATCGTTATTTTCTTAGGTAAGATAAAACTAAATCACCACTTCGGTAGATTGATATGAAAGGTGGAAACCTTTTTGTTAGATTTTATTTCAATTTCCAGTAATAAGTGAAATGGCTTTCACCATTATTTAAGTCGATGGCAGAGAATGCGCGCCAAAATGCAGAAAAGGAATTAAAGCATTAAGAAATGTTAGGTCCCAAGTATATTCGCCGCAAAGTTAACTGTCATTGCATCTGAGAATGTTTCTTCTAAGGTGGCGAAATGATTACTTGTTGCAAGCTTTCCCTGATGGAAGTCTGTGATGTAAAATATCACCAACGAGGGCGAGGCTTCAAACGCCTGTAAACCGCTGCTATGAATACGGGCAGGTCCTCCATTTATCGCTTTGGTACGGTCCAGACAAGGCGTGCGTTTCTCGAAACTCCCGAAACTTTTTGAGTCAATTTCGGGTGCTATAGCTTCCTTCGCATCTAATAAACGAACACGTTTCCAGGTATGAAATTTTGAAACAAATTTGCCCTTTGAATCTTGAAATCATAGTAAAAGGCCAGCTTTTTACAATAGACTGATCACAGTTTTAGAAATGGATTTTCGGGCCCGAAAAGTTTACAGGACTTTAGAGAAACGAGCACGAAGGATCAGAAGGAATGCTTTCATCCTCCAATAAAATAAAATGAATCAGCAATGGTATCATCATAATGATAATGCCGCTACAGGAGGCTAAAACGTCCAAGACTAACTCCGTAAAGTATCAGACCAGAGGATTTTATTAAGCAGGCTGAAATTGAGCGGGATTTCGGTTGAATAAGTTGAGGAAAGGAGCGGCAAAATAAATTGTGCAACTAGTGAACACGCGGGAACAACCCAGAGTTTATAAATGAAAATACATAATCTAGTTTATAATTTGACATCGAAACATCTGAGATCTTTGGAGTTGTTACATAGCTAAAAGCATGCGAGTGAAACACTGCGTCCTCAAAGTTAGACTCCGTTTCATGCGAGTAAAGTTTCGTTGGTAAGTCAGTTTCATTTGAAAACATTAACAGGCGTTGTTCCCAGAGGACTAAAAGACAACTGTTTTTAAAATGAATTATATAGCTATCGCAAAACATCAGGCAGCTGAATTAATCGTTACGAAGTTTAATAATTTCAGGCTCTCTCGTGAATTTGTTTCGGCAACATTTCCAGTCAGACATTTTTCGTAACTAACAATGAGTCATTTCACTTCGAAGTTATCCTGTTTTAGGGAATTAGGTGAATGGCATATTCTCTTTGTTTTACACTTTTCAATCTAGGCTTATACAGTGGTGACATTATGCATAAAATCAGGCTGTTTAGCTGAGGAAAAGAAAATAGACTGTTCGCAAAAAATCATACTTTGTTTTTTTGTTTGCCATGGGACATCTATATATTTTATTCATTCCATCACCTTCTCCGGCTACCCCGAACAACTCAACTGAACCCCGAGATTACATATAATTTATCTCTCAGCCTGAGCAGTATACACAGTATGATCCATAAAATAACCGTGATCCAACTGCACTAAGGTTTCTGAGCAACAGAAAAACACAGGCCGACCAAGACTTGCATCGTTGACATTTAACTATGATCAATCTGTGCTGATACGGAAATTTCTGAAAGGTAACAGTTTTGAGGGTGGAAAGTGGTGGGGAAAGTACCTTTGCGTGTGTAATCAATTCATTAGGACATTTTTCAGACGCGTGAAATCCCCAAAAGATTTCAGAACAATAATTTCAAAAGCTAATGGCAAGCCGATGATTGCACAATATCGTGAGTCACTGATTACAACAGTATTGCGTTGGCTCTTCAACTCCAAAGGAATGTTGACTTGGCGGAATCTGAATGACGCTGAAACGCTTCTAAAAGCGCAGTGCCACCAAAATGATAAAAGCTGGTTATTGCATTCACAATATACCCTGTCAGTTCAGTCAGTGTTGGTTTTGTTTTCGGAGTACACTGAATAGCATTAGTGCTATTGTTTTATAGAATACGCAGATAAAATATTCGAGCGATTAATCGTGTCTTAGTTTTATTATCGCAGAGCTCCACACGAATTTTTTTTCGAAATGACCCACTAACCTGATCAACATAGTCGCACAAGACATAAGTGGTCGGAGAAAATCTTGATTAGCTTCAAGCCGAGGATGGCGCCAACGCCGACAACAACGCCGAGACAATAAGCTAAATTAGCAAAATGAACAAAACATGGCGAATAAAGCTGTTATCCTTTTCCAAGTGGGCGTAGGAATCTTGAGTAGCTACCCGCGGATGGCGGCGACGCCGACAACAACGCCGAAACAATAAGCTAAATTAGAAAAAACTGTTCCTCTGTGAGAAATGTTTATTTATTTTAGGTGAGTTTCAGTTTGGAAGTCCTCTAGAAAAAAAACGGCATGAACAGTCACTAAAATCGTAGATTCTTGGAGAACTTGGAGATCGTGAGAACTGAATTAAATCCCTTCCTTGATTTATGTATTTGGAGCTTAGAAGCCCTTCCTAGCAATTTGGTCCTCGGTTTGGCTCGATTTCCGCCGTTCTCTCGAGTCTCATTTCCCGAACAGCGTCTGATAATCGAGCCTTGTCCTTGATTTGTTTGGCCACAGTAAGAAAGATGAATTCGTTGAAATTATCAATGATTAGCGTGATACGGTTCAAAATGAGTTATTATTTCTCAGATGCTATAGTATGCTGCATTTCCAAATGTTACCGAAATTCGTATAGTAACAACAAATACAGATATAAATTGCAATTTCTTAGTGCTTTGTGACCAACTCGCTGACCAAAATTGCTAAATTTAGTACAGTTTTATGGACTCTTAAAAATAGGGACTATTAAACCCCTGTAATGATGATGATGTTACTCTCAATTGCAGGTGGATCACGATGTATCTGGGAATCCTTGTGCTGTCTTGTGCTGTTTTCAATCTGGTCCATGTAAACGGAAGTAAGAAACACCACGTTATATCTGCATGCAATGAGATGTTTTTGTTTCAATTTCAAGGATACGTTTCTGAAATGGCGAAAGTATTATAAATGGACAGGAAACTTGTGATTAGAGAGTCCTTGTCCGGCTTCACTGTGCATCGGCAAACGAATTAAATCTTTGCAAAGGACAACGTACGAGCACTCAAAACTGACGTTTGCATTTCCTTCAAGGTGCAAGATGCTTGGTGTACAAAAACAATTAAAGCAGTAATGATTCACGAAAACCATCAACGACTGATTAGCTTGATTGGCTTTGACTGTATTGAATTTGGTTAGGTTGGATTGTGGTGACTTTTTGTGTCGTCGTCGGCCTGTTATACCTTCACCCTTTTAAAGCTTAATATCAGCGTTTATATCTCCACACTGTTTTCAATACATTGTCTATGGTAATGGTGAGGAGAATTTGTTAGACAAATCAAGACCTTTTTGTCACTTGTGGATCAATTCCTTTTTTCTCACAACCCTTATGTTTGATTGAGCAGTGTTACCGTAAGGAGAAATTAAGCAGTGCTCGCACTCAGGGGTTTTAAGGATTTAAAGTCAGTGAGGTTTATCCCCAGAGGGGGACGGGTACTCCCTTATATGGGCTATATAGGTATGTGCGACGCCAAAGGGTATGGCTTTTTAGCCCGGCGTTTTGGTCTAAAATAGGGTATCAATTTTGGCCATTTTGGCCTGAAATAGGGTATGGCTTTTACACTCTAGTCTTGAGAAGGCGGCACATTTTGCAACCTGCTTTATAGTGTGGCATTTTAAGCTCGAAGCCTGGTACAGTTTTGTACCTCGATAAAAGCGTATAAACATTGTCTTTAACATTGGTCTGACCTAGGGAACTGATTATAAGGCAGGTCTGAAATAGGGTATCAAATTTTTGATCAGGTCTGAAATAGGGTAAAGGTTTTAGGAAGCCTTCCGCACACCCCCACCCAATTTTCCTGGAAGTGCCCTCCTTCTCCCCCGGGGTGTTTATCAACCAACAAAGAGGCATTCCAGTCGCTTGTTATCTCAGTTCGCAGTGTTACAGAGGTCATGGATTTGAGTTTCATTCTCAGTGTTATCCAGAATTTTTTCAGGTTTTCGAATAGCTTTTGTTACAAACCAAAGCTCACAACTGTACATTTATGATCTGTCTCATCTTCATTAACTTGAATTAAAATGTATACGTAGAAAGTATAATGATCGTCATACTTTGCTTGCAGAAACAATTCAATGTCCTGAATGTAGCGGCTGGGGAAAATACGCATTAGACTCATGTGACAGGCATTACAGATTTAAGAACTGCACCTTTGAAAAGCCGATATGCATGATTCAAAAGAATGTGTTTCCTACGCACGACCGAGTCACGCGCATGTGCTCTAGTCAGGAAATATACGATGGATTTGAGAATAACTGCAGGATTTCAAGAAGAGTTAAATCATGTCCAAAAATTTTCAGAGGATATTGCACAACATCCAGATGCTTTGCTACTATACTTAGTAAGGAGCGCTTCATGTTATTTAAAACTGAATCTAGTGTTATATCACTTAGAAGTATGTATCTGGTTACAATCCCTGGAAATTAAGTCAACTGATTAAGACGTTTTCAAGCATTTTAATAAAAGCGTCTGTTAACAGTTAATCGGCAATTCGACGATAACAAATTTTCAAATTGTTAACTTCCGCTAGCATACGTTTCGTAACAAAACCAAATCATTATTTTTAACAGGGGTAACAAGCCCGGGTGAAAGAGAGACAGGAGGGATGGGGAATGACTCCCAACAACCTTCCTCCCTACCCTCCGATTAATCCCTAGGCATACCTTAGCTTTCCTATCCGATCAAAATAGATTGGCAGTGCCTGTTTGATGTATCTTTCAACTTTCAAGGTCATTCCGAGTGACTGTAATAAAATTATGCTGAAACAAGTTAAGCTTTTCTTCCTTTAGCAGATAGGAGTAACTCCAACTATTCGTAATTCCTCGTCTGAATTTATAACTCAACATAGTTTGTTCTTTTACGCAGAGCCTCAAAATAAATCAAAACCATTTATTTGTCCATTTTGCGAAGTCTTTGACGCTGAAAGCAAAACTGACGGTTTGAACAAATGCAAAGCGGCAGTCGTGGACAAGGAATGTCCCTCGTATGACAAAGCTCCACTGGTTTGTATGACTTACAGCGAAGATGATGTCTTTAGGCGGAAGTGTATTTCCAAACAGCGGTACGAGATTCTGGCTGCCGGGTGCGAACGAAGAGACAACTGTTTGATGACTATGTGCGAAACATCTGGATGCGAAGCTCCACCAGGTATTTTCAAGATTGTTTCACGTGTTCATTATTTAAGGATTCTAAATCACATTGATTTTAACGTAAAAAGGTTTGCTTTCTCCAGGGTCGATAAAGCCAACAAAAACTGTTCTTGGAATTGCTCTGTCTTCCCCACCCGACCCCTAATAAAAAGTACCCGTAGGGTACGTGTGCGCTACTTATGTACAAAAGGTTTAAATTACCGTATAATCCAACACTTCCTAATGCATCATCATACTGCCCGTGCCTTTTCCTAAACGATAAAACTATTGCATACATGATTTAAGTATGGTGGAATAAAAAAGATAATTTTATCCAGAGATATTTTTTTGGCAGTACTGATTTCACGTTAATGATAACTATATAACACTATCTGGTAGATTTTGCTAGACTGGAAATGCAGTTTACCGGTACAACAGTGTCCCCATAACTTCAACAAAGTCACACTACAGAAACTGAGGACTACATATGTTAAACAACATTATTATGTTAAGTTACAAATATGTTTGTTGATAGCAAACGCTAAGATCTTTGTCAATACAACTTTATTTGATCTCTGAGTTCACCCATAACAACTAGAAACAGCCGAGAGCCGAGACATACGTTAGCTTCTTTGTGCGATATCAAAATAGCTTGGCAGTGCCTCCTTGATGTATCTTTGGAAGATTCACAGCCATTAAGCGGGAAGATCGTAAATTGTTGACACGAGCGAAGATTGGCTTCCTTAACCCCTTTTTAAACATAGGTCCGCAATGCGTACGTGTGTGGCTTACGAGACCACGTGGCAGGCGCTTGACTCTCGTGGACAAATAAGTAAACCGATCGTGTTATAATGTGGCTACACTCTTCGTGTAAGCCACACAAAAACCCTAATTTTCCTCGCTGTTCTTCATACGTCTTCCATGTTAGTGCCCGATAAAGAGAAGATTTTAAACAATCAAGAGCAGTGTTACTTCTTGATCACTTCTTCTTTTCTCCCTACCTTTATGTTTGATTGAGCAGGGCTACTATAAGGAGAAATTAATTGTTGGTAAGTCTTAGGGTTTAAGAGTTACACAGATAACAGTTTATAATTCTAGACCGTTTTTCTTTACGCAGAACCTGAAAAGTCAAAACCATTTATTTGTCCATTTTGCGAAGTCTTTGACGCTGAAAGCAAAACTGACGGTTTGAACAAATGCAAAGCGGCAGTCGTGGACAAGGAATGTCCCTCGTATGACAAAGCTCCACTGGTTTGTATGACTTACAGCGAAGATGACGTCTTTAGGCGGAAGTGTATTTCCAAACAGCGGTACGAGATTCTGGCTGCCGGGTGCGAACAAAGAGAGAACTGTTTGATGACTATGTGCAAAACATCTGGATGTAATTCTTCAGGTATTTTTAAGATTATTTCACTTGTTGCATTGTTGAAGGATTATAAATCACATTGATCTAAACTTTAAAATTTTTTTACTCTGTACAGTGTTGGTAAAGCCAACAGAAACTGTACTTGCAAAATGTTTATTGTCAACAGTGCCAAAACTCACCATAATTAGTGTTAGTGTTATCATTGTCACGTAGAACTGAACAATAGGGAAGATATCCTGGCGAGTCCCCCAGGCTCCTCCAGGTAGTTGCTGTTTCAACAACAACTACCATCTGACACCCGACAAGTTTCGAGGGCTAGTTGCATTTATCGAACCCCTGAGAATTTCCATATAATAGCAGGGCATTGAATTGGGACTAGAAATTTTGTTCAGGTGTAAGACTTTCTTAGCTTCGCCGCACAATTATTGTACGTGATAGCTTCCTACCGACATTGACAACTAAAGACTCTTGAAATTCTCTTCCAACTTACTCTTCTCTCTCTCCTACCCCATATAAATTGTGTGTCACAGGAATCTAGACTATGGGTCGCACGCTTTAACCACAACAATACAATTACAACCAGAATTGCTGAAGCATTAAACAAATTTATAATGGTTTTACCGTCTGATTGCAGTATAAAACACATCTGAATCAAGCAGTGGAATCTGTACGAAATCCCGAGAGCCAAAACATGGATTCTGTGAATGCGTGTAACTTTGAACTTTTTTGCCTGATTGTGTGGAGCTATTACTGTCGTTGTTGTCAAGGTTACTACAAATAAAGGAAACGTTAAGTTGAAATGTCTTTGTTGCATTCTTGTTGTCATTTCTAATTGGAAACTCTGCGGGGTCAGACTGTTCAAACCACTAATCCGTGGTTTAAACCCTTTTATCCGTTAAGTAAGTTTTCTATTGAGGGAAAAAAGACAAAACTTGAAGGGAAAGGTCTTGCTAAAACCTATCATTATTAATTAGCAATTCACTATCAGATTTCGTCTGGAGTCAAAAATCAGTGAAATTATTGACAGGGTTTACCTAGCGTAGCCTGCTGTGAACACCGAAATAATCCTTGTGTTTTAAAGTAATATCTGCTCCTCGAGAAGTTTTCAATCGAGTGTCGTTAAAACTCTTTTCCGTAGTATCCTATTACCTGGGGGCACTGGTGACCCCACCAGAAAAAAAATCCGCAAAAAATCGTGTTTATTCCGATTTTCTCCAAATTTGGTACACTCAAAGTTGAGGAATTTCCCCAGTTCCTGTGCAAATTTGCGTAGGATACGTCAAATCAGCTTATAAGACGATTTTTTTTGTGTGTTGGCCCGTTCCCGTACGTCTTTTTTGCTATGGGTCGTGAGAGAACCATAAGAAAAAAAATTCCGCAAAAAATCGTGTTATTTCCGATTTTCGCCAAATTTGGCACACACGAAGTTGAGAGATTTACCCGCTTCCTGTGTGAATTTGCCTAGGATAAGCGAAATCAGCTAAAAAAATAACGATTTTTTTTGTGTTGACCCGTTCCCGTACGTCCTTTTTGCTATGGGTCGTAAAAGACCCATAAGAAAAAAAATTCCGCGAAAAATCGCGTTATTTCCGATCTTCGCCAAATTTGGCACACAGGAAGTTGAGAGATTTACCCAGTTCCTGTGCGAATTTGCGTAGGATACGTCAAATCAGCTTACATAACGAATCTTCTGTGTTTTTGCATTTCACCCTGGGAAAATTTGGCTTCGTCGGCGAAGAGACCTCAAACGGTGAATTTGTCGACTAAAATGGTTTTAGAAATGATACTTGAAAGGGAAAAAGATCGCTTGGGGATGTAGAAGGATAAGGAAAGCGAATCAGACCAAGAACTGGAATGCGACAGCGAAATTCAAGGTATGCGATGCGATTTAGTTTCGACCGCGTGGTTTCAAGCGCTACGAAATATCGTCTTGTAATGCGAGGAAATACTCTTCGCGTTGCTTTTATACGTTTGAATCCTCGCCAATTTCATGAATTGTATCCGTAAATTCACATTTGAGGGCTCAAAGGTTGTTTCGGAGTGATTTTAGGTCAAACAACGCGTTATTTAATTACAGACTCGTAATTCAATAGAGGTGTTGACAGATTGTGATTATGTTGCTATGGGGACAGAGAGGGGTCAGAGGGGGGTCAAAAAAAAATTCAAAATAATTCCGGCTTTGAACTTTTTCGGCCAAATTTTCAGGTCATTTTGCTTACAGAATAAGCTTCATTTCATCTTTCGACACCTTAGGACCATATTACAACCCTTTGGAGAAATATTCATTTTTTCTCAAAAGTGATGCATAAATTATGCTAATTTGTCTCTTTCGGATTTTTTTTCTGAAATATTCTGGGCTTTCATGATAAGATATATTTTTTTCCAAAAAGCCCATTTTATACACTTTCAAATGAGATATTTTACTCCATATTGCTGTAAATGCCTGCCGAGAAAAAAAATTAAACATGTGATACAGTCAAATTTGTCACTTTTTTTTAAAACGGAAAAGAGTTTTAATTAATTAAACAAAAAACAAGGCCATTGCTCAATCTTAACAGACCGAAACAATGAGCCAATCAGAATTCAAATCAATTCGCATGTCACAGCCGTAAAGCGCGGGAAAATGGGCGCGTCGGGGTAGCGATTGGGTTTGATTTTGCTTCTCAATGATTGAGAAGCTGGGGCGAGTTTTGCAAACCAATCAGAGAAAATCAACGCAAAACTATTAAAAAAACAATTTACTTTCGATGCTGAACTGAAAACAACTCTTATCATCCTTTAAACCGTAAACTCAGTTTCAGTTCAGTTCTGGTTCATGCACTTTTTTGCGGTCGTAATAGTTTAAGGTCTCTATTGAAGCAGATAAGCTCCTAATGATTTTCCTGCCTTTTCGTAGTGCATTTTGTGAAAAGGTGTTTGCAGTGTCGGATAAATAAAACTAGTCCGTTGGTGACACACTTGCGGACTAGAACTAGCTGTTTGCAATCACCAGTTCAAAGGGTTCTCAATTAGTAAGATTCTCTTTTTTATTCTCAATGACATTCTTTCAATTACTTTTGCTATAAAATAGAACGACACTCTAGTGAAACGAATCTGCTATCAATCAATGTATCTATATATCTATCAAATTTAGACACGTAAACACGAGGAGCTCATCGTACGAACTCGTTAAAACGTATACGTGTGTAAAACTAAATAAAAAATGAGTTCAAGAAATTAAAAACTAAAAGTAATCAAAGAGTACTGACTTACATAAGACTCAAACCGCTAAAAAAAAACTTATATTTACAAATTTAATCATATTCACAATTCTTAAAACCATTGAGCTTACTAGGAGCCATGTGGAAATTTTTTCTGAAACGTTTCGTCTCGCATCTTTCTAAACGCTTTTGTTTCACAGACACCCTTCACAAATCAGTATAAAAAGTCCAGGCGGGGTCCTTTTTCTCGAAAGTCCCGAAAAGCCGTTTCTAAAAAGACGATCCACTTATTCTTGAAAGCTGGTCTTTTACCATGATTTTCAGACACGAAAGGCAATTTTTTTTTAGCAGTTTTCATACCTGTAAACGCCTTCGTGTTTAAGATACGCAGGAAACTTTTGCACCAGAAACAGGCCAGTAGGGCTTTCGAGAAATGCACACCAGTGGCCTGTTTCTCGAAACTCCCGAACACTTTTCGGGCCCGAAAAGCCATTTCTAAAACTGTGATCCACTTATTCTAAAAAGCTGTCTTTTACTATGATTTCAAGATAGGAAAGGGCAACTCTGTTGCAAAATTTCTTGTCTGGAAACGTCTTCGTTTTCACGATACGAAGGAAATTAGGGCACCCGAAATAGGCCCGAAAAGTTTCAGAGGTTTCGAGAAACGCACGCCAGGTCCTTTTACTACGCCCCCAGCCCGTCAATTATGATATTATATTGCTCGACATCATCGCCAGAATGTTGTCTTTTAGCTCCCAGTTCCAACCCTACTTCTCTGTCTTCAGCCTCACTCTTCGTCCCTCGGTTGTCCTCCAACGGGCAGGTCATCTCCACCCGTCATCACTATCTTTGTAATGTAGTTTCTGGTCTGATTGATTCAGGCCGATGATCACTTAAAGAATCCAGCTTCGAGAAGGAAATTGCCATTGGTTGAACTCAAGGTAGCCAAGAGAATTACTCTTTCGCCAAAATTTCTTAACGCCATGCTGCTCCCCGTGACTTTGTTCTGTGACTCACAGTTGAGGCCTTACGAGGATATTACCTGTAACCCTAGACAAGGGGACTAAGGTGGTACTATCACTTGCCCAAGGTAAACCACGACCAGGCTTGACGAGGGAAAGAGTCGCCTTACATCTTTTTTGTACGCCGAGTCACCAGGCCAATGTTTACCCACTATCCTTAAGCTGCTCATATAACCGAATCAGAAATATTGCTTAAGCCAATCGCAACAGACGCAACAGTGCACCGAAACACTAGGCGTAATTCAAAGCCAGTACAACTGGGATCGGTTTTGCATTACGTTAGTTTAGCCAGACAGTTAGTTTAGCATTGCGTTAGTTTAGCCAGACAATAATATAGCGACATAAGATAAAATATATATAATGAAAAACTAATTTCAACAATATAGCCTGGCTCACAGGTGCGACGCAAATGCAAGCGCAAGGTAAGATACGCAAGCGCAGTGGAAGTCCTTATTCAAGATGGCGAACGAGGCTGGCATATATACCTTGCGTTTGCACTGTTTACGTTTGCGCTGCCCCGCTTCACACGTGTGAAGTACAAATTAAACGCAAGCGCAAATGCAAGTGCAAGTGCAAGAAAATGAAGAATTGTCCATTTCTTGCGGTTACATTTGCGTTTGTATTACGATAGTTCACACGTATATTTCCTTGCGTTTACATTTGCGTCACACGTTTTAACCAGGCTTAAATTTGAACTAAAAAGCTTTCATGTATCATTTCTAAACAGACTTTGAGAAACCTGACAGTTGCTCTGATGCAAATGCCGCTTGCAAACATTACTCAATCGCGCATGAGGAACAAGCCATGGCCAGCTCCTGATGAATTTGATCTCCCTTCGACGACTCGCATGCTTATAAGTGAAATAATCTCTCAGGAAAAGAAAGATGATTTAAATTTTCCAAAACACAATATGATTTCACCACAAAAAATACTAATTGCATCAATAAACGATAAAATTCGGGCGACCCATCGGAAAGTTCAAGTTACTATGTCTCTTTGCCATACCAAACAAGCTTCCACCTCAGTTATGGACGGGCGAGGTCTGCTGCAAATATTAAGAGTAGGCGTCTGCAGCACCGATCTCGTCGCCTGCAATGTGTAAATGTGTTAACAGCATTCGTGTTACGGTTGGTTGTTGTCGATGTCGTTTGAAATTCCGCAAAGTCCAGTCCGCCTCAAAACACTCTTTACCGCGTTTCGGAACTCTATTTTACGGATGGAATAAATGGTCGGGTTGCACACCCCACTGACAATGTAGATACAACTAGTGCTCAGCACCACCTCAGCTGGAACGTTAATTTTGAACTGACGGCAAATACCCGCGACCCAAACTGGCACAAAGCACAGCAAAAACGCGGTGATGATGATAACGAAGTCGACAGCAGCCTTCCGTTCCCTTAACTCTTCCCGCTTGTATTCACCAAGTCTTCCCACGGTGACCTCCAAGGCGTGAATCTGAGTTTTTGCTGTCCTGTACACTGACCAATTCAGAAACAAAACACTAGAAATGGAAGGACCAGGGATAAGACAACGACAAAGATGGCTTTCCAAATACTTGAGTTGCTCTGCATTGCCCAGCCTTGCTCGCAGAAGAAAACCTCTGGGTTGTAATCGTACTTTCCAAAAAAACCAAAGAAAGGACCGATGGACAGAGGGATTGGGATTATCCAGACGAGAGCCATGAAGAACTCTGGATTTAGTAATGGCGCAATGATGCGTTAAAGTTGACTTGACTATGGCATTGTATCTTTCACAGTACACCGCTATCCGGTGAAGGAGCGTGTTAACGTAAAAGTATCTAGCAAAAAATGCATTGAGATGACACATTGCTTCACCATACAGCCATCTTTCCTTTGCTATGCTGGCGATGCGGAATGAGTTAACCAGGATTAAGAAGAGGAAGTCAGACACAGCAAGGCTAGCGAGCAGAATATACCGCATCACATGAAACCTCCTGTTCAAGATAATCGTCAATAGTACCAGGATATTGCCAAGCAGACCGATCACGCCGCAAAGTGCGTGAGACACCGCGATGACTTGTGAAAAACCCATGCTGGAAACGAGACGGTCTTTAATTCCACATATTAGGCAACTAATTCTTTCTACGACTTGAAGCAGATGTAACTGTAACTGATTAATTATGGCAATTAATTTGCATCAAAGATAACTAACAGGCTGAGCCAAACCAGATTACTTTATTCAAGCACAATGCCGGATTATTGAGTTTCCAGAAAGAAACAGCAAAGAGTTCCTTTTTCAGCACGAAATCCTTTTTTAAGTCTTTAGTTTGGCTTTCACAAGACAGCGATTAATATTTGTAGAAAAAATATACATTTTCTTCTTTTCTGCAAAAATTATTAGGTCTCCGTTGCCAAGCTTTAGACTGCGTTAAGACATTGGTTATAAAATATTCAACTTTTTCGTTTGATCTTATTGTTTATCTAATCGTAAGCTTAAAAGTTCTTATAGCAGTCGGCGTCAAGTAGACATCAAATTTCTATATATCGCTGATTAATTTGTTGATTGTTTAATAACATGTTAAAATTAAGAAAAGAGAATATAAAATTGTCAAATTGATTACCATTTTCCAACTAATTTTCGGTGTAGTTTAATTTTCAAGGGTTCGGTGCATAACCGACCTATACTGCTCTTTGGCTCATTTTTTCAATTTGTCCAAATCAGCTGAAGTTTGCATGTAGCCTTTGATTTAATACAATAATGAACGGGGGGGAGGGGGAGGAGGAGGGAGGGAAGGGGGTGAAAGAGCGAAAGGCGGCAGATGGATCTCGATCTGCCCTCAAAAAGAACGACTGATCGCAGGTTAATAACGGTTACGTGTTGTGTTAGTTATGCATTCAACTTCTTGTCACTAAGGTCACCGTTCACCATTCCAAACGAAACAAAACTGAACGAAGCTTACGACGACAAATTCAAAATGTAGGGTGTAGGCCAGGTTTTTTTTCGTGGTATCAACGATTTTTTTGGCGTACGTAATTTCCTAAGAAGACTTGCCATATGTTATTTGCAGATAGCCAGCGTTTAAGTAAATTAAGCAATTAGAAGAGTGACGGAAGGTGCCGATGCCTTTGTCACCATGAATGATGGGCGCATAGTGAAAGGAGTTTTTAGTAACAAGAAAACAAAAGGAGTTCTAGATAAAAGTTATCGCAGACCTTAATGGAAGCCGGCCAAAATATGATTATGGTTTTGGTCCGGAAAGGTTATTGAATACATACATTTTTTTTTTTTTAATGCAGAGAGCCAGCGTCCGTCAACTTAAAATTAACACTAGAATAAGTAATCAAGTGAAAAAGTGAGCAAAGCGCATGCAAAGAATTTTATTCTAAATAGAAGGATGCCGTGGAGCTCTTGTCCCCATCGATGATTTGAATGTTGCCTCTTTTTAAAAACCAGGTATCCTTAGTTTTTTCAGTAGTAATTTGACGATAAATAGTCTGTAATGCTAGGCTTCTCCGTGTAAGCAGTTATCAATACAATATCTGCAGTTTTAAGACACCAAGGGCTCGGGTTTAGTTGTCACGTGATCCAAATCGGCGGTTGATGTTTATTGAACCAGTTCATAAGCTCAAATCTCCTAGCTTTATCGCTTAAGTGTTTTTCGAGCTATTTTCCTCAACTGAAGCCCTTAGGCCAGCACCATTTAAGCTGGTATGAGGGTGGGGGCAAGCCTCTGAAAGAAAACAGAGGCGAGAGGTGGTTTCATGCTGACAGTGGCGCCAACGATGTTGTCTTTTAAACACTAGTGATGGCGGTTCACGAGTGAAGGTGTCTCTCTGGCCGTTCTATGGAACGATTCCAGGACCTCCCCAGGCAATTTAGGCAATTTTTGACAAGCAAAATTTTCCATCGATGTGATATTTTGCTGGTAGGCCTGGGTGGCCCGACATCTAGAGAAAGCAATTTTTTTGGGCACCAACGAGACAAGTTGAGTTACGCGAGACTGGATCTCAAGAAATGACTGAAGCATCGCCAGCAAAAAACGTAAGAACAAACCTTGCAGCCCGATACCAAGGTCTGGCTTTAAGGTTTGCTGCTGAAGCAGATTTTTGATTTTTGAACAAGATTTCCCATTAAAAAGCTGACGACAAAGAAGTGCACTTTTTGGTGTTGCTGTTTGACCAGAAAAGCAGCCTTTTGGGATTGTTGCTAAATGAACGGTATATCGCACCAGAAATATGCAGTGGTCGTCCCGTGTTTGGGTTGTGATAGGTGTTAAACTAACCAGTTGGCGCTATGAACACATTTTAATAATGTTGTGACTTGTGTTAGGCAAGCAGCAAATTTTAGAAGAAGTAACACTATTTGAAGGTGGCTTGATGTTGTCTCTGGAATCTCAGCGCGTTTTTCAAAATTTGCTTTTGTTTTTGTTTTCCACCGGTTTGATCCATTATGTTTTGCTATATAACAAATCAGTTATCGACTGGTCCCTTGGGGAACATTGAATTTTGTTTCCCTCGAATCTCAATGTTTCCCTCCACTTCGTCTCGGGAAACATTTAGATTCTCGGGAAACAAATTTACTGTTCCCCTCGGGACCAGTCATAAACTGTTAAATATATCTTTTTTTAAGGGCAAAGAGTCATTGTTCATCAAGTAAATAAGTAAATTAATTGGCCGCGGATCTTTTGTCACCATCGATAATGTGAATGTTGCCAGCAGGTAAGTACAGACAGTAAAAGCGATTTTTCAGCAACAAGAACTCAAAAGGAGTTCTAGATAGTGTTTTTAATGTCAGCGAAGGTAGCAGCTGCAAGATTTTGTCGGGCTGAAGATGATAAACTGGAAAAATTCAGCGCGTTGTCTAGCTAAAATGGTGTCAACTAACTGGTTACCAAATCAAGTTTCTCCTGAATTGCTTTAGGTTACAAACCGCTATCATCCCAAAACGTTGAAAATTTAAAGCAAGCGGAAGGCTAAATTGTGAGTAAAGCAGCGCTGTTAAATTATTTTGAACAATGACTCATCATCTGGTCATCTGACTCATCATCCGGCAAATTTTCCCACGCCCATTCAAATTTCGAGCCCCGGCTGAAATTCGCGATGTAATTACAACACCATAAACTCCCCATGTAATCAGCCCCATAATTTGCTCGCGTATGTTTAGTGAATTCGTCTGTAATTTCCAGAAGCAATACGTCTCTACAATTTTTCTTGTGAATGTTCGCTTTTGCTGGAGCCCTGATATAAGGGTTTGGGGAGTACCGCGAAATTTAATGTGCATGTAATCACCATTTTAATACTCGCGAAATATGGCTCATAAAATTGAGTGCAAAAGCTAGAAAAAAAGTCAGTACCAGTTCGGAGAAAATATGGCGTAAACTTGGACAAGGAGGTGGGCCAAATATCTCCAGACCCAAATTGTCGTCTAATCATTGATTCAGTTTTATTTATACAACTGACGGACAGTTTAGTTACAAAAAAAAAACTCGCGTTTTTAGTGGCCTACAGAGGTGTTTGATTTTAGATGTAGATGGAGATATGACGCTTTAAGACTCCTTTTATTCTTAAGACAACGTCGAGGTTAATGCGTGAATATAAATAGACGAAAACAATAGACCATAAATAGCGTATCAAATCACCAAGGAAACATTCTCTGCTTAAAAGTTCAGAAACTCGAGCTTTTGACCACCAGTCTGCGGCCTTTAACGAATGAAAGTCATGAATGGCGCGAGAGTAGGCATAGACAGAACAAATGGGTAAAAAAATAATAATAATAACAGAGTAGATATATAATAATGAAAACGACAAGAACGAGGAAAAGTTCATAAAATGCTGAAGATATTTGCTATTTTAAGAAAATTGCTTGGTGACAGTTTTCGGCTTCAGTTGTCATGGCAGTATGCCTTGATTCAAGGGTTTTGCGCACACGGTAATCACCATTTTCAATTACTAATCTCCTCGGGATTGTTTCCAACGCCCCCAGATCCAATGGTAATACGGCTTTTCCCGAACCTTACAAAGTGTCCCCACCTCCCTTGCTAAGTAGTCTTGGTATTTTCTCCCATTTCTTCTTCTTTTCCCCTCACAACCATTCTTCTGAGATAACTACATCAATCAATGATTTGGCACGTTTTGTTTATCCCACCAGTTATTCTTCCACGCCAAAACGATCGACGCGAAATACTTTTCAAAACAAACTGAAAGTAGCGTTTTCTCTCTCTTGGGTCGCTTTGAGGGGCAACAGCAAAATTGAAGCGAATGAGAATTTGAGTAGGGAAGGACAGATGTTTTTAACGTGCGTTGCAAAAATCTCCAAAATACATGATCGAAAACGCAAGCATGTGAGCAAATTAAGTTGCTATTATTCCTTTAACTCCACAAGTGACGAACATGTAACATCTCCTCCCAATTTCAATACATCATAAGGCAAACAGGTGATAAGAATAGATAAATTTATCAGTTGGAGGATGTTATCTTAACATAATTACACCAAATACTCTTTAGGAATTTACAAGGAAATGTATTGAAGTTTGAAGGGAGAATTGCTTCTTAGATCTCGGAAGTTAAAGGGCCAAGGGTTAAATGATGCTGACCTAATGGCATCAACTGAGGAAAATAGCTCAAAAAACGCGTAAAAAGCGATAAACCTACGGAATTTGTGCTTATGAACTGGTTCAGTAAACATCAACCGCCGATGTGGATCACGTGACAACTAAACCCGAGCCCTTGGTGTCTTAAAACTGCAGATATTGTATTAATTTGATAACTGCTTATACGGAGAAGCCCAGCATTACAGACTATTTATCGTCAAATTACTACTGAAAAAAAACTAAGGATACCTGGTATTTAAAGGGTTAACAGTTGGCAACATTCAAATCATCGATGGTGACAAGAGCTCCACGGCATCCTTCTATTTAGAATAAAATTCTTTGCTTGCGCTTTGCTCACTTTTTCACTTGATTACTTATTCTAGTTTTAATTTTAAATCGACGGACGCTGGCTCTCTGCAATAAGAAAAATGTATGTATGCAATAACCTTTTCGGACCAAAACCATAATCATATTTTGGCCGGCTTCCATTAAGGTCTGCGATAACTTTTATCTAGAACTCCTTTTGTTTTCTTGTTACTAAAAACTCCTTTCACTATGCGCACATCATTCATGGTGACAAAGGCATCGGCGCCTTCCGTCACTCTTCTAATTGCTTAATTTACTTAAACACTGGCTATCTGCAAATAACATATGGCAAGTCTTCTTAGGAAATTACGTATGCCAAAAAGATCGTTGATATATACCACGAAAAAAAAACCTGACCTACACCCTACATTTTGAATTTGTCGTCGTAAGCTTCGTTCAGTTTTGTTTCGTTTGGAATGGTGAACGGTGACCTTAGTGACAAGAAGTTGAATGCATAACAAACACAACACGTAACCGCTAACTTGCGATCAGTCGTTCTTTTTGAGAGGCAGATCGAGACCAATCTGCCGCCTTTCCCCCTTTCACCCCCTTCCCTCCCTACACCGAAAATTAGTTGGAAAATGTTTGACAATTTTTCTCTTTACTTAATTTTAACACGTTATCAAACAATCAACAAATTAATCAGCAATATATAGCAATTTGATGTCTGCTTGACGCCGACTGCTATAAGAACTTTTAAGCTTACGATTAGATAAACAATAAGATCAAACGAAAACGTTGAATACTTAATAACCTATGTCTTAACGCAGTCTAAAGCTTGGCAACGGAGACCTAATAATTTTTGCAGAAAAGAAGAAAATGTTTATTTTTTCTAAAAATATTAATTGCTGTCTTGGTAAAGCCAAACTAAATACTTAAAAAAAAGGATTTCGTGCTGAAAAAGAAACTCTTTGCTCGCAATAATCCGGCATTGTGCTTGAATAAAGTAATCTGGTTTGGCTCAGCCTGTTATTTATCTTTGATGCAAATTAATTGCCATAGTTAATTAGTTACAGTTACATCTGCTTCAAGTCGTAGAAAGAATTAGCTGCCTAATATGTGGAATTAAAGGCCGTCTCGTTTCCAGCATGGGTTTTCCACAAGTCATCGCGGTGTTCCACACACTTTGCGACGTGATCGGTCTGCTTGGCAATATCCTGGTACTATTGACGATTATCTTGAACAGGAGGTTTCATGTGATGCGGTATATTCTGCTCGCTAGCCTTGCTGTGTCTGACTTCCTCTTCTTAATCCTGGTTAACTCATTCCGCATCGCCAGCATAGCAAAGGAAAGATGGCTGTATGGTGAAGCAATGTGTCATCTCAATGCATTTTTTGCTAGATACTTTTACGTTAACACACTTCTTCACCTGATAGCGGTGTCCTGTGAAAGATACAATGCCATAGTCAAGTCACCTTTAACGCATCATGGCGCCATTACTAAATCTAGAATACTCTTCATGGCTCTCGTCTGGATTATCCCAATTCCAGTGTCCATCGGTCCTTTCTTTAGTTTTTCTGGAAAGTACGATTACAACCCAGAGGTTTTCTTCTGCGAGCAGGGATGGACAATGCAGAGCAACTCAAGTAATAAGAAAGCCATCTTTATCGTCGTCTCATCCCTCGTTATTCCATTTCTAGTGTTTGTCTCTCTAAATTGGTCCGTGTACAGGGCAGCGAAAAGACAGATTCACGCCTTGGAAGTCACCGTGGGCACTCTTTCTGAAAACAAGGTGGATGAGATGTCCACGCGGAAAAGGGAAAAGAAGGCTTCTGTTGACGTCGTTATCATCATCACCGCGTTTTTGCTGTGCTTTGTGCCGGGTTGGGTCGCGGGTATTTGCCGTCAGTTCAAAATTAACGTTCCAGCTGAAGTGGTGCTGAGTACAAGTTGCATCTACATTGTCAGTGGGGTGTGCAACCCTATCATTTATTCCATCCGCAAAATTGAGTTCCGAAACGCGGTAAAGAGTGTTTTGAGGCGGACTGGACCTTGTAGTAGTTCAAACGACCGCGATAACAACCGACCTTAACACGATTGTTGTTAACACATTTGCACAGACGGCGAGATTGGTACCGTGGCAGACGCCTACTCTTAATATTTACTTTAGACCTCAACCGTCCAAAAAGGTGGAAGCTTGTTTGGTAGTAGAGAGATATAGTACACTCATGTCCAATACTCCCGTTCTGAGTCGGGTCGACTTCCCGACACACCGGAAGTCAGATCGCGATATTCAAAGTGTAAGTGAACGACACAGCTAAAGTCGATCCGACGTTCCAATTGTCAGGTGGAGATTTTCGTTCTAAAAGCACGCGCGTGAGGCGTGACACGCTACACGCAATGTTTATTCTTACGCTCTGAAAGCGTGAGGCCACAAACACGCTACATACAATTTATTCTTCTTTCTATAAGCGTCAGGCCATAAACACGCCAGACACAATGTTATTCTTCGTTCTATAAGCGTGACGCCACAAATACGCTGAACACAATGTATTTTCTTCGTTCTAAAAGTGTGAGGCCACAAACACTGACACGCTAAACGCAACGTATTATTCTTCGTTCTAAAAGTGTGAGGCCATAAACACGTTAAACACAATGTATGTCTGTTCTTTCTAAAGCGTACGACCACAAACACGCTACACTCAATATATATTCTTCGTTCTAAATGCGTGAGGCCACAAACACACTACACACAATGGTTAGTCTTCGTTCTATAAGTGTGAGGCAACAAACGTGCTACACATATTCTTCGTTCCAAAACCGTGAGGCCCAAACACGCTGGACACAATGTATATCCTTCGTTCTAAAAACGCGAGGATACAGACACGCTAAACGCAATGTATATCGTTCGTTTTGTAACCGCAAGGCTACAAACACAGCACACAAAATGAATATTCTTCGTTCTTTAACCGTGAGGTCCCAAACACGCTACACAATACATGTTTTTTGTCCTAAAAAATACGCTAAAGACAATGTATGTTCTTCGTTCTTAAAGTGCGAGGCCACAAACACGCTCAACGCGATGTATGTTCTTCGCTCTAAAAGTGCGAGGCCAGAAACACGCTAAACGCAATGTATGTTCTTCGTTCTATATGAGCGTAGGGAAGTGGTACACTAAAGTTCGGTTTCCATCTACTTTATCATGTAATTGACCGTCCTCGCAGCTAAGGTCGAATTGAAATTTGTCGCAGTTTTTTGTCACTTTTGAAGATGGCATGGCATGGGATACGGTATTTAGGGAACTCAGTGGGTTCGCCGGCCATAGTGAGTTAGCCTCCCACGAGTTCTCCCCACAAGAAATGTAGTTCGCCCCGCAATCACTACGTGTTATAACGTAGATTGAACGCTTTTTCCGCGGCAACATAATGTGAGTAAAAAGGATAAATCAGCTCTTGTCAGTAGAGGAAACATGAATTAAAGCGAATGAGAATTTTAGTAAGGAAGAGCAGATTTTTTGAGCTTGCGAAATACATGATTGAAAACGCAGGCATGTGAGCAAATTAAGTTGCTATTATTCCTTTAACTCCCAAAAGTAATAAAAACCTAACATCTCCTCCCATTTTCAATACATCAGAAGGCAAACAGGTGACGAGAATAGATAAATTTATCAGTCGGAGGGTGTTATCTTAACGTAATTACACCAGATTCTCTTTAGGAATTTACTAGGAAATGTATTGAAGTTTGAAAGGAGAATTGCTTCTCAGATCTCGGGAGTTAAAGGTTAAACTAAGCCAAGAACAAAAGCTACCAACGGAGCAGAAACATAAACATGTATCGGACACCAAATACGTAGTAATTTATTATTCACTGTTCACGTGTATAGTTATGAAGTTACGCCAATCATAACAAAACCAATAATTTTTCACCAAGATCAGAGCGATGAAACATTTACTAAAGAAAATAAATCCACCGTATTTTCGAAGTAAGAATGTATGCGAAAATGCCTATTAACCATATTTAATTTCATCTAGTCACAACTTGCTCGTCTTTTAAAACTTTAATTTACTACATAACTCTCATGCTCCTAATATTTCTGTACACAACCCAGCCATTGGGATTCTCCTATCACAACAGCTATTTTATTCTCACGAGCTTGAATAAAATTTCGATTCCCGCCATAAAACAAAATGCATACATGGACAAAAATAGTTTGGTGAGAGCCACACGAACGTTAGGGTACTGTCAAGATTTTATTCACAATTCAGAGCAAAGAAGGCGAAGAAAAACCACGGCTGACGTCTTGAGACAAAAAAGGAACGAGAAAAAAAAAACTCTGTAACCATCATAGTTTTAGAGATTCTACATGCATTTTTGTGAAGGAAAAATTACTGGTGTTAACACTCAGGACTCAGGAACACAAAATGAATTCCCATTAAATCCGTTCCAAAATGATTCCAATAAGGCCAAACTAAGAGCTGAAACAGGTTTTAGGTCCTTTCGGCTAGGATGAAACGTAAACAAGACACGTTTTAGCCAAACGACAGCACTAAGCTAAAGTTTCAAAGTGAAAAATTACCTACATTGGGACATAAATTAAGAATAAATTTTGAAAACCTCTACATAATTGATCCATTTAAATAGCTGTGATCCGACCACAGTACTGTATACTACAGAAATGAAAACCCGTTAAAAACCAAACATAAAGGGTCCCATGAAATTCCACGAAAATTCCGAATACTAAGATTGTATTTCCTAAATTGTCCTCTTCGTAAATACCGTAATAGCTGTGATAATTTACAGAATCGTGATTCTGATTCTTTGAAAACTTTTGTCTTCAGCGAAGAACGTTTATAAGTTTAACTGTTCCTGATAGTAAATCTCATTATTAATAAATAAATATCACTTTTGATAAACGTATTCTGTCACTATGTTACAAAATTTATGAGGCAAATTAAATGATCGGTTTGGTACAAAAATCACTCATCCTCGAAGCGTAATATCGTTTAAAAGATCTGTGAACAAACTTGAAACTTTAAAAAAATTGAAGCGCTGCTGAATCAAATTTGAACCAAATTAAATTTGTTTTAACGAACTTTTACGGGCTTTCAAATTTCGCCAAAATGTAAAGTTGTTCCCCTTGATAAGTGTTAAATAAGTGTTGAAGCAAAAGTTACAACGGTTTTAATTAAGTCAGTGGACCCGGATAAAATTTAAGATCAAATGGGCCAACTTGAAACTTCTCTCAAGGGAGTCTCCACTCGTACACTTCCGAAATTACGATCCTCCTACAACAAAATGCTACATGTAGCCTGCACTCGGGCCAGTTGCTTAAAGCACATTTCAAGTTGACAAAAAGTGCGTGACTACCGCGTTTAAGTATCTAAAATTTATCCTACACTGAAATAGGATGACTCCGTGATACAGTAGGCAAGAAGGCTGAAACAGCCTTAATAACAAGAACAATTGAGCCCATTCCTTGATTTGGTAGCCCGAGAAACTAGTTGAAAGACTAGGACACTGGAAATGAGTTTCTCAGAATTCATACTTTTAAACTCCGCACCATGACCTTTAGAGACCCGGAACAAAAACAAACGGTGGAAAGAACCGTTCGGTGCAGGTTCGCGGGACATTCTGGTGAATTTCACTGGGAAACACCGGGTTTTGCACAGAACGTGCCCATACGAAGATGAGTATTTGCTTAGTTTCCTGGAAAGTTCAGCCGCATGGTAGAAATTACTGAAGCGACAGAACAAACGATCAAGTTTTGTGTTGTTGTCGGAATGATTTAGACACCTGCAGTATTTTTACACAGGGAACGCAGCTTGTTTTCAAGAGCGGAGGTCTCCTTTGGTCATTTCCTGAAATTACGCTCGAACTCTACGTACATTATATATATATATTTGGTTCTACATAACATTACGTTTGTTTAATGATGCGTTTGTAGAACTGCAGGGTTTCTTGAGTCTCTGGAACAAATTCTGAGAACAACAGTTCCAACAAAGTGTACAGCAAAATCCTAAGAAGGAAAACCAAACCTGTGTTAACTATAATACTTCTGAATTTCTTCAGAAAACTAATGAGAACGAGCAATGATGCGTGGGCAGTAGTGGTGGGAATCGGTTGAGATTTCACAGTCGATCATCGGAAATAATCGGATTGCCCCAACTGATCGATCATCGATTATAATCGAAAAAATCTGCCAATAAGCATTCCATGTATTTTTCACCTACATAGAAGTCAAAGTGACAGCGCGCACGCACGCACAGGTAAACACATTATTAGATTTAAAAGTTAGGAGTCCACGAAAAAAGACAACTCACACCAAGATATTAAAGGTATATTTTTCTTGATTTTAATACTTTTATGTGTCCCCAATAAATTTTTAATTTTTCCGCGACAATCGATTATGAAAAAGGCATGATCGATTGTCGAGTCGCTTGAACTTTTCGATCAACTTTCGATTACAATCGATCATCAACCCACCACTAGTGGACAGTGTTCTTATAACCCTTTAAACCTTAAGATCAAAATTAAAATTCTCATTTGTTGTCCCTGCATGTTTCCTGTAGAAGTAGTAGGGAGAAATGCATATGGTTACAATATCAAGCAAACGGTACTTAATTCTCGAGACCACTGCTTTGTAATGCATTGATATTTGATGCAGATCACTCTTTGGGGTTTAAAGTGTTAATATTAGCTTAAAAAGATATTAAATTAATTTAAATATAATAAATAAATTAATTACATCACTTTACCAATTCAGCAAAACTATAAATGATTATCTTTGGCTTATGGTGGTAAGGACTGAAAAGAGTTCACTCTTCTTCTTAAGCTGTGGAAAAATAGCTAAAAAGCAGATGAAACTGTGCCTCCCCTTTGAGAAAATAGCTTGGTATCTTTGTTTTGATGGTATAGGGGCATTTTGGTCATAGGCAATGGTACTGGACGATCACATAGCGCCTTTAATTTGGGTTGCTGAAAAATACAGTTTACATAGACGCTTGTATTCCCTAACCGATTTGATACCCTTTGGTTCATTTTATAAATTTGGGAAGAATGGGCCATTTCCGAGTTCGCTTAAGCCTCTATTTCAAAGCGAGTTACAGTGCGAAAGTTTTGTGATGGTAATAAGTTCAGCGTTCCATATGAGCGAAAACTCATTTTCATTACAAAGACTTCGCACTTAGACTCGCTTTGAAAAAGAGGCTCAAGCGATCTCGGAAATGGCCTATTGGACGCACACCATCAACCAATGAGAAACAAAATCAAAACCGAAACCAATCATGGTCTGCTCGCGCGAATTTTCCCGATCTTGGCACTGGTTACTCTGGTTGGCTTAAGGCCCTGTTCCCGCCTGCTTTGATTTTCGGTTGGTGACACTTGATTGTAATTCGCTCAAAAATGGACTAAGTTGTGATTACTTACTTGTTCAATTGAGGGTACTGTAGAGAGTCAATAACATTCACAGCGGTCTGCTGATAACTTCTAGGACCAACTAAAAGCCTGATGAAACCTGCAGAATGCAATCATATGTACAATGAAACTTTCTACAGCAAGGTAAAGTCTGGAAACTGGCGTGCGATGGTCAGGTTTGAGGGTTCAGAAGACCTGTTCGCACAAACGACATTTGACCTTCTCATACACCGTCCGACATTATCTGAGATTAAAATCGCGGTTGAATTTAATGAAGTAATTGCAACAAGTTCAACGCTTGAAAGATCATGTTGCTACACAGCAATGAAACGTTTCCTAAAATCTCCAAAAGAGAAGCATTACACTTGCGTTACATTTTAATGATGATTAAGATAAACAGCCCAGATCCTTAAAACAAATCGAGGAGACAGGATGGCCGCGTGGTCTAGGGCGCTGGATTTCAATGCGGTGACCCGGGTTCAAATCCCGCTCTGGCCACTAGCTGGTGTTGTTCTGGGTTCGTGCCTGGATCAACTCCTCGGTCATCCTTATAAATAGCCAACTGGTTTGCCTTCCGCCAGTTGGGATTCTTAACTCTGTTGTGTTCATTTGTATTAGTTTCACTGTCCCTGAAAAGCTCCTCTAGGGGAGTGGTCAATTAAGTATTTATTTATTTATAAATGGCCCACTGCTATCTGTTCCTCTTATCCCAATCAAAAGCGAGTTCCTGCTCTTCCGTGATGAGATTTGCTTTTTCATTTTGCCGTTTTCTGGATCGTAATTTTGGTTGTAGAGTCACATGGTTAGATTTAAGTTGATACATAAGCGGAGTATAAGGAGAGAAACCAGCCTCACACCGGCTACAACGCAGAAATTTTCTGCGTTAAAAAGGCGGTGTGTAAATTGTATACCTACCTGGGAACGCATTCATGATGGCAACCGTGGCCTCCTTCTTTGTTCGCGCTTTTTCAATCTCTGATTTCGGTTTTTTTATGCCCTCGCGCAGCCTTCCTCCCGGCCATATTGCTTCATTCAGCTTGTCAAGATACAGAGCCCAACAGTCATCGCTCGTGATATCATCTATTGCACTCTGAACGCACCTTTCAGCAAACCACATAAATAACGATGTTAACGGTAAATAGTAGGACTATGTATTAATTCAGGGCTCGACACTGACGGCATCCAACTAGCCACAGACTGGTAACATTTCCGTTTTAGCTAGTGGGTTTGCGTTTCATTTGCCACTTTGGCTAAATAGGTACGTTTCACGTTAAAGTCAGTGCACTTTTCTTTCAATTATTTACAAAAAACTGTAGTCGTTCGCAAATTTGAATGATTCTTTCTTAATATTGATGCGTATGTTTGCAGCTTCAAGATGAAGTTAAGATGCACGGAACGAAGGCTAATGAATTATATTGTTCAATGAGAAATCGTGGATCGACAGTTTGAAGACCTTTGAAAACTTTCTTGCCAAAGTCAGTGCACTTTTCTTTCAACTGTTTACAAAAAACTGTAGTCGTTCGCAAATTTGAATGATTCCTACTTAATATTGATGCGTATGTTTGCAGCTTCAAGATGAAGTTAAGATGCACGGAACGAAGGCTAACGAATTATATTGTTCAATGAGAAATCGTGGATCGACAGTTTGGAGACCTTTGAAAACTTTTTTGCCAGCTCTGTGCCATTTTATCAAGGGCGCGGCCACTTTGTACCGTGTTTGAACTTTAAATGTTGTTCAAAGTGCAAGCTACACACAATCTGTGTTCATAAACTTGTCCACAAGAAGTAAGCTGATAAGGCGACGTTCCTTCACATTAGTTATTGTGGTTGGAAAAAAGGCAATGAAACTGCTCGGCAGGATGAAAATAAAACTAAGAAACAGGTCTGGTTACTGAAAATTTGGTTTTGGCTAGAGCCAACAAACCTGTAACTAGCCACTGGCCACTGTAGTAAGCTGAGACGTTAGTCTCGAGCCCTGTATGCTGTTCAATTTTGAAATTGCTGTGGAAATGTCTGAGGAATAATGGCCAAAATTGGACAAGGCCAATGGTAGAGTCCAGTTGGGTAGATAAATCCAATATTCAGTGGATTTATCAAAGTTTTCAACTGCAAGGCGATTACTTTACACAGGCGGGCGGGCAAATATGTTTGGATTTAACTTCTCCATCGCAAAAAAAATGACCTTGATGTGCCCATGGCAGGCGGGAAATACCATGTTTACAAATAACCAATTTGCCTGTTGCCTTGCCCTTAACGAAGCCCCTGAATACTGCTTCCAAATTGGACAAATATGTAAGGCTACTACTCCTTACTGTAACCATTAAACAAGAAAACGTCAAAAAACCTTCCTGGCCACATATTGTTCAATCTACATCAGTCCGATATATAGCCTTATTTCTTTGCTAGTTTGAATGGCATGGAAAAGTAGCGAGTAGGCATCAAACTTGTATTGCCAAGCTGGGGACCAACACCATCGACAAACAGCCACGAAAAGAAAAAAAAATTTTTCCTCAATTAATTAAGATCGATGGCCCTATTTCCTACCTGGGGGAAAGGAACTAAACAAACAAGATAGATTTAATGAAGATTCAAGATTACTGGACTACAAACTGGCAATAGGATAGTATGGTTCGAAACTATTTTTTTTCCAAACCCTTTTGAGTAAAAACATAAAATAAAATTATATCAAATCAAAGGGCCTCTGAGCCAACTCTTTCATGCATGGCTGTAAACGAATGTCAGGATTTACGAAAGTAATGGCGTCGCGCGCCAATCGTACCGTCTAAATCGCCCTTTAAAGTTATAAGATATATTTTTCCGCAATTAAAATTGAGATAAGGCTCTATGAAACTCAAAGTGGGAAGATATAATCCTTATGAACAATCGGCGGTAAAAACTGAAGAATATGGAGGTTTAAGAGCGGCGAACTCCGTTTCGTGGTTGGACCGCTTTGATTTCCGGAACACAACCAATGTTCTGCTCAAATAGTAAAGCCGAATAAACATTAATAGGTTTTATGAGACCGGGAAGATGCTACATGACGGTAAAATGGTGTTTTTGAATTTTTATTTGCTTTTTGAGAACTATTTGACTGATCATTTGAGCTGAAATAGCCATACTGTTTACACCATTGGCACCAATGGCAATGGAAACAAATCCTGGGTTGCTGCGTTTACATTTTAAAATGAGTTATCTTTGCAGTGTTGGTACTTAAAACACTTCCGAACGATTAGAGAATAGATTGTAAAAATTCAGTAAACTCTTGCCTACCATTCGAGAAGTCCACCCAAAGTTGCTGCAAACCCCTGCTGTACTCGGTCAATCGTCAACCAGGAATCGCGATCCTTGAGGAGCTCGCACAGCAAAGCAAGAATGGCATCGGAGAGAGGGCACTGCAAGTCAGACCCACTTGGGGCCTCCTTGGGAAAGGACCTCAAATCAAAGTTACTTGGTTGGTCCACTTCAGAGAACGCGGACGGTTCCTCTGGTCTCAAAAGCTGCGTTAATGGGGCCGGAGCTTCCTCCGTACTCACAGCGACAGCTTTCTGTTTCCCTGGATTTCCACCCAAAACAGGAAAAGACGACTCTTTGAGCAACTTCTTCAAAGCCCCCCGTTTCTTCTCCTTTTCATTCGGCAGAGTATCCAGACCTTCTATTAACCCACTCTTGCTACCTTGCCCAATTCGCTTGGCCGCTTCCAAAATCTTCTGTGGTTTGAACTGGAATTTACCAGTGGGTGTAGCAGACGTGATGCCCTCCACAGACTTGCTATCCGGCACAGGTTGATCAACAGAGTGCCCAAGAGGCCTTTGATCTTGGGAAGTGCTCGACTGTACATCTGGGTGCCTCTTAAATACTGCCTCTGATCGTTCCCTCTTGGGTGTACCTGCCTGCAAAGCAGGAGTACTTGTTAAATGGGGCATCGGGGACGGCTCATCTGGGTTATCGCTCCCATCTCCAGCGGTACGAGGTCCCAATATTTGATATTCTTTCAGGTAGTTATTCAAAAGAGTGCCTTCTTCATCCGAGTCATACGGCATCACTTTGTTTTTCCATCTTTTACCCCAAAGCTGCCCCGCATCCGGTTCATCTAGATTTTCTTGTTTTTCATCAGCGAATGACGCCATTGGAGAAAGGGGAGTAGGCGGCCTGAACTCCTCCCGGTCGGTAAGAAACGCTGAGTAGCATTGCGAAGGAAAATTAACCCCTGGGTTCAAATCGGCTTGCTAGAAAAGAGATATTGAGGTCAGTGCACTCAATGTAACGCGTGAGTTAGTTAGAAGAAAGTTAAGATTACTCGTGTCTGCACAAACGTGTGTAAAATTCTCAGATTGAGTGAAATTGTATTTCGGCTTCACTTATAGTAAACAAATAAACAAACTTCATTGGTTTGCACAATAACTGGCAGACCCAGTAGTTTACACTGTGGGCCAGAAAAAAAGAAAAATAATAACATAAATGTATTTCAATGTAATACATTACATTCGCAATTATTTTTTAAACTCAGCGTCGCTAAAGCCGGTGACACTCTTGTGACACTCTTGCTGAACAAAATGTTGAACAGTGAACTGTGGACTATATTATGCCACGTTCAATGTTGAAATTGGTCATTCAATATGTTCAACAAAGTTGAACGCAAATACAGACGGCCTCCATTCCGTTCAACAAGTTGCTTTAACATCGCGCGACATAACGCGATGTTGAACCGTGTGTCACTAGGTTAACACATAGAGATGTTTTTTTCCAGCAGCGTCAGTTGACAATTTTGAAGAAGTAGGGACGTGGAAAAGAACTATAATAACCACTAGAACCTATCATTGTTAGACATCGTCTGCCACATGAAAGAGCACAACAGATTTAATAAGCTAGACCAAATGTAAAACAAATTGGGAGAAAAAAAAAACATGTTTCCAGGAATCAAGAAAGAAAAGAAAATCCCAAACATTTTTTTTTTTCAGTAAAATACGATCTCTATTGTTAGTCAGATTTTAACGTCAACCCAATTATTCAGCTGTTTAGTAATAAACACTGTAGCACTTTTGAAATGCTTTGTAATATAGTTTATATTCAACGGTTTTCAGTTGAGTGTGGAAAGTAATTCGCGTTTGTTTGGCTTTACTTTACTTTGCTTTGTGATTGGTTTATAAAACTCGCGCCTCATTCTCGGCCAATGAGAAACAAAACCAAAATCAATCGCGAGTGGTACACGCAGATTTCCCCGCGCTTGGCGCCGGTGCCACGTAATACTTCGAATTTTGATTGGTTTACTGAGCTGTCTGCGGCTCTTGTGATTGGTCAGAACAATAGGCTACTTACAAAATATCCAAATTTAGCTTGACAGTGAGGAATAATAGAAACGAATAGCAAGGAGAGCTAACCCATTAACTCCCAAAAGTGGTTAGCATATAACTTCTCCTCGCAATATTGATACATTGTCTAGCAGACAGGTGAAGAGAATAGACAACTTTATCAGCCAGACAATGTTTTTTTCATACAAACCCAAATTCTCTTAACTAATGTTTAAGGAAATGTATAGCAGCTGGAAAGGAGAATTAATCATCAGATCTTGGGTGTTAAAGGGTTAAAGCAGATTAACATCGCTTTCATTTTCTTTTGTTCTTTGTCCTCTGGGTCTCGCTATCAAGTTGAATTTTCGTATTAGGAAAGTAGCTTTTTGCTTTAGTTTTGGTTTCACGGCAATCAATTCAAAACTGTCCTAATCCTTTTAGCGATTTGCTCCCAGCCTCTAACTCGAATCTAAAGAGGTAATGAGTTTTCATTACTTTAAGTGCATCAAAATACACGATTACTGGGATAAAGGAGACCGCTTACTGGGTTTGTGCTTGAAGCATCTTGATCTGCTAGTTTCCATCGAACAGCAGCTTTTTCAGTTGTCGCAGAAGAATGCTCTTCGGACACATTTTCTTCTTCTTCAACTTAAAATAAAAACAGAACAAATTAAAGTTAAACATAGCAACAATACCTCACAAATTGATGTGTCTAGGTATTAAAGCTGGAAGCTTCTGATTGGGCACTACGGCCACGTGGTATCGGGCATTACCCCTTAAGTCTAACAAATAAAGTTTTGAGTCGGAGTATTACCAACCAAGGACAACTGTTTCGGCCTCGTTGGGCCTCATCAGAGGGGCATAGCTAATACCTAGGTTCAAGAACCCACAAGAATTAAACAATCGATGAAAATGTAAAGCTTGTGGGATGTGGCTTGGAGCGATACAGTTTAGTAGAGGTTACTCATGGTCGAGTTGTTTGAAGCTCGAATTCGAAGGAAATAAAAACCGTGCAGATTGATACTATTTGAGTAGACTTGTACCTGAATCAAAGGCTGTCTTAATGCTGTCAATTACCTTCGTCATCTGCCTACTCAGCATCTGGTAAACAAAAATATCAAGTTCACAACAACTTCTTTACAAAAATCTTGTGTATGCACAACAAGATTAACCCTTTAAGTGCTGACATCAACATGCATATTCTCTTAACTGGTCTTCTCTTATTTCTTACGGTACCAGTTCAGAGAATTTTGTTAAACATCAAGACATTTCATGTGTTATGATCATTTCCTTTATTCTCCTAGCCTATGTGTTAACTAAATGGTGATGCTGTAAGAGGAAAGTTGGCTTTGGTCATTGCTGTCTGGTGGTTAAGAAGTTTTCTGGGCATGTGGCTGACCATGAAAAATAATAACTATTAGGAAGCTAGAAATATTGCTTTGATACTATAACAGTATTCATTCCAAAGAAGAAAACTGCAAGTAGCTTCCGTGAATTTTACCAAATTTTTCAAACAAGATGATTATCATCTCAGATTAGAACCATTGTGTTGAGACTTTGGAATAAACACTCAGCACTGCTGAGCCAATTCTAGACAAAGTTCACATCAATTTTGAACAAATTTAAACTAAAAAGTTAAAAATGTTGGAGTAAGTTAAACCGTACACAGATAGGGCTTAAAGGGAGATCCCTTTACTATGATTTAAAATCTACTTCCATTAGCAAGAAAACCTAAAATCATGATTTGCCTGTATAATAATACTGTTATACAATAGTATAACAATAGTAAAGCCCACAACTAAAGAGCAGCTACTCGAAGGAATAACGAGGTTCTGGAGAGAAAGGGTGACGGCTGAAAAGTGTACGACTTACATCAATCACTTGAAGAAGGTTGTCCCGATGGTGATTAAGCGCGAAGGCCGTGCCTCAGGGCATTGAAAACAAAACGGTTCTTTTTGAGAACCACAACGGCTCTTTTAGGAGCCACCACATCAATAAAAGTCATGACCAACGCAATCCAACCTCCTCCCTTCCCCTTCGAAAACCCTGTAAACTTCTTTAAACTAGGCTTACTAGTACGTCACTACACGTTAGTCTGTTGATTCCAAATTCACACAATCGTTGAATGTGCTTAGCAAGAAAGTTTAGGTCAGTCGAGTAAATTGGCTGCCTATAAGTTTTGCATGTGTTAGCAGGCGTTTAAGAGTCAACAAACGTGTATTATTTTATCGAAAGCCGGCTAACGCTAACCCAAGATTAAAAGTGCGTCGCCGTAAACAATATGGCCGAGAAAAGTGTTTTGGAAATAAAGATCTTTGAAATTTACCAGCAGTGGAAGCTATATTGTGGCTAAATTTCAGCTCGTTTGTGCCCTTTTGAGGTAAGACATTACAGCTTTAGAAAAAGTGTCCGGAAATAGGGCAACTAACTGTACGCGGCAGCAATCCAATTCAGTTCAGTCGATTGATAGAAATTATGGAAACAAAAGATGCTTTTAAACATAATCTAGATTTGAAAGAGTGTCCAAAACAAGTGTTTACCCAGTAAAAGAAGCCCACTGTAATCCATTAAAGATTAGTTGTGTTACTGAACACGCTAAGAAGCAGAGAGTCACTAACGCCCTTCGATCGGCGATTTCGTCGACATTGAAAAATGCGAATGACACAAAAGCCGAGAACTGTTTGTATGAGTTTGCTTTCAAACATGAAAATTATTAAATATTTTGATCACTGATTTCTTCTAGGTCTACAAACCTTTCTAAATGACCGGTAAAAGTGAATTTAATAACTTCAATATCCACAACTTTCGCTTTATATATTGGCAAAAGAGGACGATGCGATCGATCGGGAAACTTTCATCGTACAAGTTTAAGCACTTTTCCTTAGACGCATGAACGATGTGAATTCCATTTAAAGAGAAAGCTTTGCGGCATATTCTTGGATACGATTTTTGAGCCAAGTAGATTTGAAAAGTTTGAGAGTCAAATCTCAAATGAACGTGATAAGCAAACAGAGTTCGGCAAACGCTTCGTTCGAGCGCGCGAAATTGTCTGCGTACTTGCAAGTTCGCAAAACAATAGGCTATTTAAGTCTCGCGCGAAATTCAAGCAGTGGCACTTACAGTTTTTTTAAGCCCTCGCGAGAGGGTGGTAACTTACTTTTGAGCGGTACTGTAAAAATAACAATGACAATCATCATAATACCATAACACTAATAAAAGTAATAATTATCATTAACATTAATACTACTAGTAATAATAATGATGATGATGGTGATAAGGATAATTAATGCCCCCCCCCCCACCCCACCTCCTTACAGAGGGTCAATGGGGAGGGGGTTGCAAAAGAGAGAGTTTTTTCGAGAAAAGTATCGAACTAACTAGGAATTTCTGGGAGTGGGTGGGCGGGGGGGTTGTGCAAACCAAGAATTCCTCCATGAAGAGTATGGATATTATCTGAAACCGCACATTGATTACAGTAATCATAGTAATGATTAAGATGACCAACTGACAATGACTGATGGAGAGCAGGACATTTATGGTACTAACAAAAACTTGACTGGAGTGCTGGAAACCACTGGAGAAATGTCCACGAAAATCAGTGACCGGAGAGTAGCCACAACAACATGAAATAGCCATTGTCTGTGGGAGGTCACATTCAGCCAGATGTGTAGGTGATACGATGGTCGAGTTTATGACGGCCTGAGAAATGTATTCATGAGGGAAATAAATGGGTAACATGGAATAAAATGAAATGAAGATATGCAATAAGAATGGGTTGATCAAGTTGCTAATACAATGTAAGAATTTTTTCAACAAAGGCGGTACTGGTGAACAACAATATTTGAGTTCCCTTACAAATTTATGTTAGTGATACAGTCTACATTATTCAGGGCTGTGCTCTAGTGGCACCTGGTCGCCCCCTTAATTTCACTAATTGTCGACCAGGAAATATTAGGTTTTAGACCAAACTTATATGCTGGGTGCTCTGGGTTGAAAGGGTTTAGAGATTTTGCGTGCCGAACTACTCTTCTTAGAGCAAAGCCTTACTATTACTTGCCATCTTAGGTCTATATGTGGAACATGTTCTCAAATATTCATGACAACTTTATTTTCAGCTTGATAACTACTTGATGAAATCATGACTATCTAATCATGACCGTCGAATGATGTGCCAGAATCTGAGTCTCTACACAGCAATGAAATCAGCTGTAAGCAAACTTGCTTTTAATACTTTCTAAGAAGAGGTCTGCAACAGCAACCAACAGCATTGACAGAACATTGTGTTCTACTGGTTATTTTTAGATTCATAGTTTGCAAGCATGTTTACTTAGTAAAGATGTAGTAAAGGTTAAGGGGAAGTGCCAAGTCTCCAATGTACTGTTTTTACAATAGTGTAATTTCAGAGCAGAACAAAGAGTTTCAAGCAGTCTATATGGCTGAGCAGTTCCTTGTATAATTACATTCACCTCACAAAGCAAAACAAAATGGCAGGGGCCCTGTACAAGTAGGTGCATGTGACCTTTACACCAGAAATAAATTGTGTTGATTACTGATTTCTCTGTTGTTCAGCCCTAAATCACCTATGGATCAGTGAATAATTTATTGTCGAATAATACCTTGACTTTGTCTTGCCAATAATTGACAACATTTACTTTGTGAATTACTTTCATTGGCGAATTATTGTTAAGGATCCATATAATGTGTACAGCACTGTACCTTGTCTACACGTGGTACATGAACTGATTGGGTCATCATTTGTGCAACACTGGGTTTTATAAATGATATCTGCTTCCCTTCTGTGACACCCAGAAACTGTTTGAGGTCTTCACTGTTTCGCAAAGGTGGCTTGGATATCAGGCTCTGTAAACAACATAAATTTAGTTTGACTATGCACTGCATACATGCTGTAGGCTACATTTTCAGTGACATACAATCTTTAATAAACGTTAATTAATGTGTTCTAGCTAAGATTAAAAAGTAAGGGAGCAGAAAATTTACTGAAAAATTTATTTCGTTTTTTAATCTAATTTAATAAAATAATAATAATGCATAATCTGTCAACCTTTTTCCACTCATTTCATATGAATGTGCAACATTAACAGTGTATCTCTTTACACTTGTACAAAGAGAAATAATGGGGCAAAGAGGCAAAATCACAGAGCACTCACAGCAAAATGGAGGAGCAGAACAGTTCCTTTCATTTTCGCCTACTGTAGCTACATGTAGAACACTGTTAATATTATTTTTTTATCAACCTGCCGAATAATAAAATCAACTTTAAGTATAAAATCTGTCAACATGTACTTTAGACCAGTTGCCAACATTGCTGTTTGTCAGCCAATCAGAAAAGAGTTGAATACAGTCTTTACGACAAGTCATGGTTTTGCTTTTTCAGAGGTACTTATTTAAAGCCTGTTCTTTGAGCTACTGGCAACAGTAATATTGCCACCTAACTGACAAAGAAGATAAAGCATCAAAATGCCAATTATGATTTTTTTTAATACTAGCCAAAACATTTTTGCTGCCTCTCCTAGCATCCTTGCCGTAACCTTTGCAGTAGGCAGAGTTCTGTGTCTGCTGTTGGACCATTAACGGCTAAAACATGCGCACTCATAAGAACGTAGGCACTGTCATACGTTTTGTTGACCATCAGAAAATTAATGTGCCAGACTATGTACATTACAGGGAAGTTAAAGCACTCACCCCCAAATAATACTGGAGCAGTCTTTTTCTTCCCTCTACCACATGGGGATCAAGCCTCCCAAATGGCAGGTTGTACTTCCTGTTGGGTCTCAGAATATCTAAACAGTTTGCAGCAAATACATGTAGAATGATGTACACTCGTCTGATACTTTACTTATACAGTGTACTTGAAACAACTGATGCTTGTTAGCATAAACAGCTACTGTGTTGAGTTTACAAGTTCCATGAACATATTTTACATGTAGCTAAAAGGAAACAAACTGTCACATTTTCATTATACACTTCACTGATTTTGCTATCTCTTTTCTGATTAGCCAAAAGAACACAATTAATTTTTGAAATCAGCACCTGTGATAGCATCTACAGTGTACATGTAGCTGCAGATTACACTGACAATAATCATGTCAAGGACACTCAAAGTTACTGGTGATCATATCACATGTGACCAGGGATAACAATAATCATGTCAAGAATTTTTTTCACACTTTGTGTGGCTTGCCATCAGCGAAGAAGCAAAATGACGTCCAGGTTTGCAAGTGAATGTTTACTGTTGTGAAAATTTTTGTTTTTGTCCAATGTATAATAAAACTTAAAATATTAAATTCTGTTTTTGTGATATCGAGAATAACCAAGGTCAACCTTGAGTATCTTGGATATCACAAAAACCTATAATTTATATAAAAGAATATAGTACACAAATTGTCGAAAAGTCGAATTTTCACATAAGTTAACACTACCTTTCATGTGCACACCAAGTTCTCCACTGGTCAGCCGATTATGCAGCTCCATAAATTCTCTGTATCGCCTGTTGATTACTCGCTTCAGAGGTACATTCCTTTTAATTTCATCCAGAGACAGCTCCTCATCACCTTGTTCATTATCTGTGATATCGCTATACAACCTTCTTTTCATCTGCTCCCTCTTGGCCTCATTCTTGGCTTGTTTTACTGCTGCTTTGTACACCTCATGCCATATTCGGATATCATACTGATTAAAAAATGAACAAGGTTAAGGAAAAAAGAATTCAAAGTACATGGCAGAGGTGCTACTACAGCCCACATACATAGTGTTTCTTTATTAAATTCTCAACCTCGGACAATGCAATTCTAGCTTTTTGATTGGTTTACTAGGTCTTGGTTACCAGCCATTATACCTGCGTTTGACCTTATATGGAAATGAATGCGTCAAAGGTCGCTTTGGTGCCCGAAAGTCACATCACTTTCTGGTTGTTTCTTACCCTTAAATAAAATTTAGCAAAACCGAAGGTTGATAATTTAATAAAACATTTATTCCATTCACGCTTGTTGGATATAAGATTGGTTGTAGCCAACGAGGCCCATAGGGCCGAGTTGGCTATTTACCATCTCATATCCAACGCGCGCTCATGAAATAATTGTTAATTCATTCTCCTGGATGGGATACTAATATTTTACACAATGTAATGGCTCATTTAATTTAATTAACTAGTATGCCTTCATGTGCAGACAAGACTGGAAATGGCCTTGCTTCAATATACACCTCATCTGGTAACAAAACAAGGTCACCTCCAGCCTTGCCTCCAACCATAAGCCAGGTCACTGAGGATACAACTCTCAAATGGGTGACCAAAAGGGCTTCAAATATTTCACACAAAAAAATTGGGGAAACAGTGTGACAATGATAGCAAATTGCGCAGCAAATTACATGATTTTCATATGATCTTATTTTACCTTGTCAGACCTACAGTAAGTATAATTATTTATGCCAAATAAGTTGATCTGAATTTTAATGCAAACATTAAATGCAGTTGCCCAAGAAGTTAGCATAAAATCAGAAAAATGTGAGACAAAACATAATAAAAAATCTCTGAAAGTATTTTCTCAGACCCTCAGGCATTTAATTAATAAATTTGAGATAAGAAACTAATCTGCCCAATCTAAAGTTGTAAACTACTACATGTAATACTGGAAATTATCTAATATTATCTCACATTCACCATTATTATTAACCATTATTAAATTTGTTAACAGCCCTATTTTAACCCATCAAACAAAGATTGTGAGAAAAAAGAAAGTGATCAAAAAGTGACAAAGGTCTTGATTGTTCAACAAATTCCCTTCATCGTCACCATTAGGGTAGAAAATGTAATTATGAAGCACAGTGTAGGTTTTACACATGTACAGTGTAGAGCACTAAAGGACTAATCTCCCACAAGTGTCCTGTCGCTTAAGTGGTACAACATCTGAACTACGTGTAGTACTAGGAATGCTCCACTCACATTAAAAGAACTTGGAATTCTTTTTTTTTTTTGTAAGTTTGCAGGTGGCATTGTTGGATACACTGTACAAGATCATAATTATCTTACAATGCAATTACGTTATGCAACAAAAATGAACAGCAAGACCTTTCACAAACCTCAATTTTGTATAGAGTGTATTTATTTCTTCCTGGCTCCCAAGTTGTCTCCAATGCCACAACAGTAGTTGGAATGGAAATCAGCTGACTTGGGTGCATTCGCTTCACACTCATCAAGCTGTTTCTGTCCCCTGCCTCACCCATGTTGTTGACACCCATAACATCTTGAGCATACTCATCTCTGGGTGTCCCATAACAAGTGTCTGCATCACTGTCCATAGATTCTTCTACAACAGCATGGCTCCTAGACAAGTGCCTTACACTGCACGATGTGTATGTTGCTGCACTTGCTCTACCAGCATCTACAGGCACTTCCTGAGGAGATGATCTTAACTGACTCTCTCCTGAATGGTCGAGTGATTCGCCACCTGATGTTTCCGATGACTTTGTGCTATTGCTGCTGAGGCTGTCAAACTTAAAAGGTGGCTTGAAATTTGACACAAACCTCTTTCCCGCTGTGAGAAATGCATCACCAAAGGATGATTCTGAGCCTTGTGTTCCAAACCCTGCAAGCAAATTACGTTTCTGCTGACTAGTGCTGTCTTTACTCCCTTTCTCCTTATCAACATTCTCCCATGAAGATTCTCTAGCACTACTAAGTTCTGTATAGTCTTTTGTCCTTTGTGCTGTAGTTATGTCTGTCCCAAAGTTTTCTTTGCCAGAGGGGGAGCAGTTGTCTCGAGGACCTAATGATTCCTCTGCAGATGAATCTGACACCAGTTTTTCTTGGCGTTCATCAAAGGAAGCTTGTTTAGTTAATCTACTCCTTGCCAAATTCACATTGCCAATCCCGTGAGTCCCAATAAAGTAGGGATTAAAATCACTGTCATGCTCCAGGGCTTCCTCCCCTTGTTCAATGTATGAATCTAAAATGTCATCTTCACTTGACATGGACTTAAAACTGTCAGAGCTACTACAAAAGCTTGTCGAATAAAACTGTGATCCATAAATCTGTCTTGGGCTTTTGGGGGTGTGAAAGTCTTCTTTATGCTGGTTACTTGAATCTGCTAATGAAAGTTTACATGGAACACTTGCAGACCTTGAAAGTTCACTGTGATGAGCATTGCTCACAGGCATTTCATTAGATCCTGGAAGAGAAAAGCTTCTTGTTCTCACTCTAAGGCAAGCGGCTTCTTCCACTGCATCAGACCCCTCATCACTACTGCCCTTTTGTGCAACCATTGACAAGGTAAGGTTCCCCTCATCACTCTCTCCTGAACCACAGAAACAGGTCATTTCCTTTAAGCTTCGAAGCTTTCCTCCAGCATCTCCATTACTTTCGATCTCCGACAAATGCTCCTTCATTTCTTCAAAACTCTGAGCTCTGAATGAGTCATCCTGAGATAAAGGACAGATTCCCCATGAAGAAGACAGGCTGCATGATGTCAGATTGTTGTCCGACGATGGAGGAGCAACCTCTGTGGACCACTTACTTTCATTTTGACTTTGGTCTGCATCTGAGTTTGCTCTTGACTCCTCTAATGAAATTACCAGGAATGACTCTCTGCTGTCATGCTGGCTCTCTCCTATTGGAGGCTGTCTCTGAGAGGTCACTGACCACTGAAAATCAGGGGTGTCTACACAAGCCCCTGGAGATGTGATTTCAATTCGCTCTCCCACATCCCCGATGGAATCTTTGCTCTCTTGCCTGGTCCTCAACTCAGTATCTGATTTTTTAATGGCAGGCATACCTGTGGTATTCTCAACAAATGCGTGCAGCTGCTCCTTGTCATTCACCTGGCATTGATCAGCACTACTTAAGCTGTCATCGTGATCTGTTGCATCATGATCATCACCAACATGTCTTAATTCCGTTCTCTGAACTTGACTATCGTCATATTCCTGCAGAATGTCAATCAATGCCTGACAGATACAATCAGGATCAGTCAACAGTTCAACAAGGGGTAACATCACTTGAACTGTCAAAATTTCTCGGAAGATAAACCTTCCTGCATCACAGCTAAAAGTGTCTTTAGGTATCATAGCTGCTAGAAGTGAATCTATGACGTTCCTTAAGTAACTGAGCTCCACACCAGGACTAGACAATGCCGATGGTTCAAACCTGAGTTGTGATTCATATGTTTGACAAAGCAGCTGTGACGAGGAAATGCTTAGTCTCAGTTTCGGATCTTTAGCTTTCACGATCGCCAGTGCCTTATTAAACCTCTCCAAATGTCCATGAAAAATCACAATGACTTGTTCCATCAAGTAGTGCGAGTCGATTTGCGAAGCTCGTTTGTAACCTTCCAAAGATAACATCTCGAGAGATTCTCGAGTTTCGGCGATGAAGTGCTCGCCTTCCCCGACATTTTCGTACCAAGTACGGATAAAATCGCGGATGATGTTCGCAATTAATCTTTTTAGACCCTCCTCTATAGGTTTCGGTATCTCTTCAAGGCTGTTAAATCCGCCATCTGTGTAGAAGGACGAGTAGGCGATGCGACTCTCCAGACGATGGGGAGCTCCGAAACCAAACAACTCTACGGCCCTGAAAAATTCTTCAAATAATCCATCCAATCCCCATTTGTTGCTCAAAAACAGATACGCGAAGCCAAAGCTTATACCAGCGAGGGCTAAGTAGAGAAAAAAAGACTTAATCGAACATCCAACGAAAAAAAGGCAGATCAAAACAACGAACACCACCAACCAGCCCATGTTAGGCCATGTTCAATTGCTCTCAAATTGCTACGCCACCTGGCCCTATCACAGGACACCCAATAACAAACAAAAACGAAAAAAAAATCATTTGATGGAAATCTCATTTTTACACCCTTGAGTGAAAAAAGCTAATAATAAATTTATGAGGCATTGTCCATTTTGCTTTGATTTCTTTACAATTTCAGCCACCATATCCTGCTTAGAAACGACCGAAAAACATGGATAAAACAACCACAGAGCGCTCTAGGTTTGAAACTTGAAGAAAAATTATGAAAATCTAAAGATTTAGAATGCTTCTTGACTCAAGGAAAAAGTTCAGGATTTCTTTTTCACCTTTGATTCCTAAAAATGAATTGAAACATGACTCCTGATTACTCCTGATTGAAAATATACCATGCATCATACATCAATTGTGCACTTCCTTTGACATTTGCCGTCGCCTTTGCCTAAGCAGCCACGCCTCCAATTTTCTGTTGACAACCAACAAGAAATACAATGGCTGAACATTATTTTTATTCTGTCAGAACAGCGCTTCGTGTGGGGATTGTACAGATACTGGCTGGACTCATAAGTATTGGTATTGGAGCTTTTAACACAAGGAAGGAAAATCATGAAGCTTTTATCAAGTTCAAACCCGAGGGCCTCCCAGTTTGGTCTGGAGTGCTGGTGAGGGCGATGAACTTAAAAATCGATTATGCATAAATCGTTCGTTACGAAAGTGGATTTTTTCACATTTGGATGGCACTGTAAACTACATCAAATTCGACTTTACGCATGGCTTGCTAAATCCTCTGGATTACCATAGGAATCTGCGAAAAATATCTCAAAATCGTCGCAAACGCAACATTGTGGCATGCTTTTGCGTTGTTACGATGTTTTAAGAATAATTTATTTTTCTATTTTTTGAAACGTTCGTACCTCCCCTATCGTGAATCATCGGCCAGACTTATGTTTGAATGTTGGAGGTTGGGAATTGCATTTTGAGCTGTAAACATTTTCAAAGCCTCTGGATCATGCGTGAAAATAGTTATCTGAATGAGGGTTTACCGGATATGCGCTCAGAAGGGATGACCGTCTGTCGACATCGATCGATATTGCGAAAGCCAGCTGTACTTAATTTTTTTTCGCAGACATCAGAATTATTTTTTATGCACAGAATTGTGCTTCCCAGATGTTTTCGTGTTACACTTAAGGATAACGTTCACAGAGTGTAAATTAACTAAGGGACACTTTCAGCTCTGCATAGTTTCAGTTTTAATTTATTCACACCTAAGCTTTTAAAAGTCGAGTTAACGAAATCAAATATTAGATAGAACGTGCCTTTAGCTAGCATGTAGTCCCACGCGAATTTGTGATCAACAGCTTTCATTCTCACTCACTAAACAGTGGTAAACTTTTATTTACATCCAACATGTATAACATTTAACAACACATGATGTTGAACAGCAAATAATAGTAAGCTTTTGTAAAGTGCAGCTAATTAATGCAAAACAGAAAAGTGTGCACAAAAATATTTTTTTGAAATTATTAGTGGGAGGATTGATGTTGTTCAAAAGCCATTTGTTATTATTATTATTATCATTGTTATTTTGAAAAAACTAGTTTAGAGTGCTCAGTTTGCACTGCTACATTGTATTTTTTATGCTCTGAATTTTCTCTGTCATTGTTATCAGGTACAAGTGATGATTGATAATGATGATTATCTGTATTTTTTTTTCTATTTACAGTTCTTAATTACAGGAGGAGTAGGATGTCTAAGTTACAGAAGACCCAAAAAAATGACAGTTAGTATTTCTTGTTGAGAGTTACTTTTTATGCCTTGTAAAAATTTATTTTATATTCAGTTTTAGTGCTTGTCTGGCTATAAAGATTGCATGGTTACAGAAAATATCCATACTCCCAAAAGAAGGGTTTTTTTTGTACCGGCCCTCCCCTCTACTTCACCCCTCTGGAAATTCCAATTGAGTTACATACTTTACTTTTGCTTTGCCACCCCTCCCCCTTTGAATTTCCATTGACCTTCTGTGGGGGTCAGGTAAGGATATTTTCTGGAAACATTATGGCAAAGTGGTACCAACAGTATCTGACATTTTTCTTTTCACCATGCGCATCACAATCAAATCAAATCAAATTTATTTAAGCTCGATAGCATGAGGAGTGGTTGCCCCATCCCCCAAGCCAGGGGCTCATGTATTAATCGTTCGAGCATTCCGGATCAAATAATTTGAATTTAGAAGTGTTGGTTTTTGGGGAGAGGGGAAAACTGGAGTACCCGGAGAAAAACCTCTCGGAGCAGAGAAGAGAACCAACAACAAACTCAACCCAGATATGACGTTGAGTCCAGGAATTGAACCCAGGCCACATTGGTGGTGCTCTCATCACTGCGCCATCTATGCTTCCCATAGTATAGTGAAATGTCGTGTAGTGGGAATAATAGCAATTCTCATAAGGATTGCAACAGGGTATCCTATTGGGAGCCAAAGCAATTTTAGGAAGAAAAGGGTACACTGGTTTAGGCTCTCGTACTAGATTGTAACTTGTAGCATGAAAAATTAGGACATATGTATAGAAAGGAAAATGTGAAAAGGACAAGTCCTGCTAAAGTTCATTCATATCTGCTTGTTTGGCCCTCTTGTTCCAAACACGAATGATTGGTACTAACAACAGACGGTTACATGCATAATGTGTCTGCGGTTAATTAACAATTATTGGATGAGGTTGAGCATGATAGCGATAATTATCAAGGCCAAAGTTTGTGTTATCTGCCAAAGCCGAAGGCTGAGGCGGATAACACAAACTGAGGCCTTGATAATTATCGCTATCATGCAAAAACCGAATCTGATAATTGTTTTTTATGCATATTCCTGAGCTGCACTGGCGACTCCACCATAGCAAAACTGATCAAACTGCTGGTTAGTGTATTAGTTGACGTCACTTCTGCATGCATAAAACTATTGTCTGTAGGTATGACGTCAATTCTACGTATATAAAAACTATTGTCTGTAGGTATGACGTAAGAGAAACAGAGTTAGCAAGAATTAGCTGCATGCTTATAGCCAATCAAAATCGAGCTGGTGACACTATTGTATAATAATACCTGTTGGAAGAACTCAGAATTCTTTATTATTTTAACACTTGCTTGTTCTATTTGTTTCTTCTTAGATTCATATTTTCCTTGTGTCATGTGTCTTAACAATAGTAACTACTATCCTTATGTTCTGGATCATAATGCCGCTGATTGTGTCTGGTGACAAAGAAGTAGAATGGAACTTGTTTTTTGGCTCATTTCTTGGTGTTGTGGCAGTAACATTTGTTGTCAGTATGAAGGGTTCATTTGTGGCATTTAAGGCCTCATTTTTCCAGTACAACTGCTGCAACAAGGCTCCTCAATTGCAGGTAGAGTAGCTGCAGATCAGTATTATGAAGTGAAGTGTCACAATGTGTGATTATAATTTATAGAAAATAATTATATACCCTAATAGAATACAGGGCTGTGCTCTAAAAAAGTAGTTGCATGCCTCAAATCCCTAAACCCCTGAAATCCAGGACGTCCAGCATATAAGTTTGGTGCAAAAACTATTTCTTGGTTGCCTAAAGGCAAGTCTGCAAATTATCGTTGTCCATAACCAGGTCATTGGTAAGGCCAGGGTCAAGTTTCGGCCGGACAAAAGAACAGACTGGTCACAAATCCCTGGTCAGAGTGTCTGACCAGCCCAAGCTTTCACTGGTCAAAACCTAAAATTTACTTGACATTTGTCTGATGACCAACTGTTATTTGCAGGCTTGTAAAGGGAAATTAGTTAAAAGAAATTCGCCAGGGGCAAGCAGGTGCCACGAGAGCACAGCTGTGCTCTGGTGGCACCTGCTTGCCCCTTAATGTTTAGTTCCAGAGAATTCATTCCATGGAGGTTTATGTTTGATTTCCACCCCCTCCTCTACCCCTCTGGAAATTCCAATTTAGCTCCACACTTTTGTTAATTGAAACTTTCCACTGACTTTCTGTGGGGGAAGCATGGATTTTTCTGCAACTGCACAATTTGAGATCAGCAGTATTTAGTTTTGAGAGAAAATGTTAGTATTTAAAGGTTATTTTTTATGTAATAATTAATACAGTTGGACCTCCATTCAGGAGACACTCTAGGGACCAGGGACCCGTTTCTCGAAACTCCCAGAAGATTTTGAATGCTACAATTTCCTTCGTATCTTGAAAACGGACACGTTTCCAGGCATGAAATTTCGCAACAAATTTGCCTTTTGGTATCTTGAAATCATAGTAAAAGATCAGCTTTTTTGAATAAGAGGATCATAGTTTTTAAAAAAGGCTTTTCGGGCCCAAAACGTTTACGGGACTTTCAAGAAACGGGCCCCAGCACAAGTGTCTCCTGAATAGAGGTGTCCCTTGAATGGAAGCAAAAGATACAGGGTTTCTGATATGATGCAGGAAGAAAATTGAAATTGTGGGATTTAGAAGGCAAATAGTGTGGTAAAAACCATCGTGGAATTGTGCAGGATTGTGCAATCCTGTGACCAACCAAATAGGTTCTCAGCTAGCCGTGAAAATTATAATTTCTTTGATCACAGGGAGCATCAAAGATAAACTAAACAAATTAACCAAAGCACTGCCAGTTGTACACAGCAATAAAAAACTCTTCATATCAATCATTCAACCTCAAGTATTTGCAAAGTCTAGCACTGAAACTTTGCTCGTCAATCATATAACAGGGGCAGGTATACCATTGAACCCGCTTGAAGAAATCACAGATTTCTTAGAAAAACTGTTTTATTTGAAGGTCATACTCTCTTCAAATTAGCTTTTTCAATGAATGAGGTTTTGTTCCGCCGTCTTGCATTCTGAAAGAGAGCTGAAATTAGTGCCCAGTCCACTGCATTCTTTGGAAATGCCTTCTTCTCGATCTCATTGATGGAGGAGTGTAGGCAATTCCTCAGTTGTTTTGGAAGGTGAAACACTGAGCTGAAAAAGAAAATGAGGTGATAGATAGAAATGCTCATTGAATTATCATTTCATCAACTTTTTTTACTACTGTGCAGGAATTTGCAGATTTTTGGAAATTGTGCGGGATTGTACAGGTTTGATCAAATTGTGTGGTTGGACCGCACCCATGCACCCTGTTGGAAGGCCTGAAGATACAAGGCTAATGTGAACATTTTTTGTTTCCGGGACCAAAGTTTGTGTTCTGTGAATGGAGGTGTGCATGAAAATAGAGATGTCCTAAAGGAAAGGTTCCACTGCAATTACTCTTTTTTTGTTGTTTTTTTCCAGAATTCTGCACCTGTGGAACTCAATTCATCCTCAACATGCATGATTACATCAACTGCAGTTGCATTAGATGACACAAGAGAAGAAATGAGAGAGGAAAGAAGAGTAAGTGATTAACAAAGCCAAAGCTGAAAAACTTTGAATTCTTTAGACTTCTTTTGTGCTTCCTTGTAGAAAGCATGCACAATCTTGATTATCCATTTCCCAAAAGTCAGTGAATTAACAGGTTAATTCATGATCACAAGCAGTTTAAATTTTAGCTTTTAACTACAGCACTGTAAAATGTCCTCTCAATTATTAGCAGACTCCACCTCACTTCATACAAGTGTACTACATTAATATTATTTTCTTTGTTAAAACTGGACCTTTCTGTTAGATCTAAATGAAACTTTGCACGTTTTGCTTAAATTAATTTTGTACATGTATGTCAATTTATCTGTGAACTCGGTTTTACATCCAAATTATGTAATAACAATTGTCATGGTAACTGCCTCTGTGCACATTCTCTCTTGATTTCTGCCAACTCTCCCTCAGCCCACTAATTGGAATGCATCATTGTGAACAAATTGCCCTGAATTCTGGAATCATTGAATGTCACAAATGAAATATGTCATACAGCACATGAATTTTCAAGAAATTCAGACTACTATAAACAAACGTTTAAGCCATGGGCCCTGTCTCCTTCAACTCCATGCATAAAATCTAACAAGGACATAAAAGAACTCTGACACGGTGTTTGCAGAAAGTACTGGAATTTTTTTCTGCTATTTCCCTTTGGATTCATTGGGAAGTCCTCGAAAATGGTAGGAGGTCTTAAAAATCCTGGAATTTTGTAAACTCCAGTTATAATAAAGTTTTCTTTAAAGACATTGGGGCCTTGGGGACCAGCCAGGTGGGAAAACCCAATAACCAAAAGATACTTCGTGCACATTATTTGTCCTGGAATAAAACTTCCCAAGGCCTGGAAAAGTCCTGGAATTTTGTTTCTAAAAATGTGTACGAACCCTGAGTCTAGATAGGTTCTGTGCACCTACTGGAGCAGACAAGGTCGTTTTCATGAGCGAAAGCTTGGAACATGACCAGCTGTCCACACAAGTTTTCCTTTTCTTCAGCCTGGAACAGAACCTCTCTTTTTCCCTCTTGCAGATATCTAGGACATCAAGGTCGCAAAGTCAAACGTCGTCCGATTCAGTTCCATATTCATCGCATTCCCACAGACATCACAGGTCAAGAGCCAATTCAAGCCAGAGGGGGGCTGACAGGGAAGCAAGAACAGCACGCCATGACACCAGACCCCCTCCTCCCGCGTACCAGACGCTGAAGCTTCCTCACTTGCCGTCGTACACAGAGGTTGATGTTTCTGCTCCACCTCCCCCTTACACAGAGAAGACGGAGGGCAGATGATCTTGACAGAAAAAAGATGGTAATAGTGGAATGGTGGTTGCTGATAATAGCAGAATTCCAGCCAGGCACCTCACCATTTGAAACCCATGACACTATACAAATTTAGTGGTATCAGTGGGCTCGATCAAATTAACTCGGTTTGTAGGACTGTATCTCCTGTTGTTGAGAAAAGCAGCTGAAATCTTACGTAAGGGCCACTGGAATTCAAATAGAAAATTGCATAGGGAAACCTGGACGTTTTGCGCGACAGTTGAGCATTTATTTTGCCTTGGATTGAACATGCTTCGTTCATCTGAAGTCGCCAAGGTAGCTTTCAGTTTGATAGACACTGCTTTTCGAAGGAGATGTGCATGTCCAAGTAGGGCAATATGTCCAGAAATGCACACTAATGATATTCATTCACAAAGTGCTCCCTAGGTCTAATCCTCACCCGTTTACGCAAGCAATCCTGTCAAACATGAAAGCATTTGGAAATTACAATTACAGTGCGACGCGCCTTACCGTGACCACCCAACAAACATTTTTACAAGTTAGCCAATGATCAAGGTACGCGAATTTGATCGAGAGACACGTTTCCGTAGAAAGTTTTAACACGCAACAACCAAATGGAGGCGTGTCTGTCAATCAAATTCGCGTACCCTGATTGGCTAACTTGTAAAAATGTTTGTTGGGTGGCCATGGTAAGGCGCGTCGCACTGTAATTATGTGTAAAACTAAGTCGCCAAGGTCCCAGTTACGTACATTTCTAGACATAAGTGTTGATATCCTTTCTCCGTTTATTGCCGAACCTTGTAAAAAAGACCTTTGCATTACGAAACATCGTAATTAACTGAAGATAAGACTAACTGCATAAACCCCATTTTTTTTCTCAACCAAGATAGTGAATTCTTCGCACGCATTTTCCTGCGCCTAGTACGTGGGTCTGATTGGTTGATTGCACTGTTCGATTGGCGGGAGTTATCCCTTATTGGTTTTATGGCTTTCGGTATAGATCCGCTCTGAATGTTACCGGAAATTATTTAACGTAAAACGATTCAAAAGACGTTGTAAGCTTGGATGTATTAACGCGATTGTGGATAGGAATCAATAGCGGTAACACACGATAGAAACTTTGTCATTCTTGTTCACAGTAAAGTTTGTGCATTGATTTCCAGATCGCACGTAAGGAGTTTTTATTAGGCTCACGTGTATTGTCTTGATAACCACTGAATAGCTATCGAGTAGATCTCCCGTAGGAATTTCAAATCATGGCCTAGTGCGTGATAATTGCATTCCGCACGGAGACGCGACGCGCGGGGAGGCAATTCTCTTGCGCGTACTTTTTCGTTTTCGCTTGCTGTATATCCCTGAGAAAAATTGGGAACTACTCGTAGTCACTGTACAGATTAATGGGGACTACACCACTGTCCTCAAATAATAGGAATGTGAATGTTTGTAAAATAATGCACTTTATATTGCAACGGATTTAGCAGAGTAAACCCGAAATTTGTAAATAAATCATGACAGCTGAGAGAATTGGAATTCGTGAACACAGGTTTTATCGTCTTGACCCTTCAAGCCCTGATATCAACATGCATATTCTCTTAACCGGTCTTCTCACATTTCCTATACTAGTTAAGAGAATTTGGTTGAACATCAAAACATTTCTTTGTTTTTTGTCGATCATTCCCTTTATTCTCATAACCTGTGTGTTTGGTGTGAAATGGTGATTACTGGAGGGAGAAAGTAGGCTCTGGTACTGTCATGACAATTCTTATTATAAGTTTCCTTCACAATCGTAAGGAATTGCTTTTTCTTTTATACAATTGACTTGTTTAACATGAAGAAAATTATTTCTTAGAAGCAAAAGAAACTAGTATTATTCTAGGCCATTTTTTCAAGACATTATCAACATTTTTGCTTCTCATAATCATCCATGGCCGAGGATGGCCATAGTCAACCGTAAATCAATGTTTGAAACGTTCTACTGTTGCAAACATATCTATGGGCGTATCAATCGTCCGCGGAGACCTCGGGGCAGATAGTCGGGATGGGACGAAGACACAAACATTCAGAAGTCCCGATCTTCGTCCCATCCGGACTATCTGCCCATGTTTCCGAGGATAGGGTTTATCCAGATTACACGACAGTGCCAATACGCCATGTTACTGACCATCAGTTCCAAGTGAGTTGTGGCGATGTTCCGTAAGATTGAGCAAGGTAATTGTCTTATTATTTAACGAATTGGCAACAAAGTCGTTTTTACAGAATTCATAGTGGAAAAACCAGCGGGGAAAAGTCGTTTTTTCAGCCAGAGACACGAAAACTATCCATATTGGAGGATACTTGTTGTGTGCGCACAACGAACGTGTCGTTGAGTGCACCGTGACCACATTTGCAGTGTTACGATGTGTTGAATAGCAATTGTGTGATAATTCTTCGAATTGCTTTCAAAATAGTGCATTCCATTCTCCGCAGCCGTTTTTTTGGGATGTCACGCAACGCTCATCCCAAAAGACGGCTGCGAAGGAGACTACTTTCCAATATGCCCTAGACAACAACAAATAGAACAGTACCCTTCAGTTTGATACTCTCGTTCTGCAGACTGACTGGTAGCCTATATAACAGTTGTCTCCGTCACCTCTTAGCCAAGAGGGAGTCACGCGAGGGCATGGGGCGAAAAGGAGCAAAATTCGCCCCTTCCTACCACTCCCGTTGAATGAATGAATGAACAACTGTTAATGTGCTGTCTTTTCTAGGTGGCTGCACATAGCCTACTAACTGACCAGGCACACCAAGTAATTAAGGACTAAAAAGTATCGGTTACATTATTTACAGTAAAATAACAATTGCAATTTTCCTATCTGACATCTCATAATCAAAAATTATAACAGATATAACATTCCATTTATAGCATTATAACATCAGATAAAGATCACAATAAAATAATATTAATATCCGTCCAGTCTTAGGTATTGCACAGGTGGCAATTTGTGCAATTGTTTCCAGCAATAAGACCGGAAAGGTCCTTTTTTCAAATACTTGTTTTTAAAGTGGATAACGAGACTTGATCCCCGTCCGTATCTGACAATTTAGAGCATAAGAATGGGCCGAAGTATCTGAGAGAGTGTTTGGGGCAGTGCACAGTACTGAACCTAGGGATGAGGAAATCTGAGTTCCGTAGATTGTAGCTAGATGATGATATTCTAAAATGATCAGTACTACTCCAGGTATTAATTTAAACATTACTTTAAACATAACGGATAACAATACCTGCAGCCGCCTGTTATAGAGACTAGGATCTTCAATCACAAATACAGCTCTTAAGTTTAGCCCTCTCCAGCTTCCTACTATCTGAACCCTTGCTGAAAAGTGCCAAACAGGTATGGCAGCTTGATATATTCTTAATTTCGCTTTTATCGAGATCATATTACGTATTCTCATCAGGACACCAACACGCATAGTGGTCTTCTTGCAGGCTGTAGATATATGATTACTAAACGACAAGCTCTTGTCGATTAAAACACCCAATAGATTAAGCTCATCCAATGGCTGTACTGTAAAAGATTCAATTTCTACATCTGTCTGAGTGGTATCCTTTGATAAAATCATTGCTTGGTGTTGCCGCTCTATGCCCTCGCGGTCACACCTCCGCTTGGCTGAACGACTACTTTAATAGTGTGGTTCTTGGTAGCCACAGGAGGCACCATTGTCTGTATTGTTTCCTGTTTGTATTTCTTTTCAAACGAGGTTTGGCGAATGTTTAGCGCGTCTTCCTATTGCTGCTCCATATCAAATTTAAATGCAATCATTTCACGTCAAATAAAAACTGTATTTGTATACCCCCTGCTCGTGCATGAAGAAACAAGTTGAAGATGCTTGGCCCCACAGTTTTTAATTTACAGGAAAGAAAGAAATATTTAGACCTCAAAACTGAAATAGGGTGAAGGCTGTTTTTATGTATATGGCACATTTCTCGGCAGCCATCTTACGTCACGCGCTGCGAAAAAAATGTAAAAAATGTAAAAAGTCTTGTATTTCAAAACAAAGCACGCTACCGAGCTGAAAACAGGTAAACAGGTTTATTTCGATTGTGTCTTTTACGTGTTAAAGGTATAAAGGTAGCAGTTCAAAATACTGTTTACTTTGTAACAATACACTTGAAAAAATTACTCGATTGTGATTGGCTGAGAGCAGTGCAGTTCAAGTGTAACAAAGTGCAGAAAGTGTAACACCAGTGCAAAAAAGTTTAACACCAGTGCAAAAGTGTAACACGTGTGCAAATTACAACGAAGATTTCCGAAGTTAAAACAAAGACTCGAAGACTTCCGAAGACCAACCGATGTATTTCGAAGATCGCCGAATATCGTGCGAAACCTTCCGAAGATTTCCGAGGACCACACGAAGATTTCCGAAGATCACCCGAATGCTTCCGATGATTTCCGACGATCACCCGAACACTTCCGAAGATTACCCGAAGATTGCCGAAGATTACCGAACACTTCCGGTGATCTCCGGATATTTTCGAAGCTTCTCCAAGTTTCGGAAGATCGAGGATAATGCCTTCTGCGTACCTCAGTAGTCAATGTATGGGCTTGAAGCTTTATAAGTAGTCTATTTTTTCAAGTGTATTATTAATAAGTGATCACATGATTTTTCTCGTGCAATTTGGAATAAATAAGCACTCGTAAATTTTTCAAAGACCACAAATTGCACTCGCCCTACGGGCTCGGGCAATTTTGTTGGTCTTTGAAAAAATTTACTCGTTCTTATTTATTCCAAATTGGACGAGAAAAATCATGTGATTACCTATACTAATTTTGTTTTTGACGTCACGTGTTCACCATGAATAAGCCCTTACTACAACTGAAAGGTGAACTGTTGGCACTACGCGGGTGTGAATTAAATTGAAGGCGCGTCATCTACTTTGAAGACGTTTATTCTAAGTAGCAATAATATCTTTATTACAGGAAGAAATATATACCTTACAAATTCTCGATAAAACCACAAACCTTTTTTTCTGTTGGACGCTATGTAATCGCCAATCTAATATACAAATCCGGTCACATAGTGACAATTTTGGTACCACAACATTTCTTCTGCAACACGTTGTAGCTTATGTTTTCAAACATCTGGCTCAATTTCAGAAAGTAAAATCCTGCCATTACGTTTTAGACACCTAAGTTATCAATGTACTCAAAATCCACGAGTTTTTATTAGTCGTCTTCTTAATATAAGAGGTAACACACCGGTAGACTCACATCTCAAACTGACCCTAACATAGCACAATTGCAGAACTCACTAAAACCACAACGCGAGGATAAAAGCATTAAATATCATCCATGAAAGTATGAAAGGGAGATCGTACAAGTGAGCATCCAGACTGAAGATCTAAGTTCAGAATGGTAAAATAATTTGACCCTCGCTTAATCTGAACAAAACGCTGGCCCTATTGCCGATATGCCCCCTCCCAGTAACAAGGATAGGCTCTCTTGCAATTCAGTGTTGCGTCTGGAAACGTATTAGCACTGACGTCGTTAGTTGGGGCAGCTAAACAAAAGACTACTGAATTTGAACTATTCTTGGTTTTCTACCACGTGACAAGACGGCCATGTTGGTGGTCAATACAATACAAATAGATCATTTCCAGCTATTTCCGAATTACCTCAGGCCTCTTTTTCAAAGTGAGTCTAGGTGCTCATTCTTTCATAAGCAAATCAATTGTCAATTGTCAATTGTTTTTCGAGCAGTTTCTTGAAGACCTCGGACTTGAAACAGTGCGTCAGTCGTTGCGATTTCTTTTTATTCGTTATTTGAAATAGTTTGTAAATCCTAATATCGTCGAAACACCAAGTACCATACTGAGAACTTGAAGATGTTGAAAAAATACCGGCTTAAACCGACTTTCGCATGTTTGACAATCCCATGAAACAGCCTTTCTTGCTTCTCAATTCATTAATAATTCTTGGAGAAGTTTCAAGGCAAGCGTTTTGTTACAGATATGATAAACGGAAAAACTGTATTGTAAGGACAAATTAGATGCTGGTCACCGTTGAAGTAACGGTAAAAAGGTAGTACAACCGCCCGTTCATCTTGACTGGGTGTATCACACAGCCTCTCTCAATGCTGCGTAAAGACCCGCTGATATAAGACCTGAAATGAACGAGAGGAAAAGCATTAAGCGTCAAATCAGACCAAAAAACTGATTGGTAACTGCTCTATTTATGGGATTGCACAAAGAATCGTGGAACTCCAAAAAGTTTGTAAAGTGTGTACGTTAAATGTATAGCTTGTGTACAAAATGTAAAACTTGCTGGGGTAACTCATACATGCGTCGGATAGTTCAGTAATTTACCATACCTGGCTACAAATTGACATTGCAAGAACAAGAAAGCCTTACAGTCTTTCCCGTAAAACCGGAAAAAATTTCTGGAATGTTCATTGTTTCGCGACCAATCAGAAGCAACATAAAACCACAACCTAATTACCGTTACTGTTTGCCGTTTAGCTTTCTCACGCGTGATTGGCTTTTTACTTGAAACACAATAACATTCCATAGATATTTCTGGTGTTCACGGTTTTACGGGAGAGACTGTAAGGCCCTCCACAGACTAGGGATTTAGTTGTCCACAACTTTGTGATCGACAACTAAAAAAACGTAGTCTGTGGCGCAAGTTGTCGACAACTAAACCCCAAATTATTAGTTGTCGTTGTAGTTGCTTCATTTTTGGGCGTTTTTCTAGTGTGTGAAAACTTTTGTTTTAGTTGTCGACTACTTTTAGATCTCCGCGCTATTGTGTCAGCGGCTTTCCCCGCCGGCTTAAAACATGGAGGATTGCAGAAGTAAAATACTCGGTAAAGAAAACATTCTTTTTGATCTTCCTTCTCCACATCCCGTCCTTGGAGGTGGAAACGACACTAACGATGTCATTATTGCGGCAGCTTGTGCCCACCAACAAGTTCTGATGCAAGATATTTAATCCAAAACGATTGAACGGCAAATTTGGCGCTAAGTTCGTTTGAAGGACTTTTGTCCAACGTGCCGTAGAAAATGGAATGACGGCGATTTTATCATCTATTTGCGAGTATACAGGGATACATTTCTTCTTATTGTTGAAAGACTGACGCCTTATATTCATGCGTAGTAAGCTCTCGGTGCCCAACCTCCCTGTGTATCGGTCGCTAAATCAGTGTTTGAGCGCCAGTGTGTGGAATCCCTTTATCAGACTTATTTAGTTGTCGATAACAAATCGTTGTCGACAACTAAATCCCTAGTCTGTGGAGGGCCTAAGGTCACTACAACACCAATGTTCTTGACACATTTTGATGTTTTCTATGATCTGTTTAACATATTAGGCCCCGTCCACACGTATCCGGATATTTTTGAAAACGGAGATATTTTTGTCCGTACTTGAAAAAATCCGCGTCCACACGAATACGCTAGCCTTCCGTACAGAGCGTGCGCGCATGCGCTGTTTACAGTATCACGAGCCTCTGGCGTCATCGTATTCAAAAACCTCCGTTTTCGCCCGTCCACACGTGTACAATAAACCAGCATTTTCAAACATATCCAGTCTGGAGAGCGTATTTGAAAACCTCCGTTTTCGGTGACCGACAACGTCGGTTACGTGCGGACAGAAGGCGAAAACGGAGAAAAAATCTCCCTTTTCAATAATATCCGGATTCGTGTGGACGGGGCCTTAGAATCCATTTCTCGGAGCGTGCGCACTCTCATTTCATGACGCAAAGATGACTTCAAAACATAAAAAGAACAAAGCATGCTACGAGCCACGGGCTCGTAACGTATAGAGTGTTTTCTCATGACGTCACGGCGCCCATGTTGGTGTCCCAACAGTTCAACCTCTGGGAATTACATTCTATTTTTATGCAAATAGTTCCTTTTGTTTCAGTCAACCAATATGGCTGATAGTCACATGATTATTGACGAATGGAATCCATTTGTGTCTTTCACTGTTTTTCTCTTCTGTCTTAGACTCATGACGCCATTCGCGCGTCTTTACTTTGGTCGCAACTTCTCTAGACAAATTAAAACGCGAGGTTTACACCGTCCATTGTATAACACTGATTAGTATAAATCTACTAGCGTTCTATCACGAATGCTGGTCTCTGATTGGCTATGCTACTCGCTATCTATTCTGATAGATAGTGAGTAGGTAGCGTTTGTCAACAGAATGGCGGCGGCTTCTTCGCGTTTTCAAAGTGTCTGCGGAGATAATTTAGATAATTTACTTGTTTGTTTTGAACGACTAGTAGATTTATACTAAAACAATTTGATCATCCGCTCTCGCTTTCTATGCGCGATAGAAATCTCGAGCTAATAATCTAATTGTTAAATTGATGAACATGCACTGGCCTTTGGTAAATAGTTGATTTATAGGGGACGACCGATACAAAATGTGAATAGAATTAAGCGTATAATTTGTACAAAACAACCTAAAAGTGCCACCGTAACAAACAGACCTGCAAATGGCATGGTGACGACCCAGGCAAGTATAACATTCCTAAACAAGGACCAATCAACGACTTCCTTGGACCTGACTCTTCCCACCATCACAACAGAACCTACTTTACAATGAGTAGTACTAATGGGAATGCCCAGGTTGGAAGCACACAGTACTGTCAAAGCTGAACCAATCTCGATCACAAAGCCACTGCAAAAGATACCAACATATGGAAAGTACTGGTTAGTGCTTAATAATCAGAGTTGTCACTTCTCGGGATAACAACAAATTCCCTGACTTTTCCCTGACCACATTTCTTGGGTAATGACGCCACAGAAATCAATTACATTACCTTTGTTAGCAAGGAATCTCCTCTGACAACCTCTCTCCTCTGCAAGGCGATCCCATCGTCCACCTCGCGCTCTTTTTTCTCTCTCAGGTAGAATTTAGAATTTCCCTAACCTGATACAGAATTTCCTGACTTTTCCCCGACCTTGAAAATAATCTTTTTTTGTTGATTCTCCTCTGTCCGTGACAACCCTGATAATTTTTCTTCACCTTAACTACAAATTTGTTTTGCTGTTCTCAAGGGCTTATATTAAGGATTGCCGCTCCGGAAAATTGTTCATAGCTGCATTTTTATGTACCCTGTTGCATGACTTGTATAACATTTTACACTTAACAGATATTCTGATTCATAGGACGGTTCACAAAAAGTTCTAGTTCAATGGATTCGTGGCTTGAGCTTATTTGAGTGGTTGTTATCACAGATAGGGGTGTCTCTCTGTACCTTGATGGTGTTATTGGTGTTAGGTCCTCCCCAACAGTCTTTATCACTCGGCGTCCCCAGACAAACAGCCCAATGCATATGCCAAGACCTCCGTAGACCAGAATCCAGATGGGGATCAAAACTTTTTCTTGAATCATGCCAGATGAGAAGATAACCCACAATGAGATGAGTGGACCAATGGCATTGCTGTGACAGACAGACAATAAACATGAAGGAATGCACTTACAAAAGAACAAGCTATCAGATCTACTAAAATTCAGGTTTGTCAGTTTTTAATAAAAGTTACTAACAGAGGGTATGTGTAGGATTCAAGAACGTTGAGAAACAAGCATTTTGGAGAGTAGGATTTTAAGCCTAATCAATCAACTCTATGTAACCTGTGACACTCAATAGCGCACGCAATAACCAACAAGATATCAAAAAGATTCATTTTATGTTCACTGATTTTCAAAACTACTCTAACTTGTAATGTATTAAGACTTCAATGAAGCATTTGAGGCATTTTTTCCCGCCAATCAGTAACACTGTTTTCTGCAAATTCTTTTTACTGTACAGACATTCTTGGGTCCTAGTTTCAAAACAAGTTTTCAAGAAACGTCAGCTGCCAGGTTAATTATGGAAGAGGAAATTACTGTACCTCAACTTTATTATACCAATGGTCACCAGAAGTGAGTTTGAAAACTATTACTCAACTGATTTCTCACTGATCTTTAGATCTCTAAAAGAGATTTTTACACTTATTCTCCCATTTAGAGCTGTAATCAGGGTTGTCAGAAAGAAAGAAGGAAAATCTAGGAAAGTAGGTGGCAGTCAGGGGGTACCGACACCATATCTCCCTCTACATTTTCTATTTTTAACGGCATATCGTAGCCGGCAAAACTAGGAATTCAAACTAGATGGCGATATTGCGGGTTGCTGGCGCTTTTTGACAACCCTGTGTAATATCACAAAAAGACCACTTTAGATGACTTCAGTGACAATATATGCATGTTTAAACCAGGTTGAAAATGCTGGAAACAGGATATAAGCTCTATCCTCCAATGGAGTATAAATGTATTTCTACCTTCTTCATTATTCTAAGTACCTCACATCATTTCCACCATGAGCAAAGGCTCCAAATGATGCAGTTAATATCTGCAAGAATGCAAACAACTTGCCAGTCTTGGGTTCGTCCGTAACTTTCTCGCGAGCCTCTATAAGCAATGACATTCCTCGTGACCTGGCTCTCTCTTTCTGTGCCTCACTGAGCTCCTTACCACTCTGCTCATCAGGTTCAATGAGCTCCTTTGAATCACTGGGTGACTCTGTGGAGAATTGTTGACTTGATTCTGGAGTCTGGGCATCAGGAAGTGTGAGGGAATTGGTTGGTAGTGTCAAGGTGACTTTATCGTTATCCTGGTTTTCATTGTAATCTGGACCAGGTTCTCCCACTTCTGCTGTTGTGCAGAAATGAAAAGAATTAGCATATAAAATTTTGAAGACCACCTTATTTAAGCTTACAAAAACACTAATTTGCGCAATTCCGGCCTTAAAATCACAAAATTAATGAAGGAGAATACTTGGAAAATATATCTGATGTTTGTCCATTCAGCCTGGAAAATTCCATGAACAGTTCTGACCGTCTAGAAGTTTACCCACCTCTTGAGTCTTTTTCTTCTGGGTCCATGTTAGATGGTGACTTTGTGAAAGACACATCCCGAGGCAATGAGGCACTTCCATCTTTGTCATCACCATAAACCTCTCTCAAAATTTTGTTCTTTAAGTATGGACTTACAAAGAAATGAACAAGTACAGCTGCCAGGATACCTCCACCAAAGGACAGTATGAGGACACCGTAAAGTGGAATCTGGTCAAAATGTAAAACTAGAGAACAAAAAAGTTTAGATCAAGTTAACTGAAGTTCTGCACTGACAGAATGGTCATATCCTTTATTATGTTCAGTAACTTTACCAGTAATATGTGTGCTTCATCTACAACTAAATAAAAGGTCATTTTTCTTCAACACAATAATCATGTTGCAATTTCTTGCAATTCAGTATTAAATTAGGTGACTATTAATAACAAGATGCAGTTCCCTTAAAATTTCCCTTCAATTCCCCAAGGTTACATTCAGTTGAAGAAAACAAAACAGATTTCTCCCAAATGTCAAAGCTAATTATATAAACTATAGGTGAAAGAATTTAGTAGACCCATCTTCAGTTTCAGCAAAAATAAACTAGCTTGCATTCCAAACAATAACATAATTATTAATAATAACTGCACCAGATTTACAATTTAGCACTAAAACAAATATTACAGTTACCATGAGATCCTTTGTAGAAGACTGAGAAAAAATTAATGGCGATTGTGAAAGCATAGAAGAAAGGGAGTGACTTCAAGCCTATTTCAAATGACATCATCTAAAATCAAAACAAAACAAGTAAATCTTTAGTTAGTACATGGCTTAAAAGTAAGACCAAATTCATGAACGTTTTAGATTGGCAAGTGACAAAACATACCTTAGAGAGGATGGAATGTCGAATAAGGACAAATATGATAGAGCTCATAACACCGGACATCAGGGGAGAGACAACCCAAGAGGCAGCTACAGAAAAATAAGAAACACTGGTCAATAGTTATTCCGTGGTACAGGTGTATGCTGAAAATTTGGTCGAGTTTCTTTTTGTTGTTCTTTGTAATCACAAATTGCAATGTCCTTTTAAAGTTTCCCATACCCTGTTACCCGCGGGAAGTGTTTGTAACAAATTATAAAAGCCCCTCCCTTTTCAACTGCCCTATTCCAAGGTTTGAACAGCACCCTTTGGGTGGAAGCGAGTGCGTGCTGCCGTTGCATCACCAAGGCATCTGGCTAATTGCAACGGGCCGAATTTGCCTTTTTGTCCCTCGAGCAATTTCCAAGATGGCAGCCACATAATTTTACAGAGTTAAGACTTGACACCATGCAAGAAGCAAATCTCTGCTTGTTTTTAGCTCATACCGGTACATGTGCGGAGTGGATGAGGTACGCTGTTTTTTCCTATAAGCTCAACAAAATATTCAGCAACAGTGAGACCATAATTGCAGATTCCACCAAACCAAGAAGCGATACAAAAAGTTGAGATTGACCAATCGTACTCAATGTACCGGTCAGTCAGTCACTGATTTGAGAGTTTGCTACTTCAATGGAAAATATCTTATGCTTCACAAGACTCAAGCATTGCTTTTTTGTGAACTCTCCTCTGACAGTTATTCAGCGGCTGATCAATTGAAGCCCAAACAAATTCATGAAATCCCTAGGTGCATCCTGGCCATGGGATAAACAATGACTGTCTAGGTCAAGTTCACTGCAAACATTGTAACGATTGTGATAAAGAAAACACTGCGGATAACTTATACAGTGTTTCTCCTGTAAAATAGCTCATGCTTATAAGAAATTAAGCCTACCACTGAATGTATCAGCATACACCATTATTGCCAACAAAAAGAGGGAAAACTTGGAAAGGTTTTACTGCAACATACAAGCCCCATAGCTGTAGATGTCATGTTTCAGTCACTTACGAAAGTCAAGGGATACAATGTCCAAATGAACACATATATAACATGTCCAAACTCTCCTCTTAGTCAAACAAATCTCATCTGATATTTTCAAGGAGGACAAGAAAATTAAGTTGATGAACTTAAAGAAGTAAATGCAACCCAGCTGTTTTATGAGTAAAATGGCTCATGAGTCAATGACTAAAGGTGATTTCTCCAGAATAGTATATTATCGATTGAACCACAGATTGTCTAGCTTACAGGATCCCCAGTTTACTTGATTTTAGTTCCACTATGATTTGCTTCCAACTTGTGTTCCACTAGTTTGCTGTTGGTTATCTTTATTTGTAACATATGGATAGTAATAGGCTAATGACTGCTCCCTGTTGGAAGTTGCAGAGACAAATTTTCCCACATAGTCCAAATTAATTACCAACTGAATACAGTTTCACATCTCACCTATCATTCCAAAGGTGTTCCATTTTACACCCTTCAATCCATGACCAACCAAAGCATAGCCCATGGTTGCCCCAACAACACTGTGTGTCCCAGAAACAGGAAGATTGAAGAATGTTGCCACTATCAGCCATATACCAGTACCACTGAGGGCACTGAGTGAGCCAATCATTGCATCTGCCTCTGAGCCATTAAAGGAGTTGATGTCAATGATCCCTTTACGGACTGTATCTGTTGAGATTTACAAAATAACTAAGATACTATGCCTGCTCTGATTGGCTGAGGTGAGTTTGCATGAGAGTATGTAAACAGTGCAGTATGTTTGAGAGGTCTGAAGGTACTAAAAAAGCAATAGAGTAACATTTCCCTGTGTTTGCATACCCTGATATAATCACTTGTGGGGTTGGGAGAATTCTTAAAGATTATAACTTATGAAGATTGAAAAGAAAGTTTAGGCCATTGACAAAACCTGGATTGGACTGGACAGAATCAGACCAGATTGGATTGGATGAGATGGAACTGGCAAAGCCCAGACAATATCAACAGATTATCAGAAATAGTTATTATATTTAAAATGTTAACTGGTTAAAAATATCTAGCCAATGCTGGAGCCTTTGGCCTTATATTCCTGTTATGTTCTTTGTTCCTCAGTACAAAAGATCTACCCATTTTACTGTTAAACTCCACAAACAATCTGCACAAGGAATTATACAAATGCATGACAGGTTAAAAATCTAATGATGGTCATGACTGTGGAGTCAGGGAACTTCTTGTTCAAGCGATTGCAAATGGTACATGGCTACATCTATCACCATGATCGTATTACAAAGTTTATGGAATCTTGGCACAACACATGGTGACCTCCAGAGTGGACAACTCAAGCTTGTCTACTCACTCGACAATATGGAATTCTAATTACAAGAATTTTAAGGATTATTCCCATAATTTGATTCTTTTGCATTCTTTTTTATCACAGTATATTGTAAGACTTTTTAGTGCCTCTTTCATTATTTCACTGGTTGAAGGCTGCTGTTTTCAGTCAAACACTCGCCTCTGTTAAAATATTTATGACCAAAAATCATTTTAAAGGTTCCTGTGACCTAGTCCAGGTTTGGCCAGTCTGATCCAATCCAATCCAATCCAATCCATATTTTGTCAATCTGTTCAGATTCAATCTGATCCGGTTTTGTCGATGGCCTGACCTGTAGAAAGTGTGGTTTAATTTTCCTATCAGTGACTTACTAATTTATGCATACCCCAGACACTTTAACTAACTGAATTGACACTTTTAAAATTAACAACACAATAGTGTACATACAGTATATCTGTAAAAATTAGCATGACTAAATGAGGTTAAAATGCCCTTAACCCCAAAATATTTTTTAGCTAATTTTTTGCACCTGCTCAAAATGCATTGCAGCATTTTTTTTTCCTTTTTTCATCAAATCTTGACTTTTTATAGGATTTAAAACTGAGCATCATTTATTTCATGGCCATGTCAGAAGGGGCATGGGTCTATTCTTGATTTGTTGTCACAAACTAATTTGCATTGCATTAACTCTTTGTAAACATGCAGGCAAGTAGATTGTTATGTCAAATCAGGAATAGACACACTCCCCTTCTGACTCAGTTGTGAAACAAATGATGCTCACTTTTGAAGGCTAGAAAAGGACAATATTTGTTTAAAAAAAAAAAAGAAAAAAAGGCCGCAATGCATTTGGAACAGGTGCAAGGATTTATTTTAGCTAAAAAAATATTTTGGGATGAGGGGCACTTTAAATTCAATAATTAATTAAAAACTCTTGCGGAGAAATCAATATCAAGTTCATAGATGCCGTGCACTTCAAGTCATTAGCGATAAACATAACCACATAGAATATGATGGAGAAAATATTTACAGTGCGACTACTTCAACCAAGGCCACCCAGGAAAATTTCTTCAAACTAGCCAATGACAATCTCACATCGGAACAATGGATTTTCAAACGACAAATTTACCCACCATCAAAGCACAACAAAATTCAAATTGCGACTATTCTGTTGTTTCATCACTTGAACACTATTGGCCAACCTGTAAAAAAAAATCTTGGGTGGCCTTGGTCGGAGTAGAGTATAATATTCACCAAAGGGCAAAATTACTGAATGAGCATGCAGATTGGCTGAGAAAAAGGGCATTTTTGTTGATCAAGGGCATTTTTATAGTCATTTTTGATAGTGCAACTTTGTTTTTTTCAGCCTGGACTTTTCAGAAACAGGGTGAGTGCAATTTGTGGTCTTTGAAAAAATTTAAAAGTGCTTACTTATTACAAGCTGCACGAGAGAAATCATGTGATTACTTATAAATAATACACTTGAAAAAAATTGACTACTTATAAAGCCTCACACCATACATTGACTACTGAGGCACACAGAAGGCATTGCCCTCAACCTTCCAAAACTTGGATAAACTTCCAAAAATATCCGGTGGTCTTCGGAGAACTCCAGAAGTGTTCGCATGATCTTTGGAAATCTTCAGATGTATTCGGGTGAACTTCGGAAATCTTCGGAAGTATTTGGGCGATCCTCAGAAATCTTTGGAAGTATTTGCCGGTGATCTTTGGAAATCTTCATACAACCTTCGGCTTTCTTCGGAAGGCATTGCACAATCTTCACGAGTGTTGGCAGTCTCTTCGTTTTAACTTCGGAAATCTTCGTTGTAAATTTGCACCCTGTTAACCTTTTCTGTACTGTGCTAACTAAAAATGCACTCCTTTTTAGCCAATCAGAACTGAGAAATGTTTTCAAGTGTATTATTAGGTTCGGAGTAAACCTCATTGAATAGATCGGTTAAATTTGATTGAAATTTGTACAAGTACTGTAGGCAGCTTCTTCCCTGGAATGAAAATTCCCTAATTAATTTGACCAATTTAGTGATAAACAAGTAATCGCATGTTTTCTCTAAGGTAATCATAACTTAATGTGTTTTCAGGAGTTGCTTAACCCTTTCCTCCCTAAGAGTGACTTTATAGATTTTACTCTGTCTAACACCAGACGATTTTACTCATCAAACGGAGAGTCACCCCTTAGGGGTTAAAGGGTCAACTCCTTATAGATTTTACTCTGTCTAACGCCAGACGATTTTACTCGTCAAATGGAGACCCCTTAGGGGTTAAAGGGTTAACTCCTTATAAATTTTACTCAGCGCCATGCAATTAGCCGATTACCTGTGCGAACAGAAACTTATAAACTAAGCTCTTCTAGTAGATTGTAGGTTTTCATATGTGTCAAGGGTTAAGCTATCTGCACCATCTGCACCGGCAAATTTGACTCATTTTGAAAAGTAAAATAGACTATTTCTTTTCTGGTTGTCTTATTTTAAGACTGGGTGTTTCTTTGAGCGACCAAGCACGCCCAATGTTTGCACTGAGATTTCACTGGCCACAAAAGCAGTAGATTTGACTCTCTTCTAAAGACAGTGAAATTTCACCCTATTCAGGAATGTTGATCGCTGTAACTCGCGTAGTCTTAAGTTGCATAACATGCCAAAGCTCACCTGACACCCTAGCTCCGATAAGGACAGCTCCAGCTAGCTCAAAAATAGTCGCTATTAAGCATGCTTGTCGAAGAGTCAACACCTTGGCTCCAACTGAGGTCCCAAAAGAATTCGCTACATCGTTGGCTCCAATCCCAAAAGCTAAGATAAAAGCAACAATGAAACCGACCACAACTACCCACAACAGATCTGGGTCGTAAGGTTCTAACATCTTGACGTGGTTTGAAGCGACCTAAAGCGTTCACCACTGAAGCTCTGCTGTTTCAACGGGTTGTTTTTCTCTTATATTCTCTTCAGAAAGTTGGAGAACTCGCTGATGAAGCGCAGGCCAATGACTGCTAACGAGGAATTGGAAGCCACGTTGCTCGCCAGGATACCTACCTTGTCCCTTGTGTATTCCAGTTTGGGACATAATTATGCACCGGTCATTTGAAACCCCCGGACCCCCCGATTCGGGCTTGAGCGGGGCATTCACTTTTTATGCAAGTGGAAGCGAGTGAAGTCCCAGGTCCCTGTGAACAATAGCATTACTGCACCAACAACTGGAAATGTAGTTTTCAAAATTATATATTTTATATCTCAGAAAAAGTGGACGGGGGAGATGGGACCGCCAAAATTCTTCCGGGAATTTGGAGATTTTGCTGGTAAACGGGAGACTTGGGAATTTCTCTGGGAAGTATGACATAGTTCCGGGATCTTACGAGACAAAAAGAGTTTGAAGTTTTAACAAGAATGTAACCAAAAAAAATCGGGAAGAATTTTCGAGGGTGGATAAGTAAGGGAAATTTTTCGTCAACTTTGACACGGAACATTGTAGCAGCTCCAAATTAAACGAGTGCACTTTAGAGTTGGTGAGAGTCACTGTCACTGATGCAGGCCAGACGACGTCTGGATGCAGGCTATACATTCCTGGCAACTCTAACCTTCGTTTTGTCTCAAACTTAGAAAGACCTGAAGATTTTGGTATTATCAACAGAGTTGATAAATGTAAATTGACCACCGTACAGGGATTCTAAAAGCTGACGTTTCGAGCGCTAGCCCTTCGTCAGAGCGAATCGAGGAATTATGGGTTGTGTGTAGTTTTTATAGTGGAGTAGGAGCTACGCTATTGGTGGTAACATGGCAACGTGAAAAATAGGAATACATTAGTTAAATGAAAAGCGTTCCTTAATACCGTGGGGATTAAGGGTGCCGATTTGGAAGATGAATTTTTGTTCCAGATTCTTGCGGCTTTCCGTCGTACCTTGATGTAGGGAAAGGCCGCAGATAGCCATGTGTTGTTTGGAGTGGTTAGGGAGATTAAAATGACGAGCGACTGGCTTAGATGCATCCTTGTCATTCTTCTCTACATCGCGAAGGTGTTCGCGGAATCGGTCGCCTAGTCGTCTTCCTGTCTCGCCAATGTATAATTTATTACATAACGTGCAGGTTAGGCAATAAATGACATTTGCGGAGGTACACGTGAAACGATCAGTGATCTTGACAGATCGCTTAGGTCCCGATATTTTGCTAGTGTTAAGAATGAATTGACAAGTTTTACATCGTGAGCGCGCGCATTTGAAGGTGCCGGGTTGCTCGTTAGTTTTAAATGGGATTGCGCTTCTAACTAAAAAGTTGCCGACGTTTTTGTCGCGTTTGAATGAAATTAGTGGAGGTTGCGAAAAGATTCTACCAGTCTCAGGATCATTTTGGAGTAATTTGAAGTTATTGAGAATGATACTTTTGACTACATGATTATGAGGATGGAAAGTGAGAGTGAATGGAATTCTGTCGTTCTTATCCTTTTGTGACGTTTGTAGTGCTGACTGTCGATCAAATTGTTGGGCGCGATGATGGCCCGCTTTGACCACAGAGGCAGGGTAGCCACGTTTTTCGAAGAACTGGCACATCTCCTCTGATTTGCTGGAAAAATCAGAGTCATCACTACATAGACGTCGAAGTCTAAGAAATTGAGAATAAGGAATGGAGTTCTTGACATGTGATGGATGTGACGATGAATACAACAAATAACTGTGAGAATCTGTAGGTTTGTAGTGCACACTGGTACATAGGCCGTTGCCACTGATAGAAACTTTGATATCTAGGAAAGCCAATGAAGTTTCAGAAATTTCCCAGGTATATTTATATTTGTGCGATAAGTTGAAACTTAGAAAGACCTGGCATAGTTTTCCTAAATATTATCAAAAATATGTTTTGCTATTTTGCTGTTCCGTCAATTTGCCCCTTCAACCTTTCAGGTCAATTCGGCTTAAATTGCCTAAATTTTTCAGCAAACGTTAGTAATTAAGTTTAACCATACTGTATTATGCTACAACTACATATGTAAATGTACTCCCCCGCAAGAGCCTCCACTTCATGCTAGATCCAGTTCAATACCGAGAATACGAATATGGCCTATTATATTAATTTTGTATAGAAGCAAGTTTTTGGCGATTATCCGAAATTCTTTGAGTCTTGTGGACGTTGTGCGATAAGTTGAAGCTCTATCAGGGCTGTGCTCTAGCAGCGCCCGGTCGCCCCTGGCGACTTACTTTTGCCATCGGGCGACCAGGAAATATTATATTAGTTTTTGCACCAAACTTATATGCTGGGCGCCCTGGATTTCAAGGGTTTAGAAGTTTGGGCGCCCAACTACTTTTCTTAGAGCACAGCCTTGTCTATAAGCAGATTCCCAATCAATCTGTACGTTGCTCATTTGAGCACAGTCCCTATACCACTGTTCTTGGCTTTTTTGGGGAGTAATTTTCTTCGTTTCCGTAAAAAAAAGATAAAGCAATTTGGTTGGTGTTTTGGACGCGATCAGTTGTGTCGTTAGTGCCTCCTTCACCTATGCCGGTATCGTAAAAAGATTTCCTTTAAAGACGTTCTCTATGGTGCTAACTACGCTGTGGCTTGTCAAAAAATTGACTTTCATAGAATACCTCTCACTGAATCCTTTAAAGGTTAAGAAACGAGAATTTGAAGTGGTAAGGTTTTCAATACTAAGTACTCCCTTCTGGTACCATTTTTGAAAGAACTCATGTCACTCATGTCAAACTCTATTCGTTCTCTATTCGGAACAGGGTTAGTATGACAGTGATATATACATGTATAATTAATGTATGGCGCTGTACGGAAATCTTTTCCTCCATGCACCACGCAAAAGTCAGGTATACCTGTAAGAAACCAGTTAGCATCAACTGTGTTCGAGAACCGTTGAAAAGCTCAGCTCCAGCGATGATGTATTGCTCTATCTCTAACAACTAGTACTACCATGTTCAGTTATTTTTTTCATGTGTAATACTATTTCACTACAAATGAACTACCCTAAATGCAGGTGTTTCTTCATGGTACCGTGGATTTGCCGTCAGGGTGACCTTTCAACCGAAATTGGCCAATCAGAATTTGGTAGCCAGTGACGGCTCAAAAACCCGACCCGGACCCGCGCGGGATTTTACTGGCTGCCAAACTTAAAACGATCCGCATGCCTCGATTCCCTTTAATCTCGATTTTTGTTCAGATCCCATCCAGAAAGCCAAATCCATGGTTTTGGAGGGATGAAGCTCAAATCGGGCTAGGAGTTGAGGCATCTTCTCATCGATCAGGAACCCTTTGTCAGTTAGGTGATATTTTCAATAATATGGCGATAATTCTAGTTTGAAGTGGAAGAGTTCGGGGTTGCCTAGCGTTGACTTGCAAGCCTTGTCTCTCCTTCCGTCTTATAAACCCAACGGTCGAGAGTGATTCAGTAAAAGAGTGTTTTAAACGACCCCGGGAGGCAAAAAAAACACTACTCTTCAGAGTATTAACATTTGTTTTCACTTTATTGAGATTTCCAGACCAACATGCGTTCAAAATTATATTATTCAGTGTTTTATTCGTAACCGCCATACATTTCGTTGTATTTCCGTAGTTTGTCGTTACATCTCAACACTCATAGGATGGTCCACCTGTGTCCTTACTTGAAATTTCTACTCAACCTCGTTCCCAGGACTTTTCCCCGCTGGGAACGGGGTTGATTTCTATTAGATGCTGTTCCTTGCCCTAAACTCCTCGGGTAACATGAAGAGAATTTATGATTTAAATAACAGGGCCCGCAGAGTAATTTTAAAAGTGTGAGTGCCGCACCCGCCTCTTCAACTGACGGGAGGGAGCTAACTCTAAAAATGGCCAGATTTAGCCGACTACTATTATCCCGTGAAAGTAATTTCATTTTTGGAAATGTATTTTACTAAATTCATTATTTTTCCATAAAAAGTGCGGGGGGGGGGGGGAGGGCGGCGGGCTTCCTCGGCCCTTCCCCCTACGCCGTCCCTGTGTAGCTGACCACTACGAAACCTTTGACCTCAGTTGGTCCACCCTCCTCTTCCTCCTTTTCTTTCTAAGGTATCACTTAAAATCACTTATGATATCAAGTTATAGACTAACTGAAAGCTATTTAGGGGGCATTCTGGTTGAGTTTGTAGGTAAGGGACGGACCATAATTTTTCTGGAGATGGGGGGGTGGTGTATGGAAAATATTGAAAAAAGTTGTTTGCGGGGCCTAAAAAGACAAAATGAATTGCTTGCAAACATGATATGTATAAAAAGAAATAGTTTGCATAGAGGTCAGAGAAACGTGTAACCTATTAATTTCAAAACTGAAATTTAAACTAAAAGTATGTAGCCTGCTACTCCTTTTGTGTATTGCTTATCGTACGCTCTTTATTTGGGCCAGTAGCTGCATAGTGTTGTGTCTCGTACAGAGATTCAAACTTCTTTTTTAATCAAGCATGTGAAAACATGGCAGTAAAATACAAGCAAGGCTACGGTCGCACACATGGTGTGCACGCGCATGTAACATCAACAAGGCCGCTGGTCAACACACGCGGCATAGCACGTAGGAATAAGAGTGGTGAATGTCTCAGATAAAGGAACAACAAACTACTACTAGGAGCTTACATGTGCAGCATAAATTGGGTATAGCTTTTCTGAAATTTTGTTCAAAAACTAGTTTAGAATATTTCGCTTTTCAACAACTCAAGGACTGGACATTTAAAATTCCAGCAACGATTTCGCTTTTCACTGCCGCCAATCATCAGACCGCACGCCTCAAAAAACGAAAAAGATGAGTTCAGAGGTGTCAAAAGGTAACGTTCACGGGCAATGATTGGTAGATTTCGATCCGCTCTGTAGGTTTTTCTTTTTCCAATTCGTTGGTCGCCGCCGTAAAATATTAAATTAAATGATGATTGACGGCAGCAAAAAGGGAACCTTCCTTTTGTGTCAGAACATGGTTAAAAAAGATCGGAAAATAAATTGTTTGCAGGAAGGTGTTGTTCGAAAAAATTGTTTGTAGAGGTGTATAAAAAGAAAAAAAGTTTGCAGAGGAAAATCTTTCATACCCACCCCTCCCTCCAGCAAAATAATGGTCCGTCCCTAAATGGGGTGAATTGAGAATGAAAGAAAGACTGGTACAAAAGGGTATACACATAAATCAGTTGATCTGCTGATGGACTCGGAGGCACGTTGTTGCGGGGACGGTCTATCTGGCCTTTTTCTACTAAATATGCACTTTAAATTTTAATCTTCAACCATCTTCAAATGCATATTTTCCAATTTACTTTAATTTACAGCTCCTCACCAACTATAATTCCTTCAAAACAATCCAAAAATCATCAAGAAATTTACAAACATTTACAATAGCAAAATCTCCAACCTAATGGAGTCATTTTTCGATTGAATGAGGCGAGATTTTAAAGGAAAAGTGCTGAAATATATGGAAAACAAGGCATTTAACCGGAATGCCTCCTTAAATTGATGAAGTACGCTTGGCTGAGAGGACAACGCGCGTGTTGCTCTCGCGAAAACCACAGAAATTATATACTTCATTTATATGCTCTGTCTTTTGAAAGTTTTAAACTATTGAAGGTAATTAATTGATGGTTTTCTTGTCTAGTTGTTGACAGGTTTGGTTTGAAGTGCTTAAACATTTGTGAAGGCAGTGGTACTTACAGTTGTGTTGTTAGGCAAGATAAAAGACCTCCTAGTCATCTGGTTTGAAGTATTGAGTCCCATGTGAGGCACCGACCCAAACGGCCAGAACATAACACCGGGAACTACATCCCCTACTCTTTGCGATCAATGTGTGAGTTATTTACCGACCCCGCACACTAGCTTCGACAGGCCTTGCGGCGCTTCGCGCCTCGTGGCCCCGTAAATTTTCCCCCTCCACGGAAAAAAATTAACCCCTGGCAACCAGGGTATGTGGAAAGCCCTTCGTCCAGGCGAATCAAGCCGCGGTTTGTGTGTGGTTTATACCCAGAGGGTGAAAGCATGCTAACGTAGTAAACAACAATAAATTAGGCAAGTGGAAAACGTTTATTGATTCCGTGGGGATTAAGATTACCAATTCGGAGAATTACTTTTGTTCTTCAGTAACTCTTTTTTGCCATTATATACATTTTACCTTGTTCGGCTTTATGAGTTACAACAACAACCTTTATTTACACTTTTTTCTACTATTACGGCGTTACATTTTAAATTAATTTAGGGCCATAAAATGGGGAAAAAAGGCTAATCTGTTACAGTTTGAAGGTGTCTAGGGGCTAAATAAACTAACGTTTTCCAGTTAGCCCCTAGCTAAGGAAAGGTAATTACCTATTCTCAGTAAGTAATGTGGCCTTTTCTAAGTTGCTATTGGTCTAGTGCTGAGGTACTACACCTACAAAGCACTTCTATTTAGGTTTTATTGGTTTTATGTTTCACATCTCTGCGTTGTCTAGCCATGCTTTCTCTAAATGCCATTCCAACTTAAATTGTCTCCTTTAACCCGATCTTTTCTTTTTTTTTTCTTTTTTTTTTTTTTTTTGTGAGGCCAATTTTGGGACGATCAACGGACCACATACATGTATGTACTTTGCTGGTAATTTGTCTCCTCCAAATAAACTGTTTGAATTATAATTTTTAAAAAAATACAGAATAAATAATTCTTTCAGCGTGAAAGCCTACTCAAGAAGATTCAAGGCCTCTTACTGCTAAAAGAAAAGAGTTTTTTCATAATATAACAGGCCAGAAGAATGGCACTGAACCATATTTTGGCACGGATGAAGTTTTCAGTAAGTATAAAAGACCTTTTTGTAGATGACTTGACAGATCATTTCCAGTATAGTACCTCACGTTTGGCCATCGTTATGTACAATACGTTTATGAGGGCAAAGCTCTTTCTAGATCAGAATTTAACCTAATTTGGCTGTTAATGATTCAAAAAATAAAACTCGAGAACAGTCATTCCAAGCGTAGAAAGTTAGACACGATGAAATCCGCCACCAATTCGCTGATTTACGAATGTCCCATATTTTGGTCACGTGACTGGTCGCGTGATCAAAATTATACGTTAGGCAAAGAAGTCAATGAGATTCATGTTTAGAGGAAATATTATCCGGCTCTAAGAAATCTTGAGAAATATATTGGCGATAAGCTTAAAGCCGGGCCTTAAAGTGCTTGAGTAAAGTTATTGCATCCGATTTCGTGAATCTTACGCACAATGTTGAGAGCCTTGTTACCAGTATTCTTGTATGACAACTATTGACAAGGATTTTAATTCTTGACAATGATTAACTATTGACAATGATTTAAGTTTTAATCGTCACATCTCACAGATATGCGAGAAGGTTAACAAACAATTTAGTGCTCTCAAGGGGTTTTTAAAATATCATTACCAGTGATGTCACGCTACGTTTATATAAGGCTTTTTTCCTACCACACCTTCAATACTGCTCTCTTATTTGGCATTTTTGTGGCACTAGAAACTGCGATAAACTGGAGTCTTTGAACAAACGTATTTCACTATTTATTTTTAATGATTCAATGTCTAGTTATGATGAACTGTTAAAGAAAACAAAGATAGCACCCTTATACACTGGAAGACTTCAAAAAATGCTCATGGTAGTTTTCAGGAGCCTATTTGTTTCTACATATCCTGGATATCTAAAGAACTATTCGTGCTTCGTAACTC
>OX419337.1:8844573-8892073 GCA_948470475.1 Galaxea fascicularis
GGCCAAACAAGAACTTTATATATGTGAACCTCTTCAGCCTGAAACCAAAGGGCTCCTATGAGCCAACTCGTGACTTTAGTGATAATATTAGACCTGTTACAATCAATAATTCACCAACTATAACAAGTAGATAGACAACACACAGAAATAATTGGGCTGCGGGCAAAACTGTTCTGTTCTAACTTAGTTACTAGTTGGGACAGTTATCTTGATTAGTAGGGTAGTATCTTTAGTGATCACTTCCTTTACTCAATACGAACTATTTGCTTCACAAGTTGTCAGCAGCATTCACAGTTCTAATGGGCCATGCCACATTAAATTACTTGGGGGACAATTCTGAGTATACACTCAGTGTATTTATTGGCATTGACATAATAAATTGCAAGGCTCCGGGCGAAACTGTTCTGTTGAATTTTGGCTGCTAGTGTTCCGCCCAAATCATCCGAGTATTTGCCTGGCTTTTGATTTAATAGAAAAACATTGCCCTGTAGTCAGTAGCATTTACACAAGGTTTGTACGTGTCTTGAAAACCCTTGAAAACCCTTGAATTTCAGGAGGCCGATTTCAAGGCCTTGAAAGTACTTGAATTTTGTTTTGGGTCCTTGAAAGTCCTTGATTTTTTATTGAATAAGATCGAAAAATATCTGCTTTCAAGGCTTTAAAGTAAATGAAATCCAGTGAGAACAAATGTTCAGGAAAGCAAGGCATTACGCTCTGGAAATGCTCACGAATTATGTGATAACCTGTGTTTTCGTTCCCAGTGCTCTCTCTCGTTACTCTCACGCATGTATGTTTAGCTACAAGTGCACAGCGCATGTCTGGTTTGCACACGTTTTTAAGCACTCGTTTTCTGGTGTTTGCGTGTTTTGAGGTAAAATTGTCATTACAAAAAGTCCTTGAAATTTCTAAGTAGGGTCCTGGAAAGTCCTTGAAAAGCCCTTGAATCTTTGGCCTGAAAAAGTGTACGAACCCTGGTTACAGTTCTTGGGCCATGCCACATTAAATTACTGGGGAACAATTTTTGAGCATTCACTCAGTGTATTTATTAGCATTCACATAATCACAAAGCTCTGGGCAAAACTGTTCTGTTGAATTTTGGCTGCTAGTGTTTCATCCAAATTAGGCATTCACTTGCAATTGCAGAGGCTGCCATAAAACCTGAAAGACTTGTCAACCCTTTAAGAAGCATTATTATATGGCTAGTGTTTGTATACGATATAACGCGTGCTCTGATTGGCTAAGCGAAGCGAAGCGCTAGGGCATTATTCTCCCGTAATGCCCACGGGCCGATTACGGATGATGCAAATTAGGAACAAAAACAACAAAAAGTCATCCAAAGGCCACATTTGTTTTATTTACATTGAAAATTGGTGCCTCTAAAGCAAAAAACTGAAAACACCACCAGGAAAACTGTTAGTGAAACGTTTGACCTGAGTTTGGAAAAAATTAATCAATAGATTACCGTGAAGCGACGATTTGTGCTTGAACTAATTTAATTTTTTTCCCTTAGAACCGTTATGTTAGCCATATAATAAACAACTTAATAACCTCGACCGTTCGGTCATTACGGGAAAATCTCAAACCTCGGCCTAGCTGTATTGACCTCGCTATCGCTCGGTCAATACGGCAAGGCCTCAGTTTGAGATTTTCCCGTAACGACCTCACTCTCGGTTATTAAGTAGTTAATAATGCACAGCACCATAGAGAGTCAAGAAGGCACACATAAAGCTATGTAGTTTCTTGAATTCTCTTGGTTAAACTGATATTATTGGTAATTTAATGCAAGGATCTTGTGGGACAATCTGTCCCTTCCTTATGTCTTGTTCTGTGGTTTCTCTACAACAACATTACTCTTTATGAATGTCCTACAGCCGCCAGCTTCAGTTCCAGGCCAAACGCTCGATACAAGACCACTTCCTGGTCAGTCTGTGCAAGCTCAAATGTTACCTCCAAAGGTAAGCCAAGCTTACCAAACAGCTTCTTCAGTATCCGGTCAACCATACCAGGCCCATGGACAAATGTACCCTTCACCAACTCAAGCAGTTCGTCAGCCATACCAGCCGCCTCCAAGCCCTGGTCAACCAGTATTTCCAACAGCAAGTCAAGCAAGCCAAATAGGATATCAGACACCAGGGCAAACAGTTGGACACCTATATCAGGGGCAACCTCCACTGCAGAGCAATGGGCCAATACCTGCAGCTGGGGTGGCAGCTTCTCAACAAGTTCCAGTGGGAAATTTGACAGGGAGTAGTCAACAGCTTCAGCATGCAATGCCATCGTCTATGCCGCAGACACATGGGATTGCACCCACCAGTCAGCTGCCACAACAGTATCCATATCAGAATAGCTATGGTTACTCCTCTCCGTCAGTATTAAATACACAAGGCAATAGACCAGCAGCAGAAAATCAGCCATACCAAACCTCGCTAGCTGCCATGCCTCAAGCACACAATAAACAAACAGCAGATGGAAGACCCCCATCTTACACTGCATCTGTTCCTCCCCAACCAGCACCATGGGTGCCTCCATTTGCTGCCCCTGCACCTTCTGGTTACATGACCAGTCCATACCAGTATGGTACCCAACAGGTATCCTATCCATCTGACCAGTCTGTTAATCGGCAGATGCAGTCCCAAAATCCGCCATCTGGTTACCCAGCAGGTTCTTACCCCATCGGTCCTGGATATTCAGCCCATGGTCAGCAACAGCCAGTTTCTCCAAATCACCAGCCTTATGCACAACCTCTGTCTCAAGCTTATGGAACCACTTACCAACAGTCTAGTGTAGCTGAACCTCGCAGCCAATACCTACCTCGTAGATCTCCTGCATGTGCCACCAAAATCAATTCAATTGACCTGCTACTTTGTCGTGCAGAGGAACTGGAGCCTAGGGTGTTAGCATTTTCTGGGAGGAGAGGTATGTTGGATGACTAGTCCTTTAATTAATTTGTAAGTAGGGGGCATAACTCAAAATGTTGCTAGCAGCCAAGGATTTTTTTTTAGCAACAGTAAAGAAGAGGGTGCTGTTGAAGTTGGGTTGATAGGATCTTTGTTCAAGTGCCCAACTTCCCTTGCTGAAGTATTCAATGGTTTTGTTGTTAGTGCTTATTGCCAGAGCCAAATGACTATGATAATTTAGCTTCCCTTGGTCATTTGTGGCAGTGGTAGTGCCGGCATATTGCAGCTGCATAGTTCTGCAAATGAAGTACCTCCCCCCCCCCCCAACCTCCTTACCGCCTGGGATGTGTAGGTTCAAATGAGGCCTGTAACTACTGTTTTCTTCTCTGTTAAAAAAAAAATATTCAGCATAAAGCATAAAATGTGTTGAAAGTCTGATCATGGATAAAACATGAAAGTGCTCCTGATGTAGTGTTGATTGCAGTTCTTACATGTGATTTGGTGATTGATGATTGCATACTGTATTCTCTCATCCCTGATGATGCTGAGGATTGGCAAAAGCTTGGGAATTTTAACTGAGGAGAAATGGTAGTTACAGGCCTCACTTTGCTACTGAAGGACAACATCCAAAGATTATCAATTGAAATGAATAAAGGGGGCAGTTTCTAAAGAAACTGTGGTGCTGCATCAGTGGGGGAGTAGTACAGTGTTGATAATGTAAACTGGCCACTGTACAGGTCAATCCAATCACTCTGATGAAGGGCTAACACTCGAAACGTCTGCCTTGAGAATCCAAAGATTATCATCTGACGTAAACTTAGGCTACAATAATTAATTTGATCTAGCTATCAAGTTACTTTTGCCAGAAAGTCAAGAACAGGAAACAAAAAGGATTATTTCCTTTTGTTGGGCTTTCAAAAGAGATCATGTATGCAGCACTTCAGTTTCAGTTTAACCCTTTCAGTCCTAAGATCAAAATTTGAATTCTCAGTTGGTGCCCCTACACATTTCCCAAAGAAATAGTGGGGAGAAGACCCATTTTCAACCTTGATGCATTGTGCGCCGCGACCGTTGATTCTTGAATTTAATGTAACACAAAATTACTCATACCTTCAAAGCCCTTGTTTTATCGCGTCGTGAACAAATTTCCAAGTCGATGGCTGTATTTATCTTCTCTGTTTATTCTTCTTCATTTTTATTTAATTTATTATTTTTGGAACAGTTTGTATGTGTTTGTAAATTTTGGCCCATTTAAAGTCAGAAGCATCGGTGAGGCATCACAGTAGCGGTCACTTTGCAGCCGGCATGGTTTATAATAGTGACTTGGTTCAAGGAGAACCTAGTATACATGTACAGAGACTTGTTGTTCATGTTTGCTGCTTTTTACCTCAGTGTTTTTAACCTTGGAGCTTTCAAAAATTCGCTGAGCTTGTTAGAGCTGACTTGCTGCAATTTCATGGCGAGTAAATTATACGTATCTGTCCAATGTTTTCTGCATGTTTGATGTTTTTACCTCAAAGTCAGTTTGTGCAATAGGTTCTGCGGCTTTGGTCAGCTGTTCAGTGTTTTTAGTCTGACTTGGTACTGTTATGAACACACCATAAAGCAAAACAACAGGATAATTGAATGATAACATATGAGTATTTTCCTTACTGCAAATTAGAAACAATTAATTACATACCACAATAAATAAATGTTTTCTCTTCGATATTTTGTCACCATCCTCAGCACATTATCAGTGAGTTTTATCAGTTATTAAACTGATTGTTCAGTACTTTGTTGTTTTAATTTTAAAAATGTCAGCAGATTGTTCCCCATTTCAACAAAAAAATCTGTAATCTTTTACTTGTGAAACTGCACAAGCGACAACTCAGCATGATGAACCAGATCAAAAGCCGATAAAAATAATTGACCAATCAGAGGGGTCATTTAACAATAGTGTCATATCAAAGCAATTTAAACGAATGACTGCTTTGCATTAAGGTTGGAAATGGGCCTTTAAATATCAAGCAATTCATCTTATGTGATCGTCCTTAATTCTTGTGACCACTCTGTTTTATAAGGTGTTGAAATTGCATTTGACACTGATCACTAACTAAAGTTGTATGCTATTCTTTTAGATTCAGTTTATCCATTTTGAACAGTTAATTTCAGTTTGTTTCAGTTATGATTAAGTCATTCTTTTCTACCCAGCCTAATATTAACTCTTTGTCTCTTCCCAGGTGATAGAGAATTTATTTTTCTAGATGAGCAACTTACAAAATTAATTTTGGAACTAGACAAAGTTCAAACTGATGGATTAGAAGAGATTCGTGTTGCACGCAAGTCTGCAGTGCAGAGAATACAGTACTTGATCAATGCATTAGAGTCAAAAGTTTGAACTGCAGTGGAAGAATCAAGTACTGACTGTTTTTCCACTGTTCCAGAACTTCTCTAATTAATGGTTGGCCATTAGCTATTTTAATAATAGGCAAGAAAAATCTTCAGTGCATTCTGTTTTTTACTTAGGAGTAATTTGCTACTCTCTGTAGATTTCCAGTGTTAATTGAATGCAGTGAATGTTATCAAGGTTCAGTTGAAATGACATTTAATATTGAATGAAGTATCAATGGTGTCTTGGAAGGAAGAGTAGGTGTTCACAAGTCGTTTTCTGGATGCTTTTATTCCAGGAAACAGTGCTTGAAATAAGAAAAAGAAAAAGAAAAAAACATCCAACAGCTTGACTACAGGAACAAATCCATCTCAGTCTGTACACAGAACTGAAATTGGTTATAGATATCCTGGGCCTTCTGGTCACCTTAATCTGGATAGAGAGTCCATCACAGGGCCCTAATAAGCCCAAAACGTACTACATAATTATAGTATGCAATGTAGCAAATATTCTTAGGCCTCATCTCTCTCTCCCTACAACCCTTAGTAATGTTGTAGTTTTCATTTACATTTGGTTTAAAAATTAAACCCGCTTTGGTGTTTACTGGTAGTGTTTTGGGGCATAAATCAAACTAGCTTGGTTTTTATTTAATAGAATTGGTCCGGGTTATGGTTTAGTTACGAAGGGCCGATCATTTAAGCAAAGACTAAGTTATTGTTTGTGTATGGCTAATTCGTGGGTTAGACGTTATCTCGACAGAAACCTGTTAATGCTTGAATTACCGGTACTTTATTAAAATGCAACCGAATTGTGTTTTTTCCAGTCAGTGGCTAAATAGTGTCTCGCAAGGAAATGAAGAGTTATGTGTGTGCGCATTTGAAATGCAATGAAAGAGATTAAGAAATGAAATGAAATGTCTTTTTCATTTTTGCAATTGCCATGACTGTGCATGCTGCAAATACAGAAGCACCAAATAAGTCACCAGTTATTACTTGCATAAAATCTCAAAGCAATTAGAACTTGCTGCATTGGTTTCAGCGGGAGACCTCCCTTTGTTTGATGTTGAAGATCTTAATCCAATATTTGTATAAGGTCAATCACTGAGTCCTGAAACGAAAGTGCAATAAAAATTCTTTGCCATCATATTCCTCTACAGGGTTACATCTGTTCCCAAGGTGCTGAATGTTTCGTACATATATATTGTGCATTGATTGGATTACTCTCTTAGTTGTCTGTAGTGCAGTAATCCGTCCATTTCAAAATGAATGCTCATGAAATTGCTGTTAAAGAGCATTTAAAGCTATCTGTGAGCAGGCTTAATTTCCCATTGTTCCTTGGTGTTTAGATGCAGCCTAAATACGGATAAGGAAAAACAGTGTTTAAATTATTGTATTCATGGTTTAAACATGTGTTAGACGATGGCTTTCATAAACACTGTCTAAACTTTGTTCAAATAATTGGTCCAAAACTTTTAAACCCAAAGTAAACTGAGACAAAAATGCAGCAGAACTTCATATTCATTAAATAGAGAGATGTGCAATGACTTTCTTTATGTATACTTTTAATGAGGACTTGCATTAATATTAATATCCATAAATGTAATGGTTTTCATTGATGGTAGTACATCCTTTTTGGTGTTGCAATAATAATAATTATTAGACGTATATTGTCAGTTATTATAAGGGGTGTGACAAGTACATGTTATTTAGCTAGTCATAGCCATCAGCTTCAAAATTTTTGTACTTTTGTCTTATACATTACACCAGGTATCAAATTTTACTTGTTCTTGGCAAGGTATATGTAGGTTTCCTGAGGGAAGAAAATTGCAAAGGGTTTTATAATTGCAAAGTGGTAACTGTACAGTCAGCCAAATGAGGCCCAGAAATTTAAACTCGTTTTATGCAAAGATGATCCCAGATTAAAGCTTTCCAGCTCACCTGATTATTTGAGTATTTGCTTGTGCAAATAAATCAAGTTCCCATGCAGAGGATGAAGGGTTTCAATACCCATATGTTCCCTTGCAAAGTGACCTGAAATCTGTTGTATAAAAGTAAATGATCTTATAGAAATTGATCACTCACTTGCTGCTTGAAACATATATAACAGGATTTACCACGGGCAGCCCAGTTGTGGTGTGTGACATCAAAAGTTTATATAAAAAAATTTACCATTAAAAGCTAGAATTCCAACAAACCAAATAGTGCAGTCACTTTGGTTAAAAAAAAAAATACCAGTAATTATTTGCACTTAGACATCCCAGAAAGTGACAAGAAACAGTAGAGTGAAGATAGGAAGGCTTTATTTTGCTAGAATTTCAATATTTCCACTGCTATTCGATTTGTTGGAATTCTAGCTTTAATGGTAATTTTTTTTATAAACTTTTGATGTCACACACCACGACTGGGCTGCCTGTGGATTTACATGAGAAAAACAGTGAGAACAAGGTCAACTCAGCCTCGCTTCCACTCAAAGCGCAGGTAACTGCAAGGACAACTGTAAAATGGACTATTCAAAAATGGTTTACCAGTAGTACAGTTTTACATTAAGTACCTGTCTAAGGAATGAGATATAACTTACATAATATTACAGCAGTTTACAGTACAAGGTAAATGTATCAAGTATATAGCAGTAGGAGTTAACAGCCTGGCTAATCATATTATTGTTGTACATTAGGTACATAGTATACTTTTAAGAATTTAGGTAAATGACAGACAGGTCCTGGTGACCACACAGTCATGTTATAAATGATAAATACATTTAGGCCCAGTTCAGTGATGTGTGTGTTCATCTAATGTTTAGAGAAGGGACAGGGACCAACTACAATGACACAGGTGCTCACTGGAAATTTGAAAGGCTCTTTTAATTATTTAACAAATAAAAAATGCTTGAACTGTGCTTTGATTTCATTGTTCTGTTCTGGGGCCTGTTTCTCGAAAGTCCCGAAAACTCTAAAACTGTGATTCACTTATTCTAAAAAGCTGGGCTTTCACTATAACTTCAAGATACGAAAGGGAAAATTTGTTGCAAAATTTCATGCCTGTAAACATCTCCGTTGTTAAGATACGAAGGACATTGTGGCACCCGAACTGTGCCCAAAAAGTTTCAGGAGTTTCGAGAAACGTGTGCCTGAGCACAAATGAAGGGAGCAACACAAACAGCAGGCAAGTTCTTTCCTTTGTTCTTGAGTATACCAGTTCTATTAACTTGTCATTTCCTTGTGTGCTTCATAAAAGACCAAACTCAGTTTAGGCTTTTTTATTTGCTTTATAATATAGCTTTACTCGCAAGTCTTGAGAAATGCACTTCCACATGTGAGAAAGCTTGCAAGTTTTCAATACCAGCTAGTGCACACAGAAAAGTGTTGATAATTATACATGATTGCATTGACACAGTGTCTAGTTGTAACATTTTTTTTCTTATAACGGACTGAAATCCTTCACTTAAAGGTGTGTTCATTAGTTCTGTGGTATGTGGGTGATGTATATGAAATGAATCATACATATTACAATTGAAGTCCTGAACTTTTTCCAGGCCTCTTTATGCAATTGCATATAATTGCGTGCCCAACTGTGAGGATGAGTGGTAATTGGATATGTGTGCTATTCTATTGCTCTCTTAGGTCTTGAAAAATGTGTGATCTGGTCAACTTTGTATCTGTACATGCAGAAAATGGCATATCATTTTCTGCAATAAAAACAACAAGATGTTACATTCATTTTGTGGATGTAACTTGAATATTGTCACTCTTTACAGGTTACCCTTCTCAGCCCAAACATAAGCATCTACATTCTCCTTGCTGCAGGGACCATGCAAGGGGTGGGGCTGAGGGGGAGGGGGGGAGGGAAAGGGCTTTAGTCTGAAGACTTAAATTTCAAATTTTACTGAGGAAGTATGCCAGGCCCTGACCCTCCTAGCTGGCTAGGAAGGAGCTCTTAGTTCCCCAACTCGAAAATCTGCTCTGCAGTCCCTGCACTGTTCCATCTCAATTTCAGTAAGAGTTGAAAGAATTTGTTCAAACATCAAAACATTTTATAAGTGATGATTTCTTTTGTACAATTCTGTTCAGGGATATTGTAAGGAGGCTTAAAATATCACAGACTGAAACCAAAACACCTTCTGAGAGGAGAGTATGGATGTCTCCTGGAACCACACAATTTTATGATCGTCTTCCATTTTCAACATAGTCACAACTTATTTAGTGGGGTAATCCAATTAATGAACTCTGTAGATGAAGGGTATGGTTTCTAAGGAGCATGTTGTAAAATTTGTCTGTACAGAAATGGCTGTTTACTAAGAACATCTTAGCCTTGACCAGGAGTTGACACTAAGGATTCAAACAGCTCTCCCATCCATGAAAAAATCAAAATCAAACAACCTTTTACAATGATTATATAAAACATAATAACTGTTGTCAGTAACAAATTCCCAGTAACTTGAACCCTTTTAACTCCTTAACAGTGATCTCTGCTCAATTTCTCCTGATAGTAACACTGCTCAATTAAACATAGAGGTTGTGAGAAAAAAGCAAGTGATCAACAAGTGACAAAGGTCTTGCCAATAATTTTATTATCCTCATCATTAACAGGAAAATATAAATGGTGATTGATACTAGAAATTAAAAGGTTTTAACAGTCGAATATCTGGTATAGGGTTCTTGGAATAAGTGGTTCTTGTCTTGAGTATGATATGAATGAAATGAAGCTGGACTGTACATAACAGAGTGCCAGACATCTTGATGTCCAATTTTATTATTTACCGGTAGTTTTTATTTCAAAATTTTTACTTATAGTAAAATACACCAATATTTGTGGTCATTTTCAACATTTGAGGTTCAAATCATTTAAGAATCATTGGCAACATTTAAAAACATTAATGTTTTTTTCCAACCTTAAACCGACTTTTACTTTTAGGTTCTTTTAATTCACTGGGCCTACTGTCCACAAGCCCAGCAGCTTTCATTACGTCCCGCGCACAGTTATTGTAATGCTTAAATCTGTCAGGTCCCAATAGAATCCCTCCATACCACCGTGTTACTATGACAACAATGTTTCTTGCTCCAAGAATTTGCAAAAGATGAAGCAACCTTGAGCCAGCCATTGCTTCTCCGTCATCATCACAATCTTGGAGAAAAGAATTGCGGTCTTCACAGAAAATTCTATAAGCCATTACATTATGAGCAGCATTGTTTATTTTCCTGTTTTCCTTAAGTTCTTCCAGAACTTGTTTAACTTGTTCTTGGGATACCACATGTGCAAGGTGACCTTGAAAAGTGCTCTTCCTGTCTGTGAAAGGCTCACCATGGATAATCTCTGGCCTCTCATCTGATTTTGCACTTCTAAGTAGTTTCAATGTATGAACCTCAGACACAGTTAACGCTTCCAGGCTATTGCCAACTAATTCCAGCACTTCATTGTTTTCATCACTATGAGCTGTTAAAACCTTTTCCCCTAAATTTTCTTCCTTACCTAAGGAAAGAAATATACAATGGCCATAAATCAAAAATATGATAGAAAGCTCTCTTGATGTGAAAAAAAAAATCCAACAAATGAGAAAAAAAAAGTAATCAGTTGGATACATTGTAAGAGAAAAACAAAACCTGAAATGGCCAACCAAAGGTAATAATATTATTATCAATAAATAATAACTGTTATTAAATTCTCAACCTTGGATAATGCAATTCTAGCTTTTTGATTGGTTCACTAGATCTCAGTTACCAGCCATTATACCTGCATTTGACCTTATATCGAAATGAATGCGTCAAAGGTGGCTTTGGTGCCCGAAAGTCACATCACTTTCTGGTCATTTCTTTATGGAATAATTGTTAATTATTCATTATTAAACCCAATGCCAGGTGATGAGGTCTAGGTTTCTCCATGTTCCTAGGATGGATCACCTGAGTATCAACTGACCAAGTGGTGAACATTAAAGTGAAATTGCATCATCCAAAAGCGATTACCATATTTTCTTCTCGCATGGTTGCATCTTAAATTTAACAGAATACCTCCCTTCTGTTTGAAAATTGTAGAAATATAGCCTCCCTCTCTCAAATTTCTTACCTGCACCAAGAAGGCTGTCAAAGTCACCTTCAGTTTGCCCTTGATCCGTGAACTTCTCATCAATGAATGCCCTTAGAGCTTCAACCCAGTGATAAAGCACGATCTCTCCGTGGTGCTCACGATAAATTGTGAACAACAAGTCTGACACTTCGAATAGTTCTGCATCGGACATCCAAGCAGAATGGATTTCAAAAACTGGAGGTACTTTAGCAGGATAACCCGGAGGTAAAAGGACGTGCAGCGTAGCGGACCACCAAGAGTCATTTTCATTGGAAACCCGAATCTCATAAATGCTGTTCGCTTCATCGACAACCAAAAAATCTTGGCCGTAAATTGAAGAGAGCACTTCGATTTCTTCCATCTGCTCTGTTAGGTCATCCATCTTTGATCTGTTGTTTAATCACGTCTTGCGCGGGTAGCAATTAAGCACTTACGTTCATCAGAGATTAATGATCGACTACCATTACCTCTGCTAAATTATGTATACTTCTTAATGATCACGGAATTTTTCACTCCTTGATTCGAGAGAATTTGTCAGCTGTTCATACGTGGCGCGTCCCCACCAAAACTTTTGGAAGATCGAGACATTACATCAGCGGTATCTCAAACCCTCTATATTGAATATATGTATGACTCTCGAAGTGTGCCAAGGAAAAACTTTGTGACAGGCCGGAGAATGGCGAACACTCCGTTCTATAGGGTCCTAGGAGTTTGGAGCGTAATTCTCCTGTTTCTGATCTTCCTGGTCATTCGCCTGGATAGAGAAACGGACTGGTTTTGGTTCATCATTTTCATCCCGTTTCTGATCTTTGACTGTTTTGTGATTTTCTTTATTCTGCTTCGCATCTGCCGGCATATCAAAGATGGCTACGACCCGAACCGCTTCACCATCCCAAGAAAATTCTGGTTCTTGTTTATGGTGGCCTCCAAGCTCAGTTTCATCATTGTACTGTGTTGTAAGCTGGAAAATATCATCAATTCTTCGTACTACGTGGTTTTTATCCCACTGTGGATTTTCCTCTTAGGCTTGGGTTGTGATGCTTCTGCTTGGGTCTGGGTGCTTGCAAACACTCGAGGTTAAACACCAAAGGATGTTTCTCAATTTACAGAGTGCATTAACATCTGCGTACTTAATTTGAAGCATCCTTGCTGAAACACTTCACGTGTACTGTACGATTCTAAAAAGTCTGCAATAGTAACTGACAGAATTGCGCGCAATTCAATAAATAAAGATAGGTTACCAATGCAAGTAGGTACCGTTGCTTGGCCAGTCCTGGGTCAGCGCTGATTACACAAGCACTCCATTGACTACAATGTTGAAAATTACAAGCGTCAAATTGCATCATTAAATGATACTTCTCAACTGGTATTCGTCACATCATACTTGGATAGGGATGAGGTTTTTATAGCCAGAGTGGGGATTTCTTGAGAAAGCTTTGAGTGACAAAGAAGATGGTTTGGTTAACTGCTGCTTGGTTCTGTAGCTCGGAAGTGATTGAATATACATACTTTGCCAAGCCTTGAAACAAAGAAACTGGTACTGATATAGCAAGATGTACGCTTGGAATAGTTTTGTGGCTACTGCCATAGTGTTTTAAAAAGGTAACCAAACCAAGAAACCACTTACTCATTCTGGTTTCCATCAACATGATGAAATACATTTTTTTTAAGTTATTAAACTCTGAGCTACAGTGTATGGGTCCACTGTGTTGGTGTCCCTCTGAGCATCACCAGCATGACTGGCTGCAGTAAAAGGTGGTAGAAGGAATAAAACACTGTAAACACAGGCTTATTAAACTCATTTTTATGTGAATGAAAATTAATTTGCATATGAAAGGATGAACACCAAGACTTGCTTTGAAGTAGAGTCCTGAGGTAATTCACAAATGGCCTATTCAATCATTCTTCTTAAGCAATGATGAATACCATTGTAAAATACAAGAGAATAGAGAGTATTCACTCACCTGACCAGTGGTGATACTGGTTTAATGACACAAAAGAAAGTACTTGCACAAAAATAGAGTTCAATTCCCAGAGGGTTAGCCTGGTACTCCAATATGGCCACCATTCCTTTCTACTGCTCCATTAGAATTGGTCAGCGCTTTTGCAATTCTGGTTGGTCCTAAAGGATCTGTTATTTTGCCTTCAATGACATCTTTTAAACCATTTAGAGTCGTCTTTCTTGAACATTTGAGCTGTCAAACTCGGGGTGCAGCTTATCTGTGAGTGTGGCTTATATGCTGTTGTTAACAGTAAATAAAGTACTGATAAACAAAATATCAGTTTAAAACATTTTCAGATCATCTTTTGTGTTTGGGTTGCCAAAGCAAACAAAGTCAATCAAATTTCAAAAGTCCTGTACACATAATTTTAAATCAAGGCTACCGGTATGTAATGGCATGGATTTTTGCCTGAAGATTTTGTCCGAAATGGTGTGTAGAATAATACTTATTTATTTAGTTTTTATTAATATCAACAAAGGAGTGGAGCCCATAGTCATGGTGTCTTAGCTATGATGACATCTATGATTATGAACACTTGTAAAAATATACACCATGCTACAAACAAAGTGTTATTAGACAAGGAAGAGGGGTATTGTGTGACAGTTTGAAAGATCAGAATATGTGGTAGGCAAAGAAAGATAAGGTTTTTTTACCAATACTATCTGTAGCTTTAATTTTGGGAATAATTTAAGAAAATAAACAAAAAGAAAACATTGTTGAAACTTCATGTGCTACACAAACACACGTAATAGAAGACTGCTGTAATAACGTATGATACAAATCTATTTGTATGTCAGCCATGCATCACTCCATTAAAAGAGTTTATCGTAGTACAAGTCAATTATGCAATAGGCTACTTCTGAAATATTAAAATCGAAATTCAGTGTGATAGCAAGGCCAAGAGGACAACAACAAAGGAAAATGAAAGTTATGTTGGTTATCTTTCACATTCCTTGCAATTTTTATATTGTTTTTATCCTTTGGGCCTCGTTTTCAAACTGAACTTTGAAATTTTCAAAGAAGGCTATTTGTATAGGTAATCACATGATTCCGAGTGCAATTTGGAATAAATAAGCACGAGTAAATTTTTTCAAAGACCAACAAAATTGCATGAGCCCGTAGGGCGAGTGCAATTTGTGGTCTTTGAAAAACTTTACGAGTGCTTATTTATTCCAAATTGCACGAGAAAAATCATGTGATTACTTATTAATAATACACTTGAAAAAATAGACTACTTATAAAGCTTCAAGCCCATACATTGACTACTGAGGTACACAGAAGGCATTGCCCTCGATCTTCTGAAACTTGGAGAAGCTACGAAAATATCCGGAGATGATCGGAAGTGTTCGGTAATCTTCGAAAATCTCCGGTAATGTTCGGGTAATCTTCGGAAATCTTCGGACGTGTTCGGGTGATCATCGGAAGCATTCGGGTGATCTTCGGAAGTGTTCGGCGATCTTCAGAAATCTTCGTGTGGTCTTCAGAAATCTTCAGAAGGTTTCGCACGATATTCGGCGGTCTTCGAAAAACATCGGTTGGTCTTCGGAAGTCTTCGAATCTTCGTTTTAACTTCGGAAATCTTCGTTGTAATTTGCACCCGTGTTACACTTTTGCACTGGTGTTACACTTTTTTGCACTGGTGTTACACTTTCTGCACTTTGTTACACTTGAACTGCACTGCTCTCAGCCAATCACAATCGAGTAATTTTTTCAAGTGTATTATTAGACTGAAAAACCTTAACTTCGAAAGAGCACCCCCTCTCTTCCAATCCTCCGAAAGCAGAACGAGAGTTCCTGGGGAAAAAAGACAATGAGCGCTTTCCATTTGTATGGAAAAACCAGTGACAATTTTCTGCCAATTGGAACAGTACAACCGTTTAAGCGCTTTTCATTGGTGTGGAAAAACCAATGGCAATTTTCAGACAAATGGAACAGTACAAGTTTCTCCAGGTTTGGGAGCAACAAACTGCGCACTTTTATGAAGGATCATGGTTCTAGTGTGATGAGGCAAATGGTTCAGCGATATTCCGATCATTTCGGAAAAAACGAGAAAAGAGGAATTCATCTGAAGGTATTCCTTTTATTTCGAGAAATTTCTAGTACATACATACATACATTTATTTGATAAGTAGGTTTAAAATATGCAACTTTACAGCTGATGTGGACCTACTACTACTTAATCTAAATGAGAAAAATGAGAAATTTAACAGTACAATCATCATAAAGTAGAAAATAGTAAAACAATAAAGACAAAAAGGAGATCCCATAATTTAAAAATAATTAAAATCAGGGTCCTTATTATAATTAACAGAGCATTCCTTTTGAAAACTGATGTCCCTGACAAAGGTCTTGATCGATTTTATCTTTCTTTTAAAACAGAAAGGATTTTCAAGTTGCTTAATATTGTCAGGTAAAGAGTTCCAGGCAATTGCAGCTCTGTGTTTAAATGAACGGCCTTGTTCGGTTCTTGGCCTTGATACAATAATATTTAACGATTTCCTAAGACTATAAGAAGAAACATTCTCAGCAACTAGCCTATTTATATCTTCTAATTCAATATCGTAAAAAGCTCTATGCGTTATATTTAGAATGCGAGAACAATAAAAATACTTCAATGGCATTCAATTTGCATTTGTGAGTACTGTTTCATCATCCATGTCCCTTGGTAGTTTGTGGATAAGTCTTGCTGCTCTAAGGTGATTGGTATTTTAGCGGGAAGGACTGTTCCATTTGTTTTCTCACCGGAATCACCCGTATTTCCACGGAGAGTTATTAAACGAGTCAATTTAGGGTACTATACCATGGTACAAATGAGGATATGGGACCCAAATTGCATTCATTTTTACCATCTGAGATTGTTCATTCAAAAATGATTTTAGTTCATATTTCAAGATTCCTGATGTTCGGTTGCATTGATTCTCAACATCTTTACATGTTTTGGTATCTTTATATGTCAAAAGCATTTCGTCTGTGCAGTGGTATTTATTAACAAAAAAGTTGTTGCCTCTCACCATGGTAGAATTAAAGCAAAAAGCCTTCATAGTTTACCTTTTACATCAAAAAACATAGTAACAACCGATCTTTTTGTAAATTAGGCAGTCACCATTATTATGTTTGTTGTTAATGATCTATTAATTCCTTCCTTTCTTCTTTTCTTGAAATAATTTTAATCAGAGAGGGTAATTAGCTCGATCAGTCCCCTGGCAAAGGCTTAGCCTCTCCTATGCGTGTGGGTATTACGAAAGGTGTCTGTGGTGGAACATAGGGCATCCACTTTGGATCTCCATCGGGACATAACACTCCATTTTTGGCGATTTCCTTCACTTCTCTCCAAACCAGCTGAGATTCTTGCTTTTGTGACGCTGTGCCCTCAAAACAGTCCTTTAGACGTCCTCCACACCTTACACCTTATTACCCTGTCGACAATGTTCAGTTTCTGGTTCTCCGAGAGTTAACCGAATGCACTGACTTCCACTTATAATATTGGTGTGTAACCTATCAAATGCGCTTGGCACAAACCATACTTCACTGCGCTGATTGTATTCCTTTATGGATGTGTCTCTAAAACGGAAGTATTCATAACGATGCAACAAAAATTCTCAAAATGGCGGAGTTTTGATCCGGAGGACTTAGAACTTTCAAGGCTGAATAAGACTTCCTAAGCGACAGCCTCAAAACTTGTCAACAAACGATCAAAGTCGCAGCAAAGTTTAATGATTCACAAGTTAGAAATCAAATGTGTTACAAACAAGGGTTTCGACAAAAATTAGCTAATTAATCTCCCTGTTACGACTGAATGCATTTACTAAAATTTGGAAAGCTTAAAAGCGTCCTAAACAAAGTGTCAAACACTTTACAAGTTAATCTTTTTCATAAATTGCTGTTAAAGTGAGATTATTCCAAATTTTGCCATAGCGATTACGACTAGACTATCGGAGCCGTGTTACTTACAAGCGTATCAACATAATAGAGTCCAGCTTAACAAAAGTCTTCAAGCTGGCCTTAAAAAGGATCAACTAAAATTTTCTGTACCAAACATCTTTCTTTAAAATTTGTAAAGTTCCAAATGTCGTAAAATAAAGTTTAGAGTGTCTTTGGACCAGATAATTTCTTGCAGATGGTGATGGTGGAAAATGCGGCATTTTAGCGCGAGCCCACCATCTGAAATTTACTTCATTGACGGCTACTGTTTTTGGCCTCTTCAAGGGAATCATTGTTTCTGGCATCGACTACATCTTACAGTTCTCTTTTCTCACAAACTGCTACATTTTGTAAAGTTTTGTGGTTCCATTCTACACGAGGTAGTCTTCAGGCCGTCGAGTGACTCCTGCACGCCACAAAGTAGTGTCCGGCACAATAAACATGGTTGAATACGAGTACTTCATGCTGAATTGTGTCAGGTGAAACACTTGAAAAGTGAATATTATTCTTCAAATCGTTGTTTAAGTACGATTGGTTCAATATTTGCTCTGCGAATGCGACTAGATTGAAGGATCCGTGTTACTAACGGGTTCAGTGGGCGTCAGTGTTAACGAAAAAGAGTGTAGCGTAACAAAAGTTTGCAGTTCGTCGTTACAAGTCGTCAATGTTAATTGTGTGTACCGACTGCATTTGTTTTAAGTTGTTCAACTTTGAAAATGTTGTAAAATAGAGTAAAGAGTGTCTTTTGACCAGATAATTTCTTGCTTACTGTAATGGTTATGGTCATGGTGAAAAACAGGCCCTTTTTATCATACGCTTACCACCTAAAGTTTACGTTATTGAAGGCTTTATCTTTGCACATCGTGAAGTAATGTTCATACTATTGTTGTAATCTTATTGGGCCCTTGTCTCACAAACTGTTCCATTTACTTAAAGGTTTGGTCACTTTCCACATGTAATAGTTCAAGAGCCGTTTTAGTGTCAAGTATATGCATCCTAGTTTTATCAGTTGTGCAGTTGGATATAACTTACTGGCAAGGTGCCGGTTTGGGAAATGTTACTGTAATTAACGTTACATTTCTATGTTGGCAAATAAAGGGATTGAGTGAGATGAGCTCAATTTTCCCGTGATAAGTAAATGTAGCCGGCACACGGATAATGCGTCGAGTAACAAAGGTATCAAAGCAAACGGTGTACTGTAGCAGGAGTATTCAAGCGCGCCGGGTGTTATACATCAAGAAAATTAGTTCCGTAGTTTAAGCTCTCTAATCAGGGGGTATACGCGTTATGTCATCACCCCCATGTTGGTGTACGGTGAACAAAAGATTTCTCACTAGCTTCTCTCGTTATTGTCCGCCAACATGACCGCGAACCCAATGTCATTCGAATCTCTAGAGACTGGTTACATACTCTCTATAAATGATGTGAAATTAAGTGAGATTATTTTCAGTTTACATTGAGCTTCCTAGGTGGCTGTGATTGTAAGAGATTTAAGGACGTTCACGTGAAATTTTCAAACGTTGATTTTTTTTCTGAGACTTTTACGACTGTAAGATGATGCGTTAGTTATGTCAGAAATGTAAAAAAAGATAGGGGGTCACCGACTTCGTTTTGGAGATAACATGTCCGGAGGAACACCTAAATCTAAAAAAGTCGATTTTGTCAGTGAATAAGGCCACAGTGCCTGTAAGCTCAGAAATATTGTGAGACAAGGGCCCAATAAGATTACAACAATAGTATGAACATTACTTCACGATGTGCAACGATAAAGCCTTCAATAAAGGAAATTTTAGGTGGTAAGCGTATGGTAAAAAAGGCCTGTTTTTCACCGTGACCATAACCATTACAGTAAGCAAGAAATTATCTGGTCAAAAGACACTCTTTACTCTATTTTACAACATTTTCAAAGTTGAACAATTTAAAACAAATGCAGCCGGTACACACAATTAACATTGACGACTTGTAACGACGAACTGCAAACTTTTGTTACGCTACACTCTTTTTCGTTAACACGCCCGACCCGTTAGTAACACGGATCCTTCAATCTAGTCACATTCGCAGAGCAAATGTTGAACCAATCGTACTTAAACAACAATTTGAAGAATAATATTCACTTTTCAAGTGTTTCACCTGACAGAATTTAGCATGTACTAGTATTCAACCATGTTTATTGTGCCGGACACAACTTTGTGGCGTGCAGTAGTCACTCGACGGCCTGAAGACTACTTCGTGTAGAATGCAACCACAAAACTTTGCAAAATGTAGCAGTTTGTGAGAAAAGAGAACTGTAACATGTACTAGATGCCAGAAACAATGATTCCCTTGAAGAGGCCAAAAACAGTAGCCGCCAATGAAGTAAATTTTAGATGGTGGGCTCGCGCTAAATTGGCGCATTTTTCACCATTACCATAACAACCGCAGAAAGCAAGCCGCAAACTTTACGCGTTTCATACTATTTACACCATAAAGTCGCCTTTAGAACGCTTTTAAGCTTTCTAATTTCAGTCAAATTAATTCGTTCTACGGAACTAATTTTCTTGATGTATAACACCCGGCGCGCTTGAATACTCCTGCTACAGTACACCGTTTGCTTTGATACCTTTGTTACTCGATGCATTATCCGTATGCCGGCTACATTTACTTATCACGGGAAAATTGAGTTCATCTCACTCAATCCCTTTATTTGCCAACATAGAAATGTAAAGTTTAATACAGTAACATATCCCAAACCGGCACCTTGCCAGTAAGTTATATCCAACTGCACAACTGATAAAACTGGGATGCATATACTTGACACTAAAACGGCCCTTGAACTATTACATGTGGAAAGTGACCAACCCTTTAAGTAAATGGAACGGTTTGTGCAATTAAGTCTTTGCCAAATATTGTTTAAGTGGACCTATTGATTGAACTTAAGTCAACTGGTGAGGTTCCGTAAAGGACAAGTTCGCATTTAGCGACCATACTTTCACACGCCTTGCAGCCGCAAGATGGCAGGATTCGACGTCCCATTCATAGAAATCTTGATTTTTTTTTAACTTCCCACATTGATTTCTTGATCATTTTTTGGACAACGCAGAGATAATTGTAAATAAAATCTGTTCAGTCTGGAAAGAAAAGTAGGGGTCACCGACCATTTACGAGAGTAAACTGAAGGCGAAGGGGATGCAACAGCTACCATCCTTATACTTGCTTAGGTTTCTTTCTCATTGCACGTACTGGATGGCTAACGTGGCATGACCTTGCATCATGGATTTCGTGCGCAGTAGGGATGCGCGTGAACAATTAGCGCAAATAATCATGTTTGATCCTTTATTGGAAACTACAAGTAAATTTTGTCTTCTTTTCATTCTTCTTCTCTTTATTCACTTCTCCTTCTCCTTCATCACTCCTCCTGCAACAAAAAAATTGTTTTAGACGTTTGCTTTTTTTTCCCCAAGGGATGTGTGCAGCACACGCAAACAGAAACAATCATCGTCTGGTTTTAGTAGAATGAACCAAAGAAACGAGGAAGAAAAAAAGACTAATACCGCTCTGATTTCATCTCTCTGCCAATTTCCCATTTGATCAAGATTTTACAATGAGTACTCCCCTCTTCCTGCTGTCTCCCCAGCTACAAGGCTGTTAGAATGCCAAGTTGTGTTTTTGTTTTGTTTTGTTTTTCAGTTAATGAAGTCACACCTATCTTCGGTGAAAACAATGGGAATTTGTTGGTCTTTAGTAAAACACACCTCGCATTATGTCAAAGATGATTTATCATGACTTACATTTGCAATAACAAAGACTTTGTAGTCTCCCAAAGAGGGAGGACCGACCTACTTTAGCTGTGGGTTGGTGTTTGGGCCAATGGGCCCACACCTCTTCAGTCTGGCCGAGGTGTGCACCCACTTGCCAGTGTTACTTGATGCTTCCCGCAAGGCGCCATACTTTACAATGAAGGACTTTCTGTTCTGAAAAGGAAAATGAATTTCGCATTATTCATTACATTTATCACCACTCAACGATCAAAGAGATTTACAGTCTTTCCCGTAAAACCGTGAACACCAGAAAAAAATTGTGGAATGTTTATTGATTTGCGACCAATCAGAAGCAACATGAAACCACAACCTAATAACCATTACTGTTTGCGGTTTAGTTTTCTCACGCGTGATTGGCTTTTTAATTGAAACACAATAACATTCCATAGATATTTCAGGTGTTCACGGTTTTACGGGAAAGACTGTAAAATCCAAGCTAACAGTTCCAGCGAAGGAACTGTATTCCCCTTAATAAAAAGGAATAGTATAATTCACTGAAATGGGGTCATTGGTTGTTTACTCGCAAGCTTCGGCGGGGAGAGAGGAGGCTATGGCCCAGGGCTGTTGGCCCACAGAACAGAAAAGGGGACTACGGACCTCCCACTGATTAAAACTGCATTTCCTGTTTAAAAAATAATAATAATAAGCCTCCCTCTCTAACACCTAAAATTAACAAGAGAAATAGAGGAAATGAATTACCATACCAGCTATACTGACCACATTTTCAAGGCTGTGCTCTAAGAGAAGTAGTTGGGCGCCCAAACCTCTAAACCCTTGAAATCCAGGGCGCCCAGCATATAAGTTTGGTGCAAAAACTAATATTTCCTGGTCGCCCGATGGCAAAAGTAAGTTGCCAGGGGCGACCGGGCGCCGCTAGAGCACAGCCCTGATTTTTTAGCAATATTAGACTCACATAATTTATGTACACTGAATGCATATCACCACTGTTATTATAAGTTTATATAAAAAAAAACATCCAAGTTGATGTGCCTTTTAACAGCTACAGTGTTCATGTACCTGTATGTGTCATGTTTACAGAGGGCCCTCATGCAGCCACCTCATCACCTCGCTGCTTGTCACAGGAGCATGAGTAAATCCACTCAATCCCATCATTATCATCCTCATTTTCTGAGAGAAATGGACATCCTTTTCTCTGAAGAGAGGTATAGCATGTCTCCTGTATAACAAAAGGAAATTTGACTTAGTTAAAACATTAATTTTATTGTAGCTATAACTATACCTTTTTTATAACATAGCTGATAAATTCGTGTAGTTACATTGAACTTTAAAAGCATGCCTCATATTCCTATTATGTACGCTGATGATGTAGGAGAGGGAATTTTTCTTTAGACAATATTCAAACTACTGTGTTGAAAACAATATTTTATTGGTTCATGCATCAAAGGTGAGTTCATCTACCATGGAGATATGAAGCACTTGGGAAGTTCGAGAGCATGTAAGAAGTTAGTGTTGACCTGGGCTATGTCTTGAGCAACTCTTACACATCTTTCATGCTCTCCAAACTTCCTGCATGCTTCATATCTCAATGAACACACCGTGAAACATTAACCAATAGCTGTTATTGAACTTATCAGCGGTTATCAGTTCTCCTTTGCGTTGCCCCCATTCGCATGCTGGGGAAAAGTACCAAGATAAAAACGAAACAACGTCCATGAAGTAGCCAACACAGTCTCCAGACTTGAATCTAGCCGAAATTGCTGCTAAGGAAGCTTTGCAACTCCATTCATGATCGACTAGACAATGTCAATAAAATGAAGAACCAACTCTTTAAATATTGAGGTCATTGCAATCCTCGATGCGTCGCGAAATGCGCCAAAACCCGAGGAAAAACGGAAACAAACGCCGGCATATTGAAAGTGAAATGTCTCTTGACTGTAGCATTCAGGTATCTAATAAAGAAGCTTTACAATTCAATTCCTGGTTGACTAAACAATGTAATTAAAACGAAGAACCATCTCACTAAATATTGAGGTCATTGCCACCCTCGATGGGTCGCAAACTGTGCCAAACCTAAACGCAAGGAAAAACGGAAACAAACACCGCCATATTGAAAGTGACAAATATTTCATGTCCCTTAATTAACTGTAGCATTCAGTTATATTGTCCCCTGAATGTAGGAATCATGTGAGTTTACCGTGTTCAGCGTTTGATAAATAACGCTTCGCGTGATCTGCCAACAAATCTGCCAACATCGTTTTACCAGTAAGTAACTGTTAACTGTCGATAAAGACCTACTATTCCAGTCTTAAACTGTAGTCAAAAAATCATTTAATGAGAGTTGAGATAAAACTCCACACGGCCTATAACTTACCAAACTACACGTATCTTCCTCATCGGAACTCGAATTATGGACCTCCGGAACGGCTCTTCTGGCGTGTTTAGAAGGAGAAGTGATTGGAGCGCAATCACTAAAATCGCTTGGCCATTCTCTTCTCCTCGGCATCATTCACGGCTTCCGACTGCATTAGCTTGCTCACTGGCACTTCACGTTCCTTCGCATCACTTACGATTGTGCACGAAACTGACCAGTGGAAGTCTCGTGGTACAAGAAAGGGCCTTTTGGGTCCCATATCTCTATGGTGGCCCATTAACGCCATAGCATTTTTTGCACTTTTTTAAAACATTATTGTATTATTTTTCATTATTATTAATTCTTTTTTTTAATTCTCTATTCAATTGAGGAAATATATATGTTTTCATTTTTATTTCAAACGAGCTACACGGCCCATTGACGCCATAGCAAAAAAAAAAAAAAAAAAAGGCTTCATGGCCCATTGACGCCATAGACCATAACCCTTTTCGGCCTCAATCTAATCCATCATGGCGTCTCGTACAAGAAACCCAGATTGGGAGGAGGACCTCGAGTTAAAAGACGATCTCAAACTGTACGTTCAGCATACCTGTCAACCCCCGGAGTTCCAAAATCTGGAGACGTCTCGAAATCCTCGCGTTGTAAGAATGCGTTTTACGACAATGTCCGAATACTCTCCGAGAATCACCCGAAGGCTTTCCGAATGTTCCCGATGTGACATCTTGAAAACAACGAAATTAATGAAAAAAAAGAATTCGAAAGAAGCCGCGGATTTTCCCGGGAGATTTGGTGCTCTAACCTGGAGACCGGGAGATTTGATGAAAAACTTGGAGACTCCCGGTAAAACCGGGAGAGTTGACAGGTATGGTTCAGCGTAATTTGAGTCAATCAGAGATCTTAGATTTAATGAAAGTTCACTATCCCATGTATGCGTGGAGTCTAAGGACTCTTTCACGACGGCTTCAACACTTCGGGATCAAGTTTATTAACTATGCGATAGACGTGGAAGACGTGAAACGAGCAGTCGTGGAAGAAATGGATGGACCGGGACGTTTACTTGGTTACCGTGCTCTTCACAAAAAAATCCGCGAATTGCATGGTTTAAATGTGCCAAGAAACTTGGTTTACAACGTGATGGCTGATGTTAATCCAAAAGGCCTCGAAGAAAGAGGAGGGGTAGGGCAACCCAAACGAGCAAGGAGGAAGACATTCACTTCTACTGTAAGAATACGAGTTCATGTTTCGCTTGAGTTTCCACAAGCACGTTCTTTTTCAAGCAGTGCCTTCTTCTCCACTTTTCCATTGGTCTTCTTGCTTATATTACATAAGAAATGTCATTTTCTCTTTAGGGATCTGATTTCACTATGTCTTTAGATGGCCACGACAAACTTTGTGGATTCCAAAATTCGATGTTTCCCCTTTGTATTTACGGAGGCCAAGACACGTTCAGCGGTAGAGTAAACTTCCTACGGATATGGACATCAAATAACGACCCAAAAATTATTGGAAAGTTCTACTTTGACTACTTATTTGAGAGCAGAGGTAAATATTTTAATGTAAGGGAATATGTACTGCAAGAGAACATGCCTATTAATATAAAATTATAACCTGCACTACTGGGGAGATGAGAAGAATGAGAAGGAAAAGAGAAAACACAATGCTTGCAAATACTGCATCTGAATATATAAACCAAGCTATCGAAATAAGAAACAAAACCCAAGATATTAACTAAGTAAATTTGTCTCCAGTATTACCATCAAGGATTAGGGTGGTCATAATTATAGAAAAAATGTATACCTTCCAATGATAGAAACTTGGAATCAATTAGAACATTTACAGTGAGATCTGAAAGCCACGTTGCATACTTCCTCTTATCAACAGTAACAAAAGTATATAAAGTTTTAAGAGGGAAAAGCACAATGTGAACTGAATGTATTACAATAATGTAATACAATTAGGAAACTTTAGATGATGTTTTCCAAAAAACTAACACAACAATCTTTGACAAGTTATATTGTTAATAATAATTAGTTCATTTTGTAAATACAACATGCAACCAAACGTATAGGCAGTGTAAGCACATAGAAGCTGCACTGCAAGTGCTAGTGGGGTGCAAACATGAGAGTGTTTCAAAATATGGTCACTTGCATCAATCAAATCGAAAGCTTTAGCATCTTGCAGTAATTGTTGCAAACGTGACTACTCAAGAACTTATCAATAGCTTGAAAGGACAGGTTGCCAGTGCAGAAACGAAAGGAGTTGTCATCAGGGTCTTTTAGCTCAGAGCTTGCCACTTCAGGGTCACACAGTGTGTAGTCTACCCCTTGAATATCTGTAACCATCAGTTGTTGTTGAGATTTAACATAAGTGTAGTGAACATATGTCTCAGCTTTATGGCTAATTTCACTGACATCATCAGGTGCCACACACATTTCTCCAGTGTTGTTGATGTACTTCTTGAATGTTCCGTCTAGATGGCTTTCCAGTGTCACATGTTCATTGTTCAAAGATGAGAAGTATACCTTATTGTAACTAAAGGTCTGACCAAATTCGAGAAGTGGGACCTCCATAGCCATATTCTGTGCAAAATTTCGGGCCAATGCATTCAGCTGCACTGACTTCCTTGTGTGGGCTTCAATTGATCCAAACAACACCTCGATTCCCTGTTTTTCGCTTTCCTTGTATTTTTTCAGTACATAGTTCCCTTTGGGAAGGCCAGCAATGGATTTTGCCATATAAGCTTCACGGAATGCCCCTTCTGCAAATGGTTTCCGCTCAAGGGAAATTTTGACTTCCACAGGATTCAGCCACTCCATGTTAGTCAAAGAAAACTCTTCCAGCTTGAGGGTTACAATATCCACTTCAGGAGCCGCAATGACTTTACCTAACTTCAGCATCTGACTTAGAGATATGGAAGGCACAACTGACGACTTCGCTACAGATACCGATTTCGGCGGGATGTGGGATACAGTTTTTCTAGGACTCCCTCTTAACGGCTCGCTTTGGTGAAAAGGCTGTTTCTTTGTGCTTGTGGGATGAACTAAGCTTTCTACGAAACGCACGTGCACAACCTTCCAATTCTTGATTTGACTGATGTCAGTGTACGACGGACCTCTTTCCCCGGCAAGAACATCACATTCGAGTTCTGTACAAAAATGAGTCTTACAAGCAGCTTTGATGTTTTCTAATGTAAGTTCGAGATCTTGTTGAAATGGCACTAACGTTAAAGGGCCTATGCGAGAATATTTCTGGCATTTTCCCTCCACGTTCGCTGACAATCGCTGCACCGTGAGTCCATCAGTCAAATTCGGATTTGCTCCCTTGTCTTTCTGCGTTCTCTTCTTAGCTACACGATCTTTATAGTTGTCCCACGCAGGTTTTCTTTTCGTTGACATGATGAAAGGAGACTGAAGTAATATTAAAGTATTTTGTAAGTTGTTTTGACAGGATACCACACCAGTTTGCACTTCAATATGCCGCGAAAGGCATTGTGGTCATTGCAGTAATGCCTTGGGTGACCCGTGGTTACCCGAGCTGCACTATGGTCTATGGCGTCAATGGGCCATGAAGCTTTTTTTTTTTTTTTTTTTTTTTTTTTTTTTGCTATGGCGTCAATGGGCCGTGTAGCTCGTTTGAAATAAAAATGAAAACATATATACCTGACCTTATGAAAACCAGGTCGACGAAAATTCGAGGCTTTTTAGAACTTCCTTTGCTATTACCTCCGTTGTTTAACAAGGACACTTAACTTTTTGCTTATTACCAGATTACAGTGTCGACGAAAGGAAAAAAAAAGAACATGGCTATTTGCTATATCACTAGACATGAAATCGACGTAACCTCTGACCTGAACTATCGTGTGGGCAGTAGTGTCAGTTTTGCTCAAATCTTGCTTTGAAACGTCGGCCTTGCCGAGAGCAAAGTTACCGTCGGAAAGAGGCATCGATTTCCACGAAATCAAGCAACGTTTTAAACCGAATTCCCTGGTGGCTAACACAAATAACAGCAAGCTCTTGGTAAATTACATCTACGTAAACATGTGGCAAATGTTACGACTAGATTTGAGGCCGGAAATCACACATTATGACACTTCAAATTATCACATCACTTATCAGATCACTAGCATAGAATCGCTAAAGCCGCAAGGGCGGTAACAAGTCAAGAAACTGGAAAAACTTACGGTTTTCGCGCAGAAATACCGAGCCAAATCTTGTCGTCGCCTGATAGTTACTTGAAGTCCCGGATGTTGAAAACCGATTTCAAGCGAACTTCCGTCAAGCCCTTGTTTCTTGTTCAGTTTTTACTAAGTCTTTAGCCTGGTCAAAAGTCAAGTCCAATTTCACCATGTGCGCTTACAAATCAACCCTGACACCTACGTTTTGAGGCTAAAGACTCCTTACCTCCGAAAGCAAAGCTCTACAATAACCTTCACTGCGCCTAACAGTCGACTTCATAGCCACGACAAGATAAATACGCACGAAGGTTATTAGACGAGGCAGATACTGCATCTCCCTAGAATTTTTCCCTCACTGAGCTTCATGATGCTCTAAGGAAAACTTTGCTCTAGGAAGTGAACAGGAAAGCTAAATATACTGACTCCGTTTGAAACTAAGCCTACGCTAAGATTTCAAATTCATGCAAATTTTCTTAAGAAAGAGAGAGAGTGGGACCAATTAAAGAGTATTAAAAGGGAGGAGGTGGAGGGTAGCGGGGGGGGGGGGGGGGAGAGCGTATTTTAACTTTCAATGTTCACTTTCTCTTACTAATCAGGTAATTGCCATCGTCGCTGCCCCCAGCACAAGCAAAGACGAAGAAGAATAGAAGGGGGAAACACACCTCAGTACTAAAATAAACAAGGCTTAGTATAACTTTCCTACGGCCCTGTTTTCAAAAATCCAGGTAGATATCTCAAGCATATCGGTCGAATTGCACAGAATTCTTTCATATTCAACTTAAAACGATAGGAAACGTTCAAATGAAGAGTTCTAAGTGCGAAAAGCAGAGAAGTTGCCTTTAGATGATCAAATCTTTAGACATGAAACTGTGCTCTTGGTCATAACCATGACATAAATTACCTTAGAATACTAGTGACTTGCTTAAAGTGCAGACATTGAGAAGATCGTGGACAGTATGTTAGGCTTGAAAGCCGTCTTCTAAGGTCTGTAACATTTGTACGCGAAAAGAGTTGTGATTTGAACAAGTTTGGCTGTGAAATCAGTCCCATATTTGCTAATCCTGTGAACTCAAGCATATCGGTCGAATTGCACAGAATTATTTCATATTCCACTTAAAACGATAGGAAACGTTCAAATGAAGAGTTCTAAGTGCGAAAAGCGGAGAAGTTGCCTTTAGATGATCAAATCTTTAGACATGAAACTGTGCTCTTGGTCATAACCATGACATAAATTACCTTAGAATACTAGTGACTTGCTTAAAGTGCAGACATTGAGAAGATCGTGGACAGTATGTTAGGCTTGAAAGCCGTCTTCTAAGGTCTGTAACATTTGTACGCGAAAAGAGTTGTGATTTGAACAAATTTGGCTGTGAAATCAGTCCCATATTTGCTAATCGTGTGAAATATATACCTGACCTTATGAAAACCAGGTCGACGAAAATTCGAGGCTTTTTAGAACTTCCTTTGCTATTACCTCCGTTGTTTAACAAGGACACTTAACTTTTTGCTTATTACCAGATTACAGTGTCGACGAAAGGAAAAAAAAAGAACATGGCTATTTGCTATATCACTAGACATGAAATCGACGTAACCTCTGACCTGAACTATCGTGTGGGCAGTAGTGTCAGTTTTGCTCAAATCTTGCTTTGAAACGTCGGCCTTGCCGAGAGCAAAGTTACCGTCGGAAAGAGGCATCGATTTCCACGAAATCAAGCAACGTTTTAAACCGAATTCCCTGGTGGCTAACACAAATAACAGCAAGCTCTTGGTAAATTACATCTACGTAAACATGTGGCAAATGTTACGACTAGATTTGAGGCCGGAAATCACACATTATGACACTTCAAATTATCACATCACTTATCAGATCACTAGCATAGAATCGCTAAAGCCGCAAGGGCGGTAACAAGTCAAGAAACTGGAAAAACTTACGGTTTTCGCGCAGAAATACCGAGCCAAATCTTGTCGTCGCCTGATAGTTACTTGAAGTCCCGGATGTTGAAAACCGATTTCAAGCGAACTTCCGTCAAGCCCTTGTTTCTTGTTCAGTTTTTACTAAGTCTTTAGCCTGGTCAAAAGTCAAGTCCAATTTCACCATGTGCGCTTACAAATCAACCCTGACACCTACGTTTTGAGGCTAAAGACTCCTTACCTCCGAAAGCAAAGCTCTACAATAACCTTCACTGCGCCTAACAGTCGACTTCATAGCCACGACAAGATAAATACGCACGAAGGTTATTAGACGAGGCAGATACTGCATCTCCCTAGAATTTTTCCCTCACTGAGCTTCATGATGCTCTAAGGAAAACTTTGCTCTAGGAAGTGAACAGGAAAGCTAAATATACTGACTCCGTTTGAAACTAAGCCTACGCTAAGATTTCAAATTCATGCAAATTTTCTTAAGAAAGAGAGAGAGTGGGACCAATTAAAGAGTATTAAAAGGGAGGAGGTGGAGGGTAGCGGGGGGGGGGGGGGGGAGAGCGTATTTTAACTTTCAATGTTCACTTTCTCTTACTAATCAGGTAATTGCCATCGTCGCTGCCCCCAGCACAAGCAAAGACGAAGAAGAATAGAAGGGGGAAACACACCTCAGTACTAAAATAAACAAGGCTTAGTATAACTTTCCTACGGCCCTGTTTTCAAAAATCCAGGTAGATATCTCAAGCATATCGGTCGAATTGCACAGAATTCTTTCATATTCAACTTAAAACGATAGGAAACGTTCAAATGAAGAGTTCTAAGTGCGAAAAGCAGAGAAGTTGCCTTTAGATGATCAAATCTTTAGACATGAAACTGTGCTCTTGGTCATAACCATGACATAAATTACCTTAGAATACTAGTGACTTGCTTAAAGTGCAGACATTGAGAAGATCGTGGACAGTATGTTAGGCTTGAAAGCCGTCTTCTAAGGTCTGTAACATTTGTACGCGAAAAGAGTTGTGATTTGAACAAGTTTGGCTGTGAAATCAGTCCCATATTTGCTAATCCTGTGAACTCAAGCATATCGGTCGAATTGCACAGAATTATTTCATATTCCACTTAAAACGATAGGAAACGTTCAAATGAAGAGTTCTAAGTGCGAAAAGCGGAGAAGTTGCCTTTAGATGATCAAATCTTTAGACATGAAACTGTGCTCTTGGTCATAACCATGACATAAATTACCTTAGAATACTAGTGACTTGCTTAAAGTGCAGACATTGAGAAGATCGTGGACAGTATGTTAGGCTTGAAAGCCGTCTTCTAAGGTCTGTAACATTTGTACGCGAAAAGAGTTGTGATTTGAACAAATTTGGCTGTGAAATCAGTCCCATATTTGCTAATCGTGTGAAATATATACCTGACCTTATGAAAACCAGGTCGACGAAAATTCGAGGCTTTTTAGAACTTCCTTTGCTATTACCTCCGTTGTTTAACAAGGACACTTAACTTTTTGCTTATTACCAGATTACAGTGTCGACGAAAGGAAAAAAAAAGAACATGGCTATTTGCTATATCACTAGACATGAAATCGACGTAACCTCTGACCTGAACTATCGTGTGGGCAGTAGTGTCAGTTTTGCTCAAATCTTGCTTTGAAACGTCGGCCTTGCCGAGAGCAAAGTTACCGTCGGAAAGAGGCATCGATTTCCACGAAATCAAGCAACGTTTTAAACCGAATTCCCTGGTGGCTAACACAAATAACAGCAAGCTCTTGGTAAATTACATCTACGTAAACATGTGGCAAATGTTACGACTAGATTTGAGGCCGGAAATCACACATTATGACACTTCAAATTATCACATCACTTATCAGATCACTAGCATAGAATCGCTAAAGCCGCAAGGGCGGTAACAAGTCAAGAAACTGGAAAAACTTACGGTTTTCGCGCAGAAATACCGAGCCAAATCTTGTCGTCGCCTGATAGTTACTTGAAGTCCCGGATGTTGAAAACCGATTTCAAGCGAACTTCCGTCAAGCCCTTGTTTCTTGTTCAGTTTTTACTAAGTCTTTAGCCTGGTCAAAAGTCAAGTCCAATTTCACCATGTGCGCTTACAAATCAACCCTGACACCTACGTTTTGAGGCTAAAGACTCCTTACCTCCGAAAGCAAAGCTCTACAATAACCTTCACTGCGCCTAACAGTCGACTTCATAGCCACGACAAGATAAATACGCACGAAGGTTATTAGACGAGGCAGATACTGCATCTCCCTAGAATTTTTCCCTCACTGAGCTTCATGATGCTCTAAGGAAAACTTTGCTCTAGGAAGTGAACAGGAAAGCTAAATATACTGACTCCGTTTGAAACTAAGCCTACGCTAAGATTTCAAATTCATGCAAATTTTCTTAAGAAAGAGAGAGAGTGGGACCAATTAAAGAGTATTAAAAGGGAGGAGGTGGAGGGTAGCGGGGGGGGGGGGGGGGAGAGCGTATTTTAACTTTCAATGTTCACTTTCTCTTACTAATCAGGTAATTGCCATCGTCGCTGCCCCCAGCACAAGCAAAGACGAAGAAGAATAGAAGGGGGAAACACACCTCAGTACTAAAATAAACAAGGCTTAGTATAACTTTCCTACGGCCCTGTTTTCAAAAATCCAGGTAGATATCTCAAGCATATCGGTCGAATTGCACAGAATTCTTTCATATTCAACTTAAAACGATAGGAAACGTTCAAATGAAGAGTTCTAAGTGCGAAAAGCAGAGAAGTTGCCTTTAGATGATCAAATCTTTAGACATGAAACTGTGCTCTTGGTCATAACCATGACATAAATTACCTTAGAATACTAGTGACTTGCTTAAAGTGCAGACATTGAGAAGATCGTGGACAGTATGTTAGGCTTGAAAGCCGTCTTCTAAGGTCTGTAACATTTGTACGCGAAAAGAGTTGTGATTTGAACAAGTTTGGCTGTGAAATCAGTCCCATATTTGCTAATCCTGTGAACTCAAGCATATCGGTCGAATTGCACAGAATTATTTCATATTCCACTTAAAACGATAGGAAACGTTCAAATGAAGAGTTCTAAGTGCGAAAAGCGGAGAAGTTGCCTTTAGATGATCAAATCTTTAGACATGAAACTGTGCTCTTGGTCATAACCATGACATAAATTACCTTAGAATACTAGTGACTTGCTTAAAGTGCAGACATTGAGAAGATCGTGGACAGTATGTTAGGCTTGAAAGCCGTCTTCTAAGGTCTGTAACATTTGTACGCGAAAAGAGTTGTGATTTGAACAAATTTGGCTGTGAAATCAGTCCCATATTTGCTAATCGTGTGAAATATATACCTGACCTTATGAAAACCAGGTCGACGAAAATTCGAGGCTTTTTAGAACTTCCTTTGCTATTACCTCCGTTGTTTAACAAGGACACTTAACTTTTTGCTTATTACCAGATTACAGTGTCGACGAAAGGAAAAAAAAAGAACATGGCTATTTGCTATATCACTAGACATGAAATCGACGTAACCTCTGACCTGAACTATCGTGTGGGCAGTAGTGTCAGTTTTGCTCAAATCTTGCTTTGAAACGTCGGCCTTGCCGAGAGCAAAGTTACCGTCGGAAAGAGGCATCGATTTCCACGAAATCAAGCAACGTTTTAAACCGAATTCCCTGGTGGCTAACACAAATAACAGCAAGCTCTTGGTAAATTACATCTACGTAAACATGTGGCAAATGTTACGACTAGATTTGAGGCCGGAAATCACACATTATGACACTTCAAATTATCACATCACTTATCAGATCACTAGCATAGAATCGCTAAAGCCGCAAGGGCGGTAACAAGTCAAGAAACTGGAAAAACTTACGGTTTTCGCGCAGAAATACCGAGCCAAATCTTGTCGTCGCCTGATAGTTACTTGAAGTCCCGGATGTTGAAAACCGATTTCAAGCGAACTTCCGTCAAGCCCTTGTTTCTTGTTCAGTTTTTACTAAGTCTTTAGCCTGGTCAAAAGTCAAGTCCAATTTCACCATGTGCGCTTACAAATCAACCCTGACACCTACGTTTTGAGGCTAAAGACTCCTTACCTCCGAAAGCAAAGCTCTACAATAACCTTCACTGCGCCTAACAGTCGACTTCATAGCCACGACAAGATAAATACGCACGAAGGTTATTAGACGAGGCAGATACTGCATCTCCCTAGAATTTTTCCCTCACTGAGCTTCATGATGCTCTAAGGAAAACTTTGCTCTAGGAAGTGAACAGGAAAGCTAAATATACTGACTCCGTTTGAAACTAAGCCTACGCTAAGATTTCAAATTCATGCAAATTTTCTTAAGAAAGAGAGAGAGTGGGACCAATTAAAGAGTATTAAAAGGGAGGAGGTGGAGGGTAGCGGGGGGGGGGGGGGGGAGAGCGTATTTTAACTTTCAATGTTCACTTTCTCTTACTAATCAGGTAATTGCCATCGTCGCTGCCCCCAGCACAAGCAAAGACGAAGAAGAATAGAAGGGGGAAACACACCTCAGTACTAAAATAAACAAGGCTTAGTATAACTTTCCTACGGCCCTGTTTTCAAAAATCCAGGTAGATATCTCAAGCATATCGGTCGAATTGCACAGAATTCTTTCATATTCAACTTAAAACGATAGGAAACGTTCAAATGAAGAGTTCTAAGTGCGAAAAGCAGAGAAGTTGCCTTTAGATGATCAAATCTTTAGACATGAAACTGTGCTCTTGGTCATAACCATGACATAAATTACCTTAGAATACTAGTGACTTGCTTAAAGTGCAGACATTGAGAAGATCGTGGACAGTATGTTAGGCTTGAAAGCCGTCTTCTAAGGTCTGTAACATTTGTACGCGAAAAGAGTTGTGATTTGAACAAGTTTGGCTGTGAAATCAGTCCCATATTTGCTAATCCTGTGAACTCAAGCATATCGGTCGAATTGCACAGAATTATTTCATATTCCACTTAAAACGATAGGAAACGTTCAAATGAAGAGTTCTAAGTGCGAAAAGCGGAGAAGTTGCCTTTAGATGATCAAATCTTTAGACATGAAACTGTGCTCTTGGTCATAACCATGACATAAATTACCTTAGAATACTAGTGACTTGCTTAAAGTGCAGACATTGAGAAGATCGTGGACAGTATGTTAGGCTTGAAAGCCGTCTTCTAAGGTCTGTAACATTTGTACGCGAAAAGAGTTGTGATTTGAACAAATTTGGCTGTGAAATCAGTCCCATATTTGCTAATCGTGTGAAATATATACCTGACCTTATGAAAACCAGGTCGACGAAAATTCGAGGCTTTTTAGAACTTCCTTTGCTATTACCTCCGTTGTTTAACAAGGACACTTAACTTTTTGCTTATTACCAGATTACAGTGTCGACGAAAGGAAAAAAAAAGAACATGGCTATTTGCTATATCACTAGACATGAAATCGACGTAACCTCTGACCTGAACTATCGTGTGGGCAGTAGTGTCAGTTTTGCTCAAATCTTGCTTTGAAACGTCGGCCTTGCCGAGAGCAAAGTTACCGTCGGAAAGAGGCATCGATTTCCACGAAATCAAGCAACGTTTTAAACCGAATTCCCTGGTGGCTAACACAAATAACAGCAAGCTCTTGGTAAATTACATCTACGTAAACATGTGGCAAATGTTACGACTAGATTTGAGGCCGGAAATCACACATTATGACACTTCAAATTATCACATCACTTATCAGATCACTAGCATAGAATCGCTAAAGCCGCAAGGGCGGTAACAAGTCAAGAAACTGGAAAAACTTACGGTTTTCGCGCAGAAATACCGAGCCAAATCTTGTCGTCGCCTGATAGTTACTTGAAGTCCCGGATGTTGAAAACCGATTTCAAGCGAACTTCCGTCAAGCCCTTGTTTCTTGTTCAGTTTTTACTAAGTCTTTAGCCTGGTCAAAAGTCAAGTCCAATTTCACCATGTGCGCTTACAAATCAACCCTGACACCTACGTTTTGAGGCTAAAGACTCCTTACCTCCGAAAGCAAAGCTCTACAATAACCTTCACTGCGCCTAACAGTCGACTTCATAGCCACGACAAGATAAATACGCACGAAGGTTATTAGACGAGGCAGATACTGCATCTCCCTAGAATTTTTCCCTCACTGAGCTTCATGATGCTCTAAGGAAAACTTTGCTCTAGGAAGTGAACAGGAAAGCTAAATATACTGACTCCGTTTGAAACTAAGCCTACGCTAAGATTTCAAATTCATGCAAATTTTCTTAAGAAAGAGAGAGAGTGGGACCAATTAAAGAGTATTAAAAGGGAGGAGGTGGAGGGTAGCGGGGGGGGGGGGGGGGGAGAGCGTATTTTAACTTTCAATGTTCACTTTCTCTTACTAATCAGGTAATTGCCATCGTCGCTGCCCCCAGCACAAGCAAAGACGAAGAAGAATAGAAGGGGGAAACACACCTCAGTACTAAAATAAACAAGGCTTAGTATAACTTTCCTACGGCCCTGTTTTCAAAAATCCAGGTAGATATCTCAAGCATATCGGTCGAATTGCACAGAATTCTTTCATATTCAACTTAAAACGATAGGAAACGTTCAAATGAAGAGTTCTAAGTGCGAAAAGCAGAGAAGTTGCCTTTAGATGATCAAATCTTTAGACATGAAACTGTGCTCTTGGTCATAACCATGACATAAATTACCTTAGAATACTAGTGACTTGCTTAAAGTGCAGACATTGAGAAGATCGTGGACAGTATGTTAGGCTTGAAAGCCGTCTTCTAAGGTCTGTAACATTTGTACGCGAAAAGAGTTGTGATTTGAACAAGTTTGGCTGTGAAATCAGTCCCATATTTGCTAATCCTGTGAACTCAAGCATATCGGTCGAATTGCACAGAATTATTTCATATTCCACTTAAAACGATAGGAAACGTTCAAATGAAGAGTTCTAAGTGCGAAAAGCGGAGAAGTTGCCTTTAGATGATCAAATCTTTAGACATGAAACTGTGCTCTTGGTCATAACCATGACATAAATTACCTTAGAATACTAGTGACTTGCTTAAAGTGCAGACATTGAGAAGATCGTGGACAGTATGTTAGGCTTGAAAGCCGTCTTCTAAGGTCTGTAACATTTGTACGCGAAAAGAGTTGTGATTTGAACAAATTTGGCTGTGAAATCAGTCCCATATTTGCTAATCGTGTGAAATATATACCTGACCTTATGAAAACCAGGTCGACGAAAATTCGAGGCTTTTTAGAACTTCCTTTGCTATTACCTCCGTTGTTTAACAAGGACACTTAACTTTTTGCTTATTACCAGATTACAGTGTCGACGAAAGGAAAAAAAAAGAACATGGCTATTTGCTATATCACTAGACATGAAATCGACGTAACCTCTGACCTGAACTATCGTGTGGGCAGTAGTGTCAGTTTTGCTCAAATCTTGCTTTGAAACGTCGGCCTTGCCGAGAGCAAAGTTACCGTCGGAAAGAGGCATCGATTTCCACGAAATCAAGCAACGTTTTAAACCGAATTCCCTGGTGGCTAACACAAATAACAGCAAGCTCTTGGTAAATTACATCTACGTAAACATGTGGCAAATGTTACGACTAGATTTGAGGCCGGAAATCACACATTATGACACTTCAAATTATCACATCACTTATCAGATCACTAGCATAGAATCGCTAAAGCCGCAAGGGCGGTAACAAGTCAAGAAACTGGAAAAACTTACGGTTTTCGCGCAGAAATACCGAGCCAAATCTTGTCGTCGCCTGATAGTTACTTGAAGTCCCGGATGTTGAAAACCGATTTCAAGCGAACTTCCGTCAAGCCCTTGTTTCTTGTTCAGTTTTTACTAAGTCTTTAGCCTGGTCAAAAGTCAAGTCCAATTTCACCATGTGCGCTTACAAATCAACCCTGACACCTACGTTTTGAGGCTAAAGACTCCTTACCTCCGAAAGCAAAGCTCTACAATAACCTTCACTGCGCCTAACAGTCGACTTCATAGCCACGACAAGATAAATACGCACGAAGGTTATTAGACGAGGCAGATACTGCATCTCCCTAGAATTTTTCCCTCACTGAGCTTCATGATGCTCTAAGGAAAACTTTGCTCTAGGAAGTGAACAGGAAAGCTAAATATACTGACTCCGTTTGAAACTAAGCCTACGCTAAGATTTCAAATTCATGCAAATTTTCTTAAGAAAGAGAGAGAGTGGGACCAATTAAAGAGTATTAAAAGGGAGGAGGTGGAGGGTAGCGGGGGGGGGGGGGGGGGGAGAGCGTATTTTAACTTTCAATGTTCACTTTCTCTTACTAATCAGGTAATTGCCATCGTCGCTGCCCCCAGCACAAGCAAAGACGAAGAAGAATAGAAGGGGGAAACACACCTCAGTACTAAAATAAACAAGGCTTAGTATAACTTTCCTACGGCCCTGTTTTCAAAAATCCAGGTAGATATATATTTCCTCAATTGAATAGAGAATTAAAAAAAAGAATTAATAATAATGAAAAATAATACAATAATGTTTTAAAAAAGTGCAAAAATGCTATGGCGTTAATGGGCCACCATACTTATCCTCATTTGTACCATGGTAACCCTCCCCAAAAGTGACCCGTTTTATGCGCGGAGAGCGGGAGAGAGCGGTCAATATTTGCACCCCAGTTTCCAGTCCTTTTAGGAGCATCCTAAATATCGAAGAGGACCCTGGGAATGGCTCATCTACTTTGAAAACTGGGCAGCGGTCTCTTACCAAAGGCAGGATTTCAAGATGGCGGACAGCGTGTCGAGCGACACGGTCTCCAATGAACGTGTAGGGGAATTTGAAGATTGGCTCAGTTCTCGTCTCAGAAAGTTAGGACTCGATGAGGATGTGTTTGGAAGTTATGTGACTGGAGTTTTGGATTCAGAGGATAGTGATGAAGAACGGACCGATGCTTTGATTGGTATTTTGGAAGGAATGACGGTAAAAAGAGGAAATGTTTATGTCCACGTGATAAAACATTTTTCGTTTGTCTAATTAGTGAAGCTGATCAAAACGTCACATTCAAAGTTCTGCTATCAAGCTGTTGTGATAACTGTAAAGGATGACCTTTCAGCGTTTGGGTGGCGGTATTTGACGATCGCGAAGTTGTCAGTCGATAAAAATCTGTACAGATAAAAATCAAATTGGTAAATGCTTTTGGTTTGGTCAGGTCATAATCTCTGGCCAGTTTTGGATCACAGAAGTTCCTTAAATTTAATCTTTTTTTGGCTGTGGAAAGGCATTATTTCAATTTGCACATTTTCTACTTTATGTCAAAGGAATATCCTTTAGATGATCTGTGTAGTGAAATCATCGACAGATGGAAATCTTCAAGAACAGAAGTGATTCAGAAAGGTGAACAATTGAAAGGTAAAGGGTTTGTAACTGCCTTTAAGTGTCATGAGGGGTTGTTGGAGCAGTGTGTGGTCAGCTGTATCAAGATCAGATGAAAACTGAAAAGATTGGATTATGGTTTAACATCTGTTACTTGTTCTACAAGCCATTGATACATCACTCCGACAAAAGGGGGTAGGGGTGGCGTAGTGGCGAGAGCACTCGCCTCCCACAATTGTGGCCTGGTGATGCCATAAGTGGGCTGACTTTGTTGGTTCTCAACCCTGCTCCAAGGGTTTTTCTGCTGGTACTCCGGTTTTCTTCCCTCAGCAAAAACCAGCATACAGCTTATTCAAGCTGGCTGTAGGCTGTGCTCCAAGGTCATACGTGGACCATATAGCGGCTGCTAGAGGCGCCTTGTATATGCTTTCGGTTCACCCTTGTTGAGCTGCATCCTTGCTGTACTTTCCAAGGCCAATTAGTTAGTTAGTCCATGCTTTAGGAGAGAGAGAGAGAAGTAAAATTAAAAAAGTATGTAGTTTGTTCAAATTACACGTTCAAAAAGATGCCTTCAATTTACCTCATTATGAGGGGATATGTGCCAAAAAAATATTTCAATTTACCCTTAGAACTGACAATCTGGGACAAAAAAGTAGTCAAGATTTTTGTGGTTCATGGCAAGCATGATAGTTACAGTGCAGCCGTCAATGATCAGGGGTTTCAATAAGATTTGTAGCAGATGTATCCCCTGTGATAGTAGGAGGTTGTGGCAATCAAAGGGGTTATATTTTTTAAGTATTTGTTGACCAACATAGCCAAGCAGCCTGCGATTCAATGGCTCACAGGCACTCAAGCCCCAGTGGTAGCTAGCTTCTTTTCAAAGCCCTGAATGGTGTTCATTTTCAGAACAGAAAGCAGCAGAGAAACAAAATAAACTGGCTGAAATCATGGAAAAGCAAGCCTCCACAGTTTCTGCAATGAAAGCTTCTCAAGAGAATCCTGGTGGTGACTTCAAGAAAATTATTGTGGCTCAGTATGGTCATGAATCAGATGAAGAACTCTGATATCCTTCTTATTTCATGAACAGGCAAGAATATTAAAATTGTATTGCTCTTTGCAGGGCTTTTTAACAATCTGTCATGAACACTATTTTGATGGTAAATATGAGAATGACTTATGGACAAAGTTATGTAACACTAATGCTTAACTGGTGCATGCTTGAACAGAGGCTTTTCATTGTTAAAATGTGACCTGATTTTCATTGAGTTTTTTCAGGAATATTCCAGAACTTGACAGAGTTTTGACTGACATGTTTTTGCAACAATAATATTTAGGGTGTACAACAAATTATTTTAGTTTGAAAAAGAAGGGGAAATTGTTGTTTCTGTAATTTTATGAAAATGTTTGTTACCAAAGTATTTCACTACTTCAACCAGAGAAAGGAAATACAAAAAATTTTACCTTGCTTCAAAGGAGCATGTTTTTGTTGATGTTTCATTCAGTCATGTAATTATCTATTTTTTTCATGTACATGTACACAGTACATTGTTCTCTCAAGCATTTCCCTTTTTCTTGTGATAAATTTTACTTGCTAAACTTCATGAATTAGATATTATAAATAATACTCAACATTATCGGGTTTTTTTTCATGGGCCATGAATTGACCTGCACCATGAAAATCTGGTGATACATGTATGTTTCATGGCTTGCTATGAAAATCCCACGAATTAAACTTCATGTCTAACTAAAATGTTAATCGCATTTTTGTGCTTTTTTAATGATTTCGTTTTCCAACTTGACTTTTCGTGGGTCATCAAAAAGGAGAATTTAAAGGGATTTCCACTGTTTTTAAATGTGATTTTCATGGTACTTACCCCATGAAAATCTCCTAAATTTAGGCCTTGAAAAATCCATGAAAAAGTCCTGAAAAAATTCACAAGATTTTAATTGGTTTCAGTTTTGCAGTGTAAGCATTGACTGTACTGTTTGTCTGACAAACCAAAATTTTATGCTAAATTCCTTGACTCTTGCTTACTGGTGACAGTGATGAGGAACAAGCTGTTTCTACAAATAAAGAGTCAGGTGCTGGTAAGTTGTTGTTTCTGGTTTCTAATTATGGTTTAAGAGTATATTTACAGTTCTCACTGTTAGGAAGGTAGAAAAAGTGGGGAAAAGAGATCTTCTTGTTGTGAAATATTACTAGTGTGTGACCTAATACTTTATTTCCATAATGTCATGAATAACTTACCCAACCTTGATTAATGAATACACGTAGTACTAACTGCCGAAGCAGTAGACCTGTATATGTATATTTAACTAAATTAATGGTTACATGAATATCTAGCTATCTGACTGACTGATTGTACTGGCTGATTAACATAAGGAACAATGACTGTAAACTTGTTTGACTGACTCAGTGATTGGGTAACTGAATGGCAAGTTGGCTACATGAATCTGACTGACAGACTGGCCCACTGGCTCTTTGACTGACTGACTGACTGACTGACTGACTGACTGACCAAAGGGCTGCATGGCTGACTGACTGACTAACCAAGGGACTGCATGGCTGACTGACTGACTGACTGACCAATGGACTGAATGGGTGACTGACTGACTGGCCAATGGACTGAATGGCTGACTGACTGACTGACTGACTGACTGACTGACCAATGGACTAAATGGTGGACTGACTGACTGACCAATGGACTGAATGGCAGACTGACTGACTGACTGACTGGCTGTTTAACAGACAGACAGTCAGACTGATTGGATCATAATAGCTAGCTGACTGACTGACTGACTTACTAATAGTAGAGTTTAACTGGCTGGCTGAACAACTGACTAACAAACTGACTCACTGTCTGTCTGGCTGACTGACTATCTGACTGACTAAATGATTATTTGGTTGTTGACTGATCACTGAAGACCACATAACTTGCTTACTGTCGTTCTCACTATTTGACTGGCAAACTGACTGAGCCTGGGTGTTAACTACATGGCATAACAAGGCCAAAATAGCTGTGTATGGCTGCTAATGCTCTGGCTCAAACCTTATTTGGTAGATTTAAGGGGTAATACCCACTACCACATGGCCATAGTGCCCAATTAGTGGCTTCAAGCTCACCTAGACACTTAAACTTATGAGGTATTCTTGTCACTCAAAGCCACATCCCACAAAATTTATATTTTCATTGCTTGTTTTACTTATTTGGGTAGTTGTGGCTGGGTTTGTATTAGCTATGTCATGCTGATGAGGCCTAACAAGGTAGAAAGAGCTGTCCATGGATGCTAATGCTAATGCTCAGCCTCAAACTTTACTTAGTAGATTTAAGGGGTAATGCCCAGTCTACTACATGGCCATAGACACATTAATTTGTAAGGTACATGTAGATGACAGAATAACTCAAGATGGCCATTTACTTATTAGTGACTAGGAAGATAATATTATTATAGGTGTAGCTGAGCAATATTTATTAAAGCATCAAAATTTAAAGTAAACAATTTATTTCTCAACTAAGGTAATGCAATGATCTATAACAAGAATTATTAAAGGGCCCCAGTCAGCCTCCGCCATTTTCAATGCCATCGAAATTATTGATAATGCATGGTGAAGCGAAATCTTATTGCTTTATTGTAAGTTGTGTTCCTGAAAGTATGTTTAATTATCTGTTGTAGTTCCACAGTAATTTCCTTTGTTTCGACGTCCTCCCAATAAAATATAAGAGCCAAATTCTCGCCTGTAAACCAAAACAAAGGTGTGGCTGACTAGGGCCCTTTAATACTAGCTTTGTCCTCATTGTGATTTCATTGACAGGAATTTTTAAAAATGTTAATGCACAAACAGTGGCAGACAGAGAAAAGGACAAGAGAGATAAATTGAAACAAGAAAACGAACAGAAGAAACAACAAATCAAAGACGCCAAAGAAAAACAGAAACAGAAAGCTGAAGAAAGAAAGGAAAAAGAAAAGAAAAGAACGCAAAAAGGGGAAAGAAGAGCAAGATGATGCTGTCATTTGATTATAATTACATTATTATTCAACAGCAGAAAGTTGGAAAGTGTTTAAGCTGGATTATGGGAGGATGAGATCTGTATTAACTGACCAAACTTGGACATCAAGATAAAAGCAAAATGGACATGCATCTGGATTCATTTTTAGAATGAAATTTCAGCTAAGATTGCAGACTGGTATGCTCCCCTAACCCTACTTCTGTAACACTAGTAACACTGCTCAATCAAACAAAGGTTCTGAGAAAAAAGGAAGTGATCAACAAGTAACAAAGGTCTTGATTGTTAAACAAATTCTCCTTGTGATTACCATAGAAAATGTATGGAAAACAGTGTGGAGAAAATACATGCTGATATTAGAGTTAAATGGGTGAATACTTCCTGCTTGAAAGCCTAGCAATTTGTCTGACTTTTTCTGCAAGAAGCAAAATATTATTAAGGTTAAAGAGTTGTTGACTTAAAAAGTCTAAAAATAATTAATCATAGTTTGCAGCCTAATATTGAAGTTGCAGGGATTTCTCAACTTGCTCACAGTGCATTTCTTTTTAGGCTGGCAATTGTTAGGTTATGTCCTGGTATGTCTTGGAGGGCTTATTCCAGAAAATGACTTATTTGAGGGACTAGTAAGCCCAGGGGGGAGGGGGGAGGGAGGTACTCCGGATTTCAAGTGATGGGGATGATCAAAGGATTTCTTTGGGTTTTGAATTTTCTATTCCAGGTTTTTTTTGGGTAGGAAAAATTTGGCAAGTATTTTTTTTGTGTGTGGCTTGATTTAAGTAGGGATTTGTTTTGGGTATTCAAAACAACCTCAAGATTCATGGCAGTGCCTTGGGGGTAGTGTTTGCATATCCCAGCTGTGTAGATCTGCAAATAAAGTACAATCCTTTCTGGAAAGTTTAAAGGCTCAGAGATTCAGTACAGGATTTTTTTTACGGTTAATTCTTGATCCAGAGATTTTTTTTTTGCTTCTGTTGGAAGCCATAGAGATGTTTTTTGTTAGTTATTTTTGTCCCCATTCAATCAGCCCTGTCACTTGAACATTGAGTACCCCCCTCCCCCCCATGGGTCATTAAGTCCCCTTTGCAGTTCCCATGGGACTTACTTCCCAAAGGAAGCAGATTGTAGCTTTCAACTTATCAGTACACTTGTGGTGTAAAATTAATGTTGTTTTGAGACATCAGACTTGTTGAAAGCTCAAATAATGCATTAAATTTGAAGTGGAGATTTTTTGGTTTCTTGCAAAACAAAGTGCTGTTTCAAAACGTTGTTCAGCTGTTAAAGGTCTTAGTTGTAATAACAAGATAAATTGGTACACTGGTGAACTTCATGCATTATAATTCATACTCTGGTGCAAATTTGACACAGTACTATATTTAATATATTTAATGTAATTCTGCATAATTATCAATCTTGTTCCCAGGGTTTTCTTCCACCTTTCCCTCAGAGTGAGAAGGAGAGAACTCTGGGATTGAGGTTGCCGAATGACAAACTTCACACACTCAGTTCTATCAATCTGAGGGTTAAAGGCGTTATGAGATAACCAACTAAAATGTGAATTAAAAAACATGTAACACACTTGTAAGTGCAGAAATGAAAACAGAGGTCCACATTAAAATGGTTATTAAAAAATTAATATGTATATTCTCTCGAAGTGAGTCCTAAACATGCAACTGCAATCCTAAGGCTGCTTAATTGTTTCAAGTACCCATGCGAGAGGTCAGGAATGGAGCTGATTCCCAGGTAAGACCTTGTACTCGGGCACTAAAGTGGGCACTGGTTCTCTGTGTGCACACATTTTCTTGTGGTTCCCAGGCACCTTTACCTGTAATCCAGCAAAGTCAAACATGTAGAGCTAAGAAAATGAATGACTTCATGTTCCAAAACATGCTCATTTTGTGGAATTTTCGAAACTGCTCAGTCATGCTGCAATTATTCCTGTCATCAAGAGTGCAGGTCTGATCTTCTCCTGTCGTCCTCATCAATGCTGTCTGTTAAAACAGTACTAAATAAATGAAATAAAAAGCCCGATCGTATTTGAAAATGCAGTGAGCACTAGCTCGGTTTATTAATGTGTATCTCTACTTCTCTCAAATACGACTTCCCTAACAACAAGTGCATGGGAGGCTAGCTCGGACTTGTGTGGTAATTACATTGTAGGGTAATCAACCATGGACTCATTCCTTTACATGAAAACCACGGGCGCTTTCCATTTACACGATTCATCCGGGTGGAAATTTTAGGTTTAAATATTCAATGCCGCAGCCTGTGCGAATACAAAATGATAAGCCACAAACTGAACTAGTATCAGTTGGAAAGCTAAAAAAGAACAGAAAAAGTGCATTGATTAAGCTGATGGTCTATAATTTCTGAAACATTACAAATTGAATGGTATGCACCATTTGATTTTCAAACCATAATTTCCAGGTTTTCTGTGTAAATGGAAAGTGCCCCATAACTCACGAGATGGAAACAAAAGTTAGGGCACCTGTGGAGTAGCCCTTGAAAAAATGAAGGGTACCATATTATGAGCTTGCAGAGATGCTATTTCATTTTGTTGGTAACAGAGAAACTGAGTGTCAGCCAGGAGCAATTGAATTGGTGCAGTGCCATGATCTTTTCCATTAGAAAAATGATCAGTGGAGGGCGGGTTTTTTTAGTTTGCATGATGTTGTTTTCTCCCACTGCTTGTGCACTATTATTTATTTGTTATTGTTGCAGGTGCATGATAGGCAGGTCTCTTTTGCAGGTCACGTTCCACAGGTCTCCTAGCCCCAATTTTGATTTAGCTCGAGGTGAAACTGTTTGACTCAGTAACCAATCGATAAAACAGTGACGTGTGTCAGTGACATGTGGAATGTAACCTGTGAAGACACCTGCTTTTGCACGACTATTCTTTTCTTCGCCTTCTTCTTTGCACGGATTTTTTTCTTGTTGCTTTTCCTTGAATGAATTTTGCAGCGGGTGACCCAAACCACTTACTTCCGCTTGCTTAGTCCAACTAAAAGTCCATTCCCGATCCTGAACTTCCAGTGGAAACATCAAAACGAGGCGGCGTTATCAGAGCCACTCCGACGCTTGCACGTTCTATTCCGTTTCAACATGGCCGAGAGTTTAGACAGAGTTTTTTACGTTCTTCAATCAGTAAGAACGACCACATTACTCAAATACACTTATTTATTGGTCATATTAGTTTATTTGTTTTCAATTCCAGCACTAGCAAATTCTAAAGGTGAGTAGCTATGGTAAAGCAAAACATTTTCGAAGCGGAGCTGGTAGAATTTCTGTTTTCTCGCTTCGGTTTGAATGACACGGTGCACTATTCTTGTTCTATTTTTTTTCAGATTTTAAGTATGTCACATGTGGAAGTGTTTTGAAGCTGCAAAATCCAAAGCATGACGTTCGGCTACATTCTCATGAAGTCAAATATGGTTCTGGAAGTGGCCAGCAGGTAAAATTTGCATTTATTTTGGATGAAAATAATCCAAGCTTGGTACTTGTTGGTTAACGATGTCTGTGACCGTACACAAACTCATAAACATTTTTCTAAATCGATTTTGAATTTTGAAATCGGGAGTCGTGGAAAAATACTTTAAGGGATTTAACTTATGTGATGCATCGGCTAAACTTCGTTGGACTGTAACAAGAAGGTAATACACCCATATAAATTGCGTCCTTAGCTTTAAAAATGTAAACAGAACTACAGTGTTAAGCCCGCCGCACACGTGAGGAAAGAGCTGAGCAAAATTCCTCGCGAGGCAGTTAGCTCAGCCGTTTCCTCACGTGTGCGGCAAATTTTCGGTGAGAAATTCGCCTCGCGAGGCGATGAGGAAAACATCAAACATGTTTGATATTTCCTCATCACCTCGCGAGGCGAATTTGCCGCACACGTGAGGAAACGGCTGAGCTAACTGCCTCGCGAGGAATTTTGCTCAGCTCTTTCCTCACGTGTGCGGCGGGCTTTATCGGAACAAACTTTCTTTGCGAGGTTACTTCTCTTAACGTACTTTCTTTGCCAAGCTTAGAAAATTATACTACTTTGATCGAGGCAGTGCAGTGTATAAAAATCCCGACGTGCTTACTGCGTAACTTATTTCCCAGTTGAGTGATTTTGTGAATATTTTCAGCATACTGGGATCTACCATCAATTATCCAGAAGGTAACTTACCCCTGTTGAACTGGAGAGAATCTCACACTCACAAGCTTGTGCGAGAATTGAAGCACCGAGAAAATATCTCATGCTCATGCCTAAACTACTGGTACTATTAATTTTTTCTAAAAGTGTTCGCCTTAATTTTTGCATTTTTTCATTGAAATTGAGTGTGTTTTATGAGAGTGTAAGGCATGGAAATGATGCTATTCCTCTGGGTGTGCAGCTCCGAAATCACCAAAGATCTGGCATTTTTTCCAATTTAAAACAAGAACAAGTTTCTCAGTTACAATACCACAGTCATACCACAAATCTGACGATACCAATGCTAAGTGCTGCTACAAAAAAAATTTTTCCAAGAAGACACAGTGTTGAAGACACCATCATGTATCATCCATGATGCCATTACCTTTCTCAGTTTTCTCACAAATTGAAATGAATTTATCAACAAATGAGCATAAAACTGCATTATAAAAAAAGAAAACAACTCACTGTAAGATATGAAGTGGAGAATCTTGAAATTCAGCTCAG
>OX419337.1:8897073-8902073 GCA_948470475.1 Galaxea fascicularis
ATAGGCTAACTCAAAGAAAAGAATTGTTTACGTTGCATCAATACTAGAAAATCCTTTAAAAATGAAAAAACTAGCACCAGGCCCCGGACCGCGATGGATGCGATTTGAGGTCAATTGTGCGAAATCGCACCATTGCGTAATATCAGTTGGCCTGGTTAATAGTGTTACAGCTACAGTGTATAAAAGTGCCTTGCCAGTAGGGCCCAAACTACATGGCCTTTGGCAGTGTCCTTCAATTTAATGGCTGAGAATGATACAGTGATGGCTGATAAAACTCTTTTGAGAACTATGGCTGTTATCAGTTATTCCAATTTGATACATGTATTTGTGCAATAGTAGGAAATGAATAAAAATTAATAATGAAATTTTATTTCAGGACTTAATTTTATTGTAATTTGGCATTTACAAGGGGCATTAATTATGCAAACCTCAGGAACTGGAAACCATTAATAGCAAAAATTTTAGTCATCTTGGAGCAATAACAGCTTTTAACGTTGCTTTTTTTTTTTTTTTTGTAGTTATCTGCATGTGACAGGAGACCAGTTTGGTCGGCCCATACATGGCCAAAAGGAAATTAGTGGATATTCTTACCCTGAGACAGGAAATGAGTGGAAAGCAACGGTAAGACCAGTGTTAAACAAAGCATAAAGTGATAAACATGGATGCATGTGTGTGTATGTTGTGGTTTAATGTTGTCCTTGGTTTAATTTAATTGTTCTGTTCTTTTCTTTTAAATTCATTATCATACATCATGATACCCCAAAACAAAACAAAAGAAAATTTAAACCAAGGATAAAATTGAACCACAACATACATGTACACTTATCAGAACTACAGCGCTGTACATTTAAAATAATTGTCACAACTACAGCATAATGAGCTCGTCTGCTCATCAGTTGCAGGGCTGTCATTATTTTGAGGTATATCCCGGGCTACTTTGATATAAAACCAGCATGTTGACTTCACTACAGCAACTCAAATTCCCAGCTATTTTTTGTAAATCCCCATCTACTTAAAAAAAAATAGCGACAGCCCTGAGTTGCCTTTCAAAATTCCTATTCTTTTGTATTAATTTTGACAAAGCTTTTCAAGCTTAAAATTAATGTATAACAACCAATGTACAGTGACACAATAAAGTTCTTCTCGATAACTGCCATTTGAATTGATTCAGTCAAAGAAGTGGCCATACTGCATATCTTAAGGTTTAGCCAGATTATAGCAAATGCATTTTGACACCATTTGCAGACTTATTCACAATGGGACGAAAGATGCTAAAAACATTTTTTTTTGACCTGTGCCATACTGTGGACCAGTCTTTTGGCAGACTGAGCTGTTGTGCATCAAAGACTACATTCTTCTGCTATGTTTGAACACCACTTTGATCGCAGACATAGCGGCCTTAATGTTTGAGCCCAACAACTTGTGTGTATAATAACTGAAAGGCTACAACACTCATTCATTAGCTGATTTATTCACTTCATTCCAGTGATTCCTACGTTTGATTCAATTCGTCCAATTCCTATGTATTAACGTCTTGGTTTCACTGTCCTAAAATAATACAACTCATTTAACTTACTCAAATAAAAGCTTCTGTAATTAACTTAACTTATTGAATAATTATTTTAACGTATGCTTTCATAATACTAAATTACATTGGGGCGAGTAGTCTGGGGCTAATTGACTGGGGGGCGAGTTGTCTGGACTACCAAACAGTGTTACATGACATTTAACATGTGTGCTCTGCCTCTGTTTCAGGAGGGTATTTATGTGAAACCTTCTTCAGACTGACTCGCAGAAGGGATTAAATAAGCTGCCATGGAGAGAGACCGGGTTCACAATTTTAAAGTTCAGTTCTTGCAAGTTTGACTAAGTTTAGATAACCAATTTTATAAAGTATAATATTCACACCTTGCTTTTCAGTATTTTGAGCACATGAAATTGTTGTAAGGATTTGAGGAATAAAAAACGTTGAACTAAAATACACGATAAATAGTGTTGTGTGGAAGGTAAAAGCTATGAAACCTTTCGAACAAGGTCTTGAGAGGGGGGTGGGGGTGGGAGGGGGGCGCAGGCAAGGAGAGTTGGGGTAGGGTAAGGACTTTCTTTTCTTTTGCATCATTTCCTCTCCTTATGGCACCCCCTACCTCAGGCAAAGAAAAGCCTCAGGCCACCTGAACTCTTCAGCACAAGCTTCTGGCTCCTTTGACCAACTATCAACTTGTCATTACTTGGATACCCTAGAAAACTCGCCGAAATAATCCACTTGTCATTTTAAAACAGTCACGCTCTAAAAAGCAATCACAAGTTTTTTGGTCAATTTTATTTCTGAGAGTCAACAGAAAAGGAAAGTAATTAAAACATTAAATTGTCGTCCTCCACCGGTGAAGAATTTTCTGCTATTATATTTTCATGGATTTCTCGTCTCATAGCAACAGCATTCGTTCTTGGAAGTGTGAAGCATTTCAGCGGTATTATGATTTCGGCTTCCACGAGCACGCCCAGCTTCAAGCAGCCGCTGACATGTGTCTCGGAGAACGTCATGTTGTTAAAGATGACGCACACATAAGCAATGCCCTGATCATCAAACTCCACACACGATGGCCAACGCTCTGCATCTGTTAAGAGAGGGAGTGGTCAGTTAATTAAAGAACTGAAGAGAGGGGGGGGGGGGTAGAAAGTTGCAAAACTAGTACTGACAATGGTTCTCAATAGGCCATATTCGTATTCTCGGTATTGAACTGGATCTAGCATGAAGTGGGGTCTCTTGCGGGGGAATACATTTATATATGAAAAGATTCCCCCGCAAGAGCCTCCACTTCATGCTAGATCCAGTTTAATACCGAGAATTACGAATATGACCAATTGAGTATTGTAAAGCAAAACCAAAATAATTACGTTTGGCTCCCTTTGCTGGTACCGAAGCACAAATGACATAAAACAAAAGAAACAACACGAAAGAACGCCAAATAAAGAGTAATCCCAAGTGAACAAAATGCAATGCTTTTCGGTACCTGCAGAAAGACCCATTACTTTGTCCAATCAGAACAGATGCAAATGACCAATCAGAATACGAATGATTACATGCGCATGCAAGTCGCGATTGGTACTGTTTTTGCATCTCATTGGTTGGAAAAGTGACGTGAGTTTTACTGGCCAATCACAGAGCGAAGCAATGCAAGACCATAGCAAACGCAATTTACTTTAGATACTAAATTGCAAACCGCTTTATATGCTGTGCGATCTTTTGTTGAACCCAGTCAAAAAACGTCACAAGCCTTGAAGTTATAGAAAAACAGATCAAACGAAGCTCATTGTACCTGCCAGGTAACACTTTTAATTCCCAAATAACTAAACAAAAGTAAAAATACCACTTTCTGGCGAAATTTTGTTACGCCTGTCAGAAAAAAAAACACCCGTAACTGTACTCGATTTTCTGTGTTTTCAAAGAAGTTCCGTCTCCCTTTTCTCGTCAATTTTGATTTACTTTCGCAATGTTCTCCTCATTTTTAATAAATGCATGCACAGTGCCTTCTTTAGATCAGTCCACAAAGAAGTCAGTACCTCTGTAAGTATCATTGATGTACAGTGCGCCTCCCAGAGTGAGCGTAAATTTCACTTCCTGGAGACAAATAAATTACACGTGAGTACCTGTTTCTTTTCTTTAATATTTCTATAGATCGTTTTCACATGACGTCACAGCGGCCATGTTGATGTACCAAAACAAAGGAATGGCGGCCATATTGGTGCACAAGGCTAACCCTCTGGGAAATGAACTCTAGTTTTATGCAAATACTTTCTTTGTTTCATTGAACCAATATGGCCGCTGGTCACGTGAGTGAAAACGATCTATAACTTTTTTACGTAGCATGCATTACGACTTCCTTGGGCGAGGGAGGGGAAGAAGGACTCCTATTTTTTTATTTGTCTTTTTGAAACCACACCCAATTTGACACCTGCAACAAAATAACGGCGTGAAGTCCAAAATGACTGCGCGGAGAAATGATACTCGACTTCTTTACACACTGAAATGTTACTTCCACATTTTAAACTAAAGGTTAAAATCTAGTTATTATTCTGATAACGCAATTTAGAATTAACTAGTTTTGAGAATGGGGGTAACTGCAATGGTCAAAATCTCTCCCAGTTTTCAGACGAAAATGGCCCAGAAAACCATACCGCCTTGGGAGGGAACTTCGGTACGTATACTAGGTTACATGAAGTCCTGTACAGAAACACCAAAACATGAAACTGATTTCGTTCTGGGGTGAGGGGGAGGGGAGCATAAGGAGAGGAGAGGGGAGGGGAGGGGATGGGATGGGAGGAATTAAAACAACTTGCTTATTTTACTGAAAGACTTTCCATGGTCATTAGTTTTAACGGCTGAATATTAATGGAAAATGTCTTCTTACATTTTGTGGAGAGAGACTTGTGACGTTTACACAGGCTGTAGGAAGCAAAGTAGCGAGAACAAGCGTAAGCCGTTAATTTACTGAGCCATTAGAAGGTGCTCGCTCACAGTGAGTGTGTCCAGCCTGCAGAGTATTGCAAGTGCACGCACGAGTCTTTTTCTAAACGCTCATTGTGCACGCCGGGATCGTAGCATTGCACGCGGCAGCTGTAAGGCTAAGAGGCATCACGTACCATGCAAGCGCGAGTTCCGTACTTATGGCGGGATTGCACACGGTGCACGCGGCTAAACCTGGCTCTGCACGGGCGATATCACGTCGAGTTCTGCCATACTGTGCAGACTGGTCAGGAAAACTTCATACACGGCGAAAGGAAGGAGGGAATGAGGAATGGAATGAAGGCTCTTTTCTAATTTGCGTGAGAGTGAGTGAACAAGAGTCTAAAGGTTGAACCCAGGTCATATCGAGATATTGAAAAAATGATTTTTTTTCTCAAAAAAATAAGACAGGTAACTGTTTTGCACTAGTACAGCGTTCCATTTCCGACAAAAACTGCACGGCAATTCCCTTTTGAAAGCGCTAGTGGCCTGTTCG
>OX419337.1:8904573-8909573 GCA_948470475.1 Galaxea fascicularis
AATTAGTAGGACTTGCACCGTTTTAAATGTAGAGTAAAGTTAAGTTTTTTTAGTTGCACTTACAGTGCGACGCGCCTTACAGTGGCCATCCAACAAACATTTTTACAAGTTAGCCAATCAAGGTACGCGAATTTGATTGACAGACACGCCTCCGTAGAAAGTTTCAACACGCAACAACCAAATGGAGGCGTGTCTGGCAATCAAATTTACGTACCCTGATTGGTTAACATCTTATCGTCTAAACTTCGTTCCTATGGAACTCAGGGAAACGCTCCGCAGTTGGCTTGAGTCGTATCTTTATAATCGAACCCTAAAATGTTTTGTTAATGACTCTCTTTCTAAAATTTGTTCCCTTCAATTGGGCGTTCCTCGGAGAACTATACCAGGTCCTCTGTTGTTCTCAGTATTATAAATTATATAAACGGTCTATCTAATTGCCTATATCATTTCCAGTCCAGAATGTATGCAGACGATACGCATTGTAACACTACTAACGACACAACTAGACTCCAAAACGGACTATAATTCTTCATGAACACGACTTACAAGCACGTCTACAAACACGCGTTCCCCAGACCCCTAACTGCGCATGTCCGACCTAACTTGGGTTCAGGCCCCACGCTACACTACCCCCTCCCGTATAAGGACAGACGTTGGAGAATGAGTTTTCAAATGTTAATAAGCAACTGTGTTATCAAAAGTTAATAAGCAACTGCTCCAACAAGAGTAAACGGCCACGAAGGGTAAACAACAACTGTTCTAACATAGTCCTGGAGCCACGATGGCTCCCTTCGTTCACGTCTCGGTCTAACTGGAACTTGACTCATCTCATCGTTCACCGAAGAGACATCCAGCTGGTCAGGTACATCAGCAGGCTGTGCAACTGGGCTAAGAGTACCACTCGCGTCCTGAACCTGAGGCGTTTCCCGACCGTCTGTAGCCTGAACCACAGGATTTTCCAGCCATTCCAACTCGACCCCACTAGTGTCATCAGCCCCTCCCTGGGCCTGATTTGGCTGCGGCACCTCTCTCAATCTCTCTGATCGAGCCGCTTCTCTGGAAGTGGGGGTCTCTGGTGGTGTAAAACACGGTTTCAGGTAATTGAAATGGACCACTTTCCTCCTGCGCCGCTCGCCGGCTTTCCTCTTCTCCTCCTCGATGCGATAGGTAACATCAGACAGGGCTGTCACAACCTTCCAAGGCCCACACCAAGGTTTCAGGAATTTCTTTCTCCTTGACCTGGTTCGGTTTCGATACCAGACTCGGTCTCCTACATGAAACCGCTGACCGTGGCATTTGGTGTCGTAATAAGCTTTCTGAGTTTTCCGTGCCCGCTTGAGGTTCTCTCTCGCTAAGCGTTCTGTCTCCTCCAGTTGTTTCTTCTGTTGAACAACATAATCAGGATAAGACTGTCCCCCTCCCTGGGGTGGTGACGTCTCCAGCCTCAGGACTGCGTCAAGAGGCAAAATAGCTTCCCTGCCAAACATTAGACGGTAAGGGGTAAATCCCGTGGACTCATGAACACTGGTATTGTACGCAAGAACTGCTTTTGGTACAAAGTCTGCCCAGTCCCGGCGATGATCTGAAATCAATTTGCACAAAATCTTCACCAGTGATTTGTTTAGTCGCTCCACTTGACCATCCCCTTGGGGATGATATGGAGTTGTTCGAGTTTTCGCTGCATCAACTAAATCACACAGTCCCTTGAAGACCGCTCCATCCACATTGGCTCCCTGATCAGAATGTAAACCCTCAAAGCAGCCGAACCGGCATATGTACTCGTCCATCACTTTCTTTGCAAGCGTTACTGCGGAAGTGTTTCTTACTGGGTAAGCTTGGGCAAATTTAGTGAAGTGATCAGAAACCACCAGCAGCCACTCATGACCCGAGCTTGACCTTGGCGTAGGTCCAACTATGTCTATAGCAACTCTTTGCAAGGGGTGACCCGACTTGATGTTGATAAGCGGTGCTTTAGGTAACTTGTTGGGGTCATTAACTTCAGCACATGGACCGCACCTTCTAATGTGACTTTCAACATCCTCACGCATGCCATGCCAGTAAAATCTCCTTCGTACCTTCTCCAAAGTTTTTGACACACCAAGGTGACCAGCTGAAGGACTATCATGAAGGGCATGCAACACTTTAGGCACAAGGCTTTCTGGCAGACAAACTTGCTGGTAAATCTCTTCGCCTGTCGTTTCATTTTCCCAGCGTCGGAAAACCAGACCATCCTTTAGAAACAGCCTTCCCCACTGAGCCCAGTACGACAGAAGTTTGCGCCCAAATCCTTCCACATCACGCCTCGCAGGTCTCGCACCAACCTTAAGCCAATTCGCTACCTGCGACAGAACAGGATCTTGTTTCAGGGTTGTCTTCATACTTTCTCTTGACAGTGGCTCTATATTGATGGACTGGATCAACACAGCAGCCTCATCCTGTTCGGCTAAGATGGTACTTTCCCATGCCAGGCGGGAGAGTCCATCTGCGTTTCCATGCGACTGTCCAGGGCGATGTTCCACCTCAAAGTCAAAATCACTCAGCCTTTCTAGCCACCGGGCAACCTGCCCCCTAGGGCTCTTGAAATTCTTTAGCCACTGTAGGGCACTATGGTCAGTCCTAGCAAGAAATTGCCTGCCATAGAGATAAGTCTCAAAGTGTTCAGTTCCCCAGACAAGGGCCAAAAGTTCCTTCCGGGTCGTGCTGTAGTTTCTTTCGGCCTTTGATAGTGCCCGTGCACCGTATGCTATAACACGCTCTTTCCCATCCAGAACCTGTGATAACACTGCTCCCAAACCCCTGTCGCTAGCATCAGTGTCTAAAATAAATGGCACATCCAACTGAGGAAAAGCAAGGATGGGGGCGTTCGTCAACTTCCGCTTAATGTTCCGAAAGGCTTCTTCACACTCGGCGGTCCACCTAAGACGTTCACCCTTTTGAGATGCACTGTGTAAAGGGGCAGCAATATCAGCATAGTTCGGCACAAAGCCTCGATAGTAACCGGCCGTCCCCAGGAACGCTCTCAGCTGGCTCTCATTCTCTGGCACTGGCCACTCCTCGATGACTCTCACTTTCTCTGGATCAGTAGAAATACCATCCCTGGTCACCACATGACCTAGCACAATCACTCGTTCTGACAATAACTTGCATTTCTTGGGGTTAATTTTCAAGCCTGCTTCAGCCAACCGCGATAAGACCAGTGACAGTCTCTCTCGATGCTCCTGTAGGTTCGGCCGAAGATGATAATGTCATCTAGATATACTAGACAGTCTGACCAGCACAGACCTTTCAAAACAAGATGCATAGCCCTCATAAAACACGCCGGTGCATTTGTCAGACCAAAACTTAACTTGCGGAATTGGTAAAGACCGTCTGGGGTTGCAAAAGCCGTCTTCTCTCGGTCTTCTTCTGCAACATCAATTTGCCAGTAACCGCGGAGCAGGTCAAGATGAGAAAACCACTGCGCACCAGTTAAACTCTCTAATATGTCATCACATCTTGGAAGCGGGTACAAGTCTCGCTTGGTTACCTTGTTCAGAGCCCGATAATCCACACAGAAACGCTGCGTGCCATCAGCCTTGGCAACCAAAACTACTGGAGAGGACCATGGGGATTCAGATGGCTCTATGATCTGAGCTTCAAGCATTTCATCCACTTGACGGCGCGTTTCTTCTCTTTTATGGAAAGGGACTCTTCTAGGTGGTACTTGTATTGGCTGTGCTGATCCAGTGTCAATGGTATGTTTGACACCTTTGGCTGAACCTAAGTCCCATGGCCCCTTTGAAATGCAGTCGGCGTAAGTGGACAGAACCTCGTAGTGCTTACGTTTTTCCTCTTCCGGAACCAAATCACTACTTATGGGAAACATCTCTTCCAAAGGAGCACTACCAACATCAGAGTCTTTCACAAAAACTGCACTACACTGCCTAGCCCCTAACTCCACCTCAGCATGTTCCTTAGCAGCCCCTACAACTTTATAAATCTCACTCTTTCCACCCTCGTCAGTCAGTCCATCTACTTCATCCACTAGTGGATGTAGGTCCCCAATGCTGCTGCAGCGGTAAACTTTGAGAGGCTTGTCAAGGCTATTAAACACACGAACTGGTATTCGCCCATCTTTTACAGTTACTGCAGTCCGCAAGGCCCCCGCGGAATACCTTTCCGAAAACTTGCTTCTTGGCTCAACCACGCCCACAAATTCCTCCTGGTCACTCACCCCCTCAATCAAACAAGGTATATCAGCAACCATACTTGGTGATAATGTTACAGTTTCGGCAACAGTGATCCTGTAGACTTTACCGAGCGGGCCAAACACCAACTTGCTGGGTCCCCCTTTACTGTATACAGTGTTATTGTCAAAGTTAATAATACACTTGTGAGCCATCAAGAAATCTATGCCAATCAACACTTGTTGAGGTAACCCGCGGCATACTAACACGTTATGCTGAGCTTTGACACCACCAAGTTCAAGTGTCAACTCCGTTTCACCAACAACATCAAGCGGCATGTTATTGGCCCCAAGAACAGCTTTCCGTGGTGGTTCAAGCTTGCTCGTATTAGAGTTAATACAATGGTAAATGTCATCACTAATAATTGTTGCTTCAGCACCAGTGTCCAGCAAAGCATGAGACAGAACACCATTGACATGGCATGGCATAAATGCACCCTTAGATTTACCGGGCGGGGTCACTTCTGGCTGCGCCCCGCCCGTCTCCAGTTTCCCTGGTCGATACGAACTTGATGGGGACAATTCCGAATGAAATGGTTCAGGCTTCCACACTTAAAGCAAGCTCTGGGGCCCTGAGGAGACTCAACACTTTCATTCCTACCTGGCCTTCCTTGAGGAATGCCCTTCAGCTTCTCTAAAATTTCTGCTTGTTGTTGAAAGAGCTGCTGAGCCCATACGGGGGGTTCTGGGGTCCCCCGATGTGAAGTAGCATTCCCGCCATCCTTCTCTTCGGCCGTTGAAGTAAGGACGTGAGTACTCCCTTTGTTTAACACTT
>OX419337.1:8917073-8924573 GCA_948470475.1 Galaxea fascicularis
CACAAGAGTGAATATAAGAAACGCATGTCCTTGCTAGATGTTTTTATTTAATTAGTTTTTTTATTCAATTGGTTTTCCAAATCTCTCTTCTCAAGTCCCAAATCTCTTTCATGCACGTGCCTTGATTCACCAATTCTACATTTCCTACAATACACTTTGTTTGCCTCTCCCCCCCCCCCCTACCTCCACCTGTTTTCAATTTCCAATTTGCGTTGGCAAAGTCCAGCGTTTCCACCAAGTCTGAGGAATACCATTTCAAACAACGGCCACCCGTGACACCACCTGTTAACTTCTCATTTGAATTCATCATCAAATGGGATAGGCATGCCAGTCACCATAGTGTATAAATGTCCTCTACACCGTTTCTGTTAGGTTTTGAATCCTAGCGGATCAACAGCCTTCTGCAAAGACAGGCAGATCCAAGGCTATAAAGCGAGCTCACCCCAACGTGTTAACTCCCGCTTTTTGTACCATTCAGACGTCCACCAATGAGTCACGTCGATTCTCCATGGAAACCGATCGTATGGAAAAACACCATCCGTTGTTTTATAAAAAAAAACGTCTTAAAGACACAAGCGGATGAGTAGAAGCAAAACTGTACTTTTCAATAATTACCTTAAGTTTTATTGATTTTTTCCCTTCCATTCTCGTCCCCAGAGCCCACGATCCTTCTGGCCTGCGTCAGGGATCGAGAGCTCTGGCCAGTTCCGAAGTATGCGCAGTCTGAGTGAAGGTGCATCTTTGTAACCGTTGACAATCACTATTATTTCAACCTTTTGAGTTTGCGTAAAAGATTCGGAAGTCTGTGATTCACGGACTTCCTGTTTTGGAACCAGCCAGATCCCTGCCGCAGGCCAGAAGGGTCGTGGGCTCTGGGGACGAGAATGGTTCACTTCGGCCCTACGCTGCGCGCTAGCGTCCCGCGCTTCGCCCACGATGCCTCGCGCCTCGTGCTCGGCTGAATAAACGTCTGTTATACAAGCGATTAAGAATCACGTGCGATCTTCTACCTGGCGAGTCTTAATAATCGCGCTGCTCTTTAACAAACTTTAGTGCAACTCCTAGGGGCTTGAATTATGCTTGGTTATGCACTTCAGTATATTTAAACCTGTTCAAAAAAAAAAAGCGGCTTCCTGTTGGACGAGATGACATTGTCATAGCGTCACGTCAATCACTCTTTGGTGGAGATTTACTAAATATGTAGACTTAAAAATGATAATTAATGTACAATGGGTGTTGCCGACAGAAAAACGAACATTGCATGCGATCACAGGATTATTGCTCGCCAAGCTTCCGCTCGAACCAAGTGCTTTTCGTTCTGAGCGGGCAATTGGTGAGAATTAGTTAAGAAGGACCCCATCTTCACCACTCACATTCATCACAAAACAGGTTAACAACTGCGAGGATCAGTCTTCATCTGATTTCATTTTCGCAGTTCATGTATATGATTCATTTCATATTCACCATTCACAGGTCTAGGCAAATATACCAAAACACTGCGTACCATTTACTGCAGGTCCAGAACATTTTATTAACCGACACAACAAATATCTTGGTTGGTTCTCCGCAACTTAGTACAGTAGACTACAAAACAGTCTTTCTTTTGCTAAAGGCGCGAAGCGCCGTCATGATTCTTTTCAAAATCGCTTCAGTTTGCGCAACTCGCAAATTAAAATGGAACTACTTTAACCAACGATGGATAACTTGGACGGATTAAAATTTTATCTGCAAGCCAAAGCGCGTGTGGCTAAAAAGCCGCCTTTTCGTTGCTTTCGCTTTCTTTTTCAAAAAGTATATATTTTTCCTGAAGGAGAAATGATAAGAGCCCTCCAGATGATGCATGAATCCGTGCTTGGACGTTTTCCCCTGCATGCCTGCAAGCGACACGCTATGTAAAGACACAGATTTCAAAACACTCTAGATTGAGAGGTCACATAAGGTCGATACACAAAACGTAAGAAGGAAATGTTTGGGTCTACAAAAACAAAGTGAAAGAACGTCAATCTCCGTTGAGCAGATGATCTCAAGTAATTGTAGGTTATGCAAATTGTCACGACACCGCCGGCATACGCTTTATGCGTGTAAACAGTGGACGTCACAATAGCAAAACTAAGGATCCTTAACGTTTGACAAATTAAAACAAAGTACTTCAGCGACCAAGAAAAAATTTAGTTGCATTGTTTTTGTTGGCCAATGCACTTTAACGTACTTTGTACTTGAAATAATGAGAAACGTAGTCAGTCAAGTTGTTACTGCTTCCACCTCTCTTCCTAACAACAAACATTGATAAAAGACCTTGGTTCGTCTTTTTCTCCTTACTATGTTTTTACATCCCCCTAGACACGCGTTCGTGATTCAGCTTATTGACATAGCATATACATGACTCTTTAACGAAAGAGGGGAAAACGAAATGCTAGAAGGTTATTCACGCCATGGCTCATCGGACAAAGCTGTTTACTTTAAACAGGAAAAATGGAAACCCTAGCGACGAGGGGAGGTTCAGGGCACGTACTAAGTGACGTAGAACAGGACGAATCAGTCAGAAAAATAAGGTTGCGGGTTTTCTGATATTTTAAAAGACAAAAAAATAGAATGGAGATATCCCCCCGTTTAAGCCAGGCAACATTCAGCGAAAATCTTTGATGGATTATAACCGGTGATATTCCCGAAATGCGCGTTGCGAAAAATATTTGAGGGATAATAAACACCGGCCCCATTTGGCTTTAAAAATATGCTCGAGTATTTGTCCTTGGACATTATCAGTTCCTCGGAGCTCGCAGTTCGGAACAGATAATGTCCGCGGACAAATATCCGAGCATATTTTAAAGCTAAATGGAGGCTATTGTTTATTTATAAGGAAAAAAAATGGGTGTAATGGTACCCAACTACACCCCTAGCCAGGCCTGACCTTCCCTCGTATACCACCGCAAGAAACAAAGCATCCAATATTGCATACACAGGGTTTTCGGTAACTGATTTTTAACTACCGGATTTTTATGTGAGCCATCAGACTTTACTATCGGACTTTTCATGTCAAACAACAGGATGTTACGTCCAGCGTCCGGTCTCAAACGAAACCCCTGCATACAGGGCTGAACTCGGGCATTTTCGTCTGATTATTGCTATAAATAAAATAATACTTTACCTAAATTGTGTTCAAAACAACCACCAAGACTCAATTGTTAAGCAGTCGATGTTGTTGATAATAGGCCACTTCCGAGTTCCAAAAACCCTTACTTTCAAAATGAGGCTTAGCGCAAAACCTTTCTTGTGCAAATGAGTTTTATTTGTATGAGAATACAAATTATTTTCATATCAAAGGCTTCCCACTTACCCTTGTTAGTTTTAAAACAGAGGCTTGGAACAACTCGAAAAGGGCCTATTGATTTCCATTCTAATGATAGAAATTGCTTTCATCACGACGCTTTTGATAACGCTACGATTAAGCGCCGGATATTTAGACGTCACCAAAAAATGAGAGAGAAAGATATTCGGAGAATACGAAGAAACTGCCATCCAGTCATGCATTCGCTGTCCAAAATCGCTACAGAGAATATCATTGATTTTGAAAGCTGTCCCTGATACTGGACTGCCATGCTGATATGTGACTGACAAGCCAAGCCGACGGGCTAAAAACATGAAAGGCGCCCCTTTGCCAGAGCGTAAAGGCCTTGCGCTCACAGAAACTTGTCAGTCCCAACCATATTTTTTTTTCGACTGCATGCAACTTTGCGCATTGTTAACAAAAAAAAGACGTCTGCTAAATCTGAAAAATCCTCCAAAATAAAATTCCCATTCTGACGAAAGTTACTACATAAACTAGACAGGTTGAAACTTGTACAATAAAGTCTTGGCATTACCTAGCGTCTCAGTCTGACGTCGGAGTACTTACTAAATATTTGCGGATTTACTATGGTTTTAAGATAAACTCTAACTGACACTTGAACTTGTTAAAGGATGATTATAACGGGCTTTCAAGCAGAGTATATAACTAGGCTTCCAGGGCCAATTCTATCATTTTCTCCCCTGACTTCTCAAGCTTTGGATGAAGATGGCTTTTTTCAAGTTACTGGTAGTGGTGTTTTTCTTGTATCTAGGAAGACTTGCTTCTTCCGTGCAAGGTAAGGCCGTGATAATTTACACGCACTATTTCATTCCCACATTATGCGAGAAATTTGTAAACTAGATCTCAGTGTCCTTTCGTCATATTGGAAGTACCTTGAGTTTTCGTGGAACTCTTTGCTACTTATATTCTTAAGTAACACGTTTTGTGGCTTCCGTTTTCGTTTTCCGTTTTCGTTTTCTAGTGTTTCGCAAGTTACAAAGAAACAACTTGCAAATAAAAGGACAACGAGGTACATACCTCCTGAATTTATTTATTTATTATCTTCTTGCCACAGAATAAATTACAGATAGAATAGAAAAGATAATGAATAACTAATTAATATTTAAATTAAGTGAACATATAACTTGGAAGGAGTGACTGTGGCGGAGAAATCTCCGAGAAGCAAAGCCTATGAAGATGAAGAATAAAAAAGATGAAGAATCAAAAGATTTATAACGCCGGAGAAACGTGATATTGTTGAGAATCAAGGTCTAAAGGAAAAGTTGAAATAGTAGCGTTGATCAGACACAGCGTACAAAGGAGTATCAGTGCATTATTTTCGTAAGAACCTCTTTATTGGCATGAAGTATCCTGGTAAAGACAAATTCCTGGGTAAAAAAGCCACGAATAAAAGAATGCTCGAAATATAAATTGGACTGTCCTGAAAGCTGGAGAAAGCTGGAACGACACCGGTGATTACTTTCGTGCAGAGCTGTTTTAATAAGCTGAAGTTTGTTCCCCTCTTAGTGCAAAGAAAACTGAAAAAAGGGGTGGGTCGGACGAGTTCTAACTTGAATGCTCCGCATGGCAACTCGTGATAAATATCATGGAATATCGGCACCAGTCCGTTAACTGCCAAGAAGAGATTTAAATCTACTTTGTTGCTTTTTCTTGCAAATTGCTCGTGGTTTATCACCTGGAAATACTAATTAAGGAGTCGATAGTTTTTGGTCTACCCTCAAAACGAGGCTGCACGCATCCTCTGTCCCCTAAACTTCCGTTATGCCTCGATCATAAAACTGATTAGACTCACGATCTACGGAATTTTTCACGCCGACTATGAAGTTGGACTACGAACCATGTATTTCTGGTCACGTGATTCTAGATTTTGATTTTCAATAGAAAAAAAAGTGTTTCTTCTTGCTTTGTTTCCGTCTACAGTTTACACAAAAGTCGTGCAAGGACTGGAAACTTAACTTGGTAACTTACTTTGGTAGCCTCCGTTTAAGCAAATACGCAATACGCTTTTAAAATGAGCAGATAGGCTTGACGCAATTCTTCTTCAAAGTTCGTGACTTCCTCAGAGCAGTTCTGTCTATCTACGTGGTTTAGTGACCTTGTGCCATGAAAAAAAAATTGTAAAGGTCTTCAGACATGCTTTAACTTGCAGAACGTTATGATGGGATTTCGTCTATTTCAGTCATAGTGATATTTCAGTATCTAATCTGATTGCAACTAAATCCTTTGACTAAATCAAATTGTTTTGTGTTCCCTACAGAGGTCCATGTTAATTCTACTTCTTGAAATGACCTTCTTACCCGCATAAAGATAGAGCTAGGTAGCTTAAGAGAAACTATTGCCAAAAAGTATGAACTTTGTACAATATTCGTTAGTGGAATTAAATTTTTTTTATTGTTGTGGCAATAAAAACGCAAGTCTTCCCCTCTCCCCAACCCTTGCTGCATAGCAATCTCACCACTCCCAAGACCACCCACCCCATGGCCGCCCACCCCCCACAACTTTCTTTCATAAACAACGATGACACATCATGCATTATGTCATTCATCTTTAACAACACTACGTTCATGATACAGAAGGTATCACCACTCAGAGAGGAAGACTAAACGCGACTGAAACGCCACTGGGATGGAACTGCAACAGCGGTTGCGAAGTACCTGATCACTGCACTTTGCCGCGTTGCACCAATGTGGCATTTCCACAAACATTTAGCGGATCTGGGAAGGTATGTATATGTTAAGGAATCACAATGTGATCCAGAGTTATACGTGGGAAACTAACATGTTAATATTAGCGAGAAACGTTGAATTTATTTTCCTTACTAGCTTACCCTATTAGTAATATATATAAATATATATAATATATACAAATAATTATATATATAAATAATTATTCTCATAAAACTGAATCAGGAAAAGAATTACCGTTGAGTTTGTATTTGATGATTTTCGTAGTGAGGTGTCATGACATCCATGTTCAAACATTGCCGAGAGCAACTTAGGAAAGGTTCTGGTGTATGGCCAAGGGATTAGGTTCTTTACAAGAGCTGCTTTGAGTCAGAACCAAGTTTCAGGTCCAAGAAAAGTAACTGACATTACTGTAAACTGATGATGGAGTTTGAAATGAAGTAAATCACCCGTACCCAAACAAATTATCGAAGAGTTTAAAATTTACGACGGCTACGGCAACGAAAACGTCATTTCAAAATACAACTTATCGTATGTGTAACTCTTTCGCGATTATTCCAATTTGTTTAACATGAAAAATGCTGGCGAGCTGGCCAGGACCTAAATTACTATGAACGATGTTAAAGCAAAGAAAAAAAATACATTTTAGGGTATGTTCAAGTTCACACTGCAACCAGGTGGACAATCAGACATGGTTTGATGCTACTCTGGTTTGAAAAATTGATGAATGTAACTTAAAAAGTTACAATTCACGACCCAACGTTTCGACACTCCTGTCTAGTGTCTTCATCAGGGGTGATCTAGTGTTGCAAAAAGGACTCTTTTATACGCTTACTTTAATGAGGTGTAAATAGGTGTCAGGTAAAAGGCCGCCATCGTCACGGTTTAAAGGAGCGTGGGCGGAGTTGATGTGCCAAGCTTCCAAACAAAGCTGTTGATGGTACCGCCGGTTAGTGGTGATAATTTTGGAATTATCCCACGCTATTGTATGGTTGGTTTGGCAAGCATGCTCCGACAAAGCGGAGTTTTCCTTTTTGCAAAGAAAAACTGCTTTTTGATGCTCTTTTAAACGCGTGCCAAGCTGACGCTTGGTCTGTCCGATCTACTCATGATCACAGTCATTGCATGGAATAGAATAAACAGCGTCAGTTCGTTGTTCTTTCAACACAACACATATCTAATTCATTGTGATAATGTGTAACTTTTTAAGTTACATTTATCAATTTTTCAAACCAGAGTAGCATCAAACCATGTCTGAAAATACATTTTGGTACATTTCTTTGCCGTCCTCTGCGAAACAACAACGTGAAATGACCAAATTTGGGGTTTTCTCGAGAACGTGAGTGTATGGTGACAAGTTTTTCTTTCTCTTTCTTTGCTTTAACATCGTTCATAGTAATTTAGACCCTGGACAGCTCGCCAGCATTTTTCACGTTCAACAAATTGGAATAATCGCGAAAGAGTTACACA
>OX419337.1:8929573-8962073 GCA_948470475.1 Galaxea fascicularis
ATAGCTCTTATTCTGCACTGGTTTCATAAAGTAAAAACATGGGCACGAGGGATAAACTACTTCACACCAGAGCCATTTAAGATTATTAAGATTATTATTAAGTTTATCCCCTGCACCTCCAGAAGGACGCCTTTCAATAAACATCACCCACAGTATCTCAAGTAAAACCAAACTGTACTCAGCTCAGTTGGCAATTGCTGTGGTGTTTGAGCCCTCCCGCATTAACCAATTTTTGTTTTGTTTATGTGGAAAGCCCTCTTAAAATGTTTTATTTTTCGTCCGTTTTGTCGTCCAAAGGAATGGTTCGCATTTCAAGGCAATGGTTCGGATCTTAACGTGACGATAGCGGGAGAAACACTTTTTCCCAACAACGGAAGACCGTCAGCTAACGACAATTATGGATTTTGTCAGGTAAATAATACTTGTTACGCAATTTGCTTTGTTTCTACAGACTGGTTCTGTTATCTTTTTTCTTAAAATGAAACTGGTTTTAATATCTTCTTGCTGAAACCTGATCCTGTATACCTGTAAGTCCACAGAACGATACATTGCTCTAACACTCTAACAGTCCTCAAAGGATAAAACCTTCAAAAAGCATCATCAAACTTTTGACCTGTGTGTCGATATGTCTGGAGAATAAACATAGTGGTAATGAAACCCGTTTCATTATTTTGAAAAGGTTTTTGTGAAGAGTTTTGCCTTGACCGAAATAAGAGGGTCCCCTATACTTTTTTCGTGAAACGTGATTGGGACTATTTTTTTCTCGTGAAACGTGATTTAGGTTTATTTGTTCATTCGTGATTCGTGATTGCGATATTAGATTTTATCGTGAACGTGAACGAAGTTTGGGAATTATCCGTGACGCGTGAACAGTCTCAATATTTTTACGTGAATGCATTTTCCAAAGTGGTATAGGGGACCCTCAAATAATGACAAAAGACTGTGACTTAAACTATAGATCATTTTCAGTCACGTGACCAGCAGCCATATTGGTTCAGTGAAACAAAAGAAAGAGTTTGCATAAAAATAGAGTTCAATTCCCAGAGGGTTAGCCTTATGCACCAACATGGCCGCCATTCCTTTGTTTTTGTGTACCATCATGGCCGCCGTAACGTCATGTGAAAACGATCTATATTCATTCCACATTGACTTATTTATTTACCTCTTTCTTTATTACTGACAGCGACTACCTTTTAACACCACGTTCTACGCCCCACCTGTTGCCCTTGTCTCTGTTCATCATCAATACGACCGACGACTGAAAAGTTTCGTTCCTCCTGAGAACAACATAATATCGGCCTGGGTTGAGGTAGGAGATCAGTGGCTTAATTTTCTCAAGCGATGAAACTGCAATTAGGTTAGCCGAAAAGAATTATTATACAATTTCTGTAGAAATTTTATTTTCATTTGAATTTTAGAAACAGCTTATCTTAGCTTACTGTATGTGAGCTCAACTACCCAGAAAACATCATTTTACTGTGTAAAACAAAACTTACAAAGCCGCCGCCATTTACTCTTTAGGAAGTTGGTATCAAGGATGTCAAAGTCTGTGTGAAGGACTTGATAGGATCAGGAAGTGGTCACGACCCGTTGACAGTCAGCTATGTTGTGATTGGAGGTTGGTTTTCATAACTCCTACAAAAAATTGATACAGGAAACTGAATTTTTACAAGGCATTGCCAACAAGTTGAGTTTGAGCAACAAAAAGAAACACACGAAATTTCAGAAAAAAAATTAATTAAATCATTTGGACATCTTTCTCTTCCAAAGAAAACATTTTTAAAACACTTAATGACTGGTCCCGACGTTAACAGTGAATTTTGTTTCCGTATTTTCAAATTTTGAAAAACGCACTGAGATTTCAGCGACAACATCGGGCCACCTTCAACTGTACGCTCTGATCATGTACAACAGCGGTCAACATTTAGCAAGTAACAGGGGTAACAGTCAATTGTTTCCCGTTTGACGTCATAGGTTTCGCAATGTTGCCCACTCATGGCATTTAGCGGTGAACATGTTCATTGCTAGATGTCATGTGACCATGAACTAGCCAATGAATGGGCGGGCTGTAGCGTGAAAAACGCCAACTATATAAAATAGCTTTTAAATTATTTTCCTTGGACAAAAAAGATCTATGTTAGTGTTTAAAATAAAGATGGAATGGAGGCAAGAATTACTGCATGTTTTCAACTTTTACCACGGCCACAGATTTCGACCCTTGCCTCAACGTGCATTGTCCACGGTTTGGAGTCTGCAAGGCCTACAGTGCGCATGACGCTCGCTGTGAATGTTTTGAACAATGTCCCTCCTATCAAGATCCAGTGTGCACTGCAAATGGAACAACATACGATAACAAATGCTGGCACAAACTAAGCTACTGCAAGAGACTGGAAAATAACCTCGTCTACCATCCGGGAAGCTGTGAAGGTATGAAAATGATACTTATTAAAGCTTACTCATCGTCTATTTTGCAAACAACCACACAACTTTCTTGTTTTAAGTATTTAAACTTGTTTCCCATTTGTTTCAATGGCTGTATTCACAGGTGCCACACTCTGAGATACATTGCCGTGATTTGTTATAAGTTTCGCATGCTGATTATTTTGTATGTGCTCGGGGATCAATCGACGAGTTGTCCTTCCGTAGCTTGGTTTTGTTCACTAAGATTAACCCATTGACTACCAGCCATTTTTACGTTTTCGGATTGATTTTCCAGCAAAAACGATCCATAGTATTTCATGACTTTATATTTGAAACTACCACAGAAAGTGGTGCTGCCCTAAAGTACTGAAGGCTCAAGGTTTCTGAAAACGTCATTGTGACGCAGCTATTTTTCAATCGTGGAACTCAAGAACGGCCCAAGTTCGGTTTGTTTGCGAATTTTGCTAAGTTTACAGCCATTTTTCATCTTTAGTGGCTGCCTGATAAGCATTATTAAGCGTGACGGTTGCTAAGAGTCCACTTTATCAAAGAAGCGAGCAAGGTGATGCACTTTGTTGTCAAATTTGGCTTGTTACTCCACGAACTGGGAATTCGGATCGTCAGGTTTGAAGCGTTGCAATGGCGGCCACACGTGGTTCCTCTGGTCTCCTTGACTTTGCGTCATTATTTCTTCTTGTTGTTCTTCTCGGCTCTTTTCAACTATCCGATTATCGAGCTACCACTACACTCGATAAGCCTACGTCACGGAACGTTACTATAAGAACATTACAAAGTCCTGTACCTCCGTTTTTGTTTTCACACGAATTACAATTTCGACTCATTCGTCGCGGAAGACGGGCGTTTCTGCGAAGCCGTGTGCCAAATGATGTGGATGGTGTTCGATTGTTTCACTTGATCAATCTTTCTGGCGACATTCATCCAAACCCGGGTCCTCCTCGGCAGTAGATCAAGTATCCTTGTGGTGAATGTAATCGGAATGTACGAAGCAACCAGGACGCCATCTTGTGTTCAGAATGTGATCGTTGGTTTCATGCGAAGTGTATTGGTATGAGAAAGCATATCTTTAAATTTTACCTACAGCAGCATCACTTGGATTGGCAGTGTTCCTTTTGCTCACTGCCAAAACTAAGTGATTCGTTCTTTGGTGACGATGTACAAGTAGTTGGAAACGATGGTAGTGTTCATGAAGAAGACAGTTGGGATGAACAAATCAACAATGGCGACGACTCACGTATGTGTATCTCTGACTTTGAGAAAATCGCAAAAGAGTACATGAAGAACTGTAAGATTGGTCATATCAACGCCAACAGTATTGCAGGACACAAGTTTTATGAGATACGGCATTGGTTACAGTCGGGTTTCTTCGATATCTTAGTAATCTCGGAAACAAAGTTAGATCAAACTTTTCCCAACAGTCAATTTATGATCGAGGGCTTTCGGTTTTTCAGTATTGATAGAAATAAACATGGTGGAGGGCTTATGCTTTATTTGAGGTCTGATATTCCGTTTAGGTTTAACAGAAGTATGTCTACAGAGCAACGTGAAAAATGTGAAACTGAATGAAAAGCTTGCGATGTAAAGGTTGGAAGATCATGGATGACAATCGTTGGTATTTATCGCCCGCCATCTCTCAAAAAATCCCGATGGGAACTTGAGATGAGTAATCTGTTTGAAATGTTGACTTTCCGAGGGAACGATGTTCTGTTTCTGGGAGACTTTAATTGCGATATGATTAATCCTGACAAAGCACCAAAGGATGGTCGATGTCTCATGGACTTACTGGATGTTTATCATCTCAAAAACTTGGTTACGCAATCCACACGGGTAACAAAATCTTCGGAAAAGCTTATTGATTTGATCCTGACTAACAACAACAGAAGAGCTCTTCAAACTGGTGTCGTAGACACACAAATCAGCGATCACTCGCTGGTTTACACTATTATGTGAGTAACACTACCGCGACTAAGGTCAAGAAAAATCGCATTCCGTAGCTTCAAAAATTTTGATCGAGATAAATTTGTGGAGGATCTCAGTGCCGCTCCTTTTCACATTATGGACATCTTTGATGATCCAGATGACATATTGTATGTTTTTGAGTCACTTTACAATGACATCCTTGATCAGCATTCGCCACTCAAATATGCACACGTACGTGGAAATTATGTTCCATACATGAACAACCAATGGCGTTCAGCCATACGTAAAACAAATAGTCTCTGGAGACGTTTTGCAAAAGAGCGGACCGATGCAAATTATGATCTCTATAAGGCGCAAAGAAATTTATGTACATCACTTCGACGCAAAGCAATTAAGAAATATTTTAACAACAAAGTTAAGGGATCCCAAAACCCAGCTGACTTTTGGAAAATGTATCGTCCATTCCTACACTCCAAGAACTCTGGCCAAGTAAAAAACATATTGCTCAAAGAAGATGGTAACTTCATAAATGACAAAAAAGTTCTTGCTGAGCTTTTTAATGATTATTTTGTAAATATTCTGGAAGATGCCAATGAGATCACGGAAATGGAATATGGTACAGATTTCCTTGAACATCCAAGTATCAGAGAAATAATGCACAATAAGGTGGAAAGAGAAACTTTCAACTTTGATCATGTGAATCCATCTCAGGTGGATCTCTTACTATCTTCTATTAACAGTCGCAAATCTTGTGGTCATGATATGCTACATCCGACGCTACTCAAATTATCTGCTCCTGTTATAGCGCTTCCAGTGTCAAAAATCATCAATTCCTCAGTCATCTCGTGTTGTTATCCGGTCAGGTGGAAAATGGGCCAAGTAACACCGTTATTTAAAAAAGAAGATGAACTTTACAAGAAGAATTATCGACCGGTGACGGTACTACCCATTTTAAATAACATCTATGAGAGAGTCTTGTCTGATCAATTATCGGTATATTTCAAAGACATATTGTCTGACTTCATTTCTGCATATCGCAAGAATTATAGCTGTGAGAGCACACTGCTGCGTCTAACAGAAGATTGGAGGGCTGGCTTAGATAATAAAGAACTGGCTGCTGTGATATCTTTAGATCTTTCAAAGGCCTTTGATTGTGTACCACACGAGTTGCTGCTAGCTAAGTTGAAGGCGTATGGAGTGGCCGAACACGGCGTTGCTCTGTTGCGAAACTATTTGTCTGGAAGATTACAGAGAGTTAAAGTAGGCGACAAATTTTCTTCTTGGCTGCCAGTTATAAAAGGGGTACCTCAGGGATCCGTCCTTGGATCCCTTTTCTTCAACGTATTTATGAATGATCTCTTTTACTTCCTGAAAGGAGTTTGTATCAATGCCTATGCTGATGATAGCTGATGATGAGCAAATTTATGCCTCGGATAAAGATCCAGTGAAGTTAGAAATGAAACTTCAATGCCAGCTTCTCGAAGCTGACCAATGGTTTGGTATGAACGGTATGATTACAAATCCGGATAAGTATCAAGCAATGATTTTAGGGAACACAAACTACACCTTTAGTTTTATAGTGAATGACATTAACATTCCGGTCAAAGACAACATTGACCTTTTAGGAGTGAACATTGATAAGAATTTGCAGTTCAACACCCATGTAAAAAACATTTGTACAAAGGTCAACAATCAAATTAATGTAATTTCTCGTTTTCGAAAAATAGTACCGACAGATGTAAAATGTAAACTTTATAAGGCCTTCATTGTTCCATATTTTAGATATTGCTCAGCAGTTTGGCACTTTTGCGGGGCTCGAAATAGAAATAAATTAGAAAGTCTTAACAAAAGGGCGCTCAGGATTGTTCTGGACGAGAAGTCTCTGCCCTATCAGGAGCTACTGAGCAAATTCAGTACTAGTGATCTGTACAGTATTAGGTGCCAAGACATGATGAAAACAGTTTTTAAGGCAATTCACTTTGAAACGATGCCGAAGTACGTACGTGGTCTTTTTCAAATGAGAAATACTGAACGCAACCTACGAGGATCAAGCAAACTTGTTATCCCATACGTTAATACAACCACTTATGGTCTTCACTCCTTCAGATACACTTCTGCAAACATGTGGAACAAACTAACAGAGGATCTGAGGTCATTAACGTCCTTGAATGAGTTCAGAGCTAAAATACGCCAAATTTCTTTCGAACATCAATGCAATTGTTACTTATGTAAATAGTAGTTTTAATGTACTGTATATAATATACGATTTTATTAATTATTTTTTCCCTCTTTTTCTTTCTCGGAGAAATTAGCTATACAGCTACTCTTGTAAATCCGAGGTGAAATAAAGGTGATGTATGTATGAAAGGTGATGTATGTCAGACACTTAGTACCTTTGGGACTCGACTTTGGATGAATTTCTCGACCTACCGCCGCATATTTTGGAATTCGCAAGCACTGAAAATCCTCACAAGCACGAATTTTTGGTGGTAGGTTGGAGTGTATATGTGAAAAAATTGGGGGAAGGGACGCGTGCTGTCAAAAATTCTCGTTATTTCCCAGCATGCAATGCGGTCGAGATGTTGAAAATAGCCGGAAGGCTGGATTGCACTGGAACAAAAGGCTGTCTCTACGCTCAGGAAAAGAATATGAACAAAAAAAGTCATTTCTAAGCTAGCCACAAGGACCGAATTTTACTATGATGGTCGAAGTTTTGTTTTTCGACGATAATTTCTTTAAGAAACATAACAGTAAAAGGGGCATTTTCGTCGTTTGTGTTTGACGCTAAAAATGGTCATTTTCGTTCTTGTCCAAACTCAAAAGGTCATATTTGGTCAAAAGTGCTACGTTTCTTGCGTTTATTGGATATCCAAATTTAAAGGGCATCCCATTTCATGCTAACAACTGACAGTTGAGGCAATATTCGCGCGATTGAGAAAGTTGCAACGTTTTGAAGCATGGGAGTCTTTTGCGGCCGGTTTTGGCCGGCGCGGTAGTTAATGGGTTAAGTACAAATGCTTTATACTGGTTCCATAAGAGAGATTTATCGGTGGCTTAATGGTACGTGATGATTATGGAACGAGCAACCAAGTTTCATAAACGGTGCAAACATTTAAATTGAATATTCTCTGTATAAATCATGATCCATCACCACAAAATTATTGTTTCTGGCCATCACAATTCGACAGTTTTTCCACCATCTTATCACCACCGCTATTATATTGTTTCCCGCCGCAACTTTTACCTACAATTCTGTTGTTAACCACGGCCAGCACCAACTACCATAACTCGCTACCACAATTTCACAGTCACCACCACAAACAGCAAAATTCTACTGTTTTCAGTTACAATGGCGATTCCTAAAACTTTACGAAGAGACCACTGAACTTTAATGTACTTACTCCAAAACAGTGAAACTAGAACCGAAACTAGAACCGAAAAAGGACCAAATCATGCATACCACACCGCTTACTATTACATTTGAGAGGGGACAATAGAGTACTTGTAATTTTCGTGTTGAATACCGGTAGTAAAATATTAATACTTTGGTTTTGCATTACTTCGCTCCGTATTTTGCCAACAAAACTCGCGCCACTTTCTCGACCAATCAGAAGCAAAACCAAAACAAATCGCGACTTGTACGCGCGCAATTTCCCGCGCTTTACGCCTGTGACGTGGAATTGCTTCGAATTCTGATTGGCTCATTGCACTGTTTGCGAGAGAGCCAGAGCTCAGAGCTCTCGATCTCTGCCGCAGGCCAGAAGGTACGTGGGCTCTGGGGACGAGAATGTTCCGGTCGCTTTCCCACGATGAACTGCTCGACTGAAGCGCTCGAATCGACGCGTTACGGAACGAAAGATGCGTCGGTTTGTGATTGAATTAAAGTCGCAGAATCTCTTCATTCGTCAATGAGTTATTGCCCTTAATGGCGTATCCTTTGTGACTGAAGACCTAGACGATGCTCAGCGGACAAGAAAGGATAAACTTCGAGTTCGACTACAGTTGGACTCGCTCAGTTGCATGGTCCAAGGTGAGTAGACAATCTTTGATATACATGTTGGAATAAGCCTGGCATGGCTTGTAAACTCTTTCTGTTTCTCTGGCTAAAACGACGAGTTGTTATAAATGTTTGTTTTTTCTTTATCAGTCTAAAGGTCATTTCAGCGTGATATTTAGGACATCTTGGACGTGCATAAAAAGCTTACATGTATTTCAGATGTGTCATGTACAGCGGAAAGTTCACCAGAAGGGAAACGTTGTTACAGTGAAATAGTTCTATGAGAAATAAAGAAATGTTAAAGTGCAGGTGTTAAACTTAGGGCTAAAGGACAGTTTCAATGCGGTCATCAGTCCTTCGCCCTTGTCCCTGATCTTTGTTTGGGCCATCGTGGCCCCTTGAAGGTTGTGTGGATGACTGTCTTAAGACAGTAAGGTGGTCATTTTTGTTAACAAAACACAGTCATACCATCCATTATCACAATTGCTGACAAATGATAAATTTTTCTCTTGTAAGGCTTTGTAGTTAAAACGCCAAAGAGCTCTGCGGAATTTCAGTGTTTACGCATGTTATGGACAAGTCAAAGAAATCCTCTGTCTCACATGAGCATTCTCTAAGGCTGACTCAAGGTGTGGGAATGCATCTACTACACTGAAATTGATCGGTCTCCCTAATGTCACTTTGTCATGCAGATTGTTTCCATTTGTTATTGTAGTGACTTAAAGGGGAATTTTCTATCAGATCAAGGATGTTTCTGTGAAAGACTCTTGAATAAGCAAGCAATAAAAGTACATATACCGGTATTGGAGTCATATCTACCATGCAAAGAGTAACAGGCCGAGCAGACATTTCAAGAGGGATGGATGAATTCAAAACGTCAAAAAAATGGAAATAATTAAAAAAACATGTTTCAGAAGTCTGATAGCATGGCACACTTTAATTTACGAACATGTTATTTTAAAAAATGCAAGAGATCACAGACCAAAACTGTTGTAACTGCTTTCTGGTGTCCTTTAATTGTAGAGTGCAGTATTGATGTGGAAACTTCTCCATGTAACTGCTTTCAAATTGTGACATTCCAGTCTTGATGATCTCATGTACATCAGCTGATTCAATTCCACCCTCACATATCTGCTCTCTTCTCTTGATGGGCACTGTTACTGGGCTGTGTGCCTTTGTTTTGTCATCAGGCAGTGGAATGGTATGTGGTGCAGGTTCAAAAATATCCAGAAGACTTGAAGCCATATGAGTACAGTGTAGCTACTGACAATAATAAGATCTGTTGGTGTTCTTATTGTATAAATATTGTGAAAATCATCCAGGAGGCTGACAATTAGGCGCTTTTTCTGTAATCACAGGAAAATACATTTTTTGTTCTTAAAAACAAAATTTAGAGCCATAATGGTATTTCATCTGCTTGTTTATGAACTTTCACATGTTTCCTGACTACATACCCAAATTGATTCTTTACGGCCGGCTGTCAATGTCATTTGCATAATGGCCACTCCAAAACGTGCTCTCTTCATCGGGACAATATTCTTCCTTGTTACTGCTACAATTAACGTCTCTCTATTATCAGTTCATAGCACTACAAGCTACACTTCATCTACTACTGATTTCCTTGGAATTTCGCTGGAGAAGAACAGCTTTAAGTCCAATTCCTATTTCATCCGACAATTAACAACAATATGGCGGACCAAACGCTTGCTTGTGATAGCAAAGGTTAGAAGAACACAGCGTGCATGTGCATTGTATTGTAACTCTGCATTGACTTTTCGACCGCTACTCAAGTTGATCTTTGACATAGAACTCAATCCTGGTCCGAATGGTTCCTTTAACTGCTCGGTGAAGGCAAATACCAGAAACACCAACAACGTGAAGATTGCTCACCTCAATGTCCGCTCGCTGAAATGCCGGGATCACTTTTTGCTTGTTAAAGAGACTATTTTATCAAACAAATTCGACGTGTTTACTATATCTGAAACTTGGCTAGATGCCTCTGTTTCAGATTTGGAGATTGAAGTGCCTGGTTATAACATCTACAGGGTCGATCGAAGCAACAAGACTGGCGGTGGGATCTGTGCATACGTCCTGAACACCTATCGTACAGAACTAATGGGTGACATCTCTGATATTTCAACCGCCGGTTTTCATCAGCTTTGGTTGAAAATACAGGTCAGGAATTTGAAGTCAATTATTATTTGCACTGTTTATAGACCTCCGGATACACTACTAACCTGTTGGGAGAACGACTTAACAACAACTTTGATTTATGCGTTATCACTGGACAAGCCTGTGTACATAATGGGGGACTTAAACTGTAATCTTCTCAGTACCGAGTGTAGAGAATTGAAATCTCTAACCAGTTTTTACGAGTCGTTTAACTTATCGCAATTAATTGCTGCTCCTACTAGAGTGACGGAATCGTCGCGGTCTCTTTTAGATGTTATCCTCGCTTCGCAAACCAAACAAGTTGTCAAGGCTGGTGTCATGGACAGCTCGATTAGTGACCATGACATGGTCTTTGCCCTCCTACATCTGAAAGTATCTCGACCTAAGACCACATATATTACAACTAGGAGTTTTAAAAACTACAATCCAGACGCTTTTCAGCTTGATATGTCCGGTGTACCCTGGTCTGTTGTGGAAGTATTTGACGACGTTGATGACAAATTACACGCATTTGACCTGTTGTTCAATGAAATTCTCGATCATCACGCTCCGATCAGATCAATTAAAGTACGTGGAAAACCAAATCCCTGCATAACGGCGGAGATACGTGAACTTATGAAATCCAGGAATGTCTGGCGCAAAACAGCTCGCAGAACGAATGATCCACATGCCTGGTCTACCTATCAGATAAAAACCTTAAACACCAAGTCAGGAAGTCAATCAGAGCAGCGGAGAGTGAATTCATCAAAGATCAGATCCAAAACAACCCACGGAACACAAATTGTATTTGGAAGGCAATCCGGCTCTGCATCCCTAAAAGATCAGTCTCCCCAAAAGTCTACAGCAAAGAGGACAAGATCGTGGCGGATACTTTCAATAATTTTTTTGCGTTAGTTGGAAAATCAACCAATTCCAAAATAGAATCTTTGGCTGAAGAGATCAACTTCGACTTGAATAACAGCATCTTTACTCCTAGAAGTTTTCCGACATCTGAGCAATTTACATTTCATTCTGTTGAATGTAAACAAGTCAAGGACATTATAAATGCAATGCCTTCTAATAAGGCTCCTGGGATTGATAAAGTGCCAACTCGAGTTATTAAAGACTGCCTGCCGATCATACTCCCTTTTGTTACATCAATCATCAATGCTTCTCTTTCATCTTCAACATTCCCAGGGATTTGGAAAACAGCCGAAATTACACCTATTCCCAAACAAGGCAATCACGAACTTCCTAACAATAACAGACCAATCTCGCTACTACCTGTGTTGTCAAAGGTCTGTGAGAGAGTCGCTTATAATCAGTTTGTCACCTATCTGACAACAAAGAAGAGGCTAACGACAAAACAAAATGGAAGCAAAAAATGGCACTCTACAGAAACATCATTACTTCACACGACTGACGCTTTTCTTAAAGGAATAGATAATAAGAAATTAACTGCCTGCGTTCTTTTAGATATGAGCAAAGCGTTCGATAGTGTCGACCACCAAATACTGTCAAGGAAACTACAAGACGTTGGCGCCTCAAGCAGCGTGCTACAATGGTCTAACAGCTATCTCACAAATAGATATCAAGTTGTACGAATTCACTCCACAGTTTCCGATCCAATACCAATTGAATATGGAGTACCTCAGGGCAGCATCCTGGGTCCCTTATTATTTAGCATATACGGTAATGATCTACCAGAAGCTCCACGGAATTGCTCTACTGAATGCTATGTAGATGATACAAAATTATTTGTTTCTTTCCATTCACAAGACACCCAACGGATTGTTGAGGAGATGAACGAAGACCTCCTCAGGGTGCGCAACTGGTGCTTCAGAAATCGGCTATTATTAAATCCAGATAAGACGAAATTAATCGTTTTCGGGAGCCGACAGATGACTTCGAAGCTTCATGAGTTTCGTCTGTCTTTGTTGGGATAGGACATCTCTCCTGTACAATCAGCCAAAGACCTCGGCGTGATTTTGGATTCAAACTTGACTTTTGACGATCATATTAAGATCACAGTATCGGAATGTATCGCACGCCTCGCTCAAATTAGCCGTGTCAAACACTGTCTTGACAGAACGTCGTTGTTAACTGCGATAAACGCCTTAGTTTTCAGTAAGTTGTACTATTGCTCGAACGTCTGGGCAAATACCACAGAGAAAAATATACGGAAATTGCAGGCTGTGCAGAACTTTGCATGTCGAATCGTCAGTGGTGCGAGAAAGTATGATCATGTAACTCCCCACTTAAAAAGTTTATCTTGGTTACCCGTTAAGGACCAACTATATTACCCGCGCCAAGCTATCATGGCTTTTAAATGCATTTCCGGACGCGCCCCCAAATATCTGACGTCACAATTCATTACCCGCGAGCAAGTTACCAAGCGTACAACAAGGAGTGGCCAAAAGCTCAACATACCTCTTTTTAAAACAGCCTCAGGACAAAGAACATTTTACTACAGGACTATTGGACTTGGGAACAATTTAGACCCCCTTTTAAAATCAAGCCGTTCGGTTCAAGTATTTAAACGTATCTTAAAGAATAAGCTTTTAGACAATTTTGTAAATACTTCTTAAACTTAATTTATTTTTGTATTTTTCTTGATTACAATTTTAGACAATGTTGTAATGTTTCTTAATTTAATTAATTTTAATTGTATAGTTATTAGCAACTTTAGTAATTTAAATCATTGTTCCTGAAAAACCCCATTGGGGAGGTAACAATAAAGTATGTATGTAAGTATGTATGTATGGTAACTTTCATCTGCATAATTTGTTTACAGTGTGCTTTGATTGACTTTTTATGATGGTCTGTTGTTTGAAGGGATGTACCAAAATAAAATGCCGACACAGGGCCAGGGTTCAGAGCAGATCTTCACTATGACTATCTAGGAAAGCACTAAGCTCCTTTTGAAAACCACATGTCTTTTGTGATCTTAATTGAAGAAACAAGCTGATGGTGCAGTTATTGCTCACTGTGTTTTGATGCTTCATTTTTTTAAACTAAATATCTTTTATACATGTATATATTAGGATCTCATGTGATGCAGTCACAAGAGCATATTAGTTTAATGATTGTTAACACAGTCAACATCAACAGTTTGGTGTTCCTATCCACAACCATGGCTGTTATGTATGCATGGCATTGTGGGTACTTATTAAATATTCAGTTTTGCAAACATGGCTGCTTAGCACATGACATACACAACATGGTGTCAGAAGTGGGATCCTAAAAGTCAAGCCTGAAAAGAAAGCCATCGAACGAAAAGGTCACTGAATGAAGATCGATATAACACTCGCCGACTTAAAGAAGCGGTATGGAAGGCATGTCCTCAGCAAATACACCGAAAATGGACTGGTCAAGTGGCGACCTACCGGGAGCTTGGAGATCGTTCAAACAGCATTGCGAATTTACGTTTGGAGGTCCGTTGAAAAGCAAGAGCGAAGAGCAGTTCTGCAACTATCTGATGATCTGGGTAGGTGACAAGGGCCGGGATATTTACAATACCTGGACACTCAGCGCCGACGACAAGAAGAAGCTCCAAACGTATTACGACAAATTTGAAGCTTACGTAAAGCCAAAATCGAATCAGGTCTTCGCGCGATACAAATTTCACAACAAAATACAACAGGAAGGCGAATCGTTCGACCAGTTCCTAACAGACCTGCAGTTACTCGTGAAAGACTGCGGATACAAGGATCCAGATGAGATGGTCAGAGACCGGGTTGTAATTGGATGTCTTTCACAGAAAGCTCGAGAAAAACTGATTCAAGAAGGGTCCGACTTGACTCTAGAACACGCCATTGACATCGTAAGAACCCAAGAAATTTCTTGCGCCCAACTACAAACCATGGCTGGTGAGGATCCCAAAGTACACACAGTGGAACCCAGACCGAAGAAACGGGGCGATCACACTAAACGCTTCAGCATGGAATCGAAAACAAAACCAGTAGAATGCACCAGATGTGGACTAGAACATGAAAAGAGTGGTGAATGTCCAGCGCAAGGACGAAGATGTGCAAAATGCAATAAGCTAAATCATTTTGCAAGAGTCTGTAGAAGCAAGTACTCAAAGGATGTACACTGTGTCCATGAAAGTAGCAGTGAGGACGACTTGTATGTAGGCTGTATAGAGACTGTAAATGCAGTGGACATAAGTGAGTGGTGCGAGGAAATCAAGATTTATCAGAAAGTGGTCAAATTTCAGATAGACACAGGAGCACGTTGCAATGTGATGTCACTTCAAACGTTTCATCAGATAGGAATGAAAGCAGAGTTTAGAAAGACAGCTGCACAGCTGAAGTCCTATTCTGGTCACGCACTTGATGTAAGAGGAGTCACAACCCTACCATGTGAACATAAAGGCAAACAGTACCAAGTGAAGTTTTACATTGTCGATCTGAATGTGCCAGCGGTACTCAGTGCAAGCACCTCCAAAGAGATGGGACTGGTCCATAGGATACACACAGTTACCTCTTCGCCTGGACAAGCACAGCAAGACCAACAGGAAGAGGCTAACAGTCCACCAGCACATGACAACATGCTGGAAAACCAGTTGAACACTGCAGACAAACAACAACCCGCTTTCCCTGACATACTTCAAGAGTATCCTGATGTTTTCAAAGGATTGGGGTGCCTACCTGGAGAACATGGAATCAAGATTGACAGTACAGTACCACCCATCGTGCACCCTCCTAGAAAAGTCCCAGTCTTACTCAAAGGCAAGATAAAAGAAGAATTGGATCGCATGGAAGAAGCTAGAGTCATTGTGAGACAGACTGAGCCGACTGACTGGGTCAGCAGCATGGTCACAATTGTGAAGCCCTCAAAAATCAGAATTTGTATTGACCCTCGAGATCTCAACGAAGCAATCAAACGTGAACACTATCCCATGAAAACGATTGAAGAAGTTGTAGCAGAAATTCCAGGAGCCAAAGTGTTCTCCACACTGGATGCGAAATCAGGGTTTTGGCAGATCAAATTGAATGAAGCCAGCTCCAAGCTCTGCACCTTCAACTCTCCTTTTGGGAGATACCGATTTACAAGGCTCCCGTTTGGTATAAAATCAGCACCCGAAGTGTTCCAGAAGTCCATGTCCACCATCTTTGAAGACGTTGAAGGAGCAGAGGCCATAGTAGATGACATACTAGTCTGGGGACGAGACGTTGAGGAACATGACACACGGCTTCGACAAGTGTTGAACAGAGCCCGAGAAGTAAATCTGAAACTTAACCTGGCTAAGTGCCACATCAGAAAGGATGCTGTACCGTACATAGGACACCTGCTTACTAAAGATGGTCTCATGCCTGACCCAGAGAAAGTCCGTGCTGTTAAGGAAATGCGACAGCCGCAGAACACAAAGGAACTGAGAACATTCTTAGGATTCATGCAGTATCTGGCCAAGTTCATCCCAAACCTGGCTGAAGTGAGTGCCCCACTCAGAAAACTCCTTGAGAAGGAAGTTGCATGGCACTGGGAAACCCAGCAAGAACAAAGCTTTCAAAACCTCAAATCGATGGCTTCAAATACACCAGTACTTGGCTATTACGATCCTGCCAAACCTGTCACACTGTCAGTGGATGCCAGCTCAAAGGGACTTGGTGCTGTATTACTCCAGGGCGATCAGCCAATAGCCTACGCATCGAGAGCGTTGACGCCTACTCAGCAGAAGTACGCACAAATTGAAAAGGAAACCTTAGCCATTGTGTTTGGAACACAAAAATTCCACCAGTATGTCTATGGCAAGCCAGTTACGGTCCAATCAGACCACAAGCCACTAGAGCACATCCTAAGCAAACCACTCCACCAAGCACCTCTCCGTCTTCAGAAAATGATGCTGTCTTTACAACGGTATGATCTGAAAGTCGGATACAAACCAGGAACAGAGATGTTTCTTGCTGATGCATTAAGCAGAGCATTCCTACCTGAAACAAAAGAAGCTCTGGTGCCAGACCTAGAGGTCAATGAAGTGAACTTGACAACACATTTGCCTATCTCACCTGAAAAGTACCTTGAATTTCAGAATGCTACCGCCAACGATCCAGAGATGCAAGCTCTGCAAGATGCCGTATTAGAAGGGTGGCCAAACTCAAAAGCTGAAGTATCAGTAGAGATCAGACAATACTGGACATTCCGAGACGAGATTTCATGTATTGACGGTCTGCTATTTAAAGGGCAAAAGCTTATTGTCCCACAGGCGCTCCGACCCATGATGCTGGAGAAAATACACGAGTCACACCAAGGAATAGTCAAGAGTAAACAACGCGCTCGTGATGTACTCTTCTGGCCCGGAATGGCGACTCAAATAGAAGAACGGGTGTCCAAGTGTTACAAGTGCAGCCAGCATCAAAGAGCACATGCCAAAGAGCCAATGATTATGCCTGAAATACCAGACAGGCCATGGGCAAGGATAGGCGCAGACATCTTTGAGCACGATGGCCATAGCTATTTATTGTGCGTGGATTACTTCTCCAAATGGATCGAAGTGGACAAGCTGGATAACCTGACCAGTGGCAACACAATAAGTTACCTAAAGAGTCAGTTTTCAAGACATGGACTACCAGATGAGCTGATAACCGACAACGGACCTCAGTTTGCAAGCTCTGAATTCAAGGGATTTGTGCAGTCATACGAGTTTATACATACCACATCAAGCCCACACTATCCACAAGCAAATGGGGAAGTGGAAAGAGCAGTGGGGACTGTAAAAGCATTACTCAAGAAAGGTGCAGATCCATATCGAGCCCTTCTAAACTACCGAAACACGCCACTAGAAGGAACCCATTTATCCCCAGCACAACTTCTGATGGGACGCAGACTAAAGACAAGCCTGCCTACCACCACAGCACTTCTCAGGCCACCAGGTGCCTCAGAAATAAAGCACATCTGGAAAAAAAGGAAAGAGAAAGAAAAACAGCAATATGATAAGCATTGCGGTAGAGAGTTACCACCACTTCACACTGGTGATGGTGTCAGAATGCAGCATGGAAAACAGTGGCAAGCTGCAACAGTATTGTACAGACATCCATCACCAAGATCATATATTGTTCAGGCAACTGATGGAACCAGGTACCGCAGGAATAGGAGGCACTTGCATTTCAGCAGGGCTCCAACCACAATGCCAGAGGAAGGCATGACATCCTTAAATACGCGACCAACGAGCTGCTCAATAGACGCAGCAAGCAATGGAGTAATTGGTAGCAGAGAGACAAGTAGCAGTGTACAACCGCAATCCAGGTCCACCGAAGCAACAGGTGATGATCAACCATCAGCTCCATGTGAACCATCTACAGTTGCGATATCAGACCAGCCAGCAGTCAAGACCAGATCAGGACGACAGGTTAAATCCCCCCAGTATCTCAAGGATTTTGTACAGTAGATTTCTTATCAGTTAAGAGTGACAACTTCATTGAACTTTGTTTATGGAACATTGAATCAAAGACATTTGGAATCTGTGGAACTTTGTTGCTGATGAACTTTATTTGCATTATACACAGTGACATTTGGAATTCTGTGGACCTTTGTTGATCTTGTTTTGTTATTGTTATTATTGTAATTTTCTTTGTTTTGGCCCAGGAAAGGGAAGATGTTATGTATGCATGGCATTGTGGGTACTTATTAAATATTCAGTTTTGCAAACATGGCTGCTTAGCACATGACATACACAACAATGGCCAAAATTGAATCTGGCTCTGCATAGTTGGAGTGCCTTCAGTTGTTTTTAATATCTGAAATTGTCTTCTGTAAAATACACTGTATTTAGTTTACAACTGTTGGCATTATAACATTAAATTAAAATACTGTACCTAAAGTATGCAAGAGTATGAAGCCGTGAGTACAACTACTCTCTGCTGTTGCGATTCTCTGTGTTTTTTCTGAGTAGGACATCGATTGTCTCGAGTAATTGAACTTAATGGAATGTCATAGAGGAATGGGGAATGTTTCTGGTAAAATGATTTCATCTCATCTGGTCGGTACAGGGAGTGACCTCCAGGGTTGTAATAGTGGTGAAGGGCTAGCTGACATTTTTCTACCAACTCAGTGAAGTTATCTAGAGAATGAGATTTATTTTTAGACAAGCCCCACTTGCTAGAAAAACAATGCAAAGTAGTTTCATGGTACTGAACAGTACAGTACAAGTGTGTACTTACTGTCCACTGTATTTTGCATTCTGTGGTGTTCATTTCCTTTGTTCTTGACAACGTGTGCTCCTGTTGGAGAGGTTATATGTTATAAAAATTAGTAGTGTTAAATATTTAGTTAGGATGTGCAGCTACTTGTGTGATAGATGCACATACTGTGCTTGTTTTTGATGATGATGTTTGTGGTTCACAGTCCTGAACTTCACCGCTGGTCTATGCTGTTGAAATAGAACAATCTCAGTTTTCATGCATTATCCCTCTAATTTATGCTCAGTATCTACTAATTTAGTGACTGAACTGATTTCAAATTTGCACCACACAAAATTATATTTTTTCCAAATCTCAGCCTAGGGTTTATTCTTTAAATATTCTTAAGATCTCACAAATTTCAGCCTCGATATTCTTGCAAAATATATTCTTATAAGAAAAAGAGTGTATCTAATTAAATTGTAGTCAAGGTATGCTCTCCTTATCCCCTTACTCTCTTTCTCTTTGAAAAGAATATAGATGACATTAAATTTATCTATATTAAACACAGAGAGACGTAGTAGTATTTTTCGCTTTCACGTTTCTTGTAAGACGGCGAACGAACGACCAAGATGTAAGGGAAAATAACCAAATTGTTTCTACCTACCCTTTTCATCCTGTTCGGTTTTTTGATATTCGTTTTTAGAGGAAACTATTTCATCTACACTTCGTCGACATTTTTCTTCGTCATCAAAAACTTTGTATAGCCTCTCTAGTATGGTGGTATTGCTCAGAGTTGCCGAATGATTTGGTAACGGGCAAGAACAGATGTTGTTACTTGTTACTTGATGCCAGTGAAACGTGCATACAAAATTTCCACGGTCGACTTCCCCGACTCCGGCGATCTCTGTATTAAAAGCAACAAGCTCTCCTCCCCATACATTGTTCTCTCAAGTTTTGCTTCTCACACAACAGATTTTCTCATCCGGAACTTTGCTCCGAGAGAGGCCGACGATAAGAATTACCACGATAAAAACACTGCCCTTCATGTACGTTCTGCCACGAGCACTAACTTCGACAACAAAATTCAATATTGTTACAGAGATGGTTTTCTTGTTAAAAAAGATATCTTAAAGAGGCATCCCCCTACGAGCTTTATTCAAAGTAAAAACCTTAGCTGTTTTGTTTCCGCCTTACCCCCGCGAAATGAAAACAAACACCGCGAAATTTAAATCTGCGGCCATTTTGACGCTTGCTTGTTTCTATGGAAATAGGGCATCCCAATCCCGCGCGCGCGGAAATGCTCGCGCGTGATGCAAGCATGCGCACTCATTTTGCCGCTGTAGACTGTTTGCGTGTGCTGTGATTGGTTAGAGTCCTTTGTTTTAGTTTTGGTTTTACGACTATTGAAAAGCGCTCTAGATGTCATACCATTAGTCAAGAGTCATAGTCCAATGACTTCATGAAACAATTCTAAATGGCTGATGATCTGGTGTTTGTAAAATAATTGTTCAGTGTTCAACTGAGGAAGTGAAGTCCATATTAAAAAAAATAATAAAGTACTGAAATGTTTGGGAATGGATCCACCTCTGTCACAGAAAGAAATGGTACCTAAACTTGTAATTTTGACTTAAGCCTGACACCTTCATTAACAAAACTCAAAAAAGGCCCTCCTAAACTTTATGAGAATCCTGTCCTCAAGAGGTTTCTTCAAAAGAGATAAATATAAGATATTTAAGGACTAGTAATTTTTTTTCCACTGTCTGTAATGGAAGAGAGGGCTGCAATGTATTAGCAATAATGCACCACAAAATATTGTCTTTCGTGATACAAACATTGATATCATGATATTGTTGTACTATATTAGGTATCTTTCTCGTAAACCCGTAATACGTTTACACAAACATCCTGTATTTTATTACTTATATGACTATTTCTGACAAAGATAGAGGAGCATCAGTAGCATATATGAAGCATTTGCCTTGTACTTTCTTGATATATACCAAGTGCTTGTTAATCTTACGTATAAGCGAGCAAAACAGGAACACATTTGCTACTTGAATCTTGTATTATATCATGGTCAAAATATAAAATAATTACTGATGAAATTTAATCTTTATAACTTGGACTTTTCAATAAAGATATTGATTTTTGCAAAAACTCACAAAATGTCATTGCTTTCTTTGATTTGGTGGTAGAATGCTCCAGCTGTTTGACTGCAATAATGGTGGGTTATTTTCCCCTCCCTGGCACCTGGTGGTCTTTAAAAACTCTCCGGTGAATTTTATTCCTCCCTGGTGCAGAATTTTAGTGTAGAATTTTTTTGGTGTAGGATCAACCTGGTGGATTTTTGTCTGCCCTGGTAGAGTTTTTGTTAAAATAACTGGTGAACAACCAGGTTCCACCAGGTCTGTCACAGAGGGGTGTAATAATTATTTTATGCACTGTTACCTTTTTTGAAAGATTATATATGAATGAAAATCAGTTAGCATTGGAAATTTATTGTAGCAACCCCAAAGTGACTCTAGTGTACATGAAAATGTACTTGTACCAGTTGGCCACACATATTATTGTGATATATCTGTTTATTTTATGACTTTTGTGTGAAATTTATGGGTGAGCTCTTGTTATGGTTTCATATAATTATGTGTTAACTTTGACACACTGTAAGGTTTGTGGAGGTTTATCTTGAAAAGATACCTTTAATGCGGGTGCTACGTTGACATGGCACACTTGGCTTTGCACACTTTTACCGGTTTTCTATCAGCTTCTATTGTGAGGGATTAATGTGTTTGAAAGCAGAAACGGTGTTGTTTTTTTTTTATCTTGACTAATTTTAAGTTTTTACTTTGTGATGGGTTCCCAGATAATTATTATGGGTGTGAAAACAATCATTCTGTTTTAATTCATAGATAAAATGAACACGGTCTATCGCTTTTGTTAACTCTCAGGCACTGATAACTTAAATTCTATCACTGTGCCAGATGATATGCAGCCAATTCACTTCTCTGCCTCTGTTGTCATTTTATTGCATAGCTTGTGTATCGGTGCGTCCACTGTTGAACTGTAGCTTTCTTTATCATGAGAACTTAAGCGAACGATGAGGTCTCTCTCTATAGCACGGCGGCCTTATGCTATTTAAACATCAAGAGTTTCTTTTTCGCAATGTTTAAATACAGCTTTTAATACTGTAGATAACTTCATAAACGTTAATTGTACAACAACCGATGAGATAAATCATCAACAAACCACACGAATCAGTGAACCCAAAATATGGATGAAACAATCGAGCAAACTAACGGCTAGAGAACCGACGACTAAAGCAATGAACAACCGAACAACCAAGCGATTCGGTGGCCGAAAAAATGTAAGACCGACAGTGAATGGCAGCCAAACAGTCGTCCGCATCCCGTCTGCATCCCGTCCGCCATGTTTTTTTTTTTTTTGCGAGGTCTACCGGAAATTTGTTTCCTGTTGCGTCCGCACTAGTTTCTAAAAATAGATTTTCTGAAATTAAGGTATCCTAAAGGCTATACCGGGAGACTCCCTCTCTGTCCATTATGGCTCTTGCATTAGTGGAATCAGTCTTTTCGAGGCGGAACACTAAGTTACTGACTGCTAACTGTCTATTGTAAAGAAAAGTATTGGGTCTCAGAGATGCAACTTCACCAAGTGTAATTACCAGCGACGACTTATGTTTCCATATGTAACTGAACAATTAATTAATAGTTTAAATAATTTACAAATAATTTGACAGGTTTTCCACTTGTTCGGGGACGACTACAGCTTATTCAGGTTCCAAAATGGACAGATTCTGCTTGTAAGACGGTCGATTTTCCGCCGTACCGGTTTTATCCCGACAAACGTGTATACGTCCAAGTGACGGTCAATCATATTACGCTGAATGACTCCTTGACAGTCCACGATGCTGTAACCTCGTGGACGGAAGAAATCACCACGAAAAATTTTTCAGTTTGTGTCATGCAAACTGGGCGGAAACAGAAGAACTTTAATCCATTTGCTACCATTGACTGGATGGCTTATCAAGGAGCACCACCCGAAGGACTCACGGGAACGGTTCAGCTGCCAAAGTGGTGGTCTGGGACAAAATGTGCAAATGTGACTTTTCCAAGGGTAAGATTTGAGGGTTAATATGTTAACAGAAATATAAATCTAAAAGATATATAATAAACCCGTATATATTTCACAACGGAGACTAGAGAAGGAGCTGTAGTAATGCTGTCAAACTTTAACACTTACCTTTAATCCCCGAAATCAACATGTATATTCTCCTTACGCCTCTCACACATTTCATATGTCACATGTAGCCGAGAATTTTCGTAAACGTTAATTCTACTGATCTAGCTATGATGATCATTTCCTTGTACTCACGTTCCCTTTACGCTTGACGTAATATATCAAACACGAGAGACAGTGTTTCATTGGGATATTCAAACACCGAGGAGAGAGTTGAAAATACGATGCGCGGCGGAGTATTATTGACGGAATTCGAGGTGTTTGGATGGCCGATGAAACGCTGTCTCGAGTGTTTGATATATCTTCTCAATTGAAACAAAAACTAAGGAATTAACGGAGAAGACAATCGTCAAAATCTATGCTAATTAAGACCGGGTATCCAAACCCCCTTCACGGTTGTGATTTCCTTTGTTTTTACTTGATGAATTATTAATGAGTTTGAGAAGAACTATGTATACTAGTTATGCGATGCTTTTGAGAGCTATACCGTAGAATATCCCACGAGTCACTTGCATTTTCTTCGTACACACACGAGCCTTTAGGCGAGTGTTCATTCAAAGAAAGTACAAGTGACAAGTGGGATATTCCATGATATACCACGAGAAAGCTTTGCATAACTATTTTATACGACGTCATAGAAAATACTTGGCATTACATAATCGATGCAGTGCACGATTGGAAGGTTGGGCGTGATACTGTTCAATTGCACTGATCGATGGGAAGGTTCGGTGGAATACCGACGAGTATACAACAGCTTTCCTGCATTCTGTATTTTGGCTGTATTTTCTACGACATGGTATAAATAGTAATATGGTAATGAGAAGAAGTTATTAGATGGTGATCACTATTGCAAAGTATGGTGTTAAGCTTGTCTGCCACAGTTTGGGTTGGCTGAAGCAATTGAGTTAGTTTAGCCTCAAATGGAGAGGTGCCCAACATGTGACTTACAAATATTTCTACAAACATACCTGAAATGGTTAAACTTGCTCAATTTCATGAACTAGGCATGCTATTTATTTTGGGCGGGTAACTTCTACAGAAATACTTTGCCGAACTTAAACTTAAAGCCGGCTTTGTTTGTTTTAAAAATCTTAGGACAAGTTTTCTGAGGCACCCGTAGTTCTTGTGACAGCAGAGCATCTGAGGACTGGTAAAGAGTATGACGCAGCTCTGGTCTGGAACGAAGACACAACTAAAAGTTCTTTTAAAACCTGCCTTCGCGAGATGCAGAACTTCGATGGCAAACATGAGGATATCAATGTTGTATGTATCTCGACTACTAACGTGAATACGAAATTTGTAGTGAGTAATGCATAAAAACAGTACCTATTAATGAAATCTGGGTCCCAACATTAACCAGAAAAGCACAACTTTTTGGCCAGGTAAAACACCTTTAAATTCAGTGGTTTGCAGAGGTTTCTTGCATTTATGCAGTTTGATAATTATCTCCACAGAACTGGTTCGCTTTCTCCAAGCTTCACAAACCACTCTTTACCGAACATGGTGTCATTGATTTTCCCAACACAAACCCACCAACAGATGAGAATAACAACGCTTACTGTAAGGTAAGATAAACTGTTCAGTGAGACCGGCTTCAGTTAAGAAAACGTTTGCAAAATAGCCCCAGGACGTAGCATGAAGGTATACAGCTCTGCATGTTAACATAGAGTATGGTGACATGCATCATAGCACAGGTTCGTGTAATATGTAATAGTAATTGGACCGAGTGGAGTACAATTCACGGAGTAATCGAGCGAAATTTCAAAATCGGACAAGCGCGCAGCTCAAATTACGAGCACGATTACTCTCTGAATTGTACGTCACGAGGTCCAATTACTAATTAATCATATCAATAACAAATTTCGAGGTTAAGAAGATTTTGAGAACCTCCTTTGAGTGCAATTCAGTGGTATGTTCCAAGAATCTACAAACAGTCGAAAAACATTATGCAGGAAGCTATTAAAATGCATGTAATTGACGCGCGAATGGCGTAAGTGTCCAATTACAGGAATCCGATTACAAAACGTTGTTATTGGATACGTGTAATTGACACCCACGTGATCGCGCGCCAATTACGCGACAAATACGCTCGCGCAGAACCAATCAGAATCGAGAATTTTGTTATAGATACGATTAAGAATATATAAGTGTAATACCGTGCGATCATGATAATACATACCTTTCGTATATTACGTGCTGCAACATCGAATCACGTACCGTATGGACTTGTGCCGTATAAAAAGAAACTATGAACTCGTGAAATGAATTCTAGTGTTAGAAAATAGGAGTGTAGGAATTCGCATCACGGTACCCATGGAGTCCAGCTACATTACAGTTACATGAGCATCCATTGCCAAAGCAAGCAAGCAAGCATTTGGATTCGTATGGTGGCTGTCACTGTGTGAAAATGTTCCATAGAGGGCAAGTTGATTATGCACTACAAAGGGAAACGTTTGTTTTACTGTGGCAAACAAAGTCACTGAACTGAAACAAACGCAACAATTACATCAAAAACAGGATGAAAAACAAAAACCTTGATGATAGACATTTAAGTTTATCGATCTTAGTTCTACACATACTTTAGTCGGTAAGGGTATTTGATAACAAACAACGTATAAGTTTCAAGTTTCAAGTTTATTACAGACCTAAAAAACATACAAAGAAAAAATACGCACAATTCAAACTTACAAAGTGAAAAAAGTGACTTACAATAAAGGAAAAGGTAAAACAAGAGAAACGAAAGTACAATGACAAAGAACTAGGACTAGATGTGCACAGTTAAAGAGACGAGATTTACGATAACAGGAAGATACATAGCCGATTACTTAACAATATTTAGAATAAAAAGGAAGGTTTACTTCATCAAGAGCAATGCAGTAATTAAGTTCTATATATGGGCCAAAGACACCATAACATATTAGAGAAAGAGAATACAGAATGCGTCATAGGAAAGGGTGTGGAAAAGGGTTTGCAAGAAATTGTTCCACTCGGTACAGAAATGGGCCCCAAGAGTTGATGTTAGTGAGAAACCTTAAATGATAGCCTTAGAGACGAAAATGTATTGTATTGCATTTTTTTTTCTTTGCATGCAGTTTGTTCTATTTACGAGAAGCTACAACTCAACTCCCACCGTACTGATATCGGCCAATCACAGCACAACTGTCAGCGGAAACTCGGCACCAGTTCACAACGGGATCACTGCTTGGATTGAAGTAAGACTTTAATTTATCACCTGAGTTGACATGATCACCTTGAGTTGAGCGATAACAATAAGCTCTGAAGTAAGTTTAAAGAAGCTATTAGCGAAACCAAGTTTGGCCCGAGAAAAACACAGATAAGAATGGATTTAGTAAGCTTTCCCAGGGGTTTTCTTTGGACAATAGCCTGCATATATATTCTTTTAATTTTAATTGCTTTTTTTTTCTTTTGGGCCTGTTATTCGGGATTGGAAATTATGTGAGCATATATAAGCATGTAATGTTGAGAAAGCAACCTTTCAAAGTTAACTAGGACATTTTCTTTTTTTTTTTTTTTTTCATTTCCAGAATATGAATTCCTCTGGGTTCAGAGCCTGTGTCAAAGAATTGTACCAGACAAGATATGACCCGTTGTCATTGAGTTATGTAGTCCTTACAGGTCAGTACATTCTCAATACCAGTGGTATCTGAAGTGTAGTGACATGAAATGCACCATCCTCATAGCTCAAGACGGGATAGTTTTTAGAGCGAATGTATATGATGATTTCTGAAAGGAAAGAAACATACAGGCTCCCTACCTTGAAATAAAACGAGATACCTGCTTTGCTGATTGTAGTACACTGTGGGGGAGCAGGGATGGCGTAGTGGTGAGAGCACTCTCCTCCCACCAATGTGGCCCGGGTTCGATGAGAATAAGAGAAATCTCGATACCAATAGATTCCTGACTATGCGTTAAATTGTTTGATATGTAGGTCGACTGCAGTTGATTTAAGATAGTTCACCGAAAAGTACTTGTATTGGCCAATGAATTAACAATCGGCACTTTGTTCATTACATCCTGTGGAATCTGTCGACGTGTGTGGTCGACCATCGAGTATGCGAATACTGGCATGCATGTAACTTTTAATTTACAAATGTTGATTGTCGGCCACAAATTCATATTGCGGTCGATATTTTAATGACTTTGGATGAAACCTTTTTCAGCATGGTAAAACAGTTTATTTGCAGATGTATGTGATCCAGGCTGGAGGTACTTCAATGGTTTTTGTTACCATACAAGTCAAACGTGCACAAACTGGACCACCGCACTGAACAAATGCCGCCAAGAAAACGCGGTACTTGTTGACGTCAACAACAATGAAGAAAACGTGTTTATACAGCACCTACATAATGGAGAGAGAACCTGGTTGGGATTGAATGACATCTCCACGGAGGGTGCCTTCACTTGGGCGGATAGCGGAGCTGGTAACTTTACAGCTTGGGCCAAAAATCAACCAAACAATTTTAGGGAAGAAGACTGCGTACATGCACTTGGTGTGGAACACAACTATGAATGGAATGATGTGAAATGCAGTGACTGTCATCAGTACACTTGTAGGAAAGGTAAGCTGAATATGAGTGAAATCAATTCAACAATTTCAAAGTGTCCCGCGACCACATATTGCCGAGTATTGGTTAGAAATGTATCTCTACTTTTTAAGAAAAAGGCAGAAGAACAAAGGAATATTTCAGCCTTTGGTTTTACCAGTTAGCAATCACCTGTCTGTAATTTCATTCCAAAAATTTAATTAGACAACGAAAATCACTTTTCTTGAAGACAACTGTCAAAATCACAGTAATCCTTTCTTTGCTAATAGCTTACTTAATCGTTTATCTCACGGGTAAGTTACGCAGTTCCGTGCGATGTTTTGACAGTTGGTCTTCATTAGGCGATGGCGTCGATTCGTTGCTAGTCACAGAAGTACCATATTAGTTGAGACCAGAAAGAGATGTGTTGCACTGCAAACAACAAAAGATCTAATTTTCGTTTCATAAATGGCGAAATTTCTTAAAATCCGAATCAAGGGGTTTTCGATCTTGAGAAAGAAGCAAAGTCTAAGTGACCCCCAAAATGTTTTCAAATGCTATGTAGTCTTTTGAGCATATATACGTCAAGGTCCCAAGCGCAAATTGTGTTCTCACTGATAATACCTGTATATGAGAACTATTGTAGTGGCAACAACAGCCTAGGTCATGTTCTCGCACAGGGTTTTCTGGAGTAAATTACTGGGACTGTTATTAGCAACAGTACTTGGAATTGATTTCGTGAAGCACAAACCACAGGTAAAGAAATGCAGACCCACAGTCTGTTGTATTAACTACATACAAGATTCGGCGTTGTCTTCCAATTTGGTGGTATGCACATCATCTCCGCCATGTTGCTGTACCTTCAATAAAACGCTTCTCGTGAGCTTCTCTTCTTATTGTCCGCAAACAAGGCCACTACCCCATTTTACGTGAAATTTCTGCGTATTAACACAGCCCTTATGTACAGACTGGAAAGGGGTTTCCGTATAAAGTATCACTGCGACTAATCATTTGATTGCTTTTAGACACCGTTAAAAGTCTACATACCTTATAAAAGGGAAGAAGGGAAAAAAGGAACCGTTCCAAGATCGAATTATGACCCGCATTGGGGAAACGACAGGAGGAGGTTTTTGTCTAGACTTTCTCCTAAAAAGTCCGTTTTTGTTTCCATGCTCGACTTGGCAGAAGTCGACTTGGGAGCACGTATAGTTTATATCCTGCTATTTTTGGATTAAATCTAAACCTACTACAACCGCAAACTATCATTACGAGAAGAACAAGAAAAATTAATGGTAAGCCTAAGCTATTGTGTTGGTTACTTATTTATTAGATTTGTACGAGTGCTCCAGGGAGCTGCACCAGTGCCATAAATACGCCACCTGTGCCAACACACGTGGATCATACGACTGCACTTGTAACCAGGGGTACGCTGGGGATGGTTTTGAGTGCTACATCTACGCAGGTGAGAGCTACACTGGTGAAATATCATTGCTTAGTTTAAGGGTGTGGAATGCTATCTGCTATACGCTTATGGCAAATGAATTCTCCAGACTGACTATTTAGGGGGCTTAGCAGCTGGTTTTTTTGTTGCGTGATAAGACTTGTGGCGACTTCATTTGAATCATTCATATCCTGGCTACATGTTAAAATGTAATTTATATTGAAATATAGAAACCACGTATCAAAAGACGACTTTTCGAACATGGGAAGCAATACTTTTTTTTAGTTCAAGTTTGCAAGTCAAGTGAACCTTAAAGTGTATATGACACCAAATTTTTCATAACCTAGTTCGAAAGAGCTTTCAAAATGATGAAGAACGGCGTTTATTTTATTGTGATAGCACTCTTGGTTGCCGAGTTATTCAAGATTTTGATTTATGCAAATTAGGCAACTTCTGACGTCATAAGGTTGACACAAAATGAAGTAAAATCACAAAATATGGAATATCTCTGCAAATACTAAGTCTACAGGGTTGAAATTTTGCGGGGTTGATGTGCTGCCAGAACTGCACATTGTGATAGTGGTTATGAGGTCACCATGGCAACTTACTCGTTACCAGACCTCTACATTCCAAAAATGAAAAATGCCTTATTTGTTGCTCCAGAGTCTAACAGACTTTCTTATACTTGTGCTGTGTTAAGTCCATATTCGCTCACACCCACTGACTGAACATACAGAGCAAACAGCTCTTCTTGAGGAGAGAAACTCTGATTTTATCCTTTGAACGGAGAGGGCCTGGAGCCCATTGTGTTGCCATGGAAATGTCAAAGTGGAGCTTATCCTGGAACTTTGTGATGAGTATAACAACTGTGAGAAGTCTCAGTTCTATACAGCAAAAGTCTTCAGAGATATTCCATTTTTTGTGATTTTACTTTATTTTGTGTCAACCTTATGACGTCACAAGTTGCCTAATTTGCATAAATCAAAATCTTGAATAACTCGGCAACCAAGAATGCTATTACAATAAAATAAACGTTGTTCTTCATCATTTTGAAAGCTCTTTCGATCAAGCTAATATAAATTTTGGTGTCATATACACTTTAACTTGTTTGCAGTTTTTTAACGCAGCAGTTACAAAAGTGGCTGATTATAAATTAAGAAAACAAAAGAATATACTGTGTATCTAAACATATTGATAGCATCAGGGGTAATTATCGTGTTTTCGCAGGCTTCTGGAAGTCTTTAATACCGAGAAGAGACTAAAAATATTCGATATCGGAATGATGTCCTAATGCACGCGGTTTGTTTTGTGGTTTGGATGATGGGCTTATGGCTTATGGCTTATTTATTTATTTTTGTCGTTTCATTATCGTTAATTTTTCGTTTTGTTTTGTTTCCATGATAAACTACGATGATCCACGATTTTTTTATCGCTTCATTATTGGTAATTTTTTGTTTTGTTTTGTTTTCACGATAAAGAACTACGGAAGCCAAGCGTCATAAAAATGTTTCCACCTTTTCTTGTTGAAAGCGTTTTCAAAAATTCTAGCGGTTGAAAACACTGAGGTTTAATAAGTGAAATAATTTTGTATTTTTATCTAATAAATCCTTCAATACTGAACAAACTTTGTCTTTAAGGCATACGAATTTATTTCTTAGAAAATTCCGTTTCCAGGCGAGGAGTAGCCATTACTTTTCTGAGAATGGTAAAGCGAGCGAACGCACGAACGCATGTGCGAAAATGTTCTCCCGCAAGAAGGCGAGACGTGTGAAGAGAAACATTAGGCAATTTTTGCACGCTCGTTTGTTTTGCTCTTTCGGTTCCATGTTCGTTTTTATTTGCATAAAGAATAAGCGGAAGACTAAAGTATTATTTAGGTTTAACAAAAGCAAGCAAATGCTTACTTTTACGCTGACAAATAACATTATCAATACAACCAGGACAACGGAATGATGCATAATTAATTGAAAAAAATACTTAACAATGTACTCTCCCATATTTTTGGGCCATTTCGTTTAGTCATAGATTCATAGTTTAAACATCCCAATCGGATGTTGTGATAACTGCGTTATGAATCCATAAATAACGTAGTTTGTACTACATGCCTTTCTTTCCTTGTTCAGCTGGTCTATCAAGTTCAGTCATCCTGAGAAAGAACAACACGTTCTTGACCGCCATGAACACCTGGCTACAGCCTGTCGTACAAAGCAGCTCATCTGTCTGGAAACGTTGTTGGCGCGCGTCTGTGGATGGATGGGCTTCATCGACCTTTCACTCACGCTGTGATAACAAGGACCCAACTGTGACGATAATAAAAGTTGGAAATTATATATTTGGCGGGTATATCAGAACCTCATGGAGTAAGTGACTTTACGATATACCTCTGTAGTTATTTAATAATCAACCAGTTTACCGGCCTGCAACTATATGAAGCAGGTTATCAAGACCTGCATAAAATAAATAACTTCTTTTGAAGTCATAACAATTTAATAACTTAATAATTTATTCACTTATATAGCGCCCTTTAACATTATAGAATGATCAAAGGCGCAAGTCATCGTATGTACAAATCTAAATGAGAAGTTTGTTTTGTGGTTAACCTTACGGAAACTAAATTAGAAGATTGTCTTCTTCAACGCGGCACACACCGGTTTCCAGCCCTGTCCAGCACGTTAACTCACATGGATTATTACTACAGACACCTTATATACTGTTAATCCCAATCTTTAAGTAACAACTAAAGGAATGTTTTCATATTATCGGTTACTATAGAAACAGTATGTCTTACAATCACCCCTAATTTCAACTTTAAAAGTGAGCCTGTTGACCTCAATGTTTTTGTTTTTGTTTTTTTTAGATAGTCATTAGCGTGTAGATATCCAAAAATCTTCAAACAGTCTTATAGTGTTTGTAAGACTGGATCCAGTGCTGCCTCGAAATTCATTTTAATTTTTTTAGCTTTAAAATCAAGAGTTACCCATCTCTGGAGTCTTTAGATAATTGTCACAGCAACTATAAATCCGTTGTTGCGTTACCATGATAATTTCAAACCCTCGGCAGTAGAAGATACGCAACAATTATCAATAATTTTTTTCAAGGCTCCTATCTGTTTTTATTCTTTCGTTGTATTTTTCAAAGACTGAACGAACGTGCGGCAGAATTGTTCTATCAAATGAGGATCTGAGGTCACCCTTCATTCAATGAATGAAAATTGTGCCGGTCTTTCCGGCTAACACCAACTTCATATCTATGCACATGTAATTCTAAGTACTTGGTATTCAATGTATGACATAGTGCAACATTACCACACACATTGCTTGTGAAAAACAGTTAACCGCTTGGAACCATCTAAAACTACGTACGCTGTACACTTTAGTCCAGGGATGGGGTAATCCACAAAGGTTTATACGGGGAGGCGCCGCCCCAAGGTCCAACCTCGCCCTTGTATATACCATTTTGACAGAAAGGCACACCTTTCATACCCCTCCCATTAAAAAAAATGGTGCCCCTTGGATGAAATAATGAACTACACTAAGAAAGAACATCAAGCATAACCAGAAGAGAATAAGCTTAATGACAGATTTCCCTACCCTTTCATTTAGTTAAATCGCTACGCTATGCTATCCCTGAA
>OX419337.1:8972073-8984573 GCA_948470475.1 Galaxea fascicularis
TAAGAATTAAATAAATTACTTAAGTGAATACCCCACTCTTTTTCAACGAGATCTGATGTTAATGGCAGTAAGTGAATGTAACGAAATCAGCCGTACTTGTATTTAAATTGGCTACATTGGCCTGAATAGGCACTCGTAGTGTGGCTATGAACAAGAGCACGTCTCAATGTTTAAGTTTTTGTTCTTTCGTCTTAGTTACTAGTTGTGGATATCACTACGACTCGCAGGCTTTCCTATTTTCGTTGGTTAACAAGCCCGGATGGTCGCCTGTGAAGCTGACTCAACAAGGAAGGTATGCCTACTATAGGAGCTACTCCATATACAGGTGTTCATCTTATGGGCCTACATTCGGTGGTGGACATGACATTTATATTTCCAGCTCTGCATCAAGCAACAGAAATTCGTATTCAGACCTTGGTCACACGTACCGCGTACCAGGCGGTTACAGCTATGGGAGCACCTTTGCCCAGACATTCCTGGCAGGAACCTACAACTTTCAGCCGGACGAGATAGAGACATTTTATGAAACAACTTGAATTAACATTAAAGCCTAGCCTCCAGGCGTTTGAGCTACAGTCTTCCTCGATCAATATCACACTTTGGATAGGAAATCACATGATCATGAGTACAATTCGCGATTAACAGGTACGGGCGATTTTAGAACTTCTAAAACTAGCGCGACCTTTTGGCGACTACAATTGGAGAATTTTCACAGTCACAGCTACTTGTTAGTCAAGAATAGGAATGATAATGGTTTGTAATTTTTTTATCTGTACTTCGATTCGCTTAACGTACGAGTTGAATGAAGTTCTTCAATCTTTCGATTTATCATATATTCTAGTAAAGTAAACAAAATCTTTTTACAGAATCAAAACTTCAGTCTGAGCCTTAAGTCATTTTTCACTTGTCAGTTCGTTCAAATTTTCCACATTTGCTTGTGCTCACGGCGCTGTTCCACAAACACTCCTAGGAAGAACAATTTGTCAGTGATTGCATTTGTCTAGACCGACTAAACTAAAGTAATTATGTTGAGTGTACTTAACAAATTGTGGTATTGGACGGTTTTGCTTGGGTACTTGAAGATCTTGTAGATTGAAATTTCGCTACACAAAAGGAGGTGCATTGGAACATGAAAGTGCCACAGGAATATTCAAAACTGTTTTTTTGTTTTTGTTTTTTGTTTTGGTTTTTACTATGACGTTAACGTGCATGGAATGCATGTTAGATAGAATAGACCTTATAGAAGCACATACGGAAAGTATTCAGGTGGCCTATTTCTACCCTTTTGAGGAAGCACGAGGCTAGAAAGTACGCGAACTATCTTTGATCGGTTCAATAATAACGTTTAGCACTAAAAAGAGTTTAAAGAACGTAGTATTACCTGTGAAGATCCGAAAACCGTGAACACTAGAAATATTTCTGGAATATTACTGTGTTTCAAGTAAAAAGCCAATTACACATGAGAAAACTAAACCGCAAACATTAATGGTAATAAGTTTGTGGTTTCATGTCTGATTGGTTGCTGCACAATGGGAAATGTCAAAATCAAATCAAAGAGTTCCCCATTTTTGGATTTACGCAGAAAAAAAAGATACTGGTTACTGAAAGTCACTAGTCGACATTAATTTTCAATGTTTTGTTCTTAATCGTCATGAGCTATCATCAGAAATGGATCAGAGATAAGAGAAAATAACCAAAATGATCTTTTCTTAGACAAAAAGATGATCCTCCCCGTGTGGAGATAACAGATATCGGTTATAGAGTGGGAAAAGATAAAGTTACGTTTTAACAAGCGGGCACTGGGATTGTGTCGTGTCAATAGCAAATAGGCGGAGACTGCCTTTTAGTAAATTGCAAGGTGGAAAGCGGGCTGAGGGTAACCGTACACGTAGGTGTAGGGCTCGTGCGTATAGCCGGATTAAGATCCTGGGGCCAGACTCAGGAAGCCCTCCTGAATTAAGATGTTTCCTAAGCAATGTTTTCTCAAAATAGCCCAATGTTTTGATATGCTAAGAGGCGTGGTGAATCTGGCCCCTGGGTGATTTGCGTCTTCTTTGCTAAATGCAGCGGTACTGTTTTGCAATCTCGGTGCTCTCGGTGAATTAAAAGTTAAATGTAAGCTATAATTTAGAGAAGGATCTTCGGGAGAATTGGTGTATATCTTGATTAATGGTCAACTCAATCAATTTTAACTACAAGTTTGCATGCAATGCTTGTAGCTGGAAGCGAGAAAAAAGGTAGAAGAAATACTCCAAAGAAGCGAGAACGATCCTTGATTTTAGGGAAAGGTTTTCATTTAGGGAGTAAGAGTTTTGCTTGACTTTCGAATTAGTCATCACAAAGCTGAGCAGAATGAAAACAAAAAACAATAATGATGCATTTATATGTAGTTACTTTTAAAAAAAAAGCTATAGATCAGCGAATTTAATGTTGGTTTTTTTATCATATAAAATGCAGCTGTTGAAAATGATACTGTTGTAGAGTAGGAAAGGATAAAATAAAAACCGAAAATATATGAAACCGAATGCATTTATGTCTTTATGTTATGCTAGATGAAATGTGAGGAAAATGTGAACTGCACTGAATGTTCTCACCTTTTTCGCTTTCGGAAAAAAGGGGTTTAATTTGGATTAGGAATTGGCAAATTTTGAGCAGTAAATGATGTCATCAGATGTTACGATTTGAGAACGAACTGTAGCCGCTAAAGAACAATTAAGCCAAAGCGAGTAATAAATTCAAGTTGACTATAACGGTATTTTAAATCGAAATTAAAGGAAGAATATTTTCCTGCATAATTGAAGGTTAAACAACAAGATTTGACTTTAAATTTTGGGTTAGCTCAGCGCTCCATTATGTAGCAAATGTTTTGGTCGTCGCGATGGCGAGTAGAAAAAAAGTGGCAGCTAAAATTGTAGCGAAAGTCTCCAATTTGGTGGCCTTTTTCGTTTATGGTCTTAGGTTGTGTTTTGTAATTCGCCTCTTTCATCCTGGTTTTCGGAGGTATCTATCGATATTTAATACCGTTGAAATGACCCATACACTTCCAAATAGACCCTTCTCCAAAATGGCGGCAATGGATTTGAATGAATTAAAACTGAACTGAATAAAAAACTGATACCAGAAATTGGAAGAGCACCTTTAGTTAAGTAACCCTACAAAGTTTCAGCATATCAGGTGTCATATCAGCTGGGAAAATGTAAGTTGAAATTTGACAAATTTACAGACGTTTGTATGACTGGGGGTACGGCGTATACCCCCAGTCGTACAAACATCTGTAAATTTTTCATTTTTCAACTTACATTTTCTCAGCTGATATTACACCTAATATGCAGAACCTTTGCAGGGTTACTAAAAGTAAAGGTGTTCTTTCTAATGCTGCTATACGTTTTTAATTTTAACTTATTTGAATTTTCGGCCGCCATTTTGGAGAAGGGCCTATTCGAGCGCGATAGCTGGGCAGCAAAGGTGAGCAGGAATTGGGACCTTCATGTAGTGTGTACAAATTTTTTTTTTAGCGACCCCGATATTTGTGCCTGGCGACCACTCTATAACCTTAGCTCCGCGAAAGGCGTTTTTGAAAAAAGTAGTGCTTGGAGCAATGTAATATAACAAATTACATAGTTATATTTCAAACTTAAAACTAGCGTAAGGTACAATGAAAGGTCATGAATTGATTTTTTTTTGTTTAAATATATTTATTGACGAAGTTGGCCCTAAGAGTTACAGTGCTCCTCGAGAGAGCTCACTTCGAAAATGGAAATTATTTACAAATGACATTAAATTAGGTCAGAAACGGCAAAGAGAAAAACAAGTACAAAAAGCAGCCACACACAAAAGGTGAAAAGATGAAAAGAGGAGCCGACAGGCGGAACTCACACTATTAAGCGTTCAATAAAATGTCATAGATTCACTCATAAAAAAGGACTGGACTGAACTGTTTTGTTTTAGCGACAGAAAGGGCGCACCAAACAGGAAAGCCGAAATTAATTGTGATTCAGACATAGTTGTCCACCTGTCAACGAGTATGCAAGCAGCAGAGGGGAGCAGTTTTGGTCTGAGAGCAGAATAAAGAGGACAAGTCAAGAAGATAATGCTTGACAGTCTCTATGTGAAAACCAGATAAACACACTGGAGATTCTCTACACCCTATATTAAAAAGATAATAGTTAAGGGGACAAGTAATTAACGCAGCCGAGTGTAAATAATTGCATTTTTCCTGTCAATAGCAAAATTGTAAAGACTATTAAGACAAGGTACATTAAAAAAGGAAATTAAATCTCGTTTAAAAGAAGCGATAGAATTGAGGTAACGTATATCTAAACTGATATCATTCCACAACTTAGTGGTGGAGGGGGAAAAGATCTTTTGAAGCGCTCGGTACGACTTTAAAAAAGGGAATAATTTGAAGCGGTTCTTAAAGAATAATTTGTTCTTTCACTGGGAAGGCAATAATTCATTAAGATAACTACGACAAAGATCTTGAAATAACAATCTTGAAATATAACAATAGTTTATGAATAGCTCTTCTAACCTTCATGCCTTCTCAATCAGTTTCTTGCATAAGACATTGCTTGTTAGTCCCCTTCAATGCCCCGGCTGCTACGATTTTAGCAGCCTCACATTGCACATGATCAAGAAGTTCTGATTTTCAGTGCACCCGTCCCATAAAACATCAGCATATTTCATTACGGGACGAACCAAGCATTTAAATAATTTGGTTTAAGTGGTCCTATCAGCTTTAAACTTAATACCTTTGAACATGTTTACCCTCTTTGAAGCTTTCTCGCATATCTTAAAAATATGGGCCCTCCAAGAGAGGTTGCTGCCAAGGACAAAGCCGAGATGGGTGTGCTGCAAGACTTCGACAATTTTATTATCGGCATAAAACAGGTCCGGGTGAGGTGGTTTAAATCCTTTGACTAAGAAGGTTACAAATTCGGTCTTAGTGGCGTTGATAGTAACGTGCAATTGTTTGCCCATTCCTCAATCTTATTGGAATTCCCACATAAAAAAACAACTTTTTTTATTCATTTTCGAAACAGCAAAATAATGCAATTAAAGTGGTCACCTATGGTAAATGCCTGCAACAAAAATGTTATGAAACTCGGATATAAAGTTATAAAGGAGAAATAAAGACAATAATACTTATATTTTCTGTCCCAAAAATTGGCTAATCATGTTAGTAACCATGGCGGCACCAATATCCTCACACGTGAAAGATGAAAATAGTATCTTCACTGCGCGCGATGAAGATATGATTTTTTGTTAAAAGGAAAAATCCTGGTATTTCATCAGTATCTTTGTAATCAAGTCAGATTCAAGATACTTACTTGTGTCACTGATATAAATTAAGAAAAGTAAAGGGCCGAGCGCGGACCCTTGAGGTACACCAGCATTAATATTACTCCAGCTTGACAACTGCCCATCAATAACAACACGCTGCTTACGACGAGAGAGGTAACTCTTGGACCAACTTAGGAGAGGGTCTCTGATACCAACTGATTCCAGTTTATACAGAGAAACCATTATGCTAAACTCTATAAAAACTTTGCTTACATCAAGGTACACCATCCTAACGTCTTTACCACGTTCAAAAGCTTCATTAATTTTGTGTACTAGGTAAATTAATTGATTTACTGTTGTGAATCTCCCAGACGAAAGCCAGACCGCAGCAGATTAAGGAAGTCTACCTCCAATAAAAATTATACACTCTAATAAACACCACTTTTTCAATAGGCCATTTTTCTTCAAAGCGAGTCTTGGTGCTCATCCTTTCATAAGCAAATCAATTTTCATTCATATGAAAATGAGTTTAATTTGCGTATGAATGAAAATTTATTTGCATATGAAAGAATGAGCACCTAGACTCGCTTTGAAGAAGAGGCCTGAGGTAATTCGGAAATGGCCCATTATTTTAGAGAAGGCGTTTAACAGAGAGACCGGACGATAATTTGATTTCAATTGTCGATCATCCTGTCGCTACCATACGCATATGTTGCGGACCTACAATATGTTATAGACCACGTGACTTTGTTTCCTCCCATGAAAAGGATCTAATGCCATTTTTGTTAACGTGTTGTAAAGACTCTGAGGTTAAAGCAATTGATTCACGAGCACCCTGTTCAAGTACCACGCAGCCACCTGTTTTTACTCTTACTGTGTCGTCAGTTAAACAACCTGTTGAAGAGTCTTGGTCACCAGTGCGGCAAATACCGCTGACCCAAACAGCTGTAAACGTAGTATTGCAAGCGTCACCAACGCAACAATCTGATGGTGGTGAAGAAATGGTAAATGCACTAAAACAAGTAGTGGCATCACCTAAACGTTGAATATCTAAAATTTGATGGGGATCCTCTGAAATATGTGACATTCATGCACAATTTCGAAACTCACCTGGAGAAGAATAATCCTGGTAATTCTTGGAAGGCTGTTAGAAGGTCTAGAGAGGCTGTGGAAAGTTGTGCAAACGATTAGAGGCCTCCAGGCTCCAGATGACGTAAATAAACCAAGAAAGTTCAAGTGCATATAGATCTGTGCTTTGACGTTTATTCCGGCAAGAGACACGCTATTAATCTAAAAACACGCTTTACAGATTTGTCAACACTCTAGAATACTATGTCACATGACAGGTCGATGTATAAAAACAAAGGAAGGAAATTATTTGTTTGGATCGACAAAAACAACGTGAAAGAATGTTAACCTCAAGTGAACAAACTGTAGATCATACAAACCGTTTCATGGCATACAGGCTTTGAATACCTTTGGTAATGATGATTAAGAGCCAATGTCGGAATATATCGAGAATCTCAAATCAGTTCCAAAAAAATCGGATTTTTGCTAATATCACCCAAACAACCCTTTGAGTGAATTATTTCGAGAAATGGTATTAAGGAATCCCCAAGCGCTTTACATTTTAAGAAATTTAGAAAAGTTCGAAAATTCGCAAAAAATACAATTTTTATTCATGAAATTAGTCTAAATTTCCAACAAATTTAAGGAAACATTACGGATGCGCAAAAGCTCCTATTAACTTCATCTTCCGCACATGTTTAGAAGACTTCCAAGGCTTCAAGACTGTGTAAAAAGATTCAGCAAAATGATTTTAATAATATAGTTTCTGGCCTTCGTTGCGTACCCTCTCCTTGCATGTCGTTTCGAATGTGAAAATAATGCCCAACTTTACCCGCCCAAAATCGATCCTGGTATTTTAGAAATTGGAAAGACAATTATACTACATTAAAGAAAGGACATTTTGTTTGTAAGATCTGACGTTTAAGCTCTGCCAATTAAAACGCTGGCGTGTAATAAAATTTTAACTGGAGCCACTCGGACGCCGTACGCAACAGAACAAATGTAAACAAAGGGAAGAAAATCGCACGAAAATTATTTCTATCTCATAGAATCACATGGAATTGACAATAATATCTTTTTCCAATAAGTCTCTCTAGCTGACAAGCGAATTAAGCAATGTTTTCTATCGAATAATCGGAAAAAAATCTTGAAAGAGCAATCGAAAGTAAAAAGTCACGCAATCGGCCACAGTGACACCTGTTGAGTAACGCACGGTTCTTTTATGTATCACTGTAAAACGTAGAATAGATCATTTCAAGTTCAACAGGCTTCCAAACGACTCTCAAAATTTCTCCAAGAAGCTATGAGAGCTTTTCTGAGTGGCTCATTTCTGACTTTGTTCCTCCAGTCAACCTGACCATTTACAATGGAAATTGGGGATTTTGTATGGTTACACTGTCCTTTATTAACTGGCTGTTGTCAAGAGGTTTACTTTGGCAGTAGCGACGCGTTTTAGTGACCGTTGCCGTTGTGGAAAGATGACCGTTGTAGAGAGATTAAAATAAGACTGATTTTATGGACCGTTTGCCTGGACAAAAATAAATGACCCTTATACTGAGGTGGCCGGCATTACTAGAGCTTCGACTGTAGTATGTTGGCCAGTTTATTTCAAGATAAAGGAGGACAAGTTACTATTTATTCTGCGCGTTCCTTTCACTCTCGCAGACTTATGTGCAAGAAGTGGCTTTGGTACCGAGCCTGGTACTTTTCCTGTTCGCCAACTGATCCAGTACTATAAACTGCCGCTTATAAGCCCTGGGTTTATACATCTTCGTAAGGGGTTTAAAGAGGGGCTTATAAATGAACGGAGGGGCCGAGAGGGCTTAAAATCGGAATAGAAAATACGCTTGGAAACAAGCTATCGCAGTGCTGATCAAAAGACGTTCTGCTTTTACTGGTTTTCAATTAATATTCAAAATGTTATAAGGAAACTCAAGAAAGTGAGCGAGCCGAAAAGGCTAAAGATAACATAATTGGTCTCCTCCCCGACGCTTTGGCACAAGTTGTTTGTCTGTTAGCCAGGATTTTGAATAGGGGGACGGCGTCGGACCACTCGAACATTCAGATTGACCAGGGCATTCGTGGCTAACACTGCAAGTAGAATTACAGAACTGCCAACTCTCACGGTTCTGCCGTGAGTCTCACGATTTTTTGTCATTTCTCACGGTCTCACGACAAGGCTCCTCAATCTCACGGGTTTTGGGAAAAATCATTCTGAAATGATTTAAGTTTTTGAATCAGAATAAAAATGGGAAATTAACGAGGAATGCTTGTGCCATAAATTGAAAAACTAATAAAGAAGAACACTGTTCTTACTTTTTTGAACCCAGCTGTGATTTTCGCTTGTGTTCAATAAACTTAATCGTTTTTCTTCGTGTCTGTCCGTCATTTTGAAAGGGGAGTAGGCCCTGGGAACGAGGCCTAATTCCCAGGCGTCTCCTCCATGTTGAGTTTCCTAGTGATGACCTATTAGAATCATCTAAGAAAGCTGCATCTTGGTACAACAGGGAACACAAAAAAAAACATTTAAATAAACTGTTAATGACTTTCCTCGATGGAAAAGGGGTTTGTTTAATCTTGATCGGGAAAAAAATAGAATCTCACTATTTTTTTATAGAATCTCCAGATTTTTTTCATGGGTCTCCAGATTTTCCTTTATCAGGGGTTGGCAGGTCTGGAATTACCGATGTACATCTACTGAATTTCTAGTAACTCGCTAAAGTCGATTTATACGAAATACAAGCCAAATTTATACAAGCAAGCTGCAGAGCCTTACCTCACGAGAAAATCGATAAACACTGAGTGGTCACTGTGTAAATATACAGGACTAACTTCAAGTGTCAGCTGAAAACCATTCTTACTTCAAAAACTTTTCAACGAGGAATGCATGCAGTTATTGGGGCTATGCTGATTATCAAGGTTAAACTCCTGTTAATTCACTTGTATTTTGATACTTTTTGGGCTTGAAAACTGACAATTGTTTTTGAGGGTACAATATCTCTTCCGTTCCGTTGACAGTCTGCAGCGTATTAAACTATAGCACACACAGAATATTCCGTAGAATTAAGGGTCATCAAATAACCTTCATTTTTTAGTTTTATTCAGAAAAGCTCTCATAGCTTCTTGGAGAAATTTTGAGAGTCGTTTGGAAGCCTGTTGAACTTGAAATGATCTATTCTACGTTTTACAGTGATACATAAAAGAACCGTGCGTTACTCAACAGGTGTCACTGTGGCCGATTGCGTGACTTTTTACTTTCGATTGCTCTTTCAAGATTTTTTTCCGATTATTCGATAGAAAACATTGCTTAATTCGCTTGTCAGCTAGAGAGACTTATTGGAAAAAGATATTATTGTCAATTCCATGTGATTCTATGAGATAGAAATAATTTTCGTGCGATTTTCTTCCCTTTGTTTACATTTGTTCTGTTGCGTACGGCGTCCGAGTGGCTCCAGTTAAAATTTTATTACACGCCAGCGTTTTAATTGGCAGAGCTTAAACGTCAGATCTTACAAACAAAATGTCCTTTCTTTAATGTAGTATAATTGTCTTTCCAATTTCTAAAATACCAGGATCGATTTTGGGCGGGTAAAGTTGGGCATTATTTTCACATTCGAAACGACATGCAAGGAGAGGGTACGCAACGAAGGCCAGAAACTATATTATTAAAATCATTTTGCTGAATCTTTTTACACAGTCTTGAAGCCTTGGAAGTCTTCTAAACATGTGCGGAAGATGAAGTTAATAGGAGCTTTTGCGCATCCGTAATGTTTCCTTAAATTTGTTGGAAATTTAGACTAATTTCATGAATAAAAATTGTATTTTTTGCGAATTTTCGAACTTTTCTAAATTTCTTAAAATGTAAAGCGCTTGGGGATTCCTTAATACCATTTCTCGAAATAATTCACTCAAAGGGTTGTTTGGGTGATATTAGCAAAAATCCGATTTTTTGGAACTGATTTGAGATTCTCGATATATTCCGACATTGGCTCTTAAGTGATGTGTGTGTAAACAGTTGTAGTGTATACAGTACAGTTTTGCTGAACAATAACAAAACTAAACCTGGGGTCGTTCACTTTTAACAAAATAAAACAAAGAACTTCATTGGCCAACAAAAAACGTTCACTGAAATGCACTGTGTTGGGCAATACCACTTGTCAGTTCAGAGTACTTTGTGAATATATCAAGTAGCGTCATGAATAAAACTGTTACTGCTATGTTAGCTTCTTTTACCTATTTCCAAAAAAAACAAGCATAAATTCAAGATCTTAGTTACCCTCTTTCTTTTTACTAAGGCTTTGTAAGTAATTCGGGACACACCTACGTGATTCTGCTTCAGTGATCAGGTAAAGTCTTTTGTCATAACACAAGACTAAGAAAGGTCATCTACTGGACGGCTCGGCCCATACAGCTGTTTACTTTAAAGAGGAGAGCAGAAAAATGAACACCCAAGGGAAAAAGAGAGGAATAGAGGCACGTTGGAGATTATTTTTCCAAAGTGACGCAGAAAATATTAATCAGCCAGAAAAAATAAAGTTGCAGTTTTTTCTGGCATTTTACAAGACAACTCAAATAGAATGAAGAACACGGAGTCAGTGAAGGAGAGGCGGCAACAGGGAAGAAATAGTTCAGTCAATACCATCCCTCTTCTCACTTCACACCTTTCCTCATGACCACCTCTCCTCGCATCCTAGCCTTTACTTGCTATAATGTTCATAATCCTCGGGTTCCAAAACAAACCATGTCTTACGTTTTCGAACAAAAGAATTCTGTTACATTTTGAGACTGCTTCACTTCAATTCTGCGAGCAAAGTATCTTTGGGATAACGCCTAACGGTGATTAAGTACCAAGGCTTCCGTGTGGCTGAAATGGGAATATTTTTTTCCCATTATGCATTGGTGGTCCATGCTTGGGGGGTCAACATTGGATCACTCACAAGCTCAAGCTCAGTTATGTAGTGCAAACCTCAATGAAATATACGACTTCTTGGTGAACTCCCCTTTTTGTCTTGAACAGGAACAACTAAAGTTGAAGTAGCATCACTGAAACCGTACGGGAAATAAATAAACCAGTTTTTAAGCGTATTTGATGACAATGGTAACAATGTTTCAAGGCACGTTTACACTACAGGAAAAATGGGTCCGGACCCCATCAAAAAAGTAGTACGGACTCATAATTCTTGTAAAGAAATACTGGAGTTTCCGAAGGGCCATAGGCGCCTATGGCCCCGCAGAAACTCCAGTGTTTCTTTACAAGAATTATGGGTCCGTACTACATTTTTGACGGGGTCCGGACCCATTTTTTCTGTAGTGTAAACGCGCCTTCAGTTTTTTTTTTTTTACCAAGACAGATACCCAGAGAATACGGTAGATTACACTGCCCTCCTGCATTCAATGTTCAAAAGTACCAGGCCTATGGCCCCGCGGAAACTCCAGTATTTCTTTACAAAAATTATGGGTCCGTACCACTTTTTTTGACAGGTCCGGGCTCAAATTTTTCTGTAGTGTAAACGCGCCTTTATGTTCAGTCAGTATCCTAGTTGTTTTTCGACTGTAACTTTACGCTTTGCTCGCCAAAAAATTATCTGCCAAAACCTGAATAATTCTCAATTCATCTTCTTACCAAATTTAATTGGGAAAAAAAATAAAAGACTAAAAAGAGGCTAAAAGGTCTGACGTCAGAGTACTTACTAAATATTTGCGCATTTACTAGTACTATTGTTTCAAGATAAGCAGATAGATGACACTTATCATTGTACATGGATAATGATTACGGGCTGTCAAACGGAGTATATAAATTGAATTCCATGGCCAATTACATCATTTTCTTGTTTGATTTCTCAAGGCTTCGTGATGAAGATGGCTTTTTTGAAGTTACTGCTAGTCGCGTTTTTCTTGTATCTAGGAAAACTTGCTTCTTCCGTGCAAGGTAAGGCCCTGATAATTAGTGTACACCTCTTCATTCCCACAAGTCATTATATTATGCAAGAAATTCGTAAAAATGCTCTCCGCCTTGTTTTGTCGCTTGGAAAATACCTTGAGTCTCGTGAAAGTGAAGATGGTTGGATAATTCTCCTTCTGACGAGGCCTTTGTTTTAATCAAATTTCTGTTCCTCTTTTTTCTAATGTTTCATACGTTCGGAAGAAAC
>OX419337.1:8997073-9014573 GCA_948470475.1 Galaxea fascicularis
GACTTTATTCGGCCATGCGAGATCACTTTTATACGCCCTCCGTCATTCTGTCTTATTATAACACAAGTACACAGACACATATTTGCATTCTTTTTTCACTTTCCTGGGCTCATAATACATTTAGTCTTCGATACTTTAATTGCCAACTCATCTATAGACCAATCAAAACGTAAAGATTACGCCGCCATTTATAAAGGCTTTAAAAAGAGGCGGTTCTACAACATAGCAAAACGGGACATTTTGTACTCAATATTTTGTCCTGCTCATGATCACTCCATTTTGTAAATGTAAATATGCAACAAGGCTCTTATGTTGCAGTGATTTCATGTTTAAAACATTAAAACAAGTCTTGCCTTGTTTAAGTGGAGTGTAAAGATATTTTACCCAGCCACTACTTGGTCAAATCACGGACCCCAAACTTTAGACAACTGCAAGTCACAAAGTAGTCAGATACGGTTATCAAGCATCGTATTAACCTGCCTGCTGCGTTTTTATCCTGTGCATCTAAACATATGGAAGTCCATCGATAAGCACCAGCCCACACCATCTCAATTAAACTCAGGTCTTACTGTATCGGCTTTGTTACATCGCTGTGATCTTCCAGCGACAACCAACAATGTTTTGTTTATTTGTTTTTTGTTTTTGTATTGGTGTAACGGCCCCCTTTGAATCCATTTAATTTATGATTTATTTTGTCATTCAAAGGAATGGTTCGCATTTCAAGGCAATGGTTCGGATCTCAATGTGACGATAGCGGGAGAAACGCTTTTTCCCAACAACGGAAGACCGTCAGCTAACGACAATTATGGATTTTGTCAGGTAAATAACACTTATAAGGCAATTCAATTTGTAAGAGGAACATCCTTCGTTTTGTTTTCACCGGCTCATTCTGTTTTCTGTTTTCTTTAATGAAACTCTGATTTTAATACTTTTTTTGTCGAAAACGAGATATTCATGGGCATGTCAATGTCCAGTGTTTCTCGAAAAAATGTAAGTCCCGTGAACTATAACTGTTCTAATTAAAAGAACTAAGGCAGGATAACACTCAAAGGATAAATCCTTTAGTGAGTACTAGTGCCATCAACTTTTAGACCTGTATTGATATGTTCGAAGACAAAAATGGTGGTAAAATCTCAAGTTGTTTCGTTGTTAGGCGATTATTGTGAAGAGTTTGACGTTGGCTGAAATGAAATTATAACAAAAGAAGCCGGCTGATATAGGCTATAGAGCAACTTTCCCTATATTTATTCCACATTGACTCGTTTGTCTACCTCTTTCTTTATTACTTGTTTACAGCAAGTAACTTTTAACACGACGTTCTACGCTCCACCTGTTGTCCTTGTCTCTGTTCATCATCAATATGACTGACGACTGAAAAGTTTCGTTCCTCCTGAGAACAACATAATATCGGCCTGGGTTGAGGTAGGAGATCAGTGGCTTAATTTTCTCTAGCAATGAAACTGCAATTAGGTTAGCCGTAAAGAACTATTATGCAATTTCTGTAGAAATTTTATGTCCACTTGAATTTTAGAAACAGCCGATCTTAGCTTACTGTGCTTGCGTGCTTGAATGCATTATTGTTGTGGGCCAGCCTGCACCTTTCCAGACAAGGTCTGTGATTGGAGAACGAAACAATAGATGATACAATAAAAACAATGCCCCTAGCCCTGATAACAATGGTAGGTGCGGGACATACAGGCCAATAAAAATAGAGGGCTGGAAGTGGTGCGGGACTACTGATTGTTGTACAATCGACGATCTTAATAAAACGAATTGCAAGATGAATAAATTTTCGATAAGATGGAGAACATCATTTACTCTGCAAAACAACAACTTACAAAACCATTCCCCTTTTCTCTGTAGGAAGTTGAACTCAAGGATATGAAGATTTGCGTCAAGGACTTGATGGGCTCAGGAAGTGGTCATGATCCCCTGACAGTCAGCTATGTTGTGATTGGAGGTTGCTTTTGTTTCCCAAAATAAATGGATTACCAAAAGATAACTCCTACAAACTATTGATACAGCAAAGTGAATTTTCACAACGACTTTGCCTGCAAGTTATTGCAGCTACGAAACGAATCACACGAATTGTACAAAATTTAATTATATGGTCTTTCTTCCCCTGCCGGACAGTACCAACTATTGAAAGATTTTCTTGGCACTCGTGCGCCTTCTGCTAATGCCAATAATAAAGAAGGAAACATGGAAAGATAACGAATCTTTTCGATGTTTTTATTATTAATGCCCTCGGTTTGGAGTCTGCAAGACCTATAGAGCGCATGACGCTCGCTGCGAATGTTTTGAACAATGTCCCTCTTATCAAGATCCAGTGTGCATTGCGAATGGAACCACATACGATAACAAATGCTGGCACAGACTAAGCTACTGCAGAGGGCTGGAAAATAACCTCGTCTACCATCCGGGAAGCTGTGAAGGTAAGAAAATGATACTTATTAAAGCTTACTCAAGTATTTCAAGTATTTAAACTTGTTTCCTATTTGTTTCAGTGGCTGTATTTACAGGCTCTGCTCTGAAATACATTGCCTTGGTTTCTTATAAATTTCGCATGCTGATTATTTTGTATTTGCTCGGGCATCAATCAACGGGTTGCCTTTTCGTGGATTGGTTTTGTTCATTAAGTACAAATGCTTTATACCAGTTCCTTAAGAGAGATTGATCGGTGGCTTGATAGTGCGTGATGATTATGGAAACATTTGGTTTTATTAACAGAGTTGATAGTGTAAATTGACCACCGTACAGGGATTCTAAAAGCTGACCATTGCCAGAAATTTAGGACAAGATGGCGGCGGCGCCTGCGCACCAAGGCCAGAATGGCGGCAAACTCATGTAAAGAAATGTATGGAGATATGAAATTATTTTCATATATATAAATAATTAAATTGCGGTTCGTCATATCACGACTCGATACATGTTCAGTAGTGTGCAAGCTTCGCATTTGACTTATCAACGGCTACTTAGATAGATGATTACTTACTTCCCGACGCCTCGACCAATCCATCACACATTGATGCTCCATTCTCCATACATTGCTTTAAAATCGTAGCGAAGTCATGTCACAAACTCGTCCACTGGCAAGCAAACCCTTTCACAATGTGAATCATCACGACTCGATATAACTTCTACGATGTTTAAACGATCTAATTCTGCCGAAAAATGCATGAATTGCCCATGGCAAAATACTTCCAAAGACGTCCTTATCTTTCTCATTTTTCGTCTGTAGCACAGCAAGCGGACGCCATATTTATGTATGAAAGAAAGCTACAAACTCGAAGCTTTCCCTGCACGAGCCGCCCTTTTCTTTGTTGATCAACACTGGTGTTTCATGGGATATAAACTGGGTTACAGTCCCCCAGTAACCCTAGATTTGGTTTGAATGGAAGTAAATACGCGCGAAAATCGAACACAGCTTAATTTATAAAGGCTATCACACTAATATTTAAACCAAAAAAATGTCGGACATTGTCGAGAATTACTTTGCACCAAATAAAATATCTACAGAGCTTAGATTGTGCAATATATCGTATGAAACAGCGTCTTTCTCACTCGTTTCAGTGTTTATTCCTTTGCGTTATACAGTATACCGCTGGTAGTTGTTAGCGGGCTCGAAATGTCCGCGATTTCTGGCGATGCGTTTCGAGCGTTAGCCCTTCGTCAGGGGGAATCGAGGAATTAAGGGTTGTGAGTAGTTTTTATAGTGGAGTAGGAGCTACGCTATTGGTGGTAACATGGCAACGTGAAAAATAGGAGTATATTTTAGTTAAATGAAAAGCGTTTGTTAATACCGTGGGGATTAAGAGTGCCGATTTGGAAGATGAATTTTTGTTCCAGATTCTTGTGGCTTTCCGTCGTACTTTGATGTAGGGAAAGGCTGCAGATAGCCACGTGTTGTTTGGAGTGGTTGGGGAGATTGAAATGACCAGTGACTGGCTTGGATGCATCGTTATCATTCTTCGCATTTGAAAGTGCCGGGTTGCTCGTTAGTTTTAAGTGCGCTTCTAACTAAAAAGTTGCGTACGTTTTTGCCGCGTTTGAATGAGGTTTCGAAAAGATTCTACCAGTCTCGGGATCATTTTGGAGTAATTTAAAGTTATTAAGAATGATACTTTTGACTGCGTCATTATGAGGATGGAAAGTGAGGAAGAATGGAATTCTGTCATTCTTATCCTTTTGCGACGTTTGTGATGCTGACTGTCGATCAAATTGTTGGGCGCGATGATGATTATGGAGCGAGCAACCAAGTTTCATAAACGCTGTAAACATTTAAATTGAGAATTTTCTATATAAATCTTGATCCATCGCCACAAAATTATTGTTTCTGGCCATCACAATTCGACTGTTTTCACCATCTTATCACCACCGTAATTTTATTGTTTCCCGCCGCAACTTCTAGCACCATCACCACTGCAATTCTGCTGTTAACCGTGACGACCAGCACCAACTACCGCGACTCGTTTCTTTTACATTGCACCACCACTACCACAATTTCACAGTCAACACCACAAACACCAAAATTCTACTGTTTTCAATTACAATGGCGGTTCCTAAAAATTACGAAGAAACCTGCACGGGTCCGCAAATGATCCCCAAATTGGACCGCAAATGATCCGGACTAAAAAATTAGGAATGGCATGGATTGATATGAAAACACGTTCTATCATTTTATAAGAAATATTCCATAGCTGATTTTTTTTTCGTTTTTAGCGGAAAATCTGTGACCTTGCGTGACGTTCTTTCGAGTAGCACACCCCGTTTAAGGGTCAAAGATTTTGTCGATTTCAGGACCTATAGCGTTCTAAAGACATTTGTTGTGATCGTGGGCTGCGAACCTTCTGTTTATTGCGTAAAATGTTGGAGAACATGCTTAATCGGATTTCGTTTCTGTTGCATATGATCAACGCTTCCGGTGCACATGTGATTTCAGTGAAATCGAGCATGTAAAAATCCCTAGGACAACGGAGAATTAAATTTCCGTAGTTGATTTTACCGATTGCCTGTTGAACTTAAAAATCTTTTGTTCAGCAACCTCGTTAAAAATTGTACCCAGAGTACCAGACGTGTTTCTCCCTCACATTCATAGGGGATCAGCCGACTGGTGAGAGACAGGCGAGAAACGCACAGACTTCAAAGGTGATGGGGTTGAAATCGGATCAGGGGTCAAAGATCATCTGACCCATGTCACCACCGTGTCAGGAGCGCTTCCCAAGTGCTCTGAAAATCTGGAAAATGGCAAAACTGCTTTTTCTCATTTCATTGTTAACATTATTAAAGAAAATCTGTTAAAGGGAGTCTGGTTGCAAAGAAAACAAAACTTCTGGCCTGCAATTCAAATCAGCAGTTTTATTTGTCAGTTGTCACAGTTAATAAAAAAATTCAGCCCAACGTGTGGAAAAGATGCTACTTGTGAGCCATGATAATCGCTATTCTGGCCATTTCCCTATCCACACTATTTCAGCATCCATGTCATTCCTAATTTTTTAGTCGGGATCATTTGCGGTCCAGTATGGTGATCATTTGCGGTCCGGGATCATTTGCGGTCCAATTTGGGGATCATTTGCGATCCGGGATCATTTGCGGTCCTGGGATCATTTGCCGACCCGGACCCCTACAGATCACTGAATTTTAATGCACTTACTCCAAAACATTTTCAATGAGAAAATAGAGCCGAAAAAGGACCAAATCATGTATACCACACCACTTACTATTACATTTGAGAAAGGAAAATTTTATTCTTCAAGTTTTATTCTTGACTTCGATCAACTACAAATATTGCGAACTACAAACGTTAACTACGAGTCGTGGGCGGTATTATTTTTTACATCACTGTTAATGATAACATCTGATTGGCAATGACAACAGACAAACAAATCGGTTTCAGAAAAACATTTGTCAATAAACATTGAATTAAAGACGAAGTTTTTACTGCAATTAGCCCGTTAAGTCTACGATTTTTTAACTAACAACGAGAATTGCTGTGAGGGACAACATATTGCTGGCATTTCGACTGCTGAGGCTGTTAAAAATCGTGTTTACTTTTGGCAAGGAGTTGTCGCTCTTTGCGAGAGTTTTCCAAATGTCAATCCGGCTCTTGTTCCTAACAAAGCGGAGCCGAGGATTTAAACCGTCCGAACTTCGTTTGGCTTTTCTTCAACCAATTTTGTGCCCAAAAATGAGCGACAGCAGGGAAAACGAAGAGTTTTAGGATCCACTAATGAAATATTGGATAGAAAACATTTGGAAAAAACACGAGCATTTTTTAGTCCAAACCAATTTGAGATAAAAGCGTGAAAACAACAAAACGTAAGAAAACAAAATACGATACGAATGTTTCTTCGGCGTTTTGGCGTTTCTTGGAAAAATAAGACAAGTAACAAACATAACTCGTGAGCAACCTAGGAAAATCGCTAGTCCGAGTATTCTTGACATAAGTATCCGTAATATATATATTTAGCCAAGCCTAAAAGCGGAGCTCCACAGTTCTTTCCTTATTGTATGGCATTTACCAATAAGGACCAGTAAGGACTTCTGTATTGTGATAATAGTTTTTACTGTTTTGCTGCAGAGCCACAGCCACCATTCAAACATGTGCTAACGTACATTTTCGATTTATCATCGGCCTTTGCCACGTTGGATCAAAGGACTACAGAGCATAAACGATTTTGCTTCACCACAGTTTAATTACATCCGATTACATTTCAGAACGCAGACGTTCTCCATTTTCGGATGTAGTGAAACTGCTATCATTGAAAATCACGCCAACAGCATTATTTTATAATTTTAATTTAATTTTAATGTAATTTAATTTAATTTTACAGGAGCAAGGGTGGCACAGTTGGTTAGTGCGCGACCTTGGTGCATAAGGTCCCGAGTTCGATCCCCGGATTTCACATCCTTGTTTCGACTTCTTTCCTTTTAGTGTAGCTTAAGTAGCTTTAAATACCCTTAAAACGGAGCATTGATGGAAAGAGGGGGGTAAAATGAGCGCACCGTCGGCTTCCTGGGAGAATACTCTCTAGAGAGTAAAGGAACTTCCGACGTTAAATAAGGTGTACCTTTACCTTTACCTAATGTTTTCTCCCAGGTGTCGTTGCCCAAATCAAGAGCGTTTTGCCCGAAAAATTAAATAATTTCCGCAGCTGGGGGACTGCAGTTCCCCCATTCCCCCCCCCCCGGCTCGCGCGCCTATGCCCATGCCTCACGTGACTCACATGACTATGTAATATACCTCGACGGTTACAACAGCGAATACATTATCTATATATCAGGTGGTTTGCAGCCAATCTCTAGAGACACAGATAATGGTGAAACAGACAAATGCTGGTGGACGAACAAAACGTGCTAATGAGAGATCTATTGTTTACCGTCCACCAGCATGGCGGCAATGACGTAACTTGAAAACCACCTACAAAGTGAATTCGCGTTCTTCCACGACTCATTACGATTCTTCCAACTCGCTAATTCTGACAACCGTAGACGAACTGTCGAATTCTAACGGCCGGGTCCAAGTTTATAAAGAGAACTAAAAATTCGTCGTTCAGTAGCATCCTGGAATTCGGAAATATGCTCATGTTTTTAATACGCCTGAACTAAAACGCCATAGAGGGTTTCCAGTATCCGGTCAGCTTTACTATCGAAATGCTATCTTGGCTTTTAAATGTTTGTATGGTCGCGCCCCTGAATACTTTAGCTCTTTTTTCACCAAACGTTGTGATGTAAATAGATACACAACCAGGAGTTCGCAATTGTTAAATGTCATTCTTTTTAAAACTGCTTCTGGACAGAGAACTTTTTATTACCGAACTGTCAGCATCTGGAATTCCTCGGAATCCATTTTAAAACTTTCTAGTAACGCATCAATCTTTAAGAAGCGTTTAAGGAGTAAATTTTTAAGTGATTTTTTAGGATGTGATTGATATGGTTATGTAATTGATATAGATAGTGATGTGTTAGCCTATTTTAAATATTTAAATATTTAAGTAATTGTAAATTATTACTTTGTAATTATTGTTCCTGAAAAGCACCACTAGGGAGGTTTAATAAAGTATGTATGTATGTATGTATGTATGTATGTATGTATGTATGTATGTATGTATGTATTTCACGTCGTAGTCTCATTTATTACAGAGATGCCAAAGAAACTGTATATCAAAATTAAAAGCATGAGGAGCGTGCAGAGTTGATGTGCCATTGTCGGCAACGTTCCTGTTACGGGGTTGGTGTTGCCTCGCTTGGCCAATTTGCTAGACCCCCCTCAGTTATTTTAGACTTGCTACCGGGCTACTATATCACATGACTAAACGCTTTGAAGGGTCTTTGACGTTTGTGTGCCATCTAATCCCAACCGAACATTCTGAGACCTCTTGGCGTTTAAACATGCAGGGTATCATCTTTCCGGTTTACTTTTGAATGGCTCAAGAATGTCAACTATCAGCTGACATGTTACTAAAGCTCGACGCAGTAACGTCTCAGTGCGCTACGTCCAGTATTTGATCAAATTTGTGCTAAGAAATCTTCTGAACTTATAATTCCTCTCATTTTCACATCGTAAGGTTTAAAGTCCTCATTACCGAGTGTTTGTCTGAAACAGCAACGGGGCTATCGTATTACAAGCTTTGCTACGCCTGATATCCCGGTCACTTATTTGCATTGCGGATGCACCTTATGAGGGCCATTTAATATCGATGTCCTCAGTTATGAGTCACTATGTTTCGCCGCTTGGGTAGTTCAGCACAGACCAATTTTATCTGCAGTCTCTTGTCCAGAGCAAGTAGAGATGCTAAAGGTCAGATATGACGAAGTACACAATTTTAGAAAATACACTAAAACTTTCAGACGCCGACCTTGCCATGTTCAAACAAATAAAAAACAATACTACAAAGAAGACATTTTTGCTGATAACGAGTTAACCAAGCAATCGTCAGCCTGCCAATAAGTTCAGATTTGTTCTTGTTTGCAGTTCATTATGCACTCAAGATTCTTCTCGCGTGCATCCCTCACTATGGGCGAGGAGATGACAGGCCATGTGATAAGTAAACTTATACCGCGACTCTCAAAGGTCACATTTCCGCTATCCGTCTGCCACTTTCTGGTATTTTTCTTATCGTGATACGTGCTGAGACGGTCTTGAGAAATTTTCTGCCATGAAATTGCCCGTGTTCCTAGCTTTTTGCATCGCGCTAGCGTCATCATTAGACGTACACAAGATAAGAGCGGCGGGGAGACCTGGTAAGAGAGTATTCATATTTTAAATCAGCAAAATTATTTTTCATGTCATTTGCTCCTGGAACGGAAGCTGACCTCCTTTCGAGAATCTCAGAAATAACATGTATTTGTATCCCTTTGCTTTCTACATTGCCAATAGTTTTTTGTATCATATTTGTTCACTGTCATTTATTCCTCTTATTCTTAGTAAAAGTTTTTCCATTAGCTTTCCGTGGTAAAGAGTTCATGTATTCATGTTGATTTTATTTGTGCGTCACTGGTTTTGTGACGTGGGAGGGGAGCGAGGGGAGGGTTGGAAGGAAAAAGTGGAGTTCGGTGGTATGGGAGGATACTAAAACGCGACTAATTGGAAAATATAAATATCATTTATTTTTTCAAAATGATATGAAGCCATGGGAGCTGGAATTAACGTCTGAGCCTCTTTATTTGTAAGAGTGTGAAAACTGAGAAGTTACAGGTTCGTGCTGAGATCAGATCAGTTACTTCTTTACGCTGATGCCTGTGAAGACAAGGTTACCAAACGATCCCAATTAATGTCATTATAGAGTGCAACTTAGGATAGCTGTATAGTTCCTGAATGGAAACGGATGCCATTTTTAACCAGTAAATGTCGGTCGGTAAACAAACACCTAGGATGCCGGATGCACGCAGATCGAAGTCCATTCTCCTTTATCATGATAATTTTAGAGCTGGGAAAACAAAAATTCAAGCTTTAGAATATTATTATATTTAAACCGCGCGAACGGTGCGCTATAGCACAGGTTTTTCTTTTTCGTTGTTGTCGTTTTACTGTATAGCGCGAGTTTTCTGATGTTTCTGTGATTTTCACATTAATTGAATTTTAATAAATTGAAATGTTACTTTTTTCGAGTATTTTCATTATTTTAACTAATTAAAAAAAATTTAACTTAATACAATGTTTGAAAACTGCCATAAAAGTCAACCCAAAGTGCAGTCCTGAGTCCAGTCCAGCTGTTCTACATATTTATTTATTTATTTATTTATTTATTTATTTATTTATTCTACCACATACATACATAGAAGCTTACAGCGAATAATAATAATAATAAGAGACGTAGCGAGGAGACCTCAGGGAACCCCAGGGCTTATACTGAGAGGTCCCCTCGGAGATGTGTTGAAACTGTAAAGGCTTAATAAAGACATTGTATTGAAACTTTTTATTACCATACAAAGACTATCCAGACAAAGAGTCGGATATTTCACACAGTTAACTGACGAAATCAAGACGCTTTTTTTTAAAGGTGATAAACTAGGGGAATAAGTAATTGAAAATGGTAAAGCATTCCATATTTTTGGCCCTCGATAAAGTGTAGTGAAGTGTTTGATATTAGTTCGGCAGGTATGAGGTGGAAAATAAGCTGACGCTCTGGTATAGTAATTGTGAATTTGACCACTAGTCAGAAATAAATCTTAAAAGGGCGAGGGTAGCAAACGATGGTGATAAGAAAACATAAATTTTGCAATACAAAGGGAATTCACTTTAAAAATATCTAAGATGTTCAATTGTGCTAATAAAGGTACAGAGGGTGCGCGGTGATGGGAATTTGTCATAACTCGCACAGGTCGTTTCTATCTTGCCACAAGAATCAACTCAGCCGAACCAGCAGGGGCCCGTCGAGCTAATGACAATTCTAAAATGTTCATTGCTAGCACTTGAACTCCTTATTCCAGCACTACGCAGCTAAAGAATTGCTTTAGTTTAAGCATTTGCTTCACACAAGATAACTCTGATCTGGTGTGAGAAGATGACTCAGGATGGTGGAGATTTTGACCATGCAGATGCCCAGGTGTGGTGTATGACGTAGTGGTCACGTTTGTCGGCCTTGTTATCATGTAGCACGTGAGTTGTTGGGCGAGCGTACTTGTTCACGGCTGTTCGTTCGGTGAATAGATTTCTGTTGAGTTTTCCTCACGATAAGCTCTTATTCCATATGGAACGACGTTATGCACTACACTAGGTTTCTCTCCAAACTCCGTGAAATTATACAACTGACGATATGCAGCCCCCATGCTAAGTAAGTATTGGTTGGGGTGTTGTCAAAGACATTATAGAGGGGAACCTTTTAATAGTTTTTTCTTTGAAACACAGTTCTCTTCAGCTTTCATTTCAGTTTAGAACGCTTTGTATGTTTCTTTGACATTTTTTTACTGGATGAACGGTTTTGCCATGATAACAATAAATTGATCGATCAAACATTTTGGCCGACTTTCAACAATGTTAAATGACGCTGCGCCGCGCGTCCCACATTTTTATAAAAGTATCTTTAAGCAAGCTCGGTCCAAACAGTGACTACGGCGTTTCTTGCTCACTTGCTTTCGCTATAATTTATCAACAACAGAATTCAATGGTGGTCAAGTAAGAAAAAAGGCCGGTTTAAACATTTCGTTTGCCAAGAAGAATATTAATAGTAAAGACCATCGGAGGGCGATTTCTACACAGAATAGAGCACTACAGAAGAAGATCGGAGTTAGCTGCGAGTGATTTTTCTTCTTAAGTACCGTACTTAACAACAAATCAACAAATTCAACGTTTTAGGTATTCTGTCTTTGTTTCAACAACCTTCAGTAACATTTAGCTTTATTGCTAACAGTCGTGCCGACGGTTTTCGTCTAGCCTTTGTTTTTTTCTGGCGGTTTTTCCGTGGCCATGGCAAACTCGGTTTAGGATCGAAATCTCAAACTGAGAAAACGTAAGGAAAACGTATTTACTGGAAAACCAGAAGTATCGAATGCTTTCTTGATAAAGTGAAAAACAGTGTACGATAACTTGTAAACCAGTGATTGTAAAAAATAGGAGAACAGTCTACTTTTATACTCACGTAGTAGTCCCGGTAATAGCGACTACGCCAGAAGACAGCTCTTCATTTTGTAGGATTTGGCGCTACGGCGAAAGGTCATTTCCAAGCATGCGCACTGCGTCATTTCTGGGCTCTTTTACTTCCGGCCGCCGTAGTAGAGGTCCTTGTAGCGATCTGCTTGATGTCCCTATTGTCATAAGTTAGCTCGCCTGTTCTCCTGCATTTTGTAGTCTTCTAATTCATTGGAATTTCTAATATTATGAGCTAACACTTCTATAACAATACTAAGTAAGTACAATGAAGATGTAAATTATAATCGCAGTTATGAACAATACGCGGGCAGTAGTGAAAAATAAAGCCTGAAAAAACCAGGCTTTTGCGGGTGTCAAACCCATGACCACAAGGATAACGCTGCAGTGCTTAACTAACTGAGCAAATAAGCCAACTGGGAGTTGGCTATTTTGTGGGTTGGTAATGAACCCGTGACGGATGAATAGATAAGTAACAATTTTTGAAAGCATACGTTTGAACTGTGTATTAAATGTATCCTGTGCAAACATATAATAAAGTTGTCCTGTCTTGTCTTGTGAACACCGTATACTGTGCCTGGGTAAACCTTTGTTCTGACGTAGAAATCATATTTCGTTAACGCTTACTGAATTTTCGTCCTCAAGCAAACGTTGCGAGTTGTGGCTTTTTGTATCAGATTCTGTAGAGATCATTTTGTCCCTCGTTTGTTTTTATGTTTTTTTGTTACTTTTCACTGCACTTAACCTGTCCGATACCTGGTGGCAAGATAGTGACAGCGGAAATGGGACAGAAAATGGAGATTACGGACAGTTAAATTCATGACGAGGAAGATGATAGTGGTAGGTAGTGGTGATGATGGTGGTGGTAGCAATGGTGACGGGGGTATCGAAGGTGATAGTGGTAGCAAATAAGATGATAATGGTGATGACGATGACGATAATGGTGGAGTTCATAGGACTGATCTGATGTCTCTTTCAACTTAACTCTTAACAGGTTATGTAGAGCCACACTTTTCAACTAATAAAGACTGCGCATGCACCGAAGAACCGGTACCACAGTGCGGTTGCTGTTATGGATTTCAGCTTGAGCAGGAAGATCATAATGGTAAGTACAGTGTCCCACAAAATCGACACAGTCAATTTCATTTTTCATGATAGCTACCAGTGTCTGCGACTGCGACTGCGACTGCAACTGCAAATGTTACTTCTATTATTACTACTACTACTACTACTACTACTACTACTACTACTACTACTACTACTACTACTACTACTACTACTACTACTGCTACTATTTTTCAAAAACGCCCAAGGAAATCTCTTGACATGGACTTCAACATAGAAATCGAGCCATCTTAAGCTACAGCAGTGAGATGTGGGGGATGTACACTATTTTAAAAGATGGAATAGCTCACAAATATAAAACATTAATCTCCAATGCTACTTAGAGGTCAACAATAAACCTTCTAACATACCTTGCGCTGTGCTTGAAAGACCACCATTACCTATCTCATTTAACCAGAAAGTTAGGAAGTATTTAGTTTATCGTAACAACAAAGATATTGACCTTTGGATAAAGTGGTATTGTTTTAATAATTACAAACGGGCTGAAAACACTCCAGTAATGAACATTAACTAAAATGTTTCTGCCAAAACATCCATTACTTCTTCTTTCTTTTTTCTTTAAGTTTGTATGAACATAACTTTGGTCAAAGATGAGAAAGTAAGTAACAATTTTTGTTTCTTTTCTTTTTAAGTCATTGCTAAATACTGTCAAAATTATCGCGCGCTGATTGGTTCGAGGCATGGTCTATTTAACAATTTGTTCGTGCGTCAATGTCCGCTCAACGAAACGTGAAGCACGCGGGAAATTTGGGGAGCAACTCTAGCTTCTGTCAGCAACCGTGTGCCATTGATTGGTATCCACTATTTTTGCAAAGTCGTGACAAAATCGCACGATCTCATTGCTTGAATTAGTTGGTGATTTGCAGCGACGAGGAAGTAAAATCGCGGTAGAAGGTTTTGTTTTTTGTTTTTCGTAAAAGTTCGGCTTAATTCTCTCTGGATTAAGATGAAGCTCTTATCCGACAGTTTAATGAAATAATTGTGTTCTGCTTCTCACAGGCACTACGATTCACAGTGGTTTTTGATGGAAAGGTGCTTGTGAATAAGACCGTCTCGGGTAAGATGTGTGGGGGAAGGACTGAACGGCCAGTGCACAGGCCTTTTTCAGCACCTTTAATCGATTTGCACGTGTGACCAGCTTTTCAGTGCAAACGTTGAACGACTGTTGGTTAAACTTTGGAATTCAAATACAGGGCTGCATTAGGCTGTTTAAAAGCCTCGAAACATGTGACAGAGTAGTCGTCTTAATTCCCATGGCAAGCAAGTTTGCCATGCAGGTTTTGCAGGAAAAGTTAACTTGATTGTAGCAAATATTCTGTTGCCATCCTAAGCTATTCTGATTTACACAAGGTTGCGCGTTCTGCTTATGAGCCATTTATACTAGTTATGCAATGCTTTCGAGTGGTATACGGTGGAATATCCCACGAGTCACTTGTGTTTTCTTCGTATACACATGAGCCTTTAGGCGAGTGTGTGTATGCAAAGAAAACTGATACATGTGACGAGTGGAATATTTTATGGTGTACCACGAGAAAGACTTGCATAACTATTTTATACCATGTCATAGAAAATAAGTAGCCTTACATAATCTATGCGGTGCACGCTAGGAAGGTTGTGTGTGATACCGTTGAATTGCACTGATCGAAGGGAATACCGGATATTCAACAGTTTTCTTGCACTTTGATTGGCTGTATTTTCTATGGCATGGTATGAAGTTCGCTATTTTTTCCTAAGCCAATCTAATGAAAATGAAAGCATAAGGATTTGATCACTTTGTAGCTACCTGAAAGCTCTGTGTGGCTTTTACTTTATCTGAGAGACGCCTAGTACAGTAAAATCCCGCATAAAAGAACAAGTGGATTAACAACCTCCAGGCTGAGATTTGGTAAAAACAAAAAACAAAAAAAAACAGCATGTACATAAGAACCAATTCAGTCTGATAAATTCAACTGGTTCTTGTGGGTACCAGCATATTTCTTAGGGTAATTTTTATGTTGATATGTTGGTTATTTGGTTTAAGCACCTATTCCAAAGCTACTACTTCTCATTTATCTGTGCCAGCAACTCCCTTGTAATAAATGACCAGTCCCTTGATTTGAGAGGATGGAGCCAATTAATAAAGCAGTGTCAGTTGTGCAATACAGTATATAATTTTCAGACAGAATCTACGAACATGTTAAGAACAGCTTGAGGCTGATTTTTCATTAAGTAGCCAATATATAAGAGCGGCATCAGCCTGAGACTGAAAAAAATTATGCGCATTTTACTGTATGTAATGTCATGCATATTTACATACCGCACATAATTATCACATCGTCTAATGGTGGTTTACAATTCGTCTGTGGGGTGAGATCTAACGTCAGCACATGTGAACATATTAACATGTAAGCATATCAACACCAGTAAAATGATCAATCACAGCATTAGGTTGCTCGAAAGCTGTCACTCTTACGTGGAGTGTCTCTACTGATTAGGATTTAATTCCTCTATAATCAAAATGAAGTCTTTTTTTTTTTCTCCTTTTCATCAGCAACAAACCCACCACCCTTTTGCCAGGGCATAAAACCGGCAGCCTATATCTGTGAGAAGTACTACAATATGTCATACGGTGATGACAACAAATGGGGAGGCTGCTTGGAGATCTATGGCGGAGTTGTCGTGCAGATTCTTGACATAAAATTTGGTTGCTTTTATTTGCCCGTGGACGGAAAGAAGGTAAAATGCTCAGTACAAGGCATAAACGTTACAATTCCCTTGAAAACATAGAAAATATTACAATGTATCACTTTACAGCTTTCGATTGTAAAACGTCTGGAAAGCTTACGAAGAATTAAGCAATTTCGAGTACGTAAAAGTAGGAAAATTCATTTCACTAAAATTCATTTTAAGACTGGTACAAGGAAAGAATACCATATATATACAAACATTATAGGGTTCCTGAATTTATGCTTGCTTTTGATGTCCGCGTTTTAGATGAACGAGATTGCTGAAGAGCCATCTGCCCCGCCTCTTACGACCCGTTTCAAGAATGTTCTGAAGGAGAGTCTCGCTAAAGAGTTTCAGCGTTGGTATGGAACCAAGTTTGACAACAAAGGGTCCCAACGTCGCTATGGCAAAAAGAGTGAAATTATGCTGAAAAACATCCTGTTCAAAACCGATGGTGATGAGAGCGATGGTATTGAAGTTCCAGACATATTTTAAGACCATTTATTTCCTGAACGTTAAACTTCTACCGGCATCTTTTTACCTTTGATTTCTATAAGTTTGCTAAATGATTCAACGGGTGTCAAAACCTGCACAATAGTTTCCTGTCCGCCCTTTAACATGCATCCTCTTTTTAATTAGAAAATAACTGAGATAGAGAGAGTGAGGTGCTGAAGTGTCACAATGAAGTAGTTTTTGTAGTCTCAAATCATCTTTTTTTTTGTATAACTACTATTGGTTTCCTTTTACAACTAATATTTTTTATGCCCTGTTCACGGTCTTATGTATTTGGCCTATCTTTAAAGGTCTCATCAACGTTTATTTGAAAAATCGAACCGAAGACGTCCTCCGCAAAATGATGCATGAGACCTACACAACATGGACACTTAATTCTATTGACGCTATCTAAAGTTGGCAAAAGTTAAGAAGGCTATCTTGAAGCACTTTTTTGATCGTTAGTGTAATTAAATTTGTTGCTAAAAGTAAGTTTGATTTCTGATTTTCGCTTATTATTCTTCGTAAGTTTATCTTTAGAATTTTTTCGGGTGCCGAACAGAGATTTAATAAAGAATGTGAGACTATGTATGTCTTGGGTACCATTCAGCAGGGCGCTTGGCGTGTTCCTGGTGTTTAGTTCAGTTTATTTTGTGACAAATCCACAAGTAATAACAAGACAGAATGTATACAACCTGGTTTTATCTTGTTTTTGACTATTAGCGGTTAACTGTATTTTACTGACGAGGGTAACTGCGCTATCTACCATGATGGGTAAAATGAAATAAAATTGTTTTCAGTTAGTAAACTCTTCATTAGTTGTCTGACCTTTGTGTTTGGTAGCTGGGTAAACGAGGGTTTTATGCCTCTTGTCACAAAAAAATTAGACTGAGACCTGCAGACAATTTATTTCTCTATTCTCTAGAAATTTCAGTCATTGTTGTGACTACTGCGCTTGAGCGCCATCGAGCGAGTTTTCCGAAAGTGAGTAAGTAACAATAGAATAACCTTCGGAACCAATCAGCACACACAAATATCCGACTTGTAGTCTCTCGGGAAAACTCCGTGTCAATGATGATTTGTCAGTAG
>OX419337.1:9019573-9044573 GCA_948470475.1 Galaxea fascicularis
ATATTTTGAAGAAATGGAATCTACTGATTATTACACTGATCAAAGTCTGCGAGTTTAAAGGCACTTCACGTTCTTCCTAGCCTTTTTTTCCTGTAAAATGTTAAATTATGCTACAATTCTTTCTCTGGTGGCTTCTATAAGGTCTATTGTAGCTATCGCGTAGGACACGCCGTGTTATAGTAGAAAAATACTCTGAATACTCTTGTGTCACTTTTGTAGTTTTTTAACGTTCAGTCAAATTTAGAATTACAAGATCAAAGTACAACCAATACAAGTGACAATTTTTTATGGTACACGCAACAAACTTACTCTATTTTGATCGGTCGAGACGAACGGGCTGGGCTTCAATTTTAATTCAAGTTGTTTCATAAAATGTCTCTACCTCGTCCGGCTAAAACTTGTAGGTTTCCACCAGTAATGTCCGAGCAAAGGTGCTCCTATAGCTGTACGTATAAGAGTTTTGAGGTATATGGAGTTTGTATACGAATTTGTGTATGATGGTGAATAGCTGGAAATAGGAATGTCATGTCCACCACCGAATATAGGCCTATCGCATAAGATGAACACCTCTATATGGAGGAGCTCCTATAGAAAGCATACCGTCCGTGTTGAGTCAGCTTCACCGGCAACCATCCTGGCTTGTTGACCAATGAAAATAGGAAAGTCCTCTAGTCGTACAGATATTCGCAACCGGTAGCTAACCAGAAAAAGGGAAAAAGGAAAAATTGTGACCCCGGCGGCGTGCGCGTTTTGATAGCCACACATTCAGGCCAAGCACATGTTCGGCTGTTTTCTATACAGTAGCTGTACAGTTATCATCAGATATCGCTGCAAACGAGTGTGGTGTTCACCAAGGTAATTATAATCCACTTCGTTGTGTCCCTTTTAATACCAGAGGAAGTTTTCAATACTGTCGTACATTGGAAGACGACGATTGTCCTTATAAAAGTAGAAAAAACTATTATAGTTTGTCTGCGAAAGCTATAACGTTGATGATCACGCCGTAATGTAGATGATGTTGGAGTTGATTTCCAAAGAATCCTTGTCTTCCTAATCTCATGGTCTGGATAACTTCTTTGAAAGGAATTCTAAACGGTTCCCAGTGTAATTATCGATCGATTATTGTTTACAAAGCTTTCTAGCAGACAGTCTATACAAAGTAATTGATGGCTCATTTGAACCAGGATTACTATTTACGTCTAACATGCATATCACAGTTATCAGCAGTAATTATTATTACATGGTAATGGTTCACCGCAGCCTCCACATTGAGCTTTTTCGATCTATGCTTTCTGTCTATCCTTGCTGTCCTTAAGGCCCCCCGCAAACAAGGAAACATTGTTGCGGAAACATTGTTTCCGCAACAAAAATGTTTCCTCGTTTGCGGGCTTACGTCTAGATGTAGTCTTATGTAAGCGTTTTTAAACGCGATTTGACGACGTGTGGTATCAACTCACCTCTATTCCGAAGACAACTACCAAGAGGTCGATGGCACGAGGGTTCGTCATCGGAGATTAGCGGCAAATCATCGTTGATGCCGGCCCGGCATCACCGATGATTTGCGGAGTTTTCACGAGAGACTACAAGTTGGATATTGGTGTGTGGTGATTGGCTCCGAAGTGCATTCTATTGTTACTTACTTACTTACTTACCTTAAGAAAGCTGAAACGATGCCAAAAGTGACTGCTGCGCAAGCGCAGTAGTCACAAAAAATGACCCTGGTAACATCAAGGTTATTCATTTTTATTAAGTTTCGTATGCAATTAATCCACTGTTCAACTATTACGATTTTCCTGGTATTTTTCTTTGTGATAACTGACTTTCCTGGTATAAATATTCACGTGAATGGTTTGCAACGATAATAAACAGGCCAAGAGGAATCGTACATGGAAGACTAGAAGACCTAAATCATGGGAATCCAAAACTCGTGCCTCATCTATCACGACCTGGTACTTAGCAACTTTACTGACCGCTGCACTTTCACATTATGTTCTAACATATTTAACAACTATTCTATGAGAGCGAGCTGGACATGAAGTGATAAATAATGACAAGAGAAAATGAGGGGACAGAGAGGGAGGCTCTCAGTCCAGCCCTTGAGATATGTCATGTCCACGAAAGTTATTTTTAGACGAGCGGAAGCCTGTCTTCCGAGACGTCCGCATGCTAAACGCCTGTATATTGCCTTTTGCAAAGACATGATGAATGTAAATATTCATCAGCCTTCCACGTGTCGCCATTTTCTCCTTTCACTAAAAACCTGAGAGCGAGGCAAGACTGTATGCGGACGTCTCGGAAGACAGACTTCCGCTCATCTAAGATAAACTTTCGTGGACATGACATATCCCGGCCAACGCCCTGAGCCTCCCTCTCTGTCCCCTCATTTTCTCTTGATAATGATCATTTCTTATCCAGCAAGTCCGAGTAGAATACTTGTTTTATTAAAATCTCTAAGAACTATAATTCAGAATCTGAACAAAAAATTGCAAGAAAGAAACGCAGAGAAAGAGAAAACCGAAAAAAGGAAACATTTGTCGAGCACATAACTATGTGAAAATTAAAGGGTCAGAAAACCTTTTGAGGTGTTTAAAAGTTTATGAGCAAAGTTGAATGAATTCAACAAAACTACCAGAAAAGAACGCAGAGGCTTTATCTACCATCCCCTAACTAACTCAGCAGCACATCTTATGCAGTTCACTCAATCAAGTGCTAGGCCACGTGTTTCTCCCTTCATGACAGGGGTAGCAGTTATCAGTTGGGATCTTTTTGTTTTATGCGGACCTTGAAAGGCTGGCTTCTCTAAGTTCCTGCGGTTTACTGAACAATTGGCAATAAGCGGAGAAGCAAGTTTGAGCCTCTTCACCAAGCTACCACATCCTTTTTTTTTTACTTTCTTACTAGTGATTGCCTTTAGCATGCAAATATCGTTAGAAATAATATCCATGTTTTTCCTTGTTCATTAGTTTTCAAGATCAAAGTTTCAATTCTCGTCTGTTCTCCGTACACATTTCCTATATATCAAGAAAATTCACCTTGAATGACCCTGTCCCAGATTCTCGTAACCAGGTTCATTATATAAAGCGCTGATATTACAAGGAGAAATTTGATGCTGATCATTCTTAAGGTTTAGAGGGATAAATGCGTCATAATTGGGGACTAGCAGCTGCTGACCGGTGAAAACGACTAAGAGGCATCCAACTGATCTCCGGTCATGAAACCCTTGTAGTAAGAGCTCAGGGAAACTTGAGGCGACGACAAAGCAAGGGATATATGCAACCATTTGTAACAGCAAGTAGTGTTTACCTTTACAAACAACCTATGTGACTCATGGGAAAGTCTGAAATGGGTAACAACAATATTACATGTATTTGCTGACTTGATGTAGTGTTTTATCTTTATTAATCCTTCGGTAAAAATCAACTAAACACTAAACTAACAAACTATTCCATAAGAAAACAGCTACAAAAATTGGTTGTTTGTTACGAGTTCATCTAATCAAATTGCTAGATAGCAAATAACTTGACAAACTGTAAAAGAAAACAACAGATTTGCATTTGAGGTAATCGAGTATATGACAAACGAACTACTTTATCACAATTCTCTTTTTTATCTTCAACAAAAATCAGTTTTGCTCTATAAAATCCCCTTAGAACTTCAAGTCGTTTCTAAATCATATTTTTCAAATTTTATCTTATCATCAAGGTTTTCAGTTTAATTAACCGAAATCAAACACTGCGCCAAGTGGCGAAACAACCGTAACCAAAATCGCAAGGGAAAACGAATCTGTGGTAAACTTAGGAACTGTCATTCAATTCTTTGTGCTCATATTCTTCCAACAAAGGTTCTTGAGGAAGGTGATGTATCTCGAGGTCCCTTGCGACACCAAGATCACCATCCTTGTAGGACCATTTGTGCATCTCATCGAGAATATGCTCCTTCGCACTGTTGCTGATTTTGAAAAGGGAACGGAGCCGGGCCGTCTCATCTACACGGGCCTCGAGGACCTCCTTAGCAACCGCAGGGACACCAGCTAAGCCCTGCATATAGTAGCAGCCGAGCTTTAAGTCTAAGACGCGCTTCACGAAGTCTGCGTATATCTCTAAGCAGCCACCAAAATTTGCCTGTTCGTAGGACATGTTATAGATCTTAACACAGAAATCGGCCACACCGACAACTCCTTGGCACATAGGTGGTGGATTCTTTCCTGTGTAGAAGAGGTTGCCTGGCTTAGGGCTTGTCTGAAGTTTTGAGCTTATGATTTTATTCATTTCTTAATTTCTTATCGTTACTGCGGAGGGGGGGGGGGGGGGAGACGCAGGGGGTGAGAAGGGGGATTGGCTCAACCATCCTGGTTCCACGACAACAGGAAAAAAGAGAGAATTATCTTCGAAGATAAATCCTAAAATATACCTTATTTCACCCCCTATGAAGTAATCTTATCGGTAATATACTAAAAAAAACATACTTGGAAATTTGCTTGACACAAAGATACTAAGCTTGAATGAGGTAATTCATTTGTTCAAAAAACCTACCTGAGAGAGTCTCGTTGAAAAGGACTTCATCGTTGACTATCAGAGTAAAGCGAACCCCCTTAAAGAAAGGTAGGAAAATCGTGACCGCTGTGAGCAAACCAAGGGTTGAGAATGTACATAAACTGACCACCTAATGCCTAATTCAGTTTAGTAAAACATTGGAAACTACTGAGCAACGACAAAGAGGAGTGGTTAGGAGCTTACAGATATGACTGAATAGTTGCACTGTTGAGCACTAGGTTAGTCTCAACCGAGGGTACTGGGACACGAGTTCCTTTATTGTTGTTTTCGACCAAAGCTCACTACGTTTGCACTAACTGAGCCGTCAGTTGTAGTCGATTAGCTATGTTACAGTCGAATTGACTAAGCAGATAAGCAGATATGTTGCTCTACTTTTTTTTTTGCCCTACAGTTGCTTAGGTCTGCTTGTTTACTAACGAACTGCAGTCTAAAGTATACCTGCCATCAACCAGTAACTTAACTACACGATGAAACTTGTGTACCTTTTTTATATGCTGCTCATGAACTAATTCATGCTTGATCCTAACATTAAACAGGACAAAATAAATTCTTTTTTATCTTAACGTTGAACTAATAAGAAAATCTTCGAGAATATTCAAACCTTAATATGGCTGAATTTCAACCCTTTGTTTGTTTTCAGAGAGGCGGGGATCGGCATTGGCGGTGCACGGGCATTCCTTTCCACAACTACAATTTATTGGAATCTGAAAGTTTGGTATGATATTTTTTTATGATACGCAAGCTTTGTTCGTTTGCTTCGGAAAAAGCCTTGCAGTAATGTCTTTCTTTGTTTTAGTGTTTCTTCAAGCCTCCTCAGCCAACCCTTCAGAAAAACATAATAATTGCTGGTCCCTTATTACCATGACAGCCGAAACGCGATGTAAGTAGGGTGACTCAAAATTAACAATCCATTCATGGATAAGCCTCAAGCCAAAACTATTGAGGCCATTAAATCTTCTAAGGCAGTTTGCTTTTTGACATTCTGCAAAATAAGATTTCTTCATTTTTGTGGCTTTGAAAGCAGTTCTTATTACAGAACAGTGGCCACCTTTGTTCGGAAGACGGATGATAAAACCAGTAAAAATACTCGCTCAACGATGAGCACGTGCTAATGGCTCTCGCTCTCTTAAAATAAGAGAACATTTTTAAATTCAAAATTGCCTCCCTTGCGCATAAGACTCAATTCCACAAAAAGGAAACACCTCCTGCTCTCTATGAATTGGTTCATTGCTTCTGCAGATCATAATTACAATGCTAGATATGCCAATAATCAGAACCTATATAGGCCACCTCCTAGGCCTAGATCGAATTATCTCCTTGCAAGGTTCAGAGTAGTGGCATAACAAATCTGGCAGTTTGATTATTAGTTTCATATAACTTAACTCAGAGCTTTCTGCCTGGAGGATAAAAAAACAGCTAAAGAAAATATTCAGTACGTAATTTCTTTAAACAGTGGAACCCAATGCAGACTATCCAAACCAAATCTAGTCACAAAAGAATTTAAATTACAAGAACCAAACAGAGTAATAATAATAAAGAACTAACTTAGCATTTCTCTGGGTAATTCGTTTGGCCAGCTAATTAAAACAGTAACAAAGTAACACTATTCTGAATCAGTATTGTTTTTTGCTCTATAAATTCAGTAAAGCGTAGAAAGGCTGTAGAAGCTTGAAATGTTAGTGCAAGATTTTCTACTTCGGCAACATCCATGTTTGATATATATCGTACAAAGTGTCCCTGGTTATCGGAAGATACTCTAAAAGTTGTTTTGATCTTTAAGTAAAGAAGAAATCTCTTGATACTTACGTATTCCTCTTCCACGTAGGTCAGGTTTGTACACACTGCAAGAAAGAATAAAAGCTCAGTGCATTATTATCTTCATCTTACGGCCTTTCACGCCCTAGTCTCCTTTGCAGCCGTTATTAGCGTCGTCACGCAACGCTCCTTCCCACTAACGGCTCCTCACTCGAGCTCTGCATTCCTTTCGCTTTGTTACTGAAAACCTGCATGTATCTGTTAGCAGCTGCACCAATCATATTTCTCGTTACATTTGCCACCAAAAACACAACAAGGTCCAGGTTTCTAGGAAATGGAAGCCTGCTCCTTATTAGTCAGTTTGAGGAAAGGAATGCAGAGCTCGAGTGAGCAGCCGTTAGTGGGGAGGAGCGTTACGTGACGAGCCTAATAACGGCTACGAAGGAGACTATCCACGCCCATCTTTCCGCTAGCGTGCAGTAAACTGGGCTTGCCCTTTTCCTTTTAGGGGCAATGGCTATCCTACAGGAAAAAATGTAGCGTAGTGGAAAAGTGGAAAAAAAACAAAACAAAAGGCAGCCCATCCAAGACACTGCAAAAAGTGAAACTGTAAGTTGCTGACAAATCTAGAAAGAAAGCTCTGGGTTTCTTTAGGCAGTTTGTTTTAAGTTTTCGAGGGTCGACAATTCTCAAAACGAATTTAAAGACCAACACTGGGACCGAAGCTTCTTAATCTATTAGCTTTCTCGAGCGAATTAACTATTAAAGAAATTGCATCGATTGAATTGTTAGTCAAAAATTAGAATGCCCTTGCTTCGTACCCAATCATAACGGTTTTTCTAACCCCTGACAGCGACTACTAAAAAAGCTAAGAAATTCAAAGGTTATCAACTGAAATCATCCGTTTCTACACCTGTAATACGTTAGTAAGATCATGATAATTCCACATTTGACTAGATTTGACTTTCAAATCGGTAACGAATAAGCCCACTGCCCCCTCCCCTTCTCCATGCTAGGTTGTACTCCTCGGGCTAATATTTGTTCTAAAATCATAAATTATCTGTCACGAATTGACACCGACAGCACCTCGACCGCAGTAGCCAAGACTTTTGTTCACTAAAGGGAGTTGGTTATGACTTCTTTATTCAATAGAATCGCTCTTGACAACGTGAAGAACAATTAGACGTTAAAATTTGTACCTGTGTAGTTCTGCTTAATGATTTCTTCCAAATCCACACAACAGCCGCATTGCGGACGGTTCTCCTCACTGCAGGCGCAGTATTTACCGGCGTCAAAATTAGCTAAGGGTGAAGAGGAAAGAACGAGTTAAAAGTTAGCCTTAATTTGTCATTTGAATCTATCAAGGCAGACATGCGCTGTGTCCAAAAAGTCTGTTCGTAATATGACCTCTAAGTTCGAATTACAGCCGAAGCTGAGACAATAAATTATAGAAGTTTTCTTCAACTTGTGTTGGCACAGTTACTTGAACGAAAAGTCCTCTCAGATGTTTTGGGCGCAAACGGTGGCCTCAAATAACGAATGATCCCGTCCTTTATTCAGGACATGTGATTATTTATCGCCTGAACAGTACATTGTAACGTTTTATTGTACGGTAATTTTCCACCAGTTAGCAACAGAAAATATGATTTACATTAGACAAAACAGGCTAACTGCCAACCTCGTTTCTATTCGTAGGCGAGATCACTGAGGACACATGAAATTGTAAAAATTTAATGATAAGGAACAAAGTACTGTATGACTCCTTCGCTGCCGTCCACGAATAACAATCTTTTCGAAATAATGGAGGAACAATGAAAAAGAAAGGGCAAATCGTGATGGACTGATGTCGTAGTCCAGTTCACGTGCACCTATGTAAAAGGTAAACAAGTTCGCAAGTTTTGGCTAGGCTCGCTTCGTTACACCCACCACGGAGAGTCGTCTGAACTGAATGCTCAAGGCTTATTACCCTTGCAAACGATAGTCAGCATGATCACATTAACAACTCTCAATTGGATCATCACAGTTTCGATTTATAAATTATCTTTTTTTCGCTCCTTATTGCGTTGGCTACCCAGCTCTGCTGTCCGCCCACTCTTTTATTGTGACCATGTGTGAGGTATACTATAAACAAGCTTCGTGGATCTCTTTCATTGAATGTTGAGACTGGCACATGAAACCAGTTTACTAGAGTCAAAATCTCCATAGGTTCACTATGAAATGTTCTAGAATGGTTATTTTTTATTTTAATTGCTTTCCGAGAAAGATTGCCGTAAAATGATTATGGCCGGATGGTAATGCAGCTGAACATGTACTAGAAAAGCAATGATGAGTGAGTTGAGTGAGCACTGCGTCAAAAAACCTCCTCCCATCAGTTGTGAAGCCAGTTCTAGGTATTAAAAATGCGAGCAAGGAGAGAGGAACGAAATGGACAAGAAAACTGGCTATCTTTTCCCCTTCACCCCTTTCTCCGTACCCGCTGACCCTTTCTTTTGCTCCAGTGATTCCAAATAAGTTGCAATAACAGCAATAAGAGAAGGTCTGCTACAGGCCCAATGCGAAATAACCTCAGAGCATCCAAACAACTTACTACTAAAGGTACATAATTAAGTACAGTTCATTCTTACCGACGGCTTTCTCATTCGGCCGTGAATTGGCGAGGCCAACAAATAACGCGACGGCGAAAAAGAGCAACATTTTCGTACAAAATTAGACGACGGTTCAGGGTAGACACATAAAGCAGAGAAATTTGAAGATATTTGATATCATAATTGTGTGATGCGCGTCTTGTGACAGGAAATGTGCTTATGTCCTGTAGTCAAGGTCAACTGAGGGAGGTAGGGTTGCCCAGACTCTCCAGTACTTGTTTGTCTTTCATCCGAGTCTCTCCATCTTTCTCATCCCTTCACCCAACTCCCAAAGGACAGGTAGCTGACAATTCACCCTTCAAACCCAAAGGCTAAACTTTAAACTCACATTAGTTGTCCCTACAGGAAGAAATTGCTAAAATATCAAGCAAATTCATCTTGTGTGATCCTATCTTTAATTCTCGTGACCACTCTGTTTTATAAAGCGTTGACATAACAAGGAGAAATTTGATGCTAGGGTTTAAAAGGTTAATGCAAAAATAAAAAATTGGTATAGAACCATTTAAATAGATTTAGGCTAAACGACAATGAAAAATTCCCTTACAAAAAATACCCGAAAGCTTGCGGCACGTAGACCAGAATCTCTGGTAAACGAAAATATATAAATTTTCGCAAAAAAAATAATAAATAAATAAAGGCAAGCAAAATTAAGGTGTACTTTTCATACACCTCCTCGGTCTCTTAGTTCAGTAAAAGAGCATTTTTTTCCTTCCAGCTGGGCATCCGGCGCTACAGGCTCGGACCCAGAACCATTTTTGTACAAAAGTGTTCATGATTTTTTTTACGAGTAGGAGCTACCCACTGTAGCTGTAATCGCTTTAAATTTGACACACTTTTGTAACTTAATTAACTTGATTAACTAAGCAGTTCCTCTCTTGTTCCTCTCTTGAGTGTAGCAAATCGTAATGAGGAAGGTAGCGTCAAAACAGAGCCTGTCAATCACTCGGTACTAAAAATACCTTGACTCTTTCTGCAGCATAAGTTTAATCACACTTGGATATATTTTGCGGCGTTTTCATTTTATTGGAGGTTTTGCCTCTGTGAGGATCGCAGCTGCTTGCCCTTCTCGTTATTCCTCTGGAGAGCCTGCTTCCTTTTGAAGTCAGTTTTTCTTGACGAATTGAGCGACGTAAGTTTGTAGTTGTAGTTGTTTCAAGCGTGGCTTGAATCATTCTGGACATGTAAGCTTCTAGACGATTCATTATGTTATCCTGAATAATATCAAACGAGATTAATTTTGAAATATTTTGAGCTACAATTCCCGATAAAAACGTACCCCTTTGTGCGGCGGTAAGAGCGGCTCGAGCAGTTAACGTCACCACGTATTGCTTTTCCCCTCACTGCTTTAGCGAGGTTAACATCCGTCTCTCCTCTATCAGTTGACTATCAGTTTTTATACAATGCCTCCATCCCCACATTTACCTGAACTGTCCTATACTACTTACTTTGCTTCGCTAATTTCTCCTCAGTCTCCATGACTGTGGTACGACGAACTTCTCTCTTTTGGAAATTAGCCCTACAAAAAACATAGTTTGCAATCTGACATTTTAGAGATCCTGTAGGCCAACACACCTATGCCACCATGGTTTCCCCGGTAGCTTGGATGTTTATCTGTATGAGTGAAAGCAAGTGAATGATGGTGAAGTTAAATGCGTATGAGTGATGGTAAGTGCGTGTCAGTGAGGTGAGTTTGTACACGTGAAAGAAAATGAGTATGAGTGAAGGAAAGTGAGTACAAATGGAGGAAAGTGCATATGAGTGAAGGAAACTGCGTTTGAGTGAAGGAAAGTGAGAACAAATGAATTAAAGTGAGTACAAGTGAAGGAAAGTGAGGACGAGTGAAGGAAAGTGATTAGAAGTGAAGGAAAGTGGATACAAGTGAAGGGAAGTAAATACAAGTGAAGGGAAGTGCGTACAAGTGAAGGGAAGGGAATACAAGTGAAGGAAAGTGAGTACAAGCGAAGGGAAATCAGTACAAGTAAAGGAAATGGAGTACAAATGAAGGAAAGTGAGTAGAAGTGAAGGGAAGTGAATACAAGTGAAGGGAAGTGAGTACAAGTGAAGGAAAGTGAGAACAAGTGAATTAAAGTGAGTACAAGTGAAGGAAAGTGAGGACGAGTGAAGGAAAGTGGATACAAGTGAAGGAAAGTGAATACAAATGAGGGGAAGTGAGGGGAAGTGAATGCAAGTGCAGTAAAGGGAATACAAGTGAAGGAAAGTGAGTACAAGTGAAGGTAATTGATTACAAATGAAGCTAATTAAGTAGAAGTGAAGGAAAGTGTATATGAGTGATGGTAAGTGAGTAGAAGTGAAAGAAAGTGAGTACAAGTCAGTACAAGTAAAGGTATGTGTGTGTTAGTGGAGGTAGGCGCATTATTCAGTTTGTGTATATATTGATATAGGATTGTAACATTATTAGTGCCTTATATGTGGGCTAGCATGATGTTCTTGCCCATTGTTGCTCCACAGATTGGAATGGTAGTGAAAGGTTGACTGCAAAAAGAATAGTTCAGATTATATTTTGCTCTTTCAAAGCATTCGCATGAAGGCTTGAATCTCAAGGCTGAAAGAACGACGAAGTGTATTGATCGGGGCAAAGTATTCACTTGTTCCAAATTACCTTCATAACAGACAGTCATATTTCGTCCGTCACAGCACTCATTTGTATTTTTGGTAGTACATGATCCTCTCTTCTCCGGCCCAAAACCTATTCTTACTCAATCCCTTGAGCTCCCTCTGTTCAAACCCTAATCATGCGGAGAATGCGCACGTCCATAAAAGTCAGTAAATTCTCCAAACTTGACTTTGGGATTAGGGCTTAAGTTTTGGGATAATTGGTTTTCGCCTTCTTGATCATTTGCCTATTTGATCACTAACTTTATAACATCTGAGACTTAACAGTATCAGATGTTATAAAGTTTTGTACCTTTTTGATGTAACGATTTGCCTGCGTCACGTACAGCTCTATGACTATTAAACAATCAGCTTCTCCTTTCGATAACGTATGACTCAATTCGGAGGGAAACACTCTTGGGTAGACTTTCGGATTTTATGGTCAATTATTTTGCATTTAAACAGCTAAGTCTGTTTTACCTTGCTGCCATCAATCTTCATGACCAGCGTCCACCCGCCCTCTCGGCATGCTCCATTTCCCGTAGTTTGCGTGGTCATGTGGCAGTAGACATTGATAACTTTATTGTCCACAATCAGTGGGTAGACTTTGCTCTCATTTGATCTGGAAAAGGCCGGGAAAGGTCAAAATAATTCTGATTTTCTGAGTCATGTTATCACTGGGACTAAATATTGGTGAACGGAAGACTACGTGGCGAGACAAGAGACCTATGACTATGTGTTGATTTTTACGGAAATGGTTGTTTTTATAAATGTTACTTACATGTTTTTGTGATAAATTTCCCTGCATGATGAAACTGAAATGGAATCAAAACGGTTGTCATGTTCATTTCCGTACGGTAACAGAGTTTAATAAGAGCTCACAGCTATCAGATATGATATTCAGCAAATCTCACTCACAGCGAATCTAACTTGTTGCTTACACGAGCAGTTAGGGTATTAGCTGTTGCAATATGTAATATTTAGCTTTCTATCGTGTCTTATATTTATCGTTTCTACCTTGATTGTTTTCCAGGACCCGTTGATAACAGTGTTTTTGTACACTGATAGGTTTTCTTAGATCCTGTTGAAATATTCGCAATTATCGTTGTATGTATTGTACTGAACCAGAGATCGATGCTACCTTAACTTTCTTTAACCCTTAAAAGCCCAACTACGCATATATGCGTTGTAAATACCATTACTACTTTTGATGTTTGTTTCTTGTTGAACTTAAGAGTCAACATTACGAAAGTGTGTTCATTGTGCCGACGGGTTGGTGTGACATCCATCGCAGCCTAAAACGTCCACAATGATTCCCGGTGTCCATTGCAGTGAACCGTTCTTAAGGCAACAAATCCCAAAAATCCAGCATTTTGCTCCAAGAGCAACACCAAAAAAGTGTCAATCCTTTAAGATAAAAACTTGCTCAAAAAATCAAAAGTTTGCGTTAACAACACACCTCAAAGCCAGATCTTGGTATTTAGCTGGAAAATTCCTTCTCACTTTATTTGCCGGCCCTTGTTGCTCCATTTGATGAAAGCCAGTGTCGAGAATACAACTGTTGCCTCGTTCATGCCCGAAAAGAATTCTGGGTAATTCCGCCATAACTCGAAAAGGGAACTCTTACCATTTCCATTTCAAAGAATTATTACACCCAGTCCTGCCACCCAGTCCTACCAGCAAAATATCGCGTCGGTTGAAAATTTTCCTAGTCAAAACTTGGCCAAATAGTCTTGGTAGGTCCTGGAAGCCATCCACAGATGGGCCAGAGAGACAACTTCACTCGTGAACCCGCCAAACTTGATACAAACATCTTTGGCGTCCCAGTCTACATGAAACCACCTCTCACCTCTGTTTTCTTTCAGAGGCTTGCCTCTACCCACATTCCAGCTTAATGATGCCGACTTGTGGGCTTCTGCAGAGGAAAATGGCTCGAAAACACACTCATAAAGCAAGAAACCGAGCCGATTTGAACTCATCAAAACACGAACTGTTGATCTAGGTCACGTGATGCCCAAGTCTGAGCCCAAAGTGTCTCGAAACCGCTAATATTGTAATGGATACTGTATATAAGAACAAACAAAGTGAGGCAAAGTTTGTCTCGCCAAATTACAAGTGAGAAAATAAGCAACACTTGGTCCTTTAAGGGTTAATAATTAGCGTTGTCGGCAGAAGTAATATTGTTTAATGTTGGCATTATGTGCCGTTGCTGCAATCTTTCAGAAAAAACTAATTAAAGAAACAATTAGTTCTATAAGCATCAATGTATAGTATCAAACGGTATATAACCTTGAACCAGAAGCATAGCTTCTGATAGTATAAAGTAATAGTTGTTTCAAGACTACGGTATCCATCTGAAGATGACAGTGGCGATGAGTGCGTCCTCGCCTTCGCGACGTTTTGGTTCCATGTGGCAGCACAGGGCGTTACAATGGCTGCTCACAAAGGCGCACCAAAGGCTCAGTGCGGATTAAAGAAGATACATACCATCTATGTTTTGCGAGTGACGAAGGTGATTGTCCCCGTAGGCTTGCGTGGGTATGTTTAGATGTTATTTTTTCTTCGCTCACCATTCTTACGTCACGAAGGGTCTATCCTTTTTTCTGCTTTGGGCAAGAATTGCAGAGGGACACAAGGGGGCGGGTGGTGTAGGCTCCCTGCCACCCTAAAGAGCAATGTACCCTCTACCTTCTGTGTTAACTTACAGTGTAAAACGCCGTTTCTAACAACTTAATTTTGGGTGAATACGTGTTTCGGGGTCGAATCTCATTGTCAAGAACAGCCAATTTGTTATCAAACCGGCAAGACCAACTGCTGCTCTTCTGAATACTTTATAGATCTACAAATTTAAGTATATTTGTAAGGTTTTCAGAAAGTTTCCGTACGGTGGTCTTCTCGCGTGGCTTGTCCGTGTCACCATTCCCGCGTGCGAAACTACCCTTCAAGTTTTGATCTCTCGACAGTGTTCCGTCCGGAACACTGGAAATATCTGCCCGAAACGGGTAACACACTGATCGAAGATCTCGAGGACGAATCTGCCTCAGCCAACGTTCCACAAAACGACGACTCCAAAAATTGTTTGTCAGTCTGCGAATCTGAGTGCGACAAACTGAACGTGCCAAATTATTTAACGGTAAAAATCAAATTTTAACTATCTTTCAACTAAAGAAGGCACTAAAGACATTGCTAGAACACTTCTTCTGTTCTGTAAAGTTGATTACCACACCCTGTCAAGAACAGTTGTTCAAAACAAAACAACATTGTACTTGTAGCGATTTGGCATTAATCTTGTATTTTTCATATCTTTCTTACAGCAAAACGCAAGTTTCTTCCAATTCCAAGACACACCAATCAACTGTGTGCTTGCCTCCACTGTGGTCTTTAGCAGGAACCACAAATGTCAGTGGCTGTGTTTGTACCTCTTCGATTGCTGCAGAGCATGCAATGCCAAGTTTTCCAAATGCCTCAACCTTCTCGGACGATTCCTGGGAGGACCGCAGTATTGATACAGAGAGAACTACAACTGCATGTGTAAATGTCTTGACAAGCACAGCCCGCCAGAAAATTTTAAAAATTTTTCACCTTTGAAGTCTTAAGAGTCATTGACGATGAGTTTACCAGTGTAAGAAACATCTACATTCGCACTTTAAAAAAATAGGTACCCATGGGGTACATGTGCTGGCTAGGAGTAAGTTATTAACCTGGCAATTTTGAACTTGGTGTACTGTAAATTAAGGGAAGGAAGATTTTGTCAGAATTGATACAGGGCAAGTTTGGGTGGCGCAGTGAGAGCACAGTAGATTGATTGAAGCGTGCCAGTTTGAAAATTTGGGGTATGCAGCACAGAAGTACAGTGGCTGGTTAAAAAAGTAGTTAGTCGCGTGAGAACAATACTTGGCTTGGTAACGTGTCAGCTAAAACGTTTCTTTTGTACTTTACTTCATTTTTTTTGAAAGAGGATTATAGCTTGCATTTGTATAAAAGAGGTAATAGATTAGACAAGGAAGCTATAAAGGAGGTTAAGTATTAAAAAAGGTATAGTTTGCATGAAAAGCTGAAATGAGACAAAGTATGTTACAACATGCAACAAGACGTTCAGAGGTATTCACGTGGGATGCATTGGTGATGCATGGCCAGCAAGCTTAAATTGTTACTGCGGTAGGGTTGGGAGTTTGTTGTGGCTACTGCCTCGAAGAGGCGAAGCCACATAGGGTTGTGTCCGTAAATGCGTAACTATGAACATAAAGAACATGTGACATAGAACATTACAGGGCGACGTAATCTCGTTCCCAGATCTCACTGCTCACACTCTGACCATGGGAGATCTGGGTACGACGAAGATCTTCGTGATTTTCGAGAGATCTCGGAACCAATCACTGAGCGTAATTTCCGAGAATTTATCGACTTTGCTTCGTGGTTCTTGGGCACACACCTGAGTTTGAGGTAAGGAGGAAACTTTATTTGTAGCCCTAATTATTTACCACACCTTTCAATTATTGTTCTGTAGGTAATAAAATGAGGTGTCATTCAGGTTTTAGCCCGATGCATGCGCGGTAATTCACTTTACTTGACAAGACAACAAACAAAGCGATCGTTTATATTAATGTCGATTCCAAACAGCATCTCTACCGTAACTTGCTGAAGATCACACATGCGAAACAAAAACCCTTTAAGGAATAAATGAGCCTCTTTGGAGGAATAATGAACCTCTTAACCACTTGATTCAAGCAGTCTGAATAAATTTTGATGCCCACTTGGTAGTATTAAACTAATTTTCATTGACGAAACGTTCAATGTGCAAATAAGCAATGGACTAAAGCATATTAAAGGTAGTTCACTACGTTTTGGTGGTGTTAGTATTATTGCTATAGGTGATTTATTCCAACTCCAACCAGTTATGGATAGATATATTTTTAAAGACGTGGACAATAGTGAATATGGTATTCTTTCCGCTAATCTTTGGAAATAACTTTTTTCCATGTTTGAACTATAAGATCTAGAAATTATGAGACAAAGGGAAAGTAAACAATTTTCTCAATTGTTGAACAGACTAAGGGAAGGTAACCACACTAATGATGAAAAATCAAACCAGATTTTTTTTATGAAACTATTTCACAGGAACAATTATTACATTGTACAGTACCCACACGTCAAAAATTAATAACATAGTATTCACATTAATAAAAGGTATATTTGACCTACAATCACACAAATTAAAATAACTACATTATTTGCTACACTATGAAAGGACTTTCATTCAACTACAACTGTACATTGCAGCTTGTACACAGTATATTTAAGTTATCATTATAACTTTGTTCCACAGTTCGTTTAAGGGCATACTAAACATGGAAAAACAAATTGAAGATGACATAAATAAGGTAAGTACATAATTGTCTATCTTTATACCCACACCATCCCCACACCCAACCAGCCACCTACACTGCCTGGCACAGCAAAATTTCAAACAAGCTCCTTTTATGCAGTATATTAACATTAATTTTTATGAACATCCTTTTTCCTTTCTTTTTTTGTTTTCCTTTTCCTTGTTTAGATTTCAGATGATGTGCTTCTGGAAGAAGAAGGACAAGCAGAATTACCAAGTGACATAAATGACGTAAGTACTGATCTTTCCCACAAGATCTCCCACACCCAAGGAGTTTCATTTGTCTTTCATGCAGTGCATTAACATTTTAATGTCCCTTTTCAATTTTTTTTTCTTTTTGTTTTCCTTGTTTAGATTTCAGATGATGTGCTTCTGGAAGAAGTAGGACAAGCAGACTTAGCAAGTGACATAAATGATGTAAGTACAGGTCTTTTGCGCAACGTAACATTTTCCACACCCAAGGAGCCTCATTTGTCCGGCAAAAAATTCAAAATGTTTGTGCTCTATTAACATTAATTTTTGTCAACATCCTTTTTCGTTTGTTTTTTCTTTTCAGATTTCAGATGATGTGTTAATTGAAGTTGACAATCTTAGAGAAGGAAAGGCCAAAGGATACATACACAATGTATCACCACTAAAAAACAACCACTTTGACTTTCAACTACAAACTAAAAACAAAACAATCAGAGCTGTTTGTTTTGATAAGTCCAAAAGGAACCACCTTGAAGCATTCTGCAAGTCCAAAAGTCCAGTCAAAATTAAAAAGTTCCGCTTAGAAACCAAAAGCAACTCTGAAGACTTGCTAATGGACGAGACAGTATGTATCGAGGAATATCCTGAAATAGACTTTGATAGGAGGGACATACCAGCTAACCTAACTATTTCAATGCTTAAGTCAATTTGCATTGGGCAATTGGTTACTCTGAAAGCTAAGCTTGTATCTTTAGGAGGTGTCAAAGAGGTCAATAATGGGAAGCTTAAATTAATAGAAGGATGCCTCATTGATCCAACAGATTCTATCAAAATCACAATATGGCAAGAACACATTAGTCAAGTCCAACAAGGAAACACATATATATTCAAAAATATCAGGCTTAAGAAAAACTCAGTTACCAGTGAAATTTATGTAAACACAGCTAAATCTGATGAAACAACAATTACTGTTACAGATGAATTTAAAGAACAACTAGCTATACCCTTGAATATACAAGACTACATCAACACAACCATGACAGGAGAAATAATCTGTGTTGACAAAGTAACTATGTATCATAGCTGCTGTAAGTGTCACAAGAAGGTGCAATTGTCAAACGCAACAATTGTTGATTGCAACAACTGTAAGACAAAACAAAAACAAAAAGCTTGCAAGAGGGAGTGGGTTGTTCATGTAACATTTCAATGTGACAACAAAAATGTACAGATAACACTTTTTGACAACATAATACAGTCAATCATCAAGCAGTTAAAACTTCCTCAAACTACACAAGAGTTGACAGAAAAACAAATGACTGACATCATCTTTTCCTTACCTGAAGTACTAACAATAACTTTCAATAAGAAAACTAAGGCAGCAAGTAACATTATTATATAAATTTGTTTGGCATTTTCACAGCTCTACAACAGATAAGATTTGCAGGCAGTCTAGAAAGCATTTTAATGTCACATGATCTTGTGTTTTCTATTACATAATTACTGATATTTTATATTAATTTTTTAGATATTACTTGTTGGGTTAAATGAGTTCACCAAGATTGTTATAAAACGTTGTTAATATTCCAAACATTTCAATTGTTCAAGTTACGTTGCAGTTTCAGTTTTTGACGTTATTCAATTATTGCTATTAAACGAGTGCCAATGATGCATTTGTTGTTGTTATTGATTCTCTAATTTTACCTGTATAAATCAACCTTTCCATTTTTTAAGAGCTAATAAGAATTCCTTTCTCCACACCCATAGGTATCCAACCTTAGCATTATTGGTTCACTAGAGATTATGTAGCAAGTTTTAATTCCAATGTATGACCATATATTTGTTGTCACCCAGAAAATAAGAGATTAAGATTATGGCAATGGACACACACGCTTTTTAAGTGCCTATTTTGATACAGTGGAATCCAGATTTCTCAAACCTCCAGGGGAAATGCAAATTGGTTCAAGAAATCCAGAGTTCGAGAAATCAAAGGTGGCATCAAATTATGCCTAATTGGCCGGGTATTGTTTTATTATGAGTGAGGTTCATGTACTGCTATAGTGAAAGGCAAAGCTGTTAACCTTGGGGATGGCGAAGGCATGCAAGTACCATGCACTCTTCATTTCAAGGGGACAACAAAAATTTATCGATGTATTGTGACAACAGCTTCAGAAAAACAATATTAAATGAGGAAACTTTTGTTATGTAATCCCAAGCAGTCATTGTACCTTTCAGACTGATGACAGATTTGTGGCTTGCTTGTTGTGTGATTAAAATGTGAGAAAACAGCTTATCCTGAAATGTCAATTTGTTTAAAGGCGTGAATGTCATTGACATCTGCACTAAGTGGTTTCCAAATTTTGGCATGTTCGAGTTATCGAGGGTCAATTTGTCCCACAGGAGCCAAAATTGGTTCGAGTTATTGGGAGTTTTGAGAAATCGGGGGTGAAATTATAGAGCTTAGGTGAAGCAAATCCAAGGGAAACAAGGTTTGGTTTGAGATTTCGGGAGGGGTTTAAGAAATCAGGATTCCACTGTAATAGGAAATGACAGGAAAAAAGGGAAACACAGAGAAACTGTTTAATAATTCAAATGCTTTAATTTTCTTAAGTTGGTATTTTAACAACGGCACTAATGATATAAATGTCATGAATTTGCTTTTTTTTGTAATTACAACCTGTACCATAACTTGTATAGTAACAGTGTAGCTAACCATAACAAAAACTAGAGTACGAATGCAGTGAACGAGAATTAACTTAACATGTTTCAATGAACTTTTGAAGGAGAAGCGACTGATCTGGAGTAATCGCCATTTAGTAAAAACATTGTTGAAAGTCTAGTGTGGTAATCAACGTCAATCATAAAGGCATGGATTTTTAATGACTTAATACTGGAGCATGTAACAGTGTTTCTGAGGTGATTTCCTCATGGGCCCAGTTTGGACAATATAGGATGTTGAGTATTTTCTGGATTTCTTCATGGAAAAATGTGACAGTGAATTGATTATCATGTTGTGATATTTTGGTTTGGCCATAGCATGTTTCCTTGGATTTGTCTTTTTTTGTGTTAGGCTGCACTTGCAACACTTAACAATTTTGGAGGAGAAAGATTGATAAGCTACTTTCTTGTTGTATTGTACACAGGAGAGGTGTTGAGCAAAGGGTGACACCAATGACCTCTACATTTGCTTGTGTAGTTGTGAAACAATCTGGAAGTTCAAGAGGTTTGGCCACAGGTTCCACATAGTCTGATCATTCTGGGATGGTGCAGTTTTAGACGTCAATGTCTCTGACTTGTACTCGTGTTGGAAAATGTGTACATTTTACCATCCTTAACACTGGTAGTGAAATTCTCTTAAAGTGCCAGTTTTATTATTGTTCCAGAGGGGTCACCTTTATAACAGTTGCCCTTTTGCTTGGTTGTGACGTTTTAAGTGCTACTAATGTTACTGACCTTGCCTTTTGTGGCAGTGTACTGCAGATAGTGAGGTGATGTTGTTGGTTTGTGGTATTAATTTTGCAGCAAAAGATAGCTCAGTATCAACAATTTTAACTTCGCTGTCCGAGAGAATTGTCTTTGAACCATGATGCTCTTAAGTTTTGAAATTTCGTAGCTTTAAAGGACTGTTTGTTTTACTCTTGGCATCCAAGTTACTGTGTTTTTGGTGTAAAGCAGATTGTTTGAACATTCTCATCATCAGGCGTTTGTAGAACCAGCTCGAAGTACGTTGACTTGGGACTTTTTGAGTAGGGAGACATGAACATAGGTATTTATTTCAGAATGACTGGCCATGTTGCACCTGTTGAGAGATAGAGGAGAGACAATGAGATATTTCAGATAAGTCTTAACAAGATTATTGCAGGTAGTAGGGACATTTTTATCTTGGAAAAGGAGAGTAGTAGTCAATTAATTAAATATAAATATAAATATATATACCTGACCTTATGAAAACCAGGTCGACGAAAATTCGAGGCTTTTTAGAACTTTCTTTGCTATTACCTCCGTTGTTCAACAAGGACACTCAACTTTTTGCTTATTACCAGATTACAGTGTCGACGAAAGGAAAAAAAAAAGAGAACATGGCTATTTGCTATATAATTAGACATGAAATCGACGTAACCTCTGACCTGAACTATCGTGTGGGCAGTAGTGTCAGTTTTGCCCAAATCTTGCTTTGAAACGTCGGCCTTGCCGAGAGCAAAGTTGCCGTCGGAAAGAGGCATCGATTTGCACGAAATCAAGCAACGTTTTAAACCGAATACCCTGGTGGCTAACACAAATAACAGCAAGCTCTTGGTAAATTACATCTACGTAAACATGTGGCAAATGTTACGACTAGATTTGAGGCCGGAAATCACACATTATGACACTTCAAATTATCACATCACTTATCAGATCACTAGCATAGAATCGCTAAAGCCGCAAGGGCGGTAACAAGTCAAGAAACTGGAAAAACTTACGGTTTTCGCGCAGAAATACAGAGGCAAATCTTGTCGTCGCCTGATAGTTACTTGAAGTCCCGGATGTTGAAAACCGATTTCAAGCGAACTTCCGTCAAGCCCTTGTTTCTTGCTCAATTTTTACTAAGTCTTTAGCCTGGTCAAAAGTCAAGTCCAATTTCACCATGTGCGCTTACAAATCAACCCTGACACCTACGTTTTGAGGCTAAAGACTCCTTACCTCCGAAAGCAAAGCTCTACAATAACCTTCACTGCGCCTAACAGTCCACTTCATAGCCCCGACAAGATAAATACGCACGAAGGTTATTAGACGAGGCAGATACTGCATCTCGCTAGAATTTTTCCCTCACTGAGCTTCATGATGCTCTAAGGAAAACTTTGCTCTAGGAAGTGAACAGGAAAGCTAAATATACTGACTCCGTTTGAAACTAAGCCTACGCTAAGATTTCAAATTCATGCAAATTTTCTTAAGAAAGAGAGAGAGTGGGACCAATTAAAGAGTATTAAAAGGGAGGAGGGGGAGGGTAGGGGGGGGGGAGAGCGTATTTTAACTTTCAATGTTCACTTTCTCTTACTAATCAGCTAATTGCCATCGTCGCTCCCCCCAGCACAAGCAAAGACGAAGAAGAATAGAAGGGGGAAACACACCTCAGTACTAAAATAAACAAGGCTTAGTATAACTTTCCTGCGACCCTGTTTTCAAAAATCCAGGTATATATATATATATATATATATATATATATATATATATATATATATATATATATATATATATATATATATAACCGGGTTGTTACCAGATGTATTTAATAACACGTTTCTGCGAATGAATCAGGTTCATGATTATGATACCAGGAATGCCAGTTCCTTTCATGTTCCTAAGTGCATCTAAGACATTTCTTGTTTCAATATCAAGGACGCTTGTTGTTTAATTCGCTTAGTCCAGACCTTGTAAGTTCAGTAAGTGTATCTACTTTTAAGAAAAATCTGAAGAAATTGCTTCTCACTTAACTTGTTCCTTCCCCTCCACCCCCTTCCTCTTTCTTCCTTTTCCTTTCGTTTTATTATTACAGTCTGCCTTTGCTGTTCAGTTAATCTTACTATTAAGTTCATTCTTAGTTATTTAGCATGGAAAGCCCACGTTGCATAAGCCCCATGGTTTCTTTGGGCTTTCCTGCCATATTTTAACAAATCTCTGTAAACTAATATTGTATTATTAATAATAAGGTGGCGAATTAAAAAAAAATCTATATATATAAAAGAATAACACTTACTTTTCTGAGCCATTTAGTAAGAATAAGAATACCCGACATGGTTATCCAAAAGTGGATATAACCTTGTGCTCTATAAAGCCAAACATAAGCGATAAAAATTATTTGTGTGAGTAAATGAATGAAATTTAAAATTTTAGAACTTCTGTCAAGGCTTCTTATATATCTGATTAGCACTTTAAGTGGGTGATGCAGAACAAATGGAAACATTGTATACAATCAAAACCTGAATGCCAGAGTTTGTACAGGTGAACATTGACAAATAGACTTGACTTATATAGCTGAAGATGTTGCTAAGAAATCAGACAAGTAAAACATATGAAGTCGATATGCATGAAAGTAATGAATGACAACTGAAATTACTTAAACACTTAACATCACACCAATAGGTTTGTGGTCTGAAAAATAACTTTCTAAGACATATGAAGCTACAGATTCATTTGGGGCATTTGTGTAAATATGGTCAATACATGTCCTGTAGTCAGTAGTGGCTTGTGAAATCAGTTGCCTATACTGATAATCTCTTATCAACAGATTACTCAAGGGATGCCTGTGACTTTGATCAAACCAGTTTACATTGAAATCCCCTAGAATAACATTATATGCAGAAAATGGCAAGTTATCAATAACCTCTTCAAGTGCTGTGCACATCTGCTGTACTGGTACTGAAGGCGATCTATACACACCTAAGATGTTTACATTTGGAAGGATCATCAGTTTGACAACAGTTACTTCTATGCCATTGATATTTGAGAAGTAAGGATAACCAGGCATGAGCTTAATTCTGCTATATATTGCTGTCCCACCATAAGGTCTTGAGGTGTTAGGTGAGTAGCCATCATTGCGATACAAGTGATAGCCATTAATAGTATACATACTATTAGTATCTCTGTGATGAAATCTAGTTTCAACAAACATACACAAATCTGAATTTTTATAATAGAAATCATTGCGAATGTCATCAATATGCTTGTGGAGTGACCTTGCATTAAGGAAGCAAACATTTATTGCATTGTCACATGTTGTCATAGGTGATGTGGTGAGCTGGAGGCTGCCTTGTGTTCTCAATCGTTCCATTTCATTTTTAACATCTTTACTCACAGAAATTTTGTCTTCACATAGTTTAGTAATATAAAGGCCTCCTATGGTTGTTACTCTACTTAAGCCAACATAATGTATGTGTGGTATTGCTTGTCTTGCGTCAAAATTGGCAACCACATTTGTCTCTGTATCACCCTGTGATCTGTGAATTGTTTTAGCAGCTGCTGGACGTAAGGGAAACTGTTTTCTAACTACTTGTGCAGTTCTGTTTCTACCAACAGCAAACTGTATGGTAATTGGTTTAATTGGTGTCCACTCTGGCTTAATACGTTGGGTATACAGATTTTTGTTATCTTGGCGGGTCTTTTCTCGAACATCAGCATGGTCAAACTGAACCCATATTACTCCAGATGGCTTTTCTAACTGATGAAGACTGATCTTTTTAACAATGTTGCCAGCACCATTGGTCATTCCATCTTGAATTCTTACATTCATAGCCAATTCTGTTCTTTCTCCTTCAGCTAACTTAAGGTTGGAAATGATTTGCTTTGTTTTTCTAGGATCATTTGGTATTTGCTTCATGATCTTATCTCTCAGTTCAGCTGAGTTTGCTCCTACTACACTATCCTGTGCTTTGATAGTGTATTTTACACCTGTTGCTAAATGGTGTAGTTTTTCATTGTACTCGTCTACTTTGTTATTCTGAATAAATAAATGTGGAATTTGCATTAAGTTATTATTTGATGAGTCTTCCTTAATGATTCTGTCTTTGATTCTCAAAATGTCGTCTTTAGTATGTTTTCCTTCTCGTAACCGGTTTAAAATCTCAGCAAATTCTTTACTTTCTCTCTGTCTCATTATTGTTTTGAGTTCAAACATCTTAAAATGCTCCTGCCATAGGTTTTTTGCTAGTATTCCATACTCTGAATTATCCAGATCTTTGAATATATATCTGTCCATGACTGGCTGGAGTTGAAAAAGGTCACCAACAGCTATAATGCTTACACCACCAAAGTCCTCTTTGCTTCCTTTGAGATCTTTCAGTCTGTTGTTTATCTGCACATTGAACATTGCATTACCTACCATT
>OX419337.1:9049573-9119573 GCA_948470475.1 Galaxea fascicularis
CAAAAGAATGTAACATGACACCACCATGGTACGAATTTTGACAGAGATGTCTATACGTAATCCCATGATAAAAATATGACATGGCCTTATTCATCCTCAAAAGAGGCTTATTTATCCTCCGAAGAGGCTCATTCATCCTCAAAAGAGGCTTATTCATCCTCCGAAGAGGCTCATTCATCCTCAAAAGAGGCTTGTTCATCCTCCGAAGAGGCTCGTTTATCCTCAAAAGAGGCTCAGTTTTCCCCAAAAGGGGCTTGATTTTCTTTAAAAGAGGCATAGTTTCGCTCAATAGAGGCTTAGTTACTCTCAAAAGAGTCTCCGTTTGTCTCAAAAGACGCTGATCCATTCTTAGGAAAGGTTCATTCACCTCCAGAAGACGCGTGTTTGCGAGCGACGGGTTCGCCATGCTAGCTTGTTGGTCCTTTCCACTTCGTACGAAAGGACTTAAACCTAGTGCAAAAGATAAATAGCGGGGTTTTATTCGGCCAACATTCATGGTTTCTTTGTCCATCCTTAGGAGAGGCTCGTTCGTCTTCAGAGGATGCTTGTTTGACAGCGATGGGTTCCCCATGGTGGCTAGTTTGTTCATTTCACTTGGTAGGAAACGACTTAAACTTGATCCATAACAGAAACCGCTCCGTTTTATTCGGCGAAAATAAACGGTGTCAATGTTGTGGTAAGTAAAGGGAGTAATTCTGATTAAAAACATTGCGTAAAAAGGACAATTTACTCACCAATTACGAAATCACTTGCTACGCGTCCGAAGAGCCTGTTGAATGCTCGTGGCGACGTCATATCACGTGATGTAGTTACAAGTTACGGACCAAAATTGAAGACGATAGCAATAGTGCAGGCTAGGTAACCTAGCCAGCACAAAAACAGCTGTGGAAATGTTAACGTATATTTTTCACTGCAATTAGTCGGTTCTTTTTCTTGAAATGTTATTTGTATCTTGAGCTCTGTGTAAAACTGAAGCTTTTCAGTGCTGTCATACAGCGTTGCAAATTTCATGAGATTTAGTCCAGTGATATATGAGTTAACTACTCTTTAAACTCTTTGCCAAGATAATTTCTGTTCAGATTTTTTTTACAATAAGTTCGTTCAGTTTGATGTCATATTAGCTTGGCTGTATAACTAAAGCTTTTAATTGCTGCTCACGATGATGTAATTTAAAAAGATAAATAAAAGAACGGAAGGCGAGACACGCTTTTTGTCTTTAGGTATTTTAATGGCACGAAAGAACAAGATAGTTATAACAGTGGGATGAACTCGGGACAAAAGTTAAAAAAAAAAAAAAAAGAAGAAGTGAACGCCAGGTACCAGTCAAAAGCCACGAGATATAATAAATATAAACAACTCTTTTTGATGAAGCGTTATGATCTTTTTCCTCACGTCCAACGCGATCTCTTCGTTCCTAACTGACTCACCCAGTCGCTAAAACTTTGAAACAACCTATGCTCCGGCTTGCCAGGTTACGTTAAAAATAAAGACAACGGTGGCTGTGACTCAAACAACAATTTATATTGAAACACGTTTCCCAAGTAATTACTTTTTTTGCCCAGACTCAATATATTTAATCATATTACAAAGAAATTGTTTCTTTGACCTCAGCATTTAAGGGCGAAGTTGACGTTATGTTTTCTTGATTGGTGCAATTAACATACAAATTAATTGCCTTTTTCGTAGATTCATTTAGCAGCCTTTAAAATCGGCTTGTTTTCACACTGATTAAAGACACATATTCCTTCCAAAACCACAGAAGCATAATATTTTCCACTTTCACCAGATAGATACTGGAGATAATGACCGCTCAAAGTCTTCATAAAAAGAAACCTCATAAAGAACGAGAATTTGAATTCAATTCATTTCTGTTTTAAATCTCCATCGCTGTCAAAGCAAGTCGTAAATAATCCCACCAGTGGGCCTACAAAGTGCTTTCCTGATATAAAAAGGCAAACACCGAGTTAACCTTTCGCGATCGGTTAGATCAAAATACACAGTCATTACTTGAGTCGGCAACTGTACTTTAAGAATCTTATTTTTGAGCACACCATTTTACCAAACTGGCAGCACACGCTTTAAAAGCCACGTAACTATAAAATTTGAATGCAAAAACTACACCGCTGTTAATTAAAGCCCTTGCAAGGTCGTACCACAAACTAACGCAAACATCGTAATGTAGAGAAACCGAACCAACTTACTTACTAACAAAAGTCCTAGCAATGTGTCTACTAACAGTAGCTACAAAAAAGCAAACCCAGCTAATAATTACAAGAGTTATATCTATTAATAAGGCTTATAATAGAACTTGCGACAGAACTTCAATACTGTACCAGAATCTACGGGGGGACAATTGAGCCAGCTAATGGGATTGCAGAAAACGTAACGGGTCTATGGCTTTAAAATGATCAATATCCCAAGAATGAAAACTTATGAGGTCGCGCCCACACAATAAACGTAATGGATACCAAACAGGAAAACAAACAGGAAAAAATTCCAAACAAATAGGTTTGTTTTCTTACTGGCGTTGAGCTCCATTTTGCGCACGTTTTCTTCGAGAAGGTTGCTATACTTTAGCAGAAAGGCATAACCATAAAAATGTTACCCTAACAGTGTAGAAAACTGGTAAACTAAACTAAGACGCATCGCCGCGGTTGACAGCATCTTAATTTTATCAAAAAGAAATATAGGTGCACTATTCAATTAATAACATTACTTCATTTCATGTTATACGCGGATGATTCGGCTAATTACTATTTCAGAAAACCGCGAATCAAATACAAGATACAAACACCATTCCGTGTTAAGTGATATACAACGTTTCACACACCCATTGGCCACTCAATGTATCATCATCATCATCATCATCAATACGCAGACTTGTTTGCGAACGACAGAGGTATCCAGCCAAACCATTGCGTTCGATTCCCCGCCAATATGAAGTATTTTATGCCTGTTTGCTTCATCGCTGTGGCAATTGCAGCTGTTTTTATTGAGAGTGATTTCCAGTCCATCGTTCCTATAACCAGGGGAGTTATCCTGCAAACAGCCGCACCTTCAGTCACACAGAAGCCGAAACACCCTCACGACTGTGACTGTGAAGGGGAATGCAAAGACCGTAAGTTCATCAAAAATTTATCACCGTGATAGAACCGTGAACAAAATTTCTTCTTAGAGGTTTCCAGCCAAAAGCAATCTGTGAATCCTTTAGCAAAAACCTTTTTTTCAGCAAGAATTTGCAGATATGTTGGATCATTAAATTCTTATTGCGCCGTACTTATGTCTTCGGTGGTCAAACGTCACAATTTCATATACAGATTTGAACGTTGCCTGACGAATTTAAACGAGTTACTTTTTTTTCTGATTAGAGGTGACTCTACGATCCTGAATTAATTAGTTGTGTTGTATCTGTTTCCCTGCAGGATGTTCATGAATACCCGTAGCTACGAAAGCTTTCCCATTTATTGCCGAGATGCCTCAAGCATCTTCTTTAAAGGGAAAAATTACACGTGTAAGCAGACTTTCGACTGCTGCCGAAAATGTCTGGAAGTCCATAACCAAACGTACGGCAGCTGCATCCGCGCTGCCTACAAATGCATGTGCAATTGTATCGACAATCATTCATTCTCCGAGCTGCCCTACAGACTTAAAAGGCTTTGAACGAAAGCGTTCGTGCGCGCGAGACGCCTGTACTAAGATGTGGCTCGTGATTACTAGGAGAGAGCGTTACACTAATCATTGTAGGCATCTTTTTTTTCTTTTAATGTTTCTGTTTTGTCTCAGCAGAATCCTAGTTTTGCAATGCACATAACTGAATACTCTTAATATCAGTAAAAAAAAGAAAGCTGACATAATGCGCTAGATTGAAATTGTTGAAAAATAGAAACATGATCTCTTGCTTTAAACCTTTCTTGTCAGGCCGTTTAATGTACTTGTCCATATGGACCAGTACATTCTACAGATGCATGGTTACTCTCAGTTAAGAATTGGAAAGTTGAAATGAGGCATTGATACTTTGAAATGGTTAGTGCTTTGAATTTTAACACCCCATAAATGCGCTACCATGGCCGATTTCCATTGAACATGACTGTTTGGTTCCCTACAAAACCCAAACTGTCCGAAGTGAACGCCCTCAGACAACACCAAAATATACGATTTTTGTCTTTAAGTTTCCGATACAAAAACTCCTCCTGGTGCCCAAAAACGACATTTGCAGTAAAGTTCAGCTCCAGCACTTTAATTCTCTGCCACATTTTTCTGCTCACTTGTTTAGCACGCCGAGGAAAAGCTGTTGAAGAAGAGCTATCCCCACTCATCCGAAAGGTTCGTCGTCACGAGCGAAATGAATTCTGGGTAATTCCTTGATAACGGCGACATGGAAGTCCGCCAATTTCTGTTTCATAGGTTTTTTCCTTTTTGTGTCGAGCCACCCAGTCCTGCTGGCGAAATATTGTACTGATTGCATTATTTAGAAGTCAAAACAAGCCAAAACTGCCACGCTAGGTCCTGGAATCCATCCTCAGAAAGGCCAGAAAGACAACCTCACTCTTCAACCGTCATGACTCGGCGACACACTCGTGGCGGCTAAATCGCTGTGAAATTGTTTTTCACCTCTGGTTTCTTTCAGAGGATTGCCTCTACCCCCAAACCAGCTTGATGATGCCAGGCTAGGGGCTTCTGAAGTGGAAAATGACTCGAAAAAACACTTATAAGTCGCATACTTACCAAATTTCACGCCGAGTGCTCGCTTGAAAACAAGCAACAGCTAGCGTGACCAGCGTGACAAAAACAAGAGAGCCTTCAGTGCTCAAGATCAGCGAAAATCACCAAGGTAACGCCAAATAAGGAATCGCCAGATCGTCTCGATCGCTGACACTCAGAAAATTTCAGAAATGGCTCAAGAAAACTTTGACAAGAAAGAGTTAAATAAACACGCCTGAAAGCAGCTAGCTTGAGATTTTTGTGTCCTTGGTATGTTGCATCTCCTCCTCTTCCTTCTTGTTTTTCATCTTTTTTCTAGAATAACCTCTTTTTAAAGTAAAAGAGCTAGAGACCTTCAAGTGGAGAGCGAGAATAAAAAAGGAGCCAAATAGAATTGCCGTATGACAGAATCTCTTAAAACATTTGGTTTCCTGGAAATATTATCAACCGTGTTTGAAAAGTAGAAAGCAACAAATTTAAGCCCATTCAGTGAATGTTAATATATATATTTAGGCAAGCCTAAAAGCGGAGCTCCACAGTTATTTCCTTAATATTAGCATTTACAGATAAACTAATGTGGCAATGCCACAGGACTCGAGCCATGGCTTCAGTAAGGACTTCTCTATATTGTGATTACATATATATATATACTTTTTACTGTTTTGCTGCAGAGCCAGAGCCATCATTCAATCAAGTGCAAACGTAGATTTTCGAATTATCATCGGCCTTTGTGGTAGTGGTGGGCCGATGAACGACTGTAATCGAAAGAGTTGATCGAAAAGTTCAAGCGAAGCGACAATCGATTATGCTTTTTTCATAATCGATTGTTGTGGAAAAATTAAAAATTTATTGGGGACACAAAAATATTAAAATCAAGAAAAATGTCCGTTTAATATCTTGGTGTGAGTTTGGTGTGGTTTTTCGTGGACTCTTAACTTCTAAGTCATAACAGCAGATAATCTAAGAATGTGTTTACCTGTGCGTACCCGCCGTCACTTTGACTTCTATGTAGGTGAAAAATACATGAAATGCTTATTGGCAGATTTCTTCGATTATAATCGATGATCGATCGGTTGTGAAATCTCAACCGATTCCCATCACTACTTTGTGGCACAGGAACTATATGATTATGATGAGCAAAAACGATTAACAAACTTTTCTTCATCACAGTTTAATTACATCTGATTACATTTCGATAAAAGTGGTAAAAATCACTTAACTAGGTTAACAGTTCTAGTGTCCCACTATTAAACCAACTTCACAATCGACATGTATCGGTGACATTTTAATCTATCAAAAAATATTTTACAGCGAAAGTGCGATTAAACCTCAAAGTGAGCTCTCTTCCACACCGCCCATAAAAGAACAAAAGTACTTTGCTCGCCTTGTTTCGAACATTTTATTGTGTTATTCTATTACATGCAGTAAAGACGATAGAAAGTGCCGTAGATGTCCTTTTTACAATAACATGGAAAAACGTTGAGCGAAATCGACTTCACTTTTCATTGAGAAAAGTGACTGCGACAGACTGATCGAGCATACTATTTTAGCCATGAATCAACTCAGGTGATCAACTGCAATTATCGAGTGATGTTGAGAATCGTTTTTTTCTTGACTTCGATCACTTACAAATATTGCAAACAACAAACCTTGACTACAAGTCGTGGGTGGTATTATTTTTGACATCACTGTTAATGATAACATCTGACTCAGGATTTCTGAAAAACATTTTTTAGCCGTAAACATTGAACAAAGGACGAAGTTTTTACTGCAATAGCCTTAAAAATTTGGGATTTTTTAACTAACAACGAGAATTGCTTTTGATGGACAACAAATTGCTGGCATTTCCAATGCTGCAGCTGTTAAAAATCGTGTTTATATTTGGCAATGAGTTGTTGATTACTCTTTTGCGAGTTTCCAATAATGTCAACAAAGCGAAGCCGAGGATATAAACCGTCCCGACTTCGCTTGGCTTTTCTTCAACCAATTATTTGCCCAAAAAAATGAGCGACAGCAGGGAAAACGAAGAGTTTTAGGCTCCAAAATGAAATATTGGAGCGAAAATATGCATTTGGAAAAAAGACGAGCGTTTTTAGTCCATCCAAACAACATGAAAACAACAAAAGGTAAGAAAACAAAGAACGATGCCAGCGAATGTTTCTTCGGCGTTCCTTGTAGAAATTGGAAAACTAAGACAAGTAACAAACATAACTCGTAGTCACAGAGACAAATCACCATATGTGATATAAAAGACACAACAGGAATACTAACCTGCGGACAGTTTAAGTCAGTCAACAATCACTCCGAACGCAGAGCTAAAGCAGAAGCCGTCAGTTCACACAAAAGTATACGTATTCAATTGCTAAGCAGGTACAAATCCTTATCGGGCCTTGAAGTTTTTCACCGTCACTTTGTTTTACTTCCCATGCATACCAAGGAAGCTTCTTCAAAAAGGATTTTTAGCGGCAAAACCATCCAGTTTAATCCACAGCAAAAGTGAGCAATAGAAGACAGGGCCTGCATGATTAAAACCCTGCCAAACCACACGATCTTTTCTCTCGCAGATCCGTAAACTATAAAATAGCAAAGCCAGGCAATCCAATTTGCTGCTCTTAACATCCAAAGGTTGATTATCATCGGTTTAAACAAAAAAACGAACTGAGAAGTAGTCAAGGTACGCGGCAAATTGTTTACAGGACGGAGATCTGTTGATCCTGGCGAAAACTTACGCCTCGTTTTGGCTTGGCTTGAGCCTGCGATCGAATTGAAAACGAGTACCTGATCAGGGGTCAACTTCATAAAAACAGCTGACCTCGACAGCTCATAACTTGAGCCCGCAATATGGTCACGTGATACTGGTCAGCGGATACGTTGTTTTGACAGGTGTCAATTGATGTTGACATGGATGTCTAATATTAAAGATGTCCGCATTAAACTAGATGGTCAGCTGGAGTATGGCCGCCATTTTGGATTATTATTATTATTATTATTAGGGTATTATTAATTATTGTGCGACGTCGTCGTCGTCGTCGTCGGTCGCGCCCACGAGCAATACCGCTAGCCAAGATTACCATGAGAAAAGCAGTTGACGGGTTTCTATAGGTATGGGGCTCCGCTTTGCGGCCCTTCGGGCCGCTGGAGCTCCGCTAAAAATGTTTTTTCTTCAATGATTACATTCAAGGATTTTGTTTCAACAATTAAAACTGAAAAGCAGTTTCGGTGGGTTTCTTTTTTATTTTTTAATTTTTATTTCTCTAATTGCCACACAAAAGAAATACAGAATAAATACAAAACAAGAAATAGGAGAAAATCAGAAGCCAAAGATTACAAATAAAAGTGAAGAGGAGACCTAAGGGAAACTTGAAAGCTTATGGGCGATTAGGCCTCCTCGAATTAAGTGTTACAGGTCGGACTAAATAAAGTAAGCTGTGATGAAATTTTAGCACCACATTCATAAACTCAATATTGTGACCTTTCAGAGAAAACCACACACAAGCGCCGCTTCAGGGTTTCGTTTGGATTACTACACCGTACCAATTCACCCCAGGGTGAATAATCATAACAAGTTTCGTTGTTGTAAAGTTAAAAAGACGTTCTCTGGTTAAAAAGTTTAAGAACACGAGCTTTCGATTGCCAGTTTGCAATCTTTAAAACTGAGATGTAAAAAGCGAAGGTAAAAATATATATGTACAAAAAGTTTCGTTGTGTTTTTACGACCTCAGGCCATGCAGGTCTGAAACGTTTACGTCAGTGCAAGTTTGCGTCTCAGTGCCTCGAATGCTTAGCCTCATTATCGCAAAGCGCGAAAGCGTGACCCACACAAAACAGGTATATTCGCCGGGACGCGTGATTACCAAGCAGGTAACATTTAACAGAATCTTTAGGGACGCTATCTACACCATCTTAACCACAAATAACGTATGACTGAGTTCATGAATCAATTCATCACTTTAAATTACTGACAGCGATGTAACAACAAAACACCATAGAAACAAAGCAGACCGAAGGTTGTCAGAATAAAGTTCTCAGCAAAATTACAAGAAAATACAAATAATTGAGGAGCAAAAGTTCCCGTGTGAATTTTTGCAATTTTTGACCGTCAAAACGATCGCGACAATATTTGATATATGACCAGTTCTTTAATGATTAAAAACACCGTGTTATGAATAGGCAATGAGGTTTACCTTTGACAACAAATTCAGTCGGGATTTAGTAGAAAACTCAGCCTCCCTACTCCAAAGGCAAAGCCCCAAAGTGTCGGCTTTGACTCTCCGGTGCTTGAGTTCTGATACCTGCTCATGCAGTTGAAAATGGGTTCCTTCATAAGAGAAAATCAGCGCATACAAACTAAGAGAAATTAAACATTTCCAATCGCTTGATTTCACTCACGTGACAAGGCGCCATATTGGTGGTCAAAACAGTACAATTTTGTTCTGCAGAATTTGTATAAAAATAAAGATTAGTTCCCAGCGGAGAGACAGACTATTGTTCTTGGAAGTTTTATGAAATAGCTTCAAGATGTTTAAGAGAGCGTTATTATTGCCGATATCATGCATTAAGCTGGAGACAGACTTGTAGTAAAAAAACGACAAGGGTAAAACCTTTGCATCGATAAATAAAGGAATTGGATGAACACCTCTATCAGCAAAATAATACAATACAACCTTTTACTTAAAGTGTATTATTTTTTTACTGAAAAAGGCCTGCCATTACTGCATTAACTTTCAAATTTTCAGAGAACAGGATCAAGGAAAGTGACATGAAAGACTCAACTCGATTAAGAAAAATATTTGGATTCGATCTCTTTGAATTGTGTCTTCAATACAGGATGTGTCTTTTTCAACAACATGCTATGGTAAATCATGGCGTAAAACAACTGCTTTGTTATCACTCCTGTCAACGTCAGATGCTATGAAGTGATTATGAAAGCAAAGAGTTTCAAGTTCAGTCAGTATGAAAAATTTTTTATCCTCCCAAACAATAATCTCATCCACTTGTCCATAAACAGGATACTCATTTTCGAGGTCGTCCACGTCGTCCACTTCGTGCAGCCTCAAGTCACATCCAGGTCTGTATTCAATTCCATGAATCCCAACGCCCTTAACCCTTACAAACAAAAGATAATAATTATTAAGATCACGCACAATATCATTTTTAAGGTAAATCAAGTGTTATTTTACAGCCAAATACAGGTACATGTAAGAAGCATTAATAAAATTTATGGGAAGTGCAAAGGAAACTTGCCTGCGTCCTACAAATCTCTCAGGAATATCATCCAATCCAGCAGCATGACTAATTAGCTGAACCTGAGAATGCTGTCTTAGATCAATGCCATAGAAACATAAGGGAACACAGTGAACATTTAACCCTCTGAGATCTGACTGAAAATAACAAAATTTGCTTGCCTGGACTAACAGTATCTCCTGTATAAAACTATTTGGGGAGCAGGGTTGGCGCAGTGGTGAGAGCGCTCGCCATCCACCAATGTGCCGGTCCCGGGTTCGATACCCGGACTCGGCATCAGAAGTGGGTTGAGTCTGTTGGATTTCTACTCTGCTTCGTGAGGTTTTCTCTCTCTCCAAAAACCAACATTTGATATGATTTGAGAATTGTAAAGAATTTAGAATTGTAATGCGCGTGTGAGCATCTTACTATGAAACATGCGCAATAGAAATAGATCATTATTATTATAAAGATATTTGGAGGTTGTTTGTCTATTTGATATCAGAAGATTCCAGAATGTAACAATCAAAAACAAGAATGACTTAATGTGTCACCATGTAATACTAACTTACCAGTAGTTCAAATTTCAAGCTGTCGAAGTCCCCCTACCCTCCCCACGTTAATTTATTATCACCTACAAAATTCACAATATAGCAAATAAACTAAATTGACATTGCTATTATAACCATCAGAAAAGTAATGTACTTCAAGACCTTCAGGTCCTGCAAGTGTACTCAAGTTCTTGGTGCCATAACTCAATGAACATTCTGTCATACATGTAGCCTCGAACCAATGACAGTAAAATTTTATTTTAGAATGAATGCATTCATGTACAATACTTTATTTCAAAATAACATATAAATACATAGTTATTAAGAAAAAGGAAACCCAAAGGTTAGCCCTATATCAAGGGTTTCCTGAAAAAAAGATATAAAATCATTTGAGGTCACTATACAAAACTAGTTAATAAAAATATTTAAAAAAAGTCAAACGAGAAACAGCTAAGTATCATAAATAAATATAAAATGGCCATTCAATAAATATTCATGATTCTTCAATCTTAATATAAACTTACTAACGTTAGGACTGTCACGAAAATTAAATACATTGATAGGAACATCGTTCCAAGGTTTGATAATTCTGACAAAGAAAGAATTTTTATAACAATTCAATTTTGCGAGTTTGCCGGTTTGTAACTTATATGGATGGCTAGATCTCGACTTCGTGTTCCTACACAGTTTAAAATAGTCGCTGAACTTCAATCCCTTCAGATTGAATACGATTTTATAGCATTTCACCAGGGAAAGAAAATCCCTCCTTTGTACTAAAGAGTTCCATTTAAGAATTTTACACCTCTCCTCATACGCTATCTCTTGTCTTCTTTGGCCTAAGGCGATTCGCGAAGCTCTTCTTTGTATCTTCTCGATTTCATAGATGTCTTTGGCTAGGTGTGGTGACCACACCGGGCAAGCGTATTCCAAGATTGGACGAACCAAGGTTTTGTACAAATTTGAAAAAATATCTTTATTTTTGCTGCCCACTGTGTGCTTAAGTAAGCCAAGAACCCTGTTTGCTTTGTGAACTATTTGTTTAACATGTTTTGATCATTTACCTTTGATGACGAAATGGCAGGGCTCTTGGAATGTTTTTAGAAACTACTCTTTTGAAGAAAGTGTGTTCGGCCTCAAATCGCTGCATTGTCCAAATGTTCCGAGCTGGTCCAAATATTTAAAAATGGCGGCTATTATTTATTTTGCACGACACTCAAAATGAGCATTTGTGTCCAAAAGGTTGCGGATACAACCATTAGGTTTTAAAAGGAAACAAGGGATTCATAATCAGCTGACTATGGAATGTGGATAATATGGTTCATTTTGGAAATGATTGAGGTACCAGGGTAGAGTCTTTTGAAGAGGGTATGGTTTTCCTCAATGAGAACCCGCAAGTAGGGAATGTAATCTTCCCGGATGGCTGGAGCAGTGCAGATTTGGACAATATTCCAAAGTTTCAGGAGGCAATGCCTCTCTTCCATGTCCAAATCAACTTTGTCGCTAACTATTATGGGGAGAAAGCGAAAAAGGCATCACATTTGGGATGCTGTAACAACAAAACAAGAAAGAAGACCATTGATTACAATGAAATACTTTTACTGCAAGTTTTGTGCGCACCAACTACAACTTGGTACTACATGTATACAAAACACTTCTTCCACATTCTTTTTAAATATCTAATCAGGTTAATGACCGCTAAGTTAAATTAATGTGATAAAAAAGATAGGTCACGGTGCTCGCTCAGGAGAAAACAACCATTTGTCAATTGACTTAGCTTATGGTCAAAGAAAATCCATGTGTGCATGCCTGTGTTGCAAGAAATCGTGTGCACTAAGAATGCATAACACAGTTGTAAGGAATCACCTTAAAATGAAACTAACCACTCTGTTTTAGTTTAGCATCCGCCAAAGCATTCAGTGTCTCCCTGGCAACTGGCGTTGGTTTGTCTTTGCTATGCATTTTGCCAGCGATTTTTGTACGAACACTTCACAATTTTTTAATACTATTTCGAAAACGTTCTATAACTTTTCACTCTAGCTGAGTATGGCAAAACGCAGACACTTTTTTTGCGCTTTGGGTCCGGAAACTAAGGAGCAAATTAAATTAATGTTATTAAATTAATATGCCTCAATAATTCCAAAATGCACCATATCATCCACATTCCAGATGACATAGCCAGCTGATTATTAATTCCTTGTTTTCCTTTTAAAACCTAAGGGGCCGACCATTTAACTCTTGAGGGGGGGGGAGTGGGTGATTTTGAAAAAAAATTTCCTGCGAGCGCTTCGTGGAAGAAAAAATTGCATGCAGCACAAATGAAATAGAAAAAAAATTCTTGCACTGCTGCGAGCAAGAAAATAAAAGGTTGCAAAGCTATTTCGTCATTCCTGGGGGGCCGTTTACAATTCTCAGCAAAACTGCAACCATTCCGGATAATCTGCAAGCCAGCGAGCCACTCTGGTTAGCCTATTAAAATAACACATTGATTGGTCTAAATAACACTCTGGTTAGCCTAAATGTCACACTGGTTGGCCTACAGTTAGCTTAGGTAGCTTGCGAATTGCCCTTATAATGGGATAAGGGATTTCTCGCTTGCTCGGTTCACATGGCTCCAAGTCATAGGAGTCATGCAAGCCATTACGGTAAGCCTAAATTACACATTTGCTAGCCTAGTTAGCACTACAGTTAGCCTACAGTTCCTTAGGGAGCTTGCGGTTATTGGGATCAGGGATTTCTGGCTTGCTGGCTCGCACTGTATCCAAACTCGTTAGTTTATCAGAAGCAGTAATGGAGGTAAATTTTTCTATTTGAAGAATCAAGTTTTATTAGACAAAGAAAAATAATTTGTTCAGTTTTAATCTTTTCAACTGAAGCATTTTCATGTAATTACTTTATTGAAATATAAGTTTTTTGCAATGTCATAGCGGAGCTCCAGCGGCCCGAAGGGCCGCAAAGCGGAGCCCCATACCTATAGAAACCCGTCAACTGCTTTTCTCATGGTAATCTTGGCTAGCGGTATTGCTCGTGGGCGCGACCGACGACGACGACGACGACGTCGCACAATAATTAATAATGTCCTAATAATAATAATAATAATCCAACTGGCGGCCATACTCCAGGTGACCATCTAGTTTATAGCAGACATCTTTGATATTAGACATCCGTGTTATGGTCAATTGACACCTGTCAAAACAACGTATCCGCTGACCAGTATCACGTGACCATATTGCAGGCTCAAGTTATGAGCTGTCGAGGTCAGCTGTTTTTTTTAAGTTCACCGCTGATCAGGTATTGGTTTTCAATTGGATTGCAGGCTCAAACCAGGCCAAAACGAGGCTTAATTTTTCGTCCTGTAAGCAATATTCGCCGCCTACCTTGACTACTTCTATGAGAATCAGCCTTGGATGTTAAGAACAGCAAATTGGATTGCCTGGCTTTACTATTTTATAGTTTACGGATCTTCGAGAGAAAAGATCGTGTGGTTTCGCAGGGTTTTAATCATGCAGGCGCTGTCTTTGATTGCTGACTTTTGCTGTGTAATAATGAACTGGACGGTTTTGCCGCTAAAAATCCTTAATTGAAGAAGCTTCCTTGGTGGACACGGGAAGTAACACAAAGTGACGGTGAAAAACTTCAAGGCCCGCTAAGGATTTGTATCTGCTTAGCAAATGAATACTTTTGTGTGAAATGACGGTGTCTGATTTAGCTCTGTGTTCGGAGTGATAAATTGACTGGCAGGTTAGTACTCCTGTTGTGTCTTTTATATGACAAATGGTGACTTGTCTCTGTGACTACGAGTTATGTTTGTTACTTGTCTTAGTTTTCCAATTTCTACGAGGAACGCCGAAGAAACTTTCGCCGGCATCGTTCTTTGTTTTCTTACCTTTTGTTGTTCAAAGTGTCTAAATGGCCGGCAGCCGGTCAAGGTTGTAAAAACACTAAATGGCCGGCAGTCCGATTCGGGCTCCCTTTCAAGGGCTTTGTTTTCCTTAGACTTGGTACTTCGGGGAGGTTTAGTGTGTTTTAGGTTAGGAATTAGGGCTAGGAGTCAAGGAATATGGACGTTTGTTATTAGGCTTGAAGATTTTGACCGGCTGCCGGTCATTTAGACGATTTGTACTTTGATAGTTGATATCAATAAAACTGCATCGCTTTCTTAACGGTTAGTCTGTAAATGTCGTCTTTTGTTGAAAATATCATAAATTCCTCAGTTTTTCTGAATTTGTCAAGGAAATATCGGACTGCCGGCCATTTAGTGTTTTTACAACCTTGACCGGCTGCCGGCCATTTAGACACAGCCTTTGTTGTTTTCATGCTGTTTCGACTAAAAAATGCTCGTCTTTTTTCCAAATGCTTATTTTCGATCCAATATTTCATTTTCGATCCTAAAACTCTTCGCTTTCCCTGCTGTCGCTCATTTTTTGGGCAAAGAATTGGTTGAAGAAAAGCCAAGCGAAGTCCGGACGGTTTATATTCTCGGCTTCGCTTTGTTCACATTATTGGAAACTCGCAAAGAGTAATCGACAACTCATTTCCAAACGTAAACACGATTTTTAACAGCTGCAGCATTGGAAATGCCAGCGATATGTTGTCCCTCAAAAGCAATTCTCGTTGTTAGTTAAAAAATCGCAGATTTTCAAGGCTATTGCAGTAAAAACTCCTTTGTTCAATGTTTACGGCTGAAAAATGTTTTTCAGAAATCCTGAGTCGGATGTTATGATTAACAGTGAAGTCAAAAATAATACCACCCGCGACTTGTAGTCAAGGATTGTTGTTTGCAATATTTGTAATTGATCGAAGTCAAGAATAAAACCATTCTCAACATCACTGCTAGATAATTGCAGTTGATCACCTGAGTTGATTCATTGCTAAAATACTATGCTCGATCAGTCTGTCGCAGTCACTTTTCTCAAGGAAAAATTAAAAGTCGATTTCGCTCAACGTTTTTCCATGTTATTGTAAAAAGGACATCTACGGCTTTTTCTATCGTCTTTACTGTAATAGATCACAAGAATAACACCATAAAATGTTCAAAACAAGGCGAGCAAAGTACTTTTGTTCTTTTATGGGCGGTGTTGAAGAGAGCTCAGTACTTTGAGGTTTTATGGCACTTTTGATGTAAAATATTTTGTTTTGATAGATTAAAATGTCACCGATGTCGGTTGTCAAGTTGGTTTAATAGTGGGACACTAGAACTGTTAACCTAGTGAAGTGATTTTTACTATTTGTATCGAAATGTAAATAATCAGATGTAATTAAACTGTGATGAAGAAAAGTTTGTTAATCGTTTTTGCTCATCATAATCATATAGTTCCTGTGAAACAAAGCCCGATGATATTGGGAAAATCCACGTTTACACTTGATTGAATGGTGGCTTTGGTTCTGCAGCAAAACAGTAAAAATATATGTATATATATGTAATCAAGTCCTGTGGCATTGCCATATTAGTTTATCTGTAAATGCTAATATTGAGGAAATAATTGTGGAGCTCCGCATTTAGGCTTGCCTAAATATATATATTATAACATAAGACAATATATAGCACATTTGTTTTGGAGATTTCAGTCCACTTAATGATTCTAATGATTCTAGCAGTAATTACCATGCTATGAGCATTTCTGAAATGCTTTTTGCTATTTTTAGCTATTTTTTTTTTAATTAAGAAGCTAAACATTTTCAAATCTACCTCTGGAACATCACTTTATAACATGAGAATATTGTTATTAGGTAATAAAAAATGATTCTAAAGAATAACATTCCGAAAACATAGCATGTAGCTATACAAGAATAATTTTGTATAGCTTACAACATTTTAAGGCTTTCCAGCTCCATATAAGAACTATTACTGCAATAACCACAATGTAAATGTAAATACATTCTGTAAATGTAAACACGACACCTTTTTGAGGAAAAAAAATTCTGCAGAGAAATGAGGAGAGAAAAAAAAATCCTGCAGAGCATGTAGGAGGGAAAAAAAATATCCTGCCCACCAGGTTGCTAGAAAAAGGAAACTTGCTGACCAGAAGTCACCCACCCCTCCCCCCCCCCCCTCAAACGTTAAATGGTCGGCCCCTAATGGTTGTAACCTCAACCTTTTGGACACAAATGTTCATTTTGAGTGTTGTTCAAAATAAATAATAGCCACCAATTTTAAATGTATATTTGAACCAGCACGGAACATTTGGACAATGCAGCGATTTGAGGCCAAACACACTTTCTTCAAAAGAGTGGTTTCTAAGAATTTCAAAAACATTCCAAGACTCCCTGCCATTTCGTCATCAAAGGTAAATGAATGCATACATTTGCAATCTCCAGGTCATTAAAATATCCCAAAATGATAAGTGCATCTTTCTGTACGGCAAAAATTGGATGGGTCTGCACATATTCACCATCCAACACATCACGCAAGACATCATAGTTTGAGTGATGGGGGTTTTCAACCTCGTGTAGAACATCTGGATTCTGTAAAAGTGCCTAACATAAAAATATGTGACTTTGTATTTATTGTTTCACTACACATGCATTTTGTGCCCTAATTGTTTTCTTCTTTTCACGGTTTTGTTTCAAAATGAGATGCATCCTTTGCAGGACTGTCAACCCACCCGAGTCTTCAAATAATTATTGAGAATTGATAGGGAAGGGATGATAGATGACGTCATAACACACATAACATCATTTGTAACATTTTGATTTGATTGGATTACTTCTGACCAATCACATTATTGCTTATATTACAATGCCAACGGTTGCAAGAACGATTAATGCGAGCGTCCGAATCACCTTTTCAAAGCTACAAGTCAAACCGAATTTTGTCTTTCGCTAAGTTAATTTGTTCCTCAGTTTCCGGACCCAAAGCGCTGAAAAAAGTGTCTACGTTTTGCCATACTCACTTAGAGTGAAAAGTTACAAAACGTTTTCGAAATATTATTTAAAAATGTGAAGTGTTCGTACAAAAACCGCTCTCAGAGAAAAAATACTTCGAAATAAGAAATTCCCAGACACTCTTTTGTTGTTTCTATGTTAATCATGTTAATCTAGCCTCTACCAAAATTTGGGAGCAATCGGACAAATTCCCTTTGAGTTTTAGCTCGTTAAAGTGTCCGTTTCGGGTGAAAAAATTGATTCGAGAAAACAGCGTTAAATACGTCAGTAGTATTATGGGCTTACGTACGGCAAACAATGAAATCAGTAGGGGAAAAAAAAGACTGCGTTGGCCGCTACGTTCAATTCGATACGAATTTCCCTATACGGCCATTTTGTCGCCCGTAGCGGCCAGTATCAGTTAAATTGATTGTATGTCGTAGCGGTCCTTGGTGACCCAGGGCGAATGTGCATAAATTAAAAAAATTAGCATATATGCAAATGAGGCAAGACACATGAATAAAATGGCAAACAACAGGTTTTTAATGACACAGCAGCTCCTTAATTATTTTTTTTTTTTCACGAAAAAAGAAAGTGGCGGAAAAAAAAAAACAAGGACGACAGCAGGAACAAAAAAACCGCCACGGTTAACAACAATGAAAAGAAAGAAAATCAAATAGTTAACGTCTGCGCCTCCTTCGCCTCCTTCTGCCTCCGGTGTGTGGGTGGTTGGCCGCTTGCATGTTGGCCATGAAGTTGATCAAATTGGGGATGGTGGCTCGAGAGGGAACCAACTCTCTCAGGGGTTGTGGAAAATAGGCGGTATGGTCCATCACGGTACAATAGGGGAACAGCATGCAAACGACCAGGGAGGAGGTGGCGATGTGGGGTAATTTCCTTTTGGCTGTCATCATCGGCTGCAGAGAAGAGGAGAAGGCGTCACGGTACAATAAGGGAACAGGAGGCACACTGAGGGGGTGTCGGAGTCCATGGCCAAATGTCTCTTTCTCATGAGTTTTATCGTGGGCTGTGGAGAAGGGGGAGGAGGAGGTGAAACGCTTTGTCGACCGGGAAGGCTTCACGCAGAATGGGTACTGCTAATCGCTGGGAAAAAAGAAAAAATTGATTAGCACTTACTTGTTTTGGCGAAAGTGGCGCCGAAACAATCTGAAATGACATGTGCAGTTGCGGTAAAATGGGCACCATGTGACACCTGAGATTTTGAAAGCCAATTTACCGTAAGTGAGATCTATCTGAAAAAAAGAAAAACGCGGGAAAAGAAAGACTTACTCGGCGGCGGCGGGGGCGTTTGGAATCATGCGAACGCATGCACTTTGGATGGTGTGCGACCGAAATGGCGACACGTGCACTTGTATCGGTGCGGCCAAATGTGTTTGATCCTGCACGTCAATACGTGACCGGGGATCTGAAAAGAACCAGAGGGAAGACTTACTAATGCTCGCACATGCACGTTCGGTGGATACCGAAGATACCGAATTCACAAGTCAATGCGTGACCGGGGATCTGAAAAAAACAGGAAAAAAAAAAGACTCACGCGTGTGTATGTGCATATGCGTTTTCACGTTCTGTGGGAGTTAGACCATACGAGCATATGCACGTTTGATGGAAGTCGGGCCATTCGATGATGAATTTGCATGTGAGGACGTGCCCGGGAATCTGAAAAAAAAACTTACTGGGTCAGACCCCACCATCCGTCGTCCGTGTAACACATGCACACGGTGTGTTCCCACGGATTGACGACGCACGTCAAAATGTGCCCGGGGATCTGAAAAAAGGAATGAAAGGACATGAAAGGACGTACGGTGGTGATGGTGGTTCGCACATGCATGCGACGTGTGTCCAAGGATCGACGATGCACGTTAGAATGTGACCTGGAATCTGCAATGACGGGAAAAAACACTTACACTCATCAGCGGGTGCATGCGTTCGCATGGCAAATGACGCAGAGGTGGATCGTACCGCAGAGGGCGCACAACATGACTCTGTGGGGATTTAACTGAAAAAAGAGAATACCTTTGGTACAATCGAATTAACCCCCACTTGTAAGTGAACCCGTAGGCACTGGGGCAGGTGCATTTGTATATGAATCCCTGTAGGGTAGCGATCTGTCCGCGTTAAAACTAGAGATCTGAAAAAAGAAAAAACAAAGGAAAAGCAAACAAGCGAAACGAGAAAACAAAGGGAATCGCTTCTCTCGGCTAGCAAAACATGTTATTTTCGTAACGGAGCCAATTTGGTCGAGCGAGCACACCGCTCTGAATTTTTTTTTTGAAGAGCACACACATAAGATGGACATCGACTTACAGCGAAAAAAAAAAAATAACAGAAGAAAATAATAATAATCACGATGGTTTAAGCTCGTTGTCGCCGGAGAAATCCATCATTGAACTACGAACGAAAACGTGAGCACTGCGAACGGTAAAACGGTACGTCAAAAGAAAGCTAACATAAATCTTCAACTGTCGTTTGAGCGAGTCAGTTTTGAGGATTATTGCAAAGGAAAAAAAATATATGGCAGAGCTCGGAGGCCTTTTCTTTTTTTTATCGAGGTTTAGCAAGTCGTGGTCATGAAAGCAAAGGATTTGAACCACTCAGCAATTTCTGCGTTTTCCTGGAAACATCCGCGAGAGCGGTCAGGGTTTTCTCGGAAAAAGTATCGGTCTTTGAATGTGCTTTGTTCGCACCACCGACTCCTTTGAATCTTCTGGAAAAAAAAAACAAACAAACGAAAATAAGAATGGGGGTTGTTTCCTCGGATGACCAAACGTAAGCTTTTAAAGGGAAAAAAAAAATTGTGGCCGCCAACGCTTCCCGCATTGCGAGCGAGTGTTTTTGCAAAGAAACCAAAAAAAAAAATGATATTAGCTTGAAAAACCGCTTCAAACCCAACCTATGCAACGCTTAGGTAAGAGTCATGGTGATTTTAAGGAAGGTTTTGGAGTTCGACAAACGTTGGAACGAAGAAGAAGAAGAAGAGAACTTACCTCGAGCTTGCGTTTCTTTTCGAAGGTCGTTTGACATGAGAAAATCGTTTGTAAAGATCCTCTTTCGATTGTACACAAAAAACAGAGCTTGCAGAAAGGTCTTGTCACGTTACCGGTGGATCAAATCAAGCTGTGAAAAGTCTTTTTTTAACGCTGAGGATCAAATCAAGCTGCAAGCTTTCACGCCGCCCAAAAACTAAACCCCGCATCTCAAGTGCTTGGCAAGTAATGTTTCGATGGCGTGGATGTGACGCAGTCGGTCGACTCCTTTGTCCTGATTGGGCATCTCGCCCACGTGGGTGGCACAAAGGTTAGATTACGGAGAGATTACGGCGACAAATGGAAAATAGGCCTCTGAAAAAAGGCCTATTGTTTTCCGTAGCGAGAATGCGTTTTCCAATGGGGTCAGTGGTATTTGGTCAGTGGTATCCCACCCCAGCCGGGGGGGTGATTTCGATACGTCAGGTAAGACGTCACGAAGGGTTCCCTCTCTGAGAAATAGGGGCCTGCGAGGTTATTTCCACTTGGAGTCAGTGGTATCCCACCCCCACCCAGGGGGGTGGTTTTGATGCATCATGTAGGAGGTCACGAAGGGTCCCCACCTGAGAAAGAGGGGCCCGCTAGGTTATTTCCACTTGGGGTCAGTGGTATCCCACCTCCACCCGGAGGGTGGTTTCGATGCATCATGTAGGAGGTCACGAAGTGTCCCCATCTGAGAAAGGGAAGCCCGCTAGGTTATTTCCACTTGGAGTCAGTGGTATCCCACCCCCACCCAGGGGGGTAGTGTCGATGCATCATGTAAGACGTCACAAAGTGTCCCTCTCTAAAAAAAAAAACAAGGGCCTGCAAGAACTCTTGGGTTCAGTCGTATCCCGACCTATAGGTGAATCACACGCATTGCAAATCGTTTTTTTAAAGAACCTTTTATTGTCAATTGCTTTTTCAAAAAAGAACCACTGATGGTCAACTAGTTTTTAACCTGGTTTTGAAAAAAAGAAAAAACGGTTTTTTTTAAACGTTCAACTTGACTTTGGTTTGCATGATTTTCTTGACGATCCTTTCCGTGAGGGTCCGCTTGCCCGGCAATCCCTCGATGGCTTTGATCATGCGACGATCGGCGGCGTGCTTGTCCCTCAAAGTCTTGGCCTTGTCGTAGTCGATGTCGTGTTGTTTGGCAATCTTGTCCAACCGGTTGATGCCCGGGTCCCCGCGTTTCAAACGTTTCTTCAAATGCGTGCCGGGGCCCATGTACTGATAGCCCGGCCAATGAAATTCCAGGCCCGTTTTGCCCAGCCATTTTTGCACGTCCACCCCGCGGCCGCCCTGAGACGGCTTCTGGCATCGTCGCTTACTCTTCATCGTAGTCCTCTTCATCGAGTCGGCGTCGCGTGCGCTTCCCTCGCTCCCAATCTTCCCACCCTGGTTGGGTTCTCAACCGTCTCACTGCCAAGGGTGTTTTCGACGTTTCCTCCATGGCCCGTCGCCTTTTATCCATGGCCCTGGCGACAGCCCCCCATAAATCGTCCTCACCCCTTGGACGCTCGATCTGGGGCGTCTTTTTCAATCGGCGTTTACCCTGTTCGAGGTCCCACGCATCAAAGGGGGTCTTCCGTGTAGGCTCTTCCTCCTCCTTTTTCACTTTCACGTCCTGAGGGGGTGGGAAGGACCAGTCGTCTTCCTCTTCCTTTTTGACTTCCACCCAAGGAGGGGGTGGGCGGGGCCAGTCGTCTTCCTCTTCCTTTTTGACTTCCACCCAAGGAGGGGGTGGGAGGGGCCAGTCCTCGTTCTCTTCTTCTTCTTTTGCCTTTTTGAACAACCGTTTGGGTTTTCTTGGCACTCTGGGTTTCACGTCCGTCCCTATGGCTTTGCTCACCGTTGTCTTGGCAGGGGTCCTACCTGTAGGGGTTCCCCCCTCCGTTTTTTGGGCCACTCTCACCATGCGTCGCATCCATTTGTCGAACGCACTGCTCACCAAATCCGTTTCGGGAGCGTCGTCATCGTCGGCTGTCCCCGCCGTGCCTGCTGCGGGAACGTCCAAGGTTCGCAGTTTTTTCGTGGCTCGATGCAGGGCGCGCGATACGGGCTTTAACTTCATGCGTTTGGCTGCAGGCGACAGGTGGGGATCCTTCAACAACCGTTCCTCTTTGGCCGCCAAGGTGGCCGCATGGGTTAACAGATGGTTCTGCAACAAACCGGCCTTGTGTTTAGCCACCCAAGGGGCGAATTCGCGTTTGGGTACGATCAACATTTCTTCCATGACGAGACGGTGATGCGACCGGTCACGCGTGCTTCACCGACAGGGGTCGCACAGTAGGCGTCGTCTGAGTTCACAACACTCACGTTGCCACCTCTTATAGGTTCTTGTCGGCTGGACATTCAACAAGGCCACAAGCGCTCTCATCGTTGGAGACATCGACACACCGCTTGCAGTCCCCGCCATAAGCCACTGCCCGTCTGTCGGAGCAAGAGAGCGCGTCGTCGGGTCACCGAATTTTTCCGCTTGGCCAACTCGCGCAAGACCTTTTTATGCCTTTTCAATCGGGCCACGACGTCCGGGGTGACCCTGGCATGCCCTTTCAACGTGTTCAACACCAATTCGCTGATGGCATTGATCTGATCGGCGTTGGCGTGCCGTAGGAGGTTGTGACGGTATTGCCCGCGGGCATCTCGAAACAGACTTTCCAAAAACGGCAACTGACGTCTAAGACGTTTCATCTCGAGGGGAACCGTCTGCGTCGACCAGGGTCCACGTTGTCTTTTATACCCTCTTTTCTTGTGGCCACTTCCAGGGCTTTTTTTGGTCACATGAGGCAACAAGGGCTGGCTTTCTTGGCGATGAAACCTTGCGATCGAGCGTATTGGAGCCACGATTGTTTGCCCCCTCTTGCTTTGTGAGCCTGCCAGGCCGCTCTCATGCTGTCGTATTGCCGTTTGGCCTTCGTCATATCCGTGTTTTTGACGGCGCGAATCATGTCGCGCGTGACCTCATAGGCTTTTTTGGGATCCACCACCCAAGGCATCTTGCCCCCTTGCTGAGTGGAGGGGCGTCTCCGCCGACGTGTCGAGGAGATGGTTTTCTTCTTCTTTGTCGTCGCACGTTTGGCCATGGTCTGAGGTTGCGAGGACAGCGTCCCTTCCCTTTTATCGCGTCCACGAAAAGGTGGAACCATCGGGATGACGCACCAACCCAGACCTCCGTCGTTTCATGGCAGCACGTTCTACACTGCTTGCATTGTACCGCTTTTTGGTGGCGGCCTCCAGAGCTTTTTTGGCACCGTACCCCGCGGCACCACTGACGGCTCCTACAGCGGCCGCTTTGCCCGCCGCAATGGCTGCCGGCAGGAGGGCTAAGAGAGGAAACAGGCCTCCCTCGTGACGTCGCCGTCGAGTCGTCCGTCGTCGCAACACTCTTTGCTTGGGCATGCTCGCTTGTTGAGTGACTTCTCGTAGACAGTGCGTTCCCTTTTTATGTCGGACGGTGGGGTTTGGAAAAGGCACCGTGATGTTTTTCACAACACGAATCATGTCGCGCATGACCTCGTAAGCTTTTTTTTGGGCTGCACCACCCGAGGCATCTTCCCCTTGCTAAGTGGAGGGTCGTCTCCGCCGACGTGTCGAGGTGGTCTTCTTCTTTGTCATCATCGCACGTTTGGCCATGGTCTGAGGTTTCGAGGACGGTAACAATGTTGGAGGGATTTCATCGCAATGAGGTAGAACCGTCAGAATAACGTGTTAACACGGTGTTCCCTCGTTTTGTCACGCTCGTTATCTCCTCTTTTTCCTTTTTGTGGCTGCCTCGATGGCTTTTTTGGCGCCGTACCCCGCGGCACCACTGACGGCTCCTAAAGCGGCCGCTTTGCCCGCCGCGATGGCCGCCGGAAGGAGGGCTAAGAGAGGAAACAGGCCTCCCTCGTGACGTCGCCGTCGAGTCGTCCGTCGTCGCGATACTCTTTGCTTGGGCATGCTCGCTTGTTGAGTGACCCCTCGTAGGCAGTGCGTTCCCTTTTATGTCGGACGGTGGGGTTTGGCAAAGGCACGGGTGTACCCTTCGTCCTCCAAGAGGTCCGAAAAGACCCGGTACGTATCGTCGGAGGCCGGATGCAGATCCAAGAAGACGTACCCAAAAGGTCGGGCCGTCACGGTGTCGTAGACGTCTAACACGTCGGGCCAATGTTTGGGAAAGGCTTGCCTGATGAGGTTGGTGAACCCCAACTGATCGCGAGGACTCTTGAAGGCCACGATGTAATGCGCATTACGCGAAATGGTCTTGGCGTACTTGCCAGGGGGAAACATGTCTTGACAGAGATACAGCACGGTGATGTTGCGATGGTGCGAGTCTTTGGTGAACAGATCCAACACGCGTTTGTCGTTGCCCCCTTCCTCCATCAGATCGTCGAGGACCAAGACCCCTCCTTTCGTGCGACCGAACCAACGTTGTAATTGATCGCTCTCGGGTATGCCTTTGTGCATGTGTACCCCCAGTCGAGCCAACGGGTGAAAGCCCTCTTGCCACACCCCGTAACAATAGTGGACGTTGGGCACCACGTCGCAAAAGTACCGGTGAGGCGCTTTCAAGAGTTTGGTGACAAATACCGTCTTGCCACACCCCGAGGGTCCCACCACCAACAGGCTACTCGGTGTCCGAATCATCTTTGTTCAACTCCACAGCAAGGTGTCGATTTTTATACTGCTCGCTTTCAGACGTCTGAGCATGGAATTCAACGTCAGACGCCCCGTGAGAGGCACCTTTTGCGTCTTCAAGGTCTTGGGGAGTTTCCGAAAGACCTCGACCAACGTCACGGTGTCTTTGACCATCTTGATCTTGTTCTTTTTGCTCCGCACGCGTCTAGGTGGGTCAGGACCGTATTGTTCCTGCAACCGTTGCATCATACCCATCCACGTGGCTTGACTGGGTAAGGGAACCGTCGAGGTCAGTCGCGGAGGGACGAGCCCCGTCACAGGTTGCAAGTCGAGGCGTCGTTGGGCCATACTGATACGGTTACCCAAAGAGTGCGCCCCCCTTTTATATGGACAAAGGACCACACAGTCACCGCTTTTTAAAAAATGTTTTATTAAGAACGACCTCGTTGTTGTTGTTAATACACGGTATCGTAGTTTTGGCTTTCCGGGTTCCCCGTCATCGTCATGAGCATGTCCATCAGACGCACGGGCACGTGGTTACTCTGGCGAATGGGGCCCGTCAAACGATGCCACGCCAAATCGCGTCGCACCAACCGCTTGAACCAGGCAGCCGCGCGAGCGTCGTTCTTCACGAAATCGTAACGACTAAAATACTGTTGAAACGTCTGTAACGTGCCTCCCAGACTGCAATGTACCAAAAACAGGAGGGCATAGGCACCGCACGTGTTGCTGTCGATGGCTTGCAAACTGCGCTCGTTGAAACGAAGGGTGGACCAATGCTTTTCCAACCAGTCTTCCAGGGCAGGCGCCCCGTAACGCCACAACGGTAACCCAAAACTATCCATCACCAAGCAGGTGTCCTCCTCTTCGTCGTCGTCGTCAGGGCCCGGCGTCCAAAGGGCCATCCAATGACTGCCGGGACGATCGTGAGGGTCCACGTTGACGATATACCCTTGCGCACGGTCTCGGATGGGTCGAGGGGGCAGTCGGTCGCTGGGAAAGACCCCGGCAAAATGAGGACCAAGGTGGGGGTCGTCTTCGGCCAAATGCCGCAACTGTTCGTCCGTGGTGGGCACCAATTCCATGGTGGGACTGACCTAAGCCTGCCTTCTAATGGCTCTTTTATGTGCCATAGGCATTGTACAACACGCCTCCGTCGTGGGTGATTTGCATGACGTTCTCAAATTCGCCGTAAATGACCACCGTGGCGACGTGAGCCAACCCGGCATTCAAGTGAAATTGCACGCGCACGTTGCCCTCTTTTTGCGGGTTGAGAATTTTGCCGTCGGCATCCCCACTGGCCACGTTGTCGAAGACGTACAAGGTGCAATTCTTGCCGTACCCCCACTCTTGGGGCCGTACCAGGTTGGGTCGCCTTTCTTTCCAAGCCGAGGTGGCCTGCACGAAGCGGAAATATCCCACCAGATCTTTGTTGCCATTGCCCGCATTCAATTCGAGGGTCGTGCCGTAGGGATACTCTTCCCCGTCCACAAACTGTTTGATCCACTGTAACCCAAACTGTTGAAAGGCAAACGGCGAGTACGTGTAGTCGCCATTGTAACTGCTCTGGTGCAACACCCCCACGATCATCCGATCGGGCACGCGGTAGAGAAAGATGCGATCTTCGTCAAAATCCGTCTGACCCGCAGGGAGGGCATACGTGCGAATCTCCGAACGCACCAAGGGGTACTTGGCATAATACCCCTCGTTTCTTTGTAATTGCAAGGTATTGGCGAGGGGGTCGGACAATTGCACTTGACACACGTGAAACTTGATTTTGATGTCGGCGTCCGTCAAACGGCCCTGCTCTGCCACCCCGTTGAGGAAGAAGGCCGGTTCGTGAAAGAAGAAACGCACCACCACTTCTACAAAGGGTACCAAGGGTTTACCCATGTAAAAAGCTTCCGAGTGCGGCTTGAAGTACAGCGTGCGTCGTTTGCCAGCCGTGTAGTGCCCTTGTTCTCTCTTCATGGCCTTCACGGCAGCTTTTTGCGTGGCACTGAGAGCCGTGTAGTCGGCGTGGGGGGTCGTGTCGTCCAAGTTGTTGGCCGTCAAGGGGGTGGCCACATCCAATCCATCTTGTTGGAAACCCTGCAAGGGCAAGAGGGTCTCTCCATCCAGGCGGTCGTTGTTGATGAGGGTCTCAAAGTAAGCTTTGTACGGGTAGGTGTCCGTCTGGGAACTGATCAACGTGCCATTGAAGGTGACGCTGCATTGTTTGATCATGGTGTGGCATAAATTCTGGGCGGGGAACAGATTGTCCACGGCTGCGACGTTGTTGCCATTGTGTTGTTTCATTTGAAATTCCATTTCGAAGTAACTCCGATTCAAGTCCACGTACTCGTTGACGCCCGACATGACAAATTGCATGGGTTGAATGCCCCCACTGTCCGCTTTCACCAACACCATGCGATACTTTTCGTAGGAAGTATCCGTCGGGGGGACGTCGAAGATTTGCATGGTGGGATGCCAGGTAGTGGCGGTAGGTGTCCTTCCCTCACTCATCGTGCTCACCGGCGTCCTCGTCGCCTTTGCCGTGGTCGCTTGTGCATCTCTTTTATATACGCGCGTGTCCAGGAAGGCACCATGTCAGGAGCCCCCGGCCAAATCCGTCCCCCGACTTGAGGCGCCACGCCTTTCAGACCGTGCCGTTGAAGCCCCCTCGAGGGCATGGGTGTCATGACGATGCGCCGCTTCACCATCTTCAGGGTCCCAAGATATCGTGCACACTGTGTTTGACGCGTTTACTCACTCTGTCGAGGACTTCGTCAGCTTTGCGTTTCAAGGCCCTCTTCACGTGCTTTTGTACCTTTCTGGCGACGACTTGACCCCCCCTTTCGAGCACGGGTCCGACAAACCGACTGAAAAGCCCCGACCCGTCTTGCGACGTGGGGGTGTACCGTGTCAGACTGCCTCCTCGCATGACTCGCAACTGCCTCGGACGCTAGGGAGTGTCCTTTTATACACGTCGACTGGATTGTCTTCTCTTTATACACGCTGGCGAAAATGCAAAGTCAAGTTGGAGGGTCCCTCCCCCAGATGCGCCAAGGCACCGGCCATCTCGGCGATTTGCACTTCCATCACCTCGAACGAGGGTTGACGCACCGGCAGGTATTGCACGTGGGTGGGTTCGAAGTAGGCGTATCCATTTCGGTCCGTGGTGGAAAGGTGGACTTCTCTGAGGAGATCCGTGATGCGTTCGCCCACGATGGTGCTCTGACCCGCATTGCAGTAGACACGCAGACTGCGCGAGGGGGTGAAGAAGCTCTTTTCGAACCAACCCCAATTCAAGTTGGTAAACTCCCAGGTCTGTTGTTGCGTGAAAAGGACCCACTCTCCCTGGATGGTGGCCGCATCGATGGGCTGAGTGTTGATCTTCTCGCTGGCGGGAGGGGACTTGTAATGAATTTGGCGGATCTGGGGTCCCGGAAAACTGTGGCTTGGGCCAATGCCTCCTAACAACACCATCAAGTCGTACGCAAAGCCCACTGTGATGTTCTGGGAAGCGCGCTCGCATCCGCTTCCGTCGATTTGCAAGGTGGTGGGACCCGTCCAACGCAGGGTTTGAAAGTACTCCGCATTGCTTTCCGGATGCTTCCATTCTTCGAGGTCCGTGCTGTCTTTTTCCGTGTACTTGAAATAGTAGGCGATTCCCTTTTGCAACTCGAACACGAGGGACCGCATGAAAGAGACCCCGTCGTGCACCGACTCGTCCTGCAACAGGTCGTCCACGGTGACCACGGCCCTCACGTTGTTGTTAGCCACACTGCGTGTCCCGCGCGCATCCACCTTGGTCGTGTACCCCCGTTGATAGGCAAGTTGGGTGCCCGAAGGAAACTTTTGCAACAGGGCGGACCGAAATTCGTTCCGAAGGGGTAGCGACAGGCTCGCCAACCCCACTTGCCAGTCTTTGCCTCCGAACTTTAAGGGGGTGGGCAGTTGCACCTTGTAACTGTTGTTGCGATTGGCCCTCGCGAATTGAGCTCCTCCGCCATCGCTGGGCAACGTCACGTAGAGCTCTTCCATGCCTTGAGGTCCGAAGTGGGGATCCAACTATCGTATTTGGCCGGCCACCCTTTCCATCTCACCAACGCTCGCTTGCCACGCCGTTTAAGTACTTTTTCGATGCGCCACAAGGTGTCGTCGTCCACGGTGACTTTTTGTAGATCCTCTTCGTAAAACGTCCCCTCCACGGGTGTGCCATCCATTTCTTCGATTTTGTAGGTGATGGGAGCCCCCGACACCACGCGTTGCACGACAAACACTTCCTCCGTCCATTGGGGCAAATACCCTTTCTTGAAGAGTCTCGTGCGTTTGCTCAAGCGCACGCGATCCCCTCTGGCCAATCGAGGTCGTCTCCGATCAGGTTTCAACCGTAAACCGTACAATCGCTGCCACACAAACTCTTCGTTCTCCGGCGTCACTTTTCTCGGTGCCAAACCAATGCTACGGTGCTTGGAGGCATTATACCCAGCCACCAAGTCGGGGAGGATGTCGATGTACTTCAAGGTGTTGGCTGCAGTGAAATAGCGGTACATGCGGCCCTTGAGCGTGCGATTGAACCGTTCCACCACGGCGGCTTTGGCATCCCCTTTCGTGGAAAAATGATGAATGCCTTCTCGCTTCAACCAGGCCTGCACGGTAGCGTTGTAAAATTCTTTGCCTTTGTCCGTCTGCAAGGTTTGTGGCTGGCGTCCCCCGTCCTTGAGAATGCTTCGAAAGGCTCGCACGACCTCGGCGCCCGTCTTCTTTTTTAACGGACGTACCCAGGCGTATTTCGACAAGACGTCCACCACGGTCAGGAGGTAACGTATGCCGCGGTTGTGGCGGGCCACGCGCTGCATTTCCACCAGATCGGCCACCCATTGCTGGTCGCGCTGAAACACCAAGACGGGCAGCGTCGAAAACCGCCGACGCGGGGGTTTGTGCAACGTGTAGGCCAAATTCTTTTGCAACAAAGTGCGTGCCTTCTTCAGGGACCACCCGTGAGCGCGTGCAAACCGGGCCACCCCGCCCAAGGCACCGGGTGCTGCAGGGTCCTCGTAGGAGGCTGCCGTTGTGGGCTTCTTTTTCTTCATGGTCGTCGAAGTCTGTCCGTCACCCACAGGCAAACTCGACGCCACGCCAACTCTCGAATGGTGGGCAGGCATAACCCGTACGTTTTATGTATCTTGCGGTACCATTGCCAACTTTCTGGCCAAGGGTACCCCTCGTCCAACCACACCACAAAGGCCGTGAACGTCCCCCATTGCAACTCGTCGAGAAGGTATTCGAAGACGTCGAGGGGCGTACCCTCGGCGGCCGCGTCCATGGCGAACACATCCTGACTGGGTACCCCTATGACGGCCACGAGCGATCGACATACCGTGCGCAACATGACCCAACGGCATCGACTCCACACGTCTGCGCACGTCGTCATGGTTTTCGCACACTGACGAGTCAAGGTGGTGGACGGCCCGGTTTTATGACTTCCTGCGTCTGAAATGCAAGGTGACCGTCGTGTGCGTGCGACCCACTTGTGCCGTGGGCAACGCATGCCCCAACCCATCCCTCAAACTCACGCTGGCCACTTCCAGTCCGTAATAGCGCACGGACCGAAATCGTTCTGGCGAGGGTTCGTAATACACACCCCCCTCCCCTCGCTGCAAGTGCGGCACCTCTTGCAAGAGATCGGTCGTCCGATCCCCCACCATGACGGCACGTCCCACGTTGGAATAGATGTGCAGACCCTGCGTGTGGTGCGTCTTGCCCACCACGCTGTCGAAAGCGTCATTCAGACGCACGAAGCGCCATTTCACTTTAGACGAAAACATGACCGTGTCACGCGTGGAATCGTATTTCAACAGCACGTCACCGTGAGCAATGATGGAGTCCACCGTGTGACCCCACCTTGGGGCCGGGCCCGTGACCACTTGACGCAATTCGGGAATGGCATTGTGGCCTAGGAGAAATGACAAATTTTGCGATGGGTCGGGCATCAACCAACCCATCTTGAAACACAAACTCTTGTTCAATTCAAAGGTCGTTTCATCGAGTCCATCGACAATCATCTCCGTGGCGCCATTGGAGGTGTCCCAACTCACGCGGGGGCGGATCTGCAGGGTTCCGTCTTCGTAGTCGAACAGATTGACTTTCAACGACCATTGTTCGATCAAGGCTTTCATGAACGCTTCGCCCGATGGCAAGGGATGTCGAGCATTCGAGGCCACCATGTCACTGACAAGGACTTGGTTCTTGATCGTCCAGGGAAAGTCCGAATCCCCCTCTTTCAGTAATCGGGTGGTCGTGACCAACAAGGCCTTGCTAGGTTGGTCGTGCAAGAGGGTGACGTCCATCCCACGATCGCGCATGACCAGACTGCTCAAGGCCACTTCCCACCCAGGCTCTCCAAACGTCAGGGGAGTGGCTAATCGCACTTGAAAGGACGCCGCCGTGTTGCGGGGAAATTCGGGCGTCGTGTCGCTCGACAGGGTCACGTACATGTCCCTGAGTCCCCTCATCTCGACTGACCCCCGTGCCACGGCGTCCCGTCTTTTTATGCCATTTGTCTAGGGTCGTGGGTGAGGCATACATGCACACACTACAACAACCACACACCTCGAAATGAGGTCTTTCATGGTTTAATCTTTAAAAATGGACCGCACGCGATTACAAGGCCAACTACAATTACAGGGTTTCCAGCACAACACTTCTTCGGGGGTCCCACGTTGGTACACCTGGTTTTTCTCGTCCTCACAGTACTCACACAACACCAGGTCTAACAGGTCGTCACACCGTGCACGCCACAGATCGCGTTCTCGCAAGGCTTTTTCGTAAAGGGGCTCGAAGACCGAGGCGGGGGTGGCCACACCCTCCTCCACCTCTGCTTTGGGTTCGGGTTTTGGGGTGTAGTCTTCGCCCATCGTTCCCCTGACCCATCGCGTCACGTACTTCACAATGGATTTTTCCAAATGGTACTGGGTGCGGCCAATCGATTGCACGTTTTCCCACAATCCCTCTTTTTCTCGCAACTCTTTAATCGCTTGGCACTCGTCCATCTCTCTGACCTTGTCCTTCAACGTGTGCAGCAGATGAAACGACATGGGCTCGAACTGGGGAGGAGCCTCCTTTCGCGCAAGGGGTGCCAGGGCCGCCGGGTCTACCTTGGCCCACGCCTTCACGCAGTTCACAATCTCTTTCTCCAAGTCGTACCGAGCCTTATCGAAAGCATGCGCGACCTCCCATCGTCCTTTCCTCGCCCACCCTTCGTACGTTTCGTCTACACGAAGCATGTCCAAGACTTTGTCGTGCAACCCCCATTGCAGTGGGTCTGGCATCTCGGGATGTCCGACCATGGCGAAGAACAAACCAAAAATGATCAACAATGGCAAACAACGCGCTCTTTATAAGGTCCGTGGTGCCTGCAATGCGCGCAAAGCCACTCAATCGCAGCTAGGGCCGTGACCCAGGCGGTACGAGGGCTCTTTTCCTGGCCATGGATAAAAGGCGACGGGCCATGGAGGAAACGTCGAAAACACCCTTGGCAGTGAGACGGTTGAGAACCCAACCAGGGTGGGAAGATTGGGAGCGAGGGAAGCGCACGCGACGCCGACTCGATGAAGAGGACTACGATGAATAGTAAGCGACGATGCCAGAAGCCGTCTCAGGGCGGCCGCGGGGTGGACGTGCAAAAATGGCTGGGCAAAACGGGCCTGGAATTTCATTGGCCGGGCTATCAGTACATGGGCCCCGGCACGCATTTGAAGAAACGTTTGAAACGCGGGGACCCGGGCATCAACCGGTTGGACAAGATTGCCAAACAACACGACATCGACTACGACAAGGCCAAGACTTTGAGGGACAAGCACGCCGCCGATCGTCGCATGATCAAAGCCATCGAGGGATTGCCGGGCAAGCGGACCCTCACGGAAAGGATCGTCAAGAAAATCATGCAAACCAAAGTCAAGTTGAACGTTTAAAAAAAACCGTTTTTTCTTTTTTTCAAAACCAGGTTAAAAACTAGTTGACCATCAGTGGTTCTTTTTTGAAAAAGCAATTGACAATAAAAGGTTCTTTAAAAAAACGATTTGCAATGCGTGTGATTCACCTATAGGTCGGGATACGACTGAACCCAAGAGTTCTTGCAGGCCCTTGTTTTTTTTTTTAGAGAGGGACACTTTGTGACGTCTTACATGATGCATCGACACTACCCCCCTGGGTGGGGGTGGGATACCACTGACTCCAAGTGGAAATAACCTAGCGGGCTTCCCTTTCTCAGATGGGGACACTTCGTGACCTCCTACATGATGCATCGAAACCACCCTCCGGGTGGAGGTGGGATACCACTGACCCCAAGTGGAAATAACCTAGCGGGCCCCTCTTTCTCAGGTGGGGACCCTTCGTGACCTCCTACATGATGCATCAAAACCACCCCCCTGGGTGGGGGTGGGATACCACTGACTCCAAGTGGAAATAACCTCGCAGGCCCCTATTTCTCAGAGAGGGAACCCTTCGTGACGTCTTACCTGACGTATCGAAATCACCCCCCCGGCTGGGGTGGGATACCACTGACCAAATACCACTGACCCCATTGGAAAACGCATTCTCGCTACGGAAAACAATAGGCCTTTTTTCAGAGGCCTATTTTCCATTTGTCGCCGTAATCTCTCCGTAATCTAACCTTTGTGCCACCCACGTGGGCGAGATGCCCAATCAGGACAAAGGAGTCGACCGACTGCGTCACATCCACGCCATCGAAACATTACTTGCCAAGCACTTGAGATGCGGGGTTTAGTTTTTGGGCGGCGTGAAAGCTTGCAGCTTGATTTGATCCTCAGCGTTAAAAAAAGACTTTTCACAGCTTGATTTGATCCACCGGTAACGTGACAAGACCTTTCTGCAAGCTCTGTTTTTTGTGTACAATCGAAAGAGGATCTTTACAAACGATTTTCTCATGTCAAACGACCTTCGAAAAGAAACGCAAGCTCGAGGTAAGTTCTCTTCTTCTTCTTCTTCGTTCCAACGTTTGTCGAACTCCAAAACCTTCCTTAAAATCACCATGACTCTTACCTAAGCGTTGCATAGGTTGGGTTTGAAGCGGTTTTTCAAGCTAATATCATTTTTTTTTTTTTGGTTTCTTTGCAAAAACACTCGCTCGCAATGCGGGAAGCGTTGGCGGCCACAATTTTTTTTTTCCCTTTAAAAGCTTACGTTTGGTCATCCGAGGAAACAACCCCCATTCTTATTTTCGTTTGTTTGTTTTTTTTTTTCCAGAAGATTCAAAGGAGTCGGTGGTGCGAACAAAGCACATTCAAAGACCGATACTTTTTCCGAGAAAACCCTGACCGCTCTCGCGGATGTTTCCAGGAAAACGCAGAAATTGCTGAGTGGTTCAAATCCTTTGCTTTCATGACCACGACTTGCTAAACCTCGATAAAAAAAAGAAAAGGCCTCCGAGCTCTGCCATATATTTTTTTTCCTTTGCAATAATCCTCAAAACTGACTCGCTCAAACGACAGTTGAAGATTTATGTTAGCTTTCTTTTGACGTACCGTTTTACCGTTCGCAGTGCTCACGTTTTCGTTCGTAGTTCAATGATGGATTTCTCCGGCGACAACGAGCTTAAACCATCGTGATTATTATTATTTTCTTCTGTTATTTTTTTTTTTCGCTGTAAGTCGATGTCCATCTTATGTGTGTGCTCTTCAAAAAAAAAATTCAGAGCGGTGTGCTCGCTCGACCAAATTGGCTCCGTTACGAAAATAACATGTTTTGCTAGCCGAGAGAAGCGATTCCCTTTGTTTTCTCGTTTCGCTTGTTTGCTTTTCCTTTGTTTTTTCTTTTTTCAGATCTCTAGTTTTAACGCGGACAGATCGCTACCCTACAGGGATTCATATACAAATGCACCTGCCCCAGTGCCTACGGGTTCACTTACAAGTGGGGGTTAATTCGATTGTACCAAAGGTATTCTCTTTTTTCAGTTAAATCCCCACAGAGCCATGTTGTGCGCCCTCTGCGGTACGATCCACCTCTGCGTCATTTGCCATGCGAACGCATGCACCCGCTGATGAGTGTAAGTGTTTTTTCCCGTCATTGCAGATTCCAGGTCACATTCTAACGTGCATCGTCGATCCTTGGACACACGTCGCATGCATGTGCGAACCACCATCACCACCGTACGTCCTTTCATGTCCTTTCATTCCTTTTTTCAGATCCCCGGGCACATTTTGACGTGCGTCGTCAATCCGTGGGAACACACCGTGTGCATGTGTTACACGGACGACGGATGGTGGGGTCTGACCCAGTAAGTTTTTTTTTCAGATTCCCGGGCACGTCCTCACATGCAAATTCATCATCGAATGGCCCGACTTCCATCAAACGTGCATATGCTCGTATGGTCTAACTCCCACAGAACGTGAAAACGCATATGCACATACACACGCGTGAGTCTTTTTTTTTTCCTGTTTTTTTCAGATCCCCGGTCACGCATTGACTTGTGAATTCGGTATCTTCGGTATCCACCGAACGTGCATGTGCGAGCATTAGTAAGTCTTCCCTCTGGTTCTTTTCAGATCCCCGGTCACGTATTGACGTGCAGGATCAAACACATTTGGCCGCACCGATACAAGTGCACGTGTCGCCATTTCGGTCGCACACCATCCAAAGTGCATGCGTTCGCATGATTCCAAACGCCCCCGCCGCCGCCGAGTAAGTCTTTCTTTTCCCGCGTTTTTCTTTTTTTCAGATAGATCTCACTTACGGTAAATTGGCTTTCAAAATCTCAGGTGTCACATGGTGCCCATTTTACCGCAACTGCACATGTCATTTCAGATTGTTTCGGCGCCACTTTCGCCAAAACAAGTAAGTGCTAATCAATTTTTTCTTTTTTCCCAGCGATTAGCAGTACCCATTCTGCGTGAAGCCTTCCCGGTCGACAAAGCGTTTCACCTCCTCCTCCCCCTTCTCCACAGCCCACGATAAAACTCATGAGAAAGAGACATTTGGCCATGGACTCCGACACCCCCTCAGTGTGCCTCCTGTTCCCTTATTGTACCGTGACGCCTTCTCCTCTTCTCTGCAGCCGATGATGACAGCCAAAAGGAAATTACCCCACATCGCCACCTCCTCCCTGGTCGTTTGCATGCTGTTCCCCTATTGTACCGTGATGGACCATACCGCCTATTTTCCACAACCCCTGAGAGAGTTGGTTCCCTCTCGAGCCACCATCCCCAATTTGATCAACTTCATGGCCAACATGCAAGCGGCCAACCACCCACACACCGGAGGCAGAAGGAGGCGAAGGAGGCGCAGACGTTAACTATTTGATTTTCTTTCTTTTCATTGTTGTTAACCGTGGCGGTTTTTTTGTTCCTGCTGTCGTCCTTGTTTTTTTTTTTCCGCCACTTTCTTTTTTCGTGAAAAAAAAAAAATAATCAAGGAGCTGCTGTGTCATTAAAAACCTGTTGTTTGCCATTTTATTCATGTGTCTTGCCTCATTTGCATATATGCTAATTTTTTTAATTTATGCACATTCGCCCTGGGTCACCAAGGACCGCTACGACATACAATCAATTTAACTGATACTGGCCGCTACGGGCGACAAAATGGCCGTATAGGGAAATTCGTATCGAATTGAACGTAGCGGCCAACGCAGTCTTTTTTTTCCCCTACTGATTTCATTGTTTGCCGTACGTAAGCCCATAATACTACTTACGTCAATCAAACGGGTAATTTTTACTTCCGGTCAAAACGTAAAACCGCCATTTCTTCGCCAATATTTGATCTTTTTCAATAATTTCTTTTTTACATTAAAGAACCATTTCGATCATTAATTTAACCGAAAAATCCAAATTTGCACAAAATTGCTGATCTGAAGGTATACGGTAACCTTAACTGGTTCCTTAATTATTGAGGAAAATAAGACATTTTCTGTTACCTATTGGTGTACATGTACCTCCGAGGTGTCCATAACCAGTAAACACATTGTCTGCCACAAATAGGTCATCCATGTCCTGGAAGAACTGAAAATCATGGCCTATGCTGTCTTTCAGTTTTGCTTTCAGTGATTTTTTCACCACATCTAGATTTTCGCCAAGCAGTGCTTTGGTCGAGTCTTCTACCATGCAAAGCTGTCTGAGTTATCTTCGCATCTTCCCTTGCACGTAATAGGAACTTTGCAGCCTGGATACGCAAGTCTGACCGTGCTCTATCTTCGTCAAATTCTTGCTCTACATTTTCTTCATAAACGGAGTCGTCGATCAAAAACTGCACTCGAGTCACTGTCCTTTTCCCAATGCTCTCGGTTCTAATGCCTTTGCAGACTATTCACTTTCGAAAAAGACTTCCCACAATTTGAATAATAAACCAAAAAGTTAGGCTCGTTAGAGTGGAACTTGATTAAATGTTTCAAAAAATAATCGCTTCCATTTACACGACAGCTGTAGTTACAGTACTCGCATGCAGCCATTTTGGAAATAAACATTTGGTGTAATCTTTTCCCTCTGAACTTTGTTCCGTGAAGGCTTCAGCCGCCCGAAAAACAATGACAGCTGAAATTCAGTGTCTTAATCGATTCGCTCCATTTGTCGAGTGTCGAGATACTCAACTACTGGCAGAGCATTCGCCTTAATTTCCAAACTATTTACGTTACCTTGCACTATAAAAATTAAAAAAAAAAACCCTGGTTCTTCCCATGAGTATTGTAGCACGGGAAGCATTTTCGAAGGCAGTAGGTAGATGGGTAATGTTTATTTGCTTCTAACCAAGGCGCACAGAACGGGAAATAGACTTTTGAACATGCATAATCCTTTCTTTGAGAGGAAACCAAAAAAACAGGAAGACAAACATATTTCCCGTTTCTGAGAAGGAGATCGGTAATATTTAGAAGGGAATTAATTAAGTTTGAGCCGAGAGAGAGAGAGCTGGTTTTGCTTTCCGTCCTCAAATAAAATTTGAAGAAATACATTGTTCATCGATCAACGAAGCAGGGGCTAACAGGGCAGCAAATATTTTTTTTTTTCTTTCACGGTTATCAAACTCTGCTATTTGAATTCGTTAGTAATAGTATCGAATCGGTTTATAGTCAGCTGAATTTGAACTGAGACAATTGGAAAGTAAACGACAAAAATGAACATTTAGACATTTTCGTGCCTATGTCCCTCGAGCGCTTAGTGTTGGCCGATTTCTTGAGGTCTCCGTGATTCGATACAAACTTGACAAGTCAATTTTCACTTTATCTGCTTAAGACAACTTGGTTTAATTTTGAGACCTCCCTTCAAATAGATGCCGTGGCACCCCTCCCGACTTGGCACACTGTGCCAACTGCCGATGGTCGGGATTTTTATTCTTTTTTTTTTTTTTTATAATTCTTTTACTCACTCAAAATGCCACGAACCGACAAATACATGCTTTCTGAACTTCCGCTAAAATTATTGAAAGATAGAAAATGAACATCAAAGACATCGATTATGGACATTTTATTATTTAGATTTTCTCAAATTTATTGTTTTGCGCGTGAACTGTTTGCCCAGCTGAGGAATGATATCGTACAGGTGCGCAATTAACAAATGAACCAGTGTCAAATTCATCACGTTCCTCAGCGAGATCTGTAACGAACGTGATCTCAAAACTTCCTCTGAGCAATATAATCTGCAAACAATAGATATACAAGTTCAAGTTAAAGCGGTCCTTAAGTCTTTGTTTTTATCTACATTGATCATGCACTAGTCAAAGTAAACCGCGACCCCCCCCCCCCCCCCACTCAGGGAAATGTTGGGCTTTATCTCCATATTGGTAGCTCTCCCAGTATGTCGGAGATTCGCGCGTTTTATCACCCTTGTGCGCAGGGAAGTGGGGCATTATTAGGGGATTCGTTCCAATCCAAGATGATGGCTATGGTTCCTGCAAGGACTTCTAGGTACATTGCGCGACGATGGCCGACGCAAGTGGTGTTAACAGGTATTTGTGGAATCTGTTTTATTGTTATTCAAATCAGTACATCGATTGATTTAGGGTATGGATTTAAGAAGGCAAACACTTTAATATTTTTATTGCCGATGAATTTTTGTTTTGCTGCTCTTTAGAAACAAGTAAATTCGTTCCTTTAATAATTGTTTGTAATAATTTGTCTGCCCCACAGGTGGAGCATTTTGTCACTTTTTGCACGCTACTGAAAACCAATCCCCACCTATATTCCGGAGTGGAGCTGGGGGGGGGGGGGTTACTTTGAATGGTGCATTATCTCGATATTTTCCGTCTTCTAAACTGTCTTCCTGTCACGAAAATTTTAACATGCTGTCATATGCCATATAAGGTAATTCTTAGAGTATCCTACGTCAAAAATTGGAGATATAAAGAGATACCATCTCTAATAAAGTAACACCAATAACACTGACTGAGCGAAGTCGCCATTCCGTCTGAAAAAAGAAACCGTCCATAGCCTGAAGAGAAACTGAACTCACTTGTGTGAAGATGAGGCTTCATGTTACTGTAGCTGCCTTTGCTGCCCTACTCTACCTTGCCAATGGGGTTTCCCCTGCAACTGCCGAGACCTGTACCGAGGTCGATCGCACCAGTGACCGATGCAGGAGTGCAGGACACATCTGGCTTGACCAGCCAGTGCAGAGTTTGGTCCAAAAGGGTGACGGGAAAGTCGAATTCAAGCTCATTCCCTCTGTGAGCCAAATTTACTGGTATTGTGGATCCTCCAGAGAACGCACTAGCTGGGGGGAGGCGGCAAATCGGTTGGATGTTGAGTTTGAAAGTGACGGTACTATCCGCTGGGAGATTTACAAATGCACGGACTGTGCTTTTGTGGATAGCACCACCGACTGGTGCAGAAATCAAGCATTCATCCAAGTGCTGGGCCAGAAGATATACAGACGCACCTACAACCGAGTAATCAAGCTGGACGGACCGTCGACAAACCAGGTGTTTTGGGTCTGTGGATATGCTAACGAACGCACAGGATGGGGAGGATCGGCGAATCAGCTGACCATCAAATACTTTGACGATGGCAAGATCGAGTGGGTCATCAGAAAATGTGGTTAATATTACAAACATAAAAAAATTGTTTTCAAAGCATGCATCGTTGTTGTGTTTGTTAGCAATAGATCTTAAACTGTTGCGGTGTGTTTCTGAGACGACTCCAGCCTATAGATGAAAGCATGATATTAGAATGTGTGTAACCAGAGTTATATATGAGTAAGGTAATTGGCTATTTGGCATTGCTGTTAAAGAAGGACCTTACCTCTTCGAAAAGATTCGCTTATATTATAAACCGAGTTATTAATATCGGACAAGTGTGTAACGTAGAGAGTGAATTGCATTATCCAGTCACTTCCCACAGTATTTTTCTAATTATAGGAGTGAAATAGCGCTAAAACCTTAACGAATGGAACTTGTCTGTGCTAGAAGGTATAATATTCCGTTGGATTGTGCCTATAGTCTGCAGTTTAATTATACTGTATACAAAGTGTATTTCACTGCAACGTTGACTTGTCTTTTACTGTTTTTTTGTTTTGTTTTGTTTACTTTTTTTCCTGTTTTGCCGATTGCTTTTTTTTTTCTTTTCTTTTCTCCCGACATAGAAACGGCTCAAGATATCGATATATCGGGTAATATAGCATCAGATACGATGATTATCTAATAGAAAATGGAAGAGCTTTCCTGATCGATGTGTATTCAAAACGGATTATCCAGGGAATTAAACGTTAACTAGACCAACACGCTAAACTTCGTAAATGGATCCCTCAATTTTGAAGACCATTGAATGCTAATGAATGTGAGGAACAGGGAAAAGTTATTGCACAGAAAATTGAAATGACTTGTTGTTAATGCTGAAGTAATGATGCTTCATTTTCATTAATTATCCCCACGGTTATAGAAAGCATTGCATTTTCCTTATGTTTGCACGGTTTGTGTATATTGGCCTTTCTTGCTTTCAACCGTTCCGTGATCTGTCTCACGTTTAGAATCCATCCCAATATATTGAAACCGAATAGTGTCCATTACTGTAGTGATGTTCATTGTCGATACATCAGAGTATTTTTTAATCACCTGATCAAAGCTTGTTCTCTTATGTTACGTTTGAACCAATTCCGAAACAAAAATCTCTTGCTACGAATTTGTTATTGATCCTCTATCTCCAAGCCCGGGATATTAGCTCAATGAAACAATTTGCACGCAACAAAGAGGTGCAGCCCTACTCAAGACATATTTCTTTCCCAAAATTGCACTTCCTCAGCCCTTTATGTGTCAGCTTTAGTTAGCCGCCATAGTTTCATAATGCAGAAACGATGGACGCCTTTTGATTCTGTTTTGTTTTTTTTGTTTTTTTTGTTTTTTTTTTTGGGGGGGGGGGGGGGGTTGCTTTGTTTCATTTTAAATTTCTTTTTGTATGTTTGTTTTTTGATTTACTGATCAAAGGTTTTGTTGTTATGAAACGAACATAAATTTAGGGACCGCGCGGAGCGAACAGAGGGGCTTGGTCACTTACAAGCCGTCCGTACTTCGCTTGGCTTTTCTTCAACCAAAAATGATGTGCCCCTCAATATAAAAATTAACAACTGCAAGGAAAACGAAGAGTTTTAGGATCCAGGTGACTATTGTATAGCAAACATTTGGAAAAAAGGGTCGAAAACAACGAAAACGAAAAACTGTAAGGAAACAAAGAAAACGAATGTTTTTTCGACGTTTCTCATAGAAGTTGGAGAAATATTTCTCCAACTTCTATGACTAAGACTAAGACTAGTAACAAACATATCCCGTACGTAGTAAGCTAGACAAATTGCTAAGGATATTTTGACATAAATTTCCGTATAAAAAGACAAAAAAAGGGAGTACGAACCTCTGCTGAGCGGAGTGGAGTTGCGAGCTGTACCTCTGCGGAGTTGCGGGTACCTAACAGCGTGACCAAGGAACAGAAATTGCGAAAAGCTAACAAAGAACTTAGAGATGTAGTAGCGGAACTTAAAACGAGACTGGAGAAGGTTTCACAATCAATTTAACTGATACTGGCCGCTACGGGCGACAAAATGGCCGTATAGGGAAATTCGTATCGAATTGAACGTAGCGGCCAACGCAGTCTTTTTTTTCCCCTACTGATTTCATTGTTTGCCGTACGTAAGCCCATAATACTACTTACGTCAATCAAACGGGTAATTTTTACTTCCGGTCAAAACGTAAAACCGCCATTTCTTCGCCAATATTTGATCTTTTTCAATAATTTCTTTTTTACATTAAAGAACCATTTCGATCATTAATTTAACCGAAAAATCCAAATTTGCACAAAATTGCTGATCTGAAGGTATACGGTAACCTTAACTGGTTCCTTAATTATTGAGGAAAATAAGACATTTTCTGTTACCTATTGGTGTACATGTACCTCCGAGGTGTCCATAACCAGTAAACACATTGTCTGCCACAAATAGGTCATCCATGTCCTGGAAGAACTGAAAATCATGGCCTATGCTGTCTTTCAGTTTTGCTTTCAGTGATTTTTTCACCACATCTAGATTTTCGCCAAGCAGTGCTTTGGTCGAGTCTTCTACCATGCAAAGCTGTCTGAGTTATCTTCGCATCTTCCCTTGCACGTAATAGGAACTTTGCAGCCTGGATACGCAAGTCTGACCGTGCTCTATCTTCGTCAAATTCTTGCTCTACATTTTCTTCATAAACGGAGTCGTCGATCAAAAACTGCACTCGAGTCACTGTCCTTTTCCCAATGCTCTCGGTTCTAATGCCTTTGCAGACTATTCACTTTCGAAAAAGACTTCCCATAATTTGAATAATAAACCAAAAAGTTAGGCTCGTTAGAGTGGAACTTGATTAAATGTTTCAAAAAATAATCGCTTCCATTTACACGACAGCTGTAGTTACAGTACTCGCATGCAGCCATTTTGGAAATAAACATTTGGTGTAATCTTTTCCCTCTGAACTTTGTTCCGTGAAGGCTTCAGCCGCCCGAAAAACAATGACAGCTGAAATTCAGTGTCTTAATCGATTCGCTCCATTTGTCGAGTGTCGAGATACTCAACTACTGGCAGAGCATTCGCCTTAATTTCCAAACTATTTACGTTACCTTGCACTATAAAAATTAAAAAAAAAAACCCTGGTTCTTCCCATGAGTATTGTAGCACGGGAAGCATTTTCGAAGGCAGTAGGTAGATGGGTAATGTTTATTTGCTTCTAACCAAGGCGCACAGAACGGGAAATAGACTTTTGAACATGCATAATCCTTTCTTTGAGAGGAAACCAAAAAAACAGGAAGACAAACATATTTCCCGTTTCTGAGAAGGAGATCGGTAATATTTAGAAGGGAATTAATTAAGTTTGAGCCGAGAGAGAGAGAGCTGGTTTTGCTTTCCGTCCTCAAATAAAATTTGAAGAAATACATTGTTCATCGATCAACGAAGCAGGGGCTAACAGGGCAGCAAATATTTTTTTTTTTTCTTTCACGGTTATCAAACTCTGCTATTTGAATTCGTTAGTAATAGTATCGAATCGGTTTATAGTCAGCTGAATTTGAACTGAGACAATTGGAAAGTAAACGACAAAAATGAACATTTAGACATTTTCGTGCCTATGTCCCTCGAGCGCTTAGTGTTGGCCGATTTCTTGAGGTCTCCGTGATTCGATACAAACTTGACAAGTCAATTTTCACTTTATCTGCTTAAGACAACTTGGTTTAATTTTGAGACCTCCCTTCAAATAGATGCCGTGGCACCCCTCCCGACTTGGCACACTGTGCCAACTGCCGATGGTCGGGATTTTTATTCTTTTTTTTTTTTTTTATAATTCTTTTACTCACTCAAAATGCCACGAACCGACAAATACATGCTTTCTGAACTTCCGCTAAAATTATTGAAAGATAGAAAATGAACATCAAAGACATCGATTATGGACATTTTATTATTTAGATTTTCTCAAATTTATTGTTTTGCGCGTGAACTGTTTGCCCAGCTGAGGAATGATATCGTACAGGTGCGCAATTAACAAATGAACCAGTGTCAAATTCATCACGTTCCTCAGCGAGATCTGTAACGAACGTGATCTCAAAACTTCCTCTGAGCAATATAATCTGCAAACAATAGATATACAAGTTCAAGTTAAAGCGGTCCTTAAGTCTTTGTTTTTATCTACATTGATCATGCACTAGTCAAAGTAAACCGCGACCCCCCCCCCCCCCCCACTCAGGGACATGTTGGGCTTTATCTCCATATTGGTAGCTCTCCCAGTATGTCGGAGATTCGCGCGTTTTATCACCCTTGTGCGCAGGGAAGTGGGGCATTATTAGGGGATTCGTTCCAATCCAAGATGATGGCTATGGTTCCTGCAAGGACTTCTAGGTACATTGCGCGACGATGGCCGACGCAAGTGGTGTTAACAGGTATTTGTGGAATCTGTTTTATTGTTATTCAAATCAGTACATCGATTGATTTAGGGTATGGATTTAAGAAGGCAAACACTTTAATATTTTTATTGCCGATGAATTTTTGTTTTGCTGCTCTTTAGAAACAAGTAAATTCGTTCCTTTAATAATTGTTTGTAATAATTTGTCTGCCCCACAGGTGGAGCATTTTGTCACTTTTTGCACGCTACTGAAAACCAATCCCCACCTATATTCCGGAGTGGAGCTGGGGGGGGGGGGGTTACTTTGAATGGTGCATTATCTCGATATTTTCCGTCTTCTAAACTGTCTTCCTGTCACGAAAATTTTAACATGCTGTCATATGCCATATAAGGTAATTCTTAGAGTATCCTACGTCAAAAATTGGAGATATAAAGAGATACCATCTCTAATAAAGTAACACCAATAACACTGACTGAGCGAAGTCGCCATTCCGTCTGAAAAAAGAAACCGTCCATAGCCTGAAGAGAAACTGAACTCACTTGTGTGAAGATGAGGCTTCATGTTACTGTAGCTGCCTTTGCTGCCCTACTCTACCTTGCCAATGGGGTTTCCCCTGCAACTGCCGAGACCTGTACCGAGGTCGATCGCACCAGTGACCGATGCAGGAGTGCAGGACACATCTGGCTTGACCAGCCAGTGCAGAGTTTGGTCCAAAAGGGTGACGGGAAAGTCGAATTCAAGCTCATTCCCTCTGTGAGCCAAATTTACTGGTATTGTGGATCCTCCAGAGAACGCACTAGCTGGGGGGAGGCGGCAAATCGGTTGGATGTTGAGTTTGAAAGTGACGGTACTATCCGCTGGGAGATTTACAAATGCACGGACTGTGCTTTTGTGGATAGCACCACCGACTGGTGCAGAAATCAAGCATTCATCCAAGTGCTGGGCCAGAAGATATACAGACGCACCTACAACCGAGTAATCAAGCTGGACGGACCGTCGACAAACCAGGTGTTTTGGGTCTGTGGATATGCTAACGAACGCACAGGATGGGGAGGATCGGCGAATCAGCTGACCATCAAATACTTTGACGATGGCAAGATCGAGTGGGTCATCAGAAAATGTGGTTAATATTACAAACATAAAAAAATTGTTTTCAAAGCATGCATCGTTGTTGTGTTTGTTAGCAATAGATCTTAAACTGTTGCGGTGTGTTTCTGAGACGACTCCAGCCTATAGATGAAAGCATGATATTAGAATGTGTGTAACCAGAGTTATATATGAGTAAGGTAATTGGCTATTTGGCATTGCTGTTAAAGAAGGACCTTACCTCTTCAAAAAGATTCGCTTATATTATAAACCGAGTTATTAATATCGGACAAGTGTGTAACGTAGAGAGTGAATTGCATTATCCAGTCACTTCCCACAGTATTTTTCTAATTATAGGAGTGAAATAGCGCTAAAACCTTAACGAATGGAACTTGTCTGTGCTAGAAGGTATAATATTCCGTTGGATTGTGCCTATAGTCTGCAGTTTAAATATACTGTATACAAAGTGTATTTCACTGCAACGTTGACTTGTCTTTTACTGTTTTTTTGTTTTGTTTTGTTTACTTTTTTTCCTGTTTTGCCGATTGCTTTTTTTTTTCTTTTCTTTTCTCCCGACATAGAAACGGCTCAAGATATCGATATATCGGGTAATATAGCATCAGATACGATGATTATCTAATAGAAAATGGAAGAGCTTTCCTGATCGATGTGTATTCAAAACGGATTATCCAGGGAATTAAACGTTAACTAGACCAACACGCTAAACTTCGTAAATGGATCCCTCAATTTTGAAGACCATTGAATGTTAATGAATGTGAGGAACAGGGAAAAGTTATTGCACAGAAAATTGAAATGACTTGTTGTTAATGCTGAAGTAATGATGCTTCATTTTCATTAATTATCCCCACGGTTATAGAAAGCATTGCATTTTCCTTATGTTTGCACGGTTTGTGTATATTGGCCTTTCTTGCTTTCAACCGTTCCGTGATCTGTCTCACGTTTAGAATCCATCCCAATATATTGAAACCGAATAGTGTCCATTACTGTAGTGATGTTCATTGTCGATACATCAGAGTATTTTTTAATCACCTGATCAAAGCTTGTTCTCTTATGTTACGTTTGAACCAATTCCGAAACAAAAATCTCTTGCTACGAATTTGTTATTGATCCTCTATCTCCAAGCCCGGGATATTAGCTCAATGAAACAATTTGCACGCAACAAAGAGGTGCAGCCCTACTCAAGACATATTTCTTTCCCAAAATTGCACTTCCTCAGCCCTTTATGTGTCAGCTTTAATTAGCCGCCATAGTTTCATAATGCAGAAACGATGGACGCCTTTTGATTCTGTTTTGTTTTTTTTGGTTTTTTTTGTTTTTTTTTTGGGGGGGGGTTGCTTTGTTTCATTTTAAATTTCTTTTTGTATGTTTGTTTTTTGATTTACTGATCAAAGGTTTTGTTGTTATGAAACGAACATAAATTTAGGGACCGCGCGGAGCGAACAGAGGGGCTTGGTCACTTACAAGCCGTCCGGACTTCGCTTGGCTTTTCTTCAACCAAAAATGATGTGCCCCTCAATATAAAAATTAACAACTGCAAGGAAAACGAAGAGTTTTAGGATCCAGGTGACTATTGTATAGCAAACATTTGGAAAAAAGGGTCGAAAACAACGAAAACGAAAAACTGTAAGGAAACAAAGAAAACGAATGTTTTTTCGACGTTTCTCATAGAAGTTGGAGAAATATTTCTCCAACTTCTATGACTAAGACTAAGACTAGTAACAAACATATCCCGTACGTAGTAAGCTAGACAAATTGCTAAGGATATTTTGACATAAATTTCCGTATAAAAAGACAAAAAAAGGGAGTACGAACCTCTGCTGAGCGGAGTGGAGTTGCGAGCTGTACCTCTGCGGAGTTGCGGGTACCTAACAGCGTGACCAAGGAACAGAAATTGCGAAAAGCTAACAAAGAACTTAGAGATGTAGTAGCGGAACTTAAAACGAGACTGGAGAAGGTTTCACAAGAGTAACCGAAAACTGAAAATCGAACAATACAAACCTGATGTGAGCATGTCAAGTAATGGCGGCGAAGCGCTATCATCGGACAAAGCCGATTCTGTTGAAATTGTTTCTGCTACGTACGATGGTCTTACGGCTTTTAAAGTTAGTGCCACTAATGAGCTCAAAGAAATTCAGTCAAGACTCGACAAGACATCCGATGCTTGCGTTCGCATCCAGAAATTGATAGATGCATTTGAATGGTACAGCTACCAGTTTAACATCAAGATAGTTTATTTCACGCAGCAAAGAAAACCAAAGTGGCCTACAGGTAAAAATTTTGTTGCGCTAAAAATGGCTTTGTGTATCTTCGCAAGTCCGAAGAATCTGCTGTTTACAAATTTGCTGACCTTCGTGAGCCAAACGCCATATTCAGCGCATCCACCGGGCCTGTGAAGTGATCAGTCCTGTTGCCGATGGATTCTCAAAGGTAAGTATTCATCTATCGTGAAATCTGCACTTTACACTTAAATTATTATATTCAAACATTGAGTAATCTAAATTGACCAAATGCCTATGAAATTTAGAAATGCGTGGACCAGTGCCAAGCACTAACAAAAACTAGACCAAATCTTAACAAAGGAACAACCGTACTTTAATTTTAGAGGTAACTTAGTCCTTGACCAAGGCCAATTTAAGGTTACTGTAGACCTTCAAAGGCCAAATTTTTCGATTTTTTTTTTTCTTTGTTCCTGATATACCTAACATATCAATTTAAAGTTTGGCGGAAAAAAATTTAAAATAATTCAATGATCGCGAGATATCGGGGAAAAACTATTTTGGAGAAGAATTAATAAATAACCAAAGGCGTTATAATCCCATTAGCGGCTGTGGATTTTTCGCGGAAATCTTATCCAGGACTCAAATTGCAATCATTTGCATATTTTGTTTACATCGAAAGTTGTGCAGTTTCGCGTCGTTTAGGCCGCTGGTATCAGTGAATTTTTGTAATGTAGAGTCCGTGAATACTTACACTATGAATTCAACGAAAAGACAGACGACGCTTTGGACGAAAACTCGTAAAAAACCCGGGCCGAAGAAAAAGGAGAAAGGCGAAAATTTCGATGAAAGCAAGAAGAAGGAACTCGCCGCCAGTGACAAAGGCTTCTGGTTTGACCAGCCTTCAAGCGATGTTTCAGGAGTTTCACGAGTTTCACCTCCTTCAACTTCCAGAGATGCTGGTGCCAGTACTTTAAAGCTGATGGCTTCGAAAGCCTCTACCTCTGGTTTAGCGGAATCTGACTCGACTAGTGGCGATGAATCGAACGGAAGCACAGAATCGGAGGAATTGGAGTGTGAAGATGAGCCAAACACGCTGGCTTGTACTTTTTCTCTTTTCTGTTTTTCCAGACGCTTTTCTTTTAACTTTACCCATTACTAGTATGTCGCCGCAATTACTATTTGACGGTGTTCGACTGCGACTGCAAAAATTCCCGCGAATTCAATGGGCTATTTTTGTTGCGGGCGCTCAGGTGTCTGAACCTTGCGTTTTAATGGTCGGCGGCATGACCCGGTTGACATCCGCTTTGATGAGGTGTGAAAAGCTTTCAAAACTTTAGGAGGCTAAAACTCGGACTTTATTTTTGCGTGGATTTCCTCGCTTCAAGCGAATTAATAGGGTATGTAGATTTGACGGATTCTTATGAAATTTGGCCAAAATGTTCCTTGGTTATCAATGCGCAAAAGTGTGTGAGGCTTTTTTGATTTTCCAAATACTTCTTCTATTACGCGCTCTCGTGTGACGAAGATCGGAAAATATTCAATTCGCCACCTTCAAAGTGGATTTTCTCGGCAACCAATCGGAATATCGAAAAAGCCTCACACACTTTTGTAGTCTATCACCTACTGATTGACACTGTGCAGTTTGTTTGGTCGTGCGTGCCACAGGAAGGCAGGTAATTCAGTTAAGCAAACAGTGTCACTTTTGCGTTTGAAGGCTTGCGTGCGCTTACCATTAAATCAAATCTTAAAAATGTTGATCTCTTCTGATTCTACATTTTATTAGCTTTACGATGATATATACTTTTCTATGGTTATAGCGCAAGCGACGCGCATACGAATTATTCTTCGGAAGACACCCCCGAAGGTCTACAGTAACCTTAATACTTCGCTACATAGTGAGCTCCCGAGTAAACGAGACCTAGACAAACTCCACAGCGATTTGGATTTACTTGGTGTAAATATAGCCTTTGATAAACGATACATTGATAGTGATACTTTAATGAGCCAATGTATTAGAAGCCATTATTTTTCTTCTCACAGTCTTAGGCAGTTTAGTTGTAGTCTTTCCAAAGATCAAATGGAATCGAGCCTCTCGATATTTCATAATAAGATTACAAGCCTAAATCGTAATCTCGATGATCTAATGACTCATTATTTACATAAATTAGGTTTTCACTTCAATATAATAGGAGTCACGGAAACAAAAATCCACAATTCCAATCAGAATACAGGCCTTCCAAACATCCCTGATTACGCTTTTGAACACGTTCCAACGCCTTTAGCCTGTGGAGGTGTTGGGCCCTTTGTTGACGAAACTCTTAACTATCCAGTGCTAGAAAAGGTTTCAACTGAATCATTCCAAGCATTGTGGATTAAAATTTCCTTTGTTAATCAGAAAAACGTTATTTGTGGAATCATGTACCGTCAACACAATTCCCCAGAGAGGTTTCTGAAATATATGGAAGAAGCAAATGTAAAATGTTCTTCGACAGGAAAGAGTTTATGTCTTCTAGGTTATTTTAAGATATGTCTGCAAAATTTGAAACTTGTAATTGAAGTCGCGATTTCTTATTGACTCTTCAAAGTTGTTATCTCCTTCCAACTATTGACAAACCAACACGCGTCAACATGCAAATTCAGCAAGCTTAATTGGTAACATCCTGAAAAGGTACTCATCACTCCTAACCTCATTACTGAGGTCAGCGATCATTTTTGACAGATTTGCGTTTTGACTTCAGCAAGAGATAAACTTAAACCTAAACAAATAAAAAAAACTGATCTCTCACATTTCGATCCTGATAGTTTTAATTCAGACCTCGCTCAGATCGACTGGAATAGACCTTTTTAGCTTGTCGATTTTGTTTTCCCAATGTAGACCATGTGATCTTCCCAAGGGAATTTGCTTTTTGTTTTTTCATAAATTATGCTACATATGCACGTGAATATGGCGAAATTTCAAAGAAACAGTTCTCTAGGGTAACATCACGTGGTCTACAATGGGAAAACAAAATCTACAAGCTAAAAAGGTCTATTATATCATCGAAACACTAAAAAATATACCTAATTGGGGACCTTGACAAGTATAAATATTATCGAAATAAAATGTAGACTAACACGTTTGAGTAAGAAACGATATTATTGCGTCTTTATTTAAAACAATATGAAAAAGACGTGGCAAGGGGTATATGGATTACTAAACCGTCGTAAAAGAAACTCTAAAATAATTAACAAGTTAAAGGATCCAGATAATATCAATATCGTCACCAATGTAACTACACGTATACCTAATATCTTTTAATAATAAACATTTTTCGACTGTCCAAAATCATACCTATTTTTAAAGGTGATGACGAGACTGGCGCCTCAAATTATAGACCAATTTTACTTCTGTCAAATTTCAATATAATTTTCGAAAAAATTATGTATAATAAAATGAAAGGTTTTATAAAGAAACATGATTACATTCGTTTCAATATGGTTTCCGTCCAGCTCACTCAACTCAACATGCTATGCTCGATATAGTGGAATCTATACAAACCAATATGCACAAAAAACTTTTTTTTGAAATTTTTTTTTTCAAATTTAAAAAAAAGCCTTCGATACTGTTAATCACAACATATTATGGAAATATCAATCAATGGTTTTTCTCCTATTTATCAAATCGTACGCAAACTACTGAAATTAACTGTTATATATCTTGTATACTAAATATAAATTGTGGTGTACCCCAAGGTTCAGTTCTGGGCCCAATTCTCTTCCTGCTTCATATAAATCACATTCAAAATGCTCGAATAAACTCCAATTCTTTCTTTTTGCAATGACACTAATGTTCATTTTGCTCATAAAGACTTAAAGCCACTAGAATTTATACCAAATGAAGAATTATGACTTAAGTTTTGTCTTCGTCTTTTCAAAGGAAATACGAGAGCGCAACAAAACAGAACTTATGTATCTATTACAAGGGAACTCCACCTTATCATCACCCTCAGAAACTAACCACTAAAAGACCTTTAACCCTTTTCCCTGGGTTACTCACTCAAGTCGGTCAACTCTCCCGTTCCCTTGTTCTCTGTATTACTCAGTCAAGTCGGTCCACCCTCCGCTTCCCTGCCTTTTCCAACGATAATCAAGATATCACTGCACCTCACTTATGATATCAAGTTATAGAATTTAAATGTCATCGAAATGTTTGCAGCGGATCTCTGGAATATGGGGCGCCGTTTGTAAAAAAAATTATTTAGCTTAATTTAGTCAATTTTTTCGTTATTTACTAAATAACGTTTTGTGATATGATATCATTCGTTAATGATTTGATATAATAAATCCTGATTTCAAATCATGCGTTTATGATTTGATATAATAAATTATTATTTCAAATCATGCGTTTGTGATTTGATATAATAAATCCTGATTTCAAATCATGCGTTTGTGATTTGATATAATAAATTATTATTTCAAATCATGCGTTTGTGATTTGATATAATAAATTATTATTTCAAATCATGTGTTGGTGATTTGATATAATAAATCCTGATTTCAAATCATACTGTTTATGATTTGATATAATAAATCCTGATTTCAAATCATACTGTTTTTATTTCAAATCACGGACTTACTGATTTCAAATAATAAATCTGTATTTGATATCAGTAAAACCATGATTTAATTTAATAAGTAATAAGTAACCGCAGCGCGTCCATGTGACCTGACACGTGGGTTTACTAGCGTGGGAATAATCGCAAAGATGGAGACACAACCAGACCAGCTGTCGAGGTGAAATGGGGTTGGAAGGCCTACACGATTCCTGTTCGCGTGTTTGCCGCTTCTATCTCGGTTCTATTGACCGATTTAGCTTCTTGCTTGTTTTAAGTGGGGCAACACGGTGGTTTAGAGGATAGCATGATGGTGATGGTGATTGAAACAGCCATGTGTTTAAATGTCGCATGTTATCTATTTTGATACCAAAGGTCATTTCTGGGATTATATTCTGCATTTATCGTTCGTTTGTTTTGACTCTTGTTTTTTCTGTTTAGCGACTGCGGTCCTTTATATGCCATCTGAAGCATTTTGTCTAGCTTTGGTTTGGCTCGTTTTAGTGCGTTTAGTGACAGAACAGCCTCTCTCTTGTTATCAAGGATAGGAATTTTGAGCCGCGTAATATGATCATCTTTATCTTGCAGTGTTTGTACATTACCGGGCCCGGTTATTTGGTTTTGTAGAAAGACGTTGTGTTTCTTTTGCGACTATTCGTCTCTTTATCCTTTCTTCAGCGTTGTAGCTTCTTAGAGAGCTATGCAACACGTGAAATTGAGCGCTAAAATCCGCTTTAATTACGGCTGTGTGTTTGTCATCGTTTCGCTGCGCTCTGTAACTGCAGTTACTGCCTCTCGACGGCTCTAGACACCGCAGAAGCGATTGACCTCGATAGCTGGTCTGGTTGCGTCTCCATCTTTGCGATTATTCCCACGCTAGTAAACCCACGTGTCAGGTCACATGGACGCGCTGCGGTTACTTATTACTTATTAAATTAAATCATGGTTTTACTGATATCAAATACAGATTTATTATTTGAAATCAGTAAGTCCGTGATTTGAAATAAAAACAGTATGATTTGAAATCAGGATTTATTATATCAAATCATAAACAGTATGATTTGAAATCAGGATTTATTATATCAAATCACCAACACATGATTTGAAATAATAATTTATTATATCAAATCACAAACGCATGATTTGAAATAATAATTTATTATATCAAATCACAAACGCATGATTTGAAATCAGGATTTATTATATCAAATCACAAACGCATGATTTGAAATAATAATTTATTATATCAAATCACAAACGCATGATTTGAAATCAGGATTTATTATATCAAATCATTAACGAATGATATCATATCACAAAACGTTATTTAGTAAATAACGAAAAAATTGACTAAATTAAGCTAAATGATTTTTTTTACAAACGGCGCCCCATACTGGAAACCTTACTGAAAGTCAACAAAAAAAGCTATTTCAATTGATTAATTGGCAATGAGAACAACGCGCGTGTTCACTCTCGCAACCACCCTAACAAGTTTATACTTCCCTCGCATCATGGTCTGTTATTTCAAATTTTGAAAGAAATTAAGATATAGAGGGTTTAAATCAACTGATCCTCGCAGTTGTGAAGGTAATTAATGCATCGCGATGTCACGGGTTCAAACTCCGTTAAAGTCCTGGATTTTTTTTTCAGTCTTTAAGCAATTACATTAATTGCGTTCACAACTGCGAGAATCAGTCTTCATTTGATTTCACATCCGCAGTTCATATGTGATTTATTTCTTACACATCATCCACATAGAAAGTTTACTTGCATAAACAGCTTTGGGTCAAAGTAGTAAGATATCGGTGAGGGCAGTGGTACTCTTTAAATGTGTTACTAAGCAAGGTAAAAAACTTCCCAGTCATCAGGTTTGAAGTTTCGAGTGTTAGCCAGGATTTTGAGCCGGTCTTGCACTCCACTTGGTATAGAGTAGGAGGAGCCAAGATTTGTGTGAATTGTTCTTACTGTTTACTGTATCAGGCCTTCGCTGTTACGAAGAGAAAAAAAATGAAAGCATTGGATGTGGAAGTATAGCCACTACTTTATTCTAACAATAAAAAAAACCTTTATAAATACAAGCTTCAAAATTCATTTTTCTGTCTTCTTTAATGAAGTCACGAAGACAGATTGGGATATTAAAAGTTGGCCAACTTTAGCTCGCGAAACAGTTGCAGAAGTCGCCGTTATTCTCCGGTGAGAGCGAAATTTTCAAGGCAAATATTACATTCTTCACTGCGCTGTGCCGGAAACTATCGCTGTTCAAGTAAGGGTCTGTAAAGTGTAATATTTTAAAGAGAACTTTTGGATATTTGAAACGACAATACGTAAAGAGGTCAAGTTGTCAGAATACTGATTAATTCCACTTACAATTTAATTTTTCTTAAATAACGAAGGTCGGAAACTTTCAGTAAATTTGGAGTCAGGCATCGTTTACACGGATGCGGTTTCCAATCGAAACGGTTTCATGACCTCGAAACTGCTTCGAAAAGTACAACAATACAAATGGCCTTAAAAGTAATATCAAAAAATTAAGAAATAATATAATTTCAACATAAACGAACATTTAAATAATATGGAACGCGACAGAAAGTAAAATCAAAGGAATGCTACACTACCCGGTACGAAAACCCGAAATAAAAACCACATTGGGACAAAAAAAACGGGAACGTACTCCTCGATCGAATGCAGGGTATGAAGCTCCGAGGATTAGAGCTTTAGACTAACTAAGGAACTAATAAAAAGTGTGGTCAACGACAAGACAACGGCTGTCCAAAAGGCGAGATAGCCAAAAACGCTCCCTCGTCGCTATTTATACGAATATTCATAGCGCATAATCAAATGTAAATACGTAACCTTTGTTGAAAAACTGAGTGATTAAGAAGAAAATTGAGGTTGACACAAATGTGAAAAGAATACTACGAACCGTAATGACACAGCTTTTCAACTACACGTTGTTACGTTGACAAGTATTCAATTTCCCTGATTCTTGGAAACTTGCGATAGTGCTACCACACCACCCGAGCCTGTTCCTAATAAGAACTACAGACCAGTGAGCAACGTACAGTACACTTCAAACCGGTTCAGACTGTTGTTGCCAAGCAACTGAATAAGCATTTGTCTTCGAATAACCTGCTTCCAGTGTATCAATCGGCGTACCGCTCTGCTTAAGGTTGTAAACGATATTCTACTTAATATGGATAAACAACGGGTAACTTTACTTCTTGCACTCGATTTGAGTGCTGCTTTTGATACTGTTAAGGCGATTGAAAAACGTCTCAGGTATCCAAGGCAAGGTTCTTTCATGGTTCAAATCTTTCCTGTCGGGTCGTTCTCAGTGAATCTCGGTAAACAGTTCATTCTCAAGAAGATTTAATTTGGATTGTGGTGTTCGGTCCCCTCTTTTATTCACACTCTAGATCAGTAGATTGTTTCAGATTGTTCGAGCGCATCCGCCTGACGTTCATTGTTTTGCAGACGATACTCAATTTTAAATTTCCTTCCGTCCGAATGACGCTGTTAATGAGCTTCCTGCGTTGAATGCTATGGAGTTATGTTTTGATGACATTCGTTCGTGGATGTTAACCGACAGTCTCTATGGAGTTCAATCCCCGCCAAAAATCAACTTTGGCACACAACATCAAACTTTAAGATTCAACGTCGAACTTTAGAACTCAACATCCAACTTAAGCACTCAAAATCCCACCTTGTAATTTCAATTTTTTCCGGTCGTTATTGAAATCGATATTTATGAAATGAACTTTCAATTATAAAGCACGATGTCGAATATTGACGTTCATTCTTTTTTATGTTTGAAGTATGAACATTTCAACGCGATGTGAAAACGCGACAACGAATATTCAAGTTTATTTCGATTTTTAAAAATCAACACGGTAATAAAATGGTTGAAATCTTTTCACTTGACGCTGTGGTAAAATGTTGACATTGCGATGAAATGTTGACTCCGTTGGAAAATGTTGACTTCGTTTTGTGAACGGCGTGCTATCCCCGCCAAAAAGTATCAAATGTCTCAAGGTTGCGTAACATCCTAAAGGACTGGATCTAGTCGACCTTTGTGGCTATTGCTTTCCGGCCTTATCAAATGTCAGAGGTGGTCGAAAGGTTGCGGCATTCGTCAAACAATAGCACCGTTTTTGCCAAAACACAGAGAAAGACAAAGGGACAACAACAGTCATCATGGATAAGACAGATAAAATAAACGAGGCTAAGGTGCAACCCGACAACAGAGAGCACTACTAACTTCTAAAAGCACCAATGGTGAAAACAACAAAGGAAAAGGTTAATGACTTCATTAACCGTCTTCACCAGGGCAAACACATTGATGACATGACTAAAAACTGGCTCTCACAAACTCCCAATCCTCCTAGAACACCAGATTTCTATACGCTTACAAAAATCCACAAACCTAAACCGGTTGGTAGACCCATCATCTCAGGTTGTGACGGCCCTACTGAGAGAATATCCTCATTCGTGGATACATTGCTCCAGCCTATCGCACAGAAACAACAATCCTTTATTAAGGATACAACTGATTTTATCAACTTCATAGAGAAAACCAAGATAGGCCAAGACAAAATCTTAGTCTCAATGGACGTCTCTAGCTTGTACACCAATATACCACAAGAAGAGGGAACAGAAACAGTATGCAAGGCATACGAAACGTTCAACAATTACAACCCACCGATCCCAACACGCTTCCTAAGGGAAATGCCTGGTCTAATCCTGAAAGAAAACTCGTTCCAGTTTAATGGGGATAACTATCTCCAAACACATGGAACGGCCATGGGAACTAAAATGGCAGTATCATTTGCTAATATTTTCATGACTGAAATCGAATCAAAGCTTATACGACAAAGCGAGATCAAGCCAAAGGAATGGAGACGATATATCGATGATATCTTCTCGCTTTGGGACTGCAATAAAAAAGACGTGGATTGTTTTATTGAACAAGCTAATAAATTCCACAGCACCATCAAATTCACGGCCGAAATATCAGAGAAGGAGATCACTTTTCCGATACAGTGGTGTTCAAAGGGGAAAGATTCGAAAACGAATCCATCCTGGACATAAAAACTCACCACAAGCTGACTGAAACCTTTCAATATGACACACTTAAAGTCATGCTATCCCCCAGGCGTAAAAAGTGGTTTCATTAAAGGCGAAGCAATGAGATTGCTTAGGACTAACTCTTCGAGAACAACATTTGAATAATAATAATTGAGGCGACCACAAAAACCGCATGAGGGGTCCGCGCAGGCCTGTCACTCATTTGCTCTGATCCAATTTCGCTTTGATCGTTGAGTCTTTCAATTCTGACAACAAGGTCATTGATAGCTTGCACGACGCTCGATAGATCAACCATTTTGACCAAAGTAAACCCGTCCCCAGACTAGATCCAGTCCTTTAGGATGTTACGCAACCTTGAGACATTTGATACTTTTTGGCGGGGATAGCACGCCGTTCACAAAACGAAGTCAACATTTTCCAACGGAGTCAACATTTCATCGCAATGTCAACATTTTACCACAGCGTCAAGTGAAAAGATTTCAACCATTTTATTACCGTGTTGATTTTTAAAAATCGAAATAAACTTGAATATTCGTTGTCGCGTTTTCACATCGCGTTGAAATGTTCATACTTCAAACATAAAAAAGAATGAACGTCAATATTCGACATCGTGCTTTATAATTGAAAGTTCATTTCATAAATATCGATTTCAATAACGACTGGAAAAAATTGAAATTACAAGGTGGGATTTTGAGTGCTTAAGTTGGATGTTGAGTTCTAAAGTTCGACGTTGAATCTTAAAGTTTGATGTTGTGTGCCAAAGTTGATTTTTGGCGGGGATTGAACTCCATAAGTCTCAAGCTCAACGATGACGAGTCTGAATTTTTGGTTATAGGAACGCCTCAGCAGTTGGCTGAAGTTAACACTCGTTGCATACGAGTGGGTGATTGCAATGTCTCCGCAGTCCCCTCTGCTAGAAATCTCGGGTCTTGGTTGTCGATGGCTACCCACATCACGAAATTGTCTGGTTCTTCTTTTTATTATCTCTACGATATTCGCCGTATACGGAAATACCTCTCAAGACGGTGCACTGAGACCCTTATGCATGCATTTGTGTCAGCAAGGATTGACTATTGTAACAGTATTTTGTATGGAAGTCCTGACTATCGTTTAAACAAGCGTAAAAGAATACAGAATGCTGCTGCCAGACTTCTTTGCCAGCAGAGTAGATATCGCAATATCACACCCCTACTTTGTAATTTGCATTGGCTACCAGTTAAATTTCCAATTGTTTTTAAAGTTCTTTTAATTACATTTAAGGTTTAACACCTACATATATAGCCTCTTTAATTTCCATTAAGTCACCTTTACGGTATCACAAGGAGCTCTCGAGACAGTCTCCTTTTTAGACACTATAACTGACGTTGTTTAAAGTTACCCTTGGTGATCGCTCTTTCACATATGCGGCGCCAAAATATTGGAAAGCTCTTCCTCTGGACATTAGGTCTGAGAGCATTGTTGCTGGCTTTAAGTCCAAACTTAAGACACATTTATTTCGAAAAGCGTTTTCGACGTCGACTAAATGTTATTTTACTTATATAGTACTTACAATTTTCTCCGAATTTTACCTTCATTTGTAATTTTTTACTTTTTTTTTAGGTTTAGTTCTTAACTTTCATTTATTATTATTATTATATTGGGGCAATGCATGTAGTTTGTGAATTTCTAAAAGCAGTAAAACAATGTGTTGGGTGTTCCGTTGAGAGGTGGTAAAGTGCTCTATCGACTGGCGCTGACTTAACGGGGTATTCAACAGCTGATACATAACTCTCAAACAAGGATCATTACCCGTTAGGTCCTTTGAGGTTCTTAAGGGATTCCTTTGCGATGTTAGGCCTCGGTGATTCTGCCGGCTCAAGGAAAGTATTAACAGCTGTCCCCAGCGCACCCTCGATTGGCCGTACAGCTGATTCTACCTCAGCGATCGTTTTGGACATCTCACTATATGCATTTTATTAGTGCAGTTGTTAGGCCTCGTGAGAGCTGGGCGCGCGTTTCTAGAATTTCGCATTTCGGGTGCAATAATTTCCTTCGGAACACAAACACGAAGACGTTTACAGGCATAAAACTTTGCAACAAATTTGCGTTATAGTATCTTGAAATCATAGCAAAAGACAAGCTTTATAGAATAAGCGGATCGCAGTTTTTGAAATAGCTTTTTCGGGCCCGAAAAGTTTACGGGACTTTCGAGAAACGGGCCCTTGGACTCTACTTGATTTTAGTCAGGCGGTCGATAACAAGGAAAACGAACCAAACACGTTTAAGGTTTTGGAGCGAAGTAGTTTTACTTTTGATTTGCTTTCAGTCCTGTCGAAAGCAAGATTGTAACGCCGTTTTAGTTAGTCCAAGTGAAACCGTGAAGTAAACCGGGGTAGGCAGGAGCAGCTACATTAAGCAAGAAACGCCTCAGCGTCGGCGATAGAGCCCATTTTAAGCTCTGTTTTGAGGACTCTGCCTTTTTCTTACAATATATTTTTTTCTATTCTCCGGGTCGTCAAATTCTCCTTCCGTAACTTTTAATACATTTTTGTTTTCTTATTCTTTGTGTGTGCAGTATTAGTATCTGTATTAAATCATAAGACAACACAACCAAGTGAGCTGTCCTCGAGAACCCAGCAGGATAGAGGGAACGCAAGACAAAATTGAAGACACCTAAACGAGGTCCGACCAACAAAATTACCGGTACTAAATAGGTCTCCTATCGAGTGACGTGGAACGTACAGCTCAGGATGGGAACGATTGATGGAAGGCTGTAGCTGCAACGTAGAAGCTAAGGGGATTGAGCATTTCGTAGAGACAGGGAACGATAAACCACTCTGGCTTTTTTGATTATTCATCACTATTGGCAAATTCATTTAACACCCTCTTCTCCCGCTGAAGGGAATTCAAGCTTCCCCTGTGTAATGTAGGATGAATACATACGCTATAAATACCCTTTTCATGCATAGATAACAACCGTTACCACGGCGAAGTCTTGGTCAACAGCCATAAAACTTCATCAATGTAACAGGGGCTTATGTAATAGTGATCCTTGAAATTCATTCGTAGTGGTTTTCATTCTTCCTTTTCTTTGTGGTTTTGATTGGCTTGCTTACGAATTACGTAGCTTCTTAAAAAAAACAACACAAGGAAAAATAATCGGCCCTCTTAGGCCCCTCTTCGTCAGTAGTTTCACGCCGCCCATGTCTTTTTTCCGGTTGAAAACACTGCACGATGTTGCTCGTTTGTGGTGTTTGTAAACCTTACTACCCTCTTTCTTCTCGCCCCTTTAGAAGTTTAATTCTATTTCCCCTGGTGTCACCATGTCTCTTTCCCTCTCACTATCACTTTGGTCCACAGAAAGACTACATAAAATGTTTTGTTTATTCTCTACCTCAGTATTTACAATCGGAGTTAGAAAGTGTTCAGAAAAGAGCTCTGGCGTGTATTTTTCCTAGAATGCCGTACAGGGAAGCCTTAGAGTGCGCCTGCTTGACCTCTATCAGGGAACACCACGAAGACATTACAAAGTCGTTATTTAGATCAATCAGCGAGAATCAGAACAATAAATTATATCACCTAATTCCTGAAGCCTACAGCCCTCATTATAATTTTAGGCGCCAAAGAATGTATTATGTACCGGCAGCTAAGACAAAGCGTTTCGCTAATTCGTTTTTCGTGAAGTGTGCGGCTGAAACCAAATCAAGTTTGAGATGAATGAGAACTTTTTAATAGAACTTTAAACCATTATATTTATATTTGTATAGTTTGTAGCTTGTAAATAATTACGCAATTCAGTATTTTACTGCTATGTGATTTAATAATAAACCTGTCTTTCCTTCCTTTCCTTCCGAAACTCATTAGGCTTGACACAAGTAACACAAGACCCTAGCATTAAAAGTTAGTTTGAGAAAATTTCTTCCCTTAAGACGAAAAACTTCATTCTTAAACAAGGTGCGTCACCATGATAAAACAGCACAGTTTTCACACATTGGTAATGGGGTTGCTACACAGACGTTTGTAATGTGTTTTGATTAATTGAATTCAATACTATTTTAAATTTGAGCCTCTTTGGAATTAAAAGAACGAACAACTTTTTTTAAAGCTCGTCGTAAAGACGTCGTTTTACGTAATGATTGAGCACAACCAATGAACGCTTGGTTAAGTACGTTAAGTGACAATGCACCATTAACAAAAGATAAATAAGTTCCTCTTTGGTAATATTAAAGAGCGTTAGAGAAAAGCAGCTTATTCAGCTGAGGGACGCACTAGGGGAAAAAAAGTTCTTCATTCAGTTGTTCCAATCTTTCTCCCAAATCCAGCATGAAGTGGTACACTTTTGTTGTCTGTTTTTCTCTCGGCATGGTCTTGGTGAGTGCTTACACCACAGAAGAACACGTGCGAAGTTTCTTCCGTCCCGAGCACAGAAAATATCTGCCCGAAACAGGCAGCTCACTGGTACAAGATCTCGAGGACGAATCCGCCTTAGCCAACGTTCCTCAGAACGACGACTCTACAAAGTGTTTGTCAGTGTGTGAACCGCAGTGCGACAAACTGGATGTACCAGATTATTTGACGGTAAAAATCATTCTATATAGTGTTGATCTAACTTAAAAAACTTTAAAATATTAATTGCTATTTTCATTTATCCGTTGTACATGTTTTGCAATACCTTGTAAAGAACAGCAAAGCACTTATTTTATTTTATTTCTTTTCTTGTAGCGAAACACAAGCTTCTTCCAGTTCCAATACACACCAATCAATTGTGTGCTTGCCTCCACCGTGGTCTTTAGCAGACGCCACAAATGTCAGTGGCTGTGTTTGTACCTCTTCGATTGCTGCCGAGCCTGCAATGCAAAGTATTTCAAATGCCTCAACCTCCTCGAACGATTCCTGGGAGGACCACAGTATTGCTACAGAGAGAACTACAGCTGCATGTGCAAATGTCTTGAAAAGCACAATCCGCCAGAAAATTATAAAAAATTTCCGCCCATAAAGCCTTAGTTCCTGATAAGTTGACTAGTTTGAGAGATGCACTGCTTCAATAAATAAATTGGTTCGTATTCGTGTAATGGTGGTTAGTCTGTAACTAAAGCTTTTCTCAGTATGCTGTCAGCGTTGCAACAATGAAGTTGAATAAAAGTACCTTGAAGGTAGATATTTTGTTTACTCTTTGGGTGTTTTAACAGCATGAAACAACAAGTAAATGTTAATGGAAACTGGAACGAAAGACAAAATTTACATCCCTTGGAACGCTGCACATTTGGCAATAAGTGCTTAATTATTTCCTAAAAAGTACAATTCAGTGGCTTTGCCAATGCCAAACCTATAATGCAAGACATTTGTAAAAAGAAGGATACAAGGATTTTCCACTTATTGTCAGTTTAAGCAACTTCCACATTTTCACTGACATCGCAAGAGACTATTTTAAGTTCCGTCTCCCATCCTTCAGAAAGAATGAAAACCAATCCCTAAGTAAATTATGTTACAGGTAAACCCATCAAACCAACAAAGCCAAGAAACTCCGAGAGCTTTCGACCAAATTTCCAAACTTATTACGCCTTTTGGTCAGATTCAATGTGTACTTAACAATTTTTCCAGACAAAAGTTACTGACTTCTTTTACCGCACATTTAACACCCCTCCCGCGATGTTTTGTCCGCATCATTCCTTTAGCTAATTCTTGAGATGACAGTTTTTAAAGATCTGCTCTTTAGAAAGGAAAACCTCAAAAAGGAAGTGCACTTGAATTGAATTGATCTCCGAGACCAAAAGTCATTAAAGCGGCAAAAGCAAAATGAAAATAGCTAAGCCCTTTAAACACCCTCCATAAACTAGGGCAAACATCACGGCTTTGTTTAACCGTGGTGTGTAAATCTACGTTCGTTCTGACGTCAAGCTTGGAGATACTTTTCTGTAATCAAGACAAAACACAAGACAATTATTTTATTCGGGTAATTATACAATTCTTTGACATCAGCATTTTACCAGGCGTTTCACCGATGTATCACACAGTCTTTCAAAGCCAAACAGCAATTAACTTTTCCGCAATAATCACTGACCAACTAATTCATCAAACATCACACTGTGGTGAAAATAAGAATAGAAAACTCCAGTGAACAATATCAACGATCCCATCCATTTTGAAAAAGTTAGACGTACGAGAGCTGGCAAATTCATTTAACAATTTCTTCTCGATTCGTCCAGCAATCATGTGGGGTAGCCGAAGCGTAACGGCTCTGTAACTGTGCATGTACTGATGTACTGAAGGCCACTTGCGCTACCGTTTAATAACGTGGGCAAAGTATACCTCTCAGGAAAGGGAATAAATACCAAAAGACAAAAGGTTTAGTCTTGTACAGCAGTTTGAACGATATGAACCATATCTGTGGCCAGGCGCATATGTCAACAGTAGAATTCCTAAAGAAGGCTTGATTATTTCAAATAAATCGGGTAGTTTCTAAGAAACTTTGGTGCTGCGTCGGTGGGGAAGTAGTACACAAAAACTTGGTTTTATCAACAGGGTTGATAATGTAAATGGGCCACCGTATAGGGATTTCTAAAATCGCCTTCAGCCATATTTACAGCGATTCAAAACTCATTAGTTTTTACAACTCAATATTATTTATAATGTTATCCTTAAAGTGCGGTATGCCTGCCCATATGTAGCAATATTTAATCCTTGTTGATTTATATTTGATTTGATCTTATTTTCTTTTAAATTTAAACTTCATGTCCAAAATGTATTTAAATTTAAACTGAAATTCAATTTAAATTAAAACAAATTCAAATTTAAATTTAAACAATTTTTTTTTATTTTATCTTGTTTTCCATTTAAATTTAAACATTTAAAATTATTTTAAACCTTACTGCAATATTTTTTAAAATTGCTTAAGTTTGATTTAATCCTTTTTATTCATTTAAATTTAAACTTTCCAAATTTTATTTAAACTTACGAATTTGTATTTGATTTAAACTTCGAAATTCTATTTAATCTTCCTGGGACGAGCTCGGCCAGGGTCACGCGTATAGCAGGGTCACAAGTTCATCATCGGCGGCCATTAGTTTTTCGATGTCTCGTCAGTAAATATAGACGACGAAGGCACCGGTAGAGTGTCCAAATTACTAAGCGAAGCATCCAGGCTTTTCCCTTCGTCCTACAGCCCTGCTGTGAATGCCAGTCGTTCAGCAGCGACGATCAATGAAACTCTCGGGTTCGCTTAGAGACTGCTTCGGGAAAGTACATGCACCGGCCTCCGTGGACGAATGAACTGACAATAACATTTGCGACTGAGAGCGACATGTAAAAAGTGTTAACAGGCCTCCTAAATAGTATTGTGCGTGACGCGAAAGAAAACTGCAATAAAAAAAGTTTTCTTTCGCGTCACGCACGTCGGACTATAAAGCGAAGTAGGGACTACTCGTAGTCTACTATTTAGGAGCCCCCATTATCTCATATCGCAAGGGAAAATCCCAAAAAGGCATCCTACTTAAAGCGAACCGGTGCATCTGCAAACTGCAGATGTTTTGAGCAGGCCTGTTAACCCTTTTTACATGTCGCTCTCAGTCGCAAATGTTATTGTCAGTTCATTCGCCCACGGAGGCCGGTGCATGTACTTTCCCGAAGCAGTCTCTAAGCGAACCCGAGAGTTTCATTGATCGTCGCTGCTGAACGACTGGCATTCACAGCAGGGCTGTAGGACGAAGGGAAAAGCCTGGATGCTTCGCTTAGTAATTTGGACACTCTACCGGTGCCTTCGTCGTCTATATTTACTGACGAGACATCGAAAAACTAATGGCCGCCGATGATGAACTTGTGACCCTGCTATACGCGTGACCCTGGCCGAGCTCGTCCCAGGAAGATTAAATAGAATTTCGAAGTTTAAATCAAATACAAATTCGTAAGTTTAAATAAAATTTGGAAAGTTTAAATTTAAATGAATAAAAAGGATTAAATCAAACTTAAGCAATTTTAAAAAATATTGCAGTAAGGTTTAAAATAATTTTAAATGTTTAAATTTAAATGGAAAACAAGATAAAATAAAAAAAAATTGTTTAAATTTAAATTTGAATTTGTTTTAATTTAAATTGAATTTCAGTTTAAATTTAAATACATTTTGGACATGAAGTTTAAATTTAAAAGAAAATAAGATCAAATCAAATATAAATCAACAAGGATTAAATATTGCTACATATGGGCAGGCATAGTGCGGAAAATATGACGAGTATATTGCAGTTTGTGCACTCTTAAAATTGAAAACAATACGTGAGTGCAATTTAATATTCACCCATTTCACGTTAAACATTACCTTGACGATTCAGCTCAAATTTATTAAGATAACGGATCGAAAACAACAGTCAAACAATAGTTATTCTTTGTTCAGTCATTGAGACGTACAACCTATTACACACCCACTGCCCAGTCATGATCAATACACAGACTTGTTGTCTAACAACAAAGGTATTGCACTGAAGCTTACCGTTCGATACCCTCCCAATCTGAAGTTCTGTGTGTCCGTTTCCTTTGACCCTGTGGCAATTGTAGTTGTTGTTATTCTACTTTGTGCGCATCCAAACTTCTCACAAAATTGGAAAAGGGCGATGCCCCTAACAAATTATGTTACAGATAAAGTCAAACTGCGAGTAGGACAAATAAGGCCAAGAAACTACAAGAGTTTTGGGAACGTTTTCTAAGTCATTGCAATTTTTACAGATTCAATATAGTTCACAATGTCAATTTGCAGACAGATGATACCGTATTTCTTTGATCGCCGGCAGCATTTATTTGACATTCCATTCTTTATTTGGCAGTCAGTAGTTAATGCTTGAGAATAACAACTGTTCAACATCTTTTAAATCTTTGAAAAGGACTCACACGAGAACGTGCACAGTTGAACGCAATTCATCTCTGAGAACAATAGTCATGAAAGCTGCCAAAGCACAATGTAAGTAGCTGAGCCCTGTTAGGCTATCCATAAACTAACGCAAACATCACGATGTTGTTGAAATGACAAGCTAGTCTTTGAATTAAAGTGACAAGCCTTTCCATTAGCAAGACAAAACACAAGGCAATTATTTCATTCGGACAATTATACAATTCAGTTTAACAGTTCTTTGACATCAACATTTTACCAAGCTGGCACCAGAGGCTTCTAATCCTTTCAAAGCCACAGAGCTGTAAATTATTTTCACAATAATCATTAACATTTATATCAAGACCTTTCAAAGGTCTCCCTCAAAGTAACCCCCAAACATCACATAGTAACAAAGGTCATACATGTAACAGGAAAAAAAGTGCAACGATCAATTTCAACCTTTGCGTGTATTTTACGAAAGAAATATTAGACGGCGAAAACGTACATCCATTTTTAACAATTACTTGGCGATTTGTTTAGCAACTAGGTGCGATTGTGGAAAAACGTAACGGTCCCGAAACTCTCAATGAACAACATTGTACTTAAGTCCACTTCCATGCTCAGGTAAATCAATATAGGCAAACAATAAAAACAGGAAAAAAATCTGCAATGATCAATTTCAATCTTTACGTCTATTGTATGCAAGATATATTAGACGTCCACGAACTTCCATCTATTTTAATAATCCTCAGAGATTCGTCTAGCAATCAGGTGCGATTACGGAAAACTTAACGGCCCTGTAAACCTGAATGAACGTAACAACATTGTACTTAAGTCCAATTCCACTGTCAGGTCAATCAATATACAATAGATAGCTCTCAGAAATAAGGATAAATATCAAAAGACAAAAGACTTTGATTTGTTCCAGACGTGGAACCATTTTTAGACATATTTGTGGCCAAGCCAATATAATTTGCACAGTGGATACCTCTCAAAAAACAGGATGAATTAGAAGAGACAATAGATATGGTTTTGTTTCAGGCTTTGAGCACCTTTGAGCTTCCAAAGACGTCTAAACTACACTAAGACAAATTACAAATTGAAAAGTGTTTCGTGAACACTCAGGTCAATACCATTTACCCGTTTGACGTTAAGGGAGGGAGATTCGGCTAACATTACTCATTAACGTAACAGCTCAAAAAACAAATATTCAAACAATGGAGTTACTTCATGTTCCGCGCTACTGATATAAAAGTTTTTACACACAGTTGCTCGCCCATTGCACAGACTTGTTATCGAACAACAGAGGTATTCAGCCCGTTCTGTGTGTCTATTCAGTGTTTCCCTTATCGCTGTGCTAATTGCAAATGTTGTTATTCTGTTTTGTCGATATCCACACTTTACACAAAATTGAAAAAAAGAGCCATGCACTTAATAAATTATGTCACAGATAAAGACAACTGCGAGTATGACATCAACGACCAAGAAACTCCAAGAGCTTTGGGAAAAGTCACTTGGTACTGCTGAGATAAAAACTGGTCAAGTTCTATACTATTTCTTTGGAAAGGAATACCACACGAGAACGTGCACAGTTGAACTCAATTCATCTCTGAGAACAATAGTCATGTAAGTTGCCAAAGCACAATGTACTGAAATAGCTGAGCCCTTCAAAGGCCCTCGAGAAACCCGGCGTATTTTTCCGTAATCAAGACAAAACACCAGAAAATTATTTCGCATTCGGATAATTATACAAGTCAGTAGTTTCCAAACTAACACCAGAGGTTTCTAATCTTTTTAGAGCCACAGAGCTGTAAATTGTTTTTGGAAATTATCACTAACAATTATATTAAGACCATTCAAAGGGCTCCCTAAAAGTTACCCGCCAAACATCAAATAGTGACAAACATAACAGGAAAAATTTTATCTGTAATGATCAATTTCAACCTTTGCGTCTATTTTACGCACGATATATTACACGTCCGAGAACTCAGTTGCATCTATTTTAACGATCATTTGGCGATTCGTCTAGCAACCAGGTGCGATTGCGGAAAACTTAACGGCCCCGTAACTCTGAATGAACTATGAATGATAGCTCTTAGAACCGGGATAAATTTCGAAAAACAAAAGGCTTAGATTTGTTCTAGACCGGAAACCATATTTAGCCACATTTGTGGCCAAGGCGATCGATAATTTGTGCAGTGGACACCTCTCAGAGAACAGAATGAATTCGAAAAGACAATAGATATGGTTTTGTTTCAGGGTTTGAGTAACTTTGAGCTTCCAAAGACGTCTAAACTACACTAAGACGAATTACAATTTGCAGCTACTTTAAAAGTTGAAAAACATTCCCGTAAATACTCAGGTCAATAGCATTTTCCTGTTTGACGTGATGCGAAGGTGATTCAGCTAACATTCATTTACGTAACCGTTAAAAAATGTTCAAACAATGGAGTCATTCCATGTTCCGCGTTACTGATATAAAACCTTTTACACTGACGCCATAACCAGCCCATTGCGCAGACTTGTTATCGAACGACAGAGGCGTTCAGCCAAACCAACGCGTTTGATTTCCAGCCAATATGAAGTATTCTGTGCCTGTCTTCATTGCTGTGGTAATTGCAGCTGTCTTTACTGTGAGTGATTCCCAGACTATCGTTCCTGTAACCAGGGGAGTTATCCTGCAAACAGCCGCACCTCAAGTCACACAGAAGCCGACATACCCTCACAACTGTGACTGTAAAGGGGAATGCAAAGACCTCCACCACAGTCGTGTTCCCTTTAAGTCAGAGGTAAGTTTACGATAAATACTCAGACTCCAAGCGTCAGCTTTGATCTGAGAATTTTACGTTCAGTGCAATTTTATCGTAACTTACAACCACATTCTGCTTGAAAAACAAAAACGTGTTCAGCCAGTTCTGAAAGGTATCGATACAATGGATTCTTACTGCGTCATTCTCTCACTTAAAATGTTCAAACTTTACATTTCACCAATTAACAGACTTGAAAGGTACACAGGAAAGTTAGGTGAGTAAAGTTTGTTTTTAACCCCGATTTGTGAGTGCGATCCAAATTCAATGGGTTGTCTTCCTTTTTGTTTATTTTTCAGGATTTTCATGAATATCTGAGCTACGAAAGCTTCCCCATTTATTGCCGGGATGCCTCAAGCACCTTCTTTAAAGGGAAAAAGTACACGTGTAAGCAGACCTTCGACTGTTGCCGAAAATGCAACTGGCTGTTCTACAGATGTCTGAAAGTCCTTAACCAGTCTTACGGCAACTGTATCCGTGCCGCCTACAAGTGCATGTGCAACTGCATCGACAATCATTCATTCAACTTGCTACCCTACAGAGGCAAATAAACGCGCACAACGAAAACGTTTACGCCCGCAATATGCGTGCGAGGCGAGGTTATCCATGATTACTAAGTTAGAGTGGTTAAACTCAGTATTGTGAGCAGTTCTTATACACAAGTGTTTATTTTTCTTTTGTTTACAAGCTTTTTGAAAACGATTCGTGATGGATTCGATGAGTCAGCAGCTAATAAAACGATGCAACTAGATTTAAATTCGTGTTAACTCGAAACCTGCTCCAAATAAACACACTTTGTGGAAGTTAGCTAGTAATGTTTGTATTTCTTTGTATTTACACCACCCAAGAATTTCCAAGACTAGCTTAGGAAAACAAATGTACCAAAACGCAAAGGTACATTCAAGCTTTAAATTTCTGTGGTGTCAAAACTGTAGGGTTACCCTGTTCAACTCAAGAAGTCAACTCGGCAACTGATCCTTAGGCTTGTTTCAAAGGTATTCTTCGACAAACTGTACTCCATCAAATTAAAGACGTTCCCTGCTGT